>CATQJA010002659.1:560000-1160000 GCA_958295435.1 Mesorhabditis spiculigera
CGGGTGATTGACGGGGAAAAACTGCCTGATAAAGGCACAGAAAAAAACGGCGTAAAGGACCGAAGAGTGCGACGTGATGGGAGAAAAACTTATGTGGTTACGGAAAAGAGGCGACTTGCATAGAAACGGCCAGAAAAATGAGTGGAACTCCTTCAAATATGCCTGGTTAAAATTAATGACGCGACGCAGGCGCACGCCATGATGTAGTCGAATTTTGTAAAAAGTAGTCTTGAAGTTTCGAAAAAAGTGTTCGTTTCGTGGAAAGCTGATAAGGACACTCGCGTATAAAAGCGCAGATTTCGGCATCGATATGCATTTGACGCCACTGATAATCGGGTATGCTGAAATTTGTGGTAACAGGTAAGTAAGGCAACTTCGAGAAGGGCTTTAAATGGCGAATAAAGGCACATCCTCTTCCTCTCTACCTCTCGCTCTCTCTCTCTCTCGATCTCTCCTCTCTCTCTCCCTCTTTCCCTCTCTTTGAAACGGGAAAAGCTAAAATCCCTACAGTTTTAGTTCTGCTCCTCGCCAGCGTCCAGGGCTTCTGCGGCAAGGAGCAGTTGGAAAGTCTAGCAGACTGCTATCAGGATTTCTTCAACTTTTACAAGATCAAAACCACTGGTAGGCTGACGATGCCCTGGATTAGGCTTAGGCTTAGGCTTAGGCTTAGGCTTAGGCTTAGGCTTAGGCTTAGGCTTAGGCTTAGGCTTAGGCTTAGGCTTAGGCTTAGGCTTAGGCTTAGGCTTAGGCTTAGGCTTAGGCTTAGGCTTAGGCTTAGGCTTAGGCTTAGGCTTAGGCTTAGGCTTAGGCTTAGGCTTAGGCTTAGGCTTAGGCTTAGGACTTAGGCTTAGGCTTAGGCCTACGCTTAGGCTTAGGCCTACGCTTAGGCTTAGGCTCTTCTAACGTTCCAGACAAATTCCACTTCCCGGACTACTGGACGGCCGTGCACCAGACCCGAGGACGTATACTGCAAGAACAGGGGAAAGCCATTCAGCCCCAAGTTTGCCAGTGAGTAGTTCTCTCGGTATTTGATTTGATAGGGATAAGAGCACCTAAATTAAGCTTTAACATTTCTATAGCGTTTTATACCTTATGCGAAAGCATCTCGGAAAACAAGCAAAAAAGCGCCGCGAAAAAAAAAACAAATTTCAGGGCAGCCGTCAAGCTGGCAGCCTGCGTCGCCAAGAAACCATATGATTCACTCTGCTTCCTGGGCTTTGCATTGAACTTGACAGGTAAGTTCTGAAGATGAAAATTTAGTGGTTTTCTCTCCAGAAGCTAATGACTACATCACCGATATTGCTGTCGGGAATTACCAATGCACTGATGGATATGCGAGTAAGTCAGGGAATAAAAGATAAAGAGAGAGCGAGAGAGAGAGAGAGAAGAGAGAGAGATAGAGCGCAAGCCATGTATTGAAAAAAATATTTCAGCCCTGTTGCAAGATTTCGAGTGCCTCGGGAAGACGCGCGACACCTACCATGTTCCGCTTCAGGTAAGCCTTAAAATCAACTTTCTAGTATCATCTTTTTTACTACCACTCTCTCTCTTCCTTTCTGTCTCTCTCTCACTCTCTCGCGCTCTCGCTCTCGCTTTCTGTTTTTTTTAGCGCGACGTGGCAATTTTTAGGCCTGCAGCGATAATTTCAACTATGCCCTTGATCATGGAGGTGACATCTGCCCGTATGTTTTTCGGTATACAGAGCACTTTACAGTATTTAATTTTAATAGTTACTTTCTTACGATGTTAATCCCGTATAATTTAGAGCGATGAACACTTTCCTCACCTGCCAACAGCCCTACTACGCAAATAGCTGCGGCTTCAACGCTGGGGTGTGGATTTGCGGCACGAATCGGGCTGGCATTGTGGGTTTTTTGGACTTGTGTCAGCTTTGTACCTTCTAATTTAATTTAGTAAATTTGGAATTTTTAGAACAAGTGCAATCTTATCCACAAAAAATGAGATTTTCCATATTCAAGTGTTATTTTTTGTTGTTTTTAGCTCGCCAACAGTGACTACTGCTTGAAGCTCGGTCAGCTCAATGAGTGCCCTCCCTATCGATAATTTCATAATATGTAACATCATCTGCATAAATTATTACCAAAAATATAAATTTATTAGCAAGATTTTTCGAAATTACAGCTTGCTCCGATCACGCTTTGTGAACTTTTGGGCTCCTGAAATTCGATCTTTGGTGCTATTTTAGGTTTCCCTGCCTTGAATCGCTTCCACTAAAACTTCTTGTCCCTTCTCGTATTCAAATTTCATGGCTTCGTCATGTGAGCCGTTCAACGAATTGAAGACGGATCTTCTGTCGGTTAGCATGCAGAGCTGAAAATAACGCAGTTGATCTCTCTCGCTCTCTTGTTGATCTCTATCTCTCTCTCTCTCTCTCTCTCTCTCTCTCTCTCTCTCTTCCGACCAACCTCTGGATGCTTCATGATTTCTCTGGCCAAGCTGATCGCTACATTCACGGCTAAAATACAGTAGCAGTCAAAATAAACCTCGAAAAACGAAAACGAAATAAGCAAATAATTTAGAAATAAATAAAAATGAATTACACCTCACCTTCACCCTTTTTCACGACTCGGTTTGCCAACCCGATTTGATGAGCTTCTGCCGCATCTACAGCTCTTCCGGTCAGAATTATATCCAAGGTCCGACCCAAGCCGACGATCTAAAAAGATTTTGATCCGGGATTTTTGCCTTCCCAGTCCGTTTAAATCCTTGTATCGTAGTAACTTATTGAAAACCCGTCACGTAAAGTAGAACTTTTTCTGTTTAAAAATAGGTAGTATTAATTAATATACAAAGATATTACCTGTGGCAACCTGACCGTTCCGCCATCGATCAGAGGCACTCCCACCCTCCGGCAAAATACTCCAAGTGTCGCATCTTCAGCGATGACACGAAGATCGGCTATAGAATTGTAGCTTTGAAAAAGTGTAGTCTTTCCTACCCATTAATGACAACTCGAGCCCTCCAGCTACAGCGTATCCTTCAACCGCTGCGATTAGTGGCTTCTTGAGTTTTAGGTTCGTTGGGCCCTAAGAAGGAACACTCGAGCTAGAGAGAGAGAAACAGAGAGACAGAGAGAGAGAGAGGAGTGAGAGAAAGGAAGTAAAGATAACCCACTCACCATAAAACGATGCTTTTCGATGAACTCTTCAAAAGCGGTATCATCAGGTTTTACATGACTTCCAGTTGCCACCTCGCTGAGATCATAACCAGCGCAAAAAGTACCGCCTGGAAGTCTTTTTGTCTCGTTTCGTACCTACATTGCAAAAAATGTCCTAAAAAATGCCAAAATCAAGCGATCGTCGATTTCCAGGAAACCCATTCCTAAAATTCCCGAAACCCAAAAAGCTAATTTGCATAGACCACAATTTTGGGAAGTTCTACACAAAAACGTGGATATCCTCCAAAAGTGCAAAAAGCACGGTCAAGTGAATGCCGACGGGGTTGTTCAATTTTCCTGTGATAACCCGCTGGCTCCGGACCTTTGCTTATTGCCTTTCAAGTGTTTCATCCTTATATACCAGCTGAATTTTGGAGGGCCAGCTGGGGAGCGTTTTAGGGATGATGACTCAAAAGGCTTCTCCCATTCTTTTCGGCAAACAATAGCCGAGATCCGCGGGACTCCAGGGAACGACCAGAATGTTTCAGTTGCTCGTTCTTTGTCGCCTCGTTCCCCAGCCCATTTCCATCGCGCAATATTACAAAACCCATGCCGACTCATTTCCCCTGAAACGTTCCCTAGCTGGTCCTCCAAAAAAAGGTGGTATATAAGAATGGAGCAATTGGATGGCAATAAGCAAAGGTCCGGAGTCGGCGGGTTATCACTGTCACTGAATTCCCCCGTCGACATCACTTGACCGTGCTTTTTGCGGTTTTTTTCACCGTATCCGCGTCTCGGCCAGAATCAGATGAAATTCTAAGATATGCAATTTTTTTCGTCGGGTTTTTAAATGCATCTAAAAGGGCTTCGAGGACTTCCTGGTGCGCACGAAATTAGGATCTCAATGGCGCAGCTTGACCCCGCGCGGGGTGCACTAGTTGTACTCCGGAATGCCTTCCAGGATTCTAAGTGGACTTTTGAGGCGGGCTTGAGTAATTTAGGATGGTATTAATGCCGTAACGGACCCATCTCTGAAGACCTTATAAATAACCAAAAGTAGGATGATTTTTTAGTAAATTCAAACGTTAGAACTTCCACCCAGCAAAATTTTTGAAGATCACCTTCTCCATAGAGCACAGCTACTTTCAATTCCGGGGTGGCATTGAATCGTTGAAACGCCTAATACATACATTAACAATTTTTGCATTTTCTAATCACTACCGCCAAAAGTTCCACAGCAGTCTGATGATTTACACAATTTTTCTTGACCGCCCGATTGATGCCGATGAGGAAGACGCCGTCGGCATTTTTTGTGATTACTGAAACAAGTTTTGAGCGCAGAAAAGACGGGAAATCGTTTTAGAACCTACTTAATGGCGTTTAATTAAGATGTTTGAATTATCTATTGGATTTTGGGCGTAAAAATATAGACAAAAAATCACATTTATTTTAAAAAACCCCAAAATTTCGTTAAAACGCTTATCACGTTAAATCAATCAAATTTCTGATAAAACTGACCGCTCATGATATTTTGCAAGCTCGTAAAAGCAGAGAAGTTGTCGTCAAAAAGCAGGGTCGTGAAACGGCTGATTGCCAATTTGTAGTTTGCTCTGTTGTGTGATCAGATTTGAATGATAAGGGCTGTTCGTTTGAATTTGACTTGTTTTGGTCAGTTTTTCGTGATATGTAAATCAATTAAAGCTTTATCAACACGATTACACGATCAGAATCATACAGGAATAAAAAAGGATTTGAAAACCCGTTTAGGCATAGAGCACCAAATGTATAAAGCAAGGCGGAGATTTTTGAAGTGAAAGCGGTAACCAGTAGCGAGTTTCGAAGGCTAATTCCAGATATAAATTATCTTATTATTTTTTAATCGCGTCCTCCAAGCATCTGGGATAACGTCTTGAACTTTTCGGGGGCCTCCTAAAAATCAGAAAATTTGTTTTTCTCGCTCATCTTCCCCATTAGCCTGCAGGCCAGCAAATACCTTTCTTCCGATCGGTTTTTCCTCAGGCATGAAGATGAGGGCCAAGAAAAACGCAAAGAAAACGAGCAGGAGCACCTGGAAACGATCAGTATGTGTTTTTCATAAAAAAACTACCCATTTCGCTAGGTATTCTCGTAGTGCTTGCGAGCTAGTAGATAAAGATTTGGACTCGAGTGCCGTTTCCAAGTGATGCTCAATTTTTGAGCAGCACTTTGGCTTCATGCCATCGAAGGGACGCGCTAAAAAGTAGAAGTAAAGAAATAGACAAAAGGAGAGGATGGGCGACAACGAGAGAGAGAGAAAGAGAGAGAGAGAGAGAAAGAAAGGGAGGGAGAAAGAGAGAGAGAGAGAGAGGGAGAAAGAGCGAGAGATAGAGAGAACCAAAGCTACGCAAATCATCGCTATAGTAGAAGCCGATACAATCGCTGCAACCGCCAGAAAATGGAGCAAGCCTGGCTTCAAAAAGGACATCTAGGCCGAAAGCTCTTTCCAGGCCATCCCGGGGTACAACTAGTGTATCCCCCAGGGGGTCAAGCTGCGCCTTTGTGAGAATTATGGACACCATCTCGAAAAGACACCATCCCGAAAGACACCATCCCGAAAAGACACCATCCCGAAAGACACTATCCCGAAAAGACACCATCCCGAAAAGACATGATCCCGAAAAGACACGATCCCGAAAAGCACCATCCCGAAAGACACCATACGGAAAAATGCAATGATTGGCCGGACGTAGAAAACGAGCTATTTTCCTATGCAAATGAGCAAGTACCCTTAATCTGCATGTGAAAAACACATTTGCATAGCGAATTGCACGTTTTTTCTACGTCCGGCCAATCATTGCATTTTTCCGTATGGTGTCTTTCGGGATGGTGTCTTTTCGGGATGGTGTCTTTTCGGGATCATGTCTTTTCGGGATGGTGTCTTTTCGGGATAGTGTCTTTCGGGATGGTGTCTTTTCGGGATGGTGTCTTTTCGGGATGGTGTCTTTCGGGATGGTGTCTTTTCGGGATGGTGTCCGTATACCCCTTTGTGATCCTAAGTTCGTGAGTACCAGGAATTTATCGATGCCCTTTTAGATGCTTTTAGAAACCCGACGTAAAAAATTGCATATCCTAGAATTTCATTTGATTCTGGCCGATAAGTGGATAACTTCAAAAACGGCAAAAAGCAAGGTCAAGTGATGTCGACGGGGGGACAGTGGGAGTGTGATAACCCGCCGACTCCGGACCATTGCCGATCGCCATCCAAGTGCTACATCCCTATATACCCACCGATATTTGGTGGGCCAGCTGGGGAACGTTTCAGTGGTGATGAGTCAGACGCGATGTTTTGAGGTTGGGCAAGAGAAATCGGGGTCGGGGACTGGGACTGCGGAGAACGAGCTACCGCGAAATTTTGCTCGTTCTGTGGAGCCCCCTGGCTCTTGGCTATTGTTTTTCGAAAAGAAAAGAAGGGTTTTCAGCCAGCCTTACTGGTGCTCACCCATCTAGAAATGACGCTGCTAGCTTGTCATTTTGAGGATAATGGCTGGATAAAGTTCAAAAATATACAGCCGTGTTTTTTCTTTTTTGGATGATTGAATTTCCAAGGTCGTTTAATAAAAAATCATTTTCAAATCCTCACTCTAAAACTAAAAATACGTCGGTTTCCTATTTTCCTCGAAACTATTTTTGGCAAAATCAACCTCAAGGTCGTTGAAAAATACTTGGAAACACCAACCGAAATGGCAACAAATTCAAAAAGTTCTTGAAAAAGCTGCCATCAGGGACAGGAGAGGCAGACAAAGCGCAATCTAATAGCGGCGGTTTCTGTGCTGACTTGTGCCCTTTCGACCCTCAAAAGTGCACAAGCCGCTTCGAGTATTTCCTCGTATTCTTCCGCCCTCTCATCCCCCAGATCCTACTTGAAACATCACCGTCAGGGTGGTACCACTTCAAGGGGACTTCAGAGGACGGGGAAGTACAGTCGGCACCAAAAGACACCAATTCGGAGTAGGTTGGAACTTAGAGCGGTAGCCGAAGGGCATTGAAAGCTAGAATCTATTCTTAAAGTTTGATGAGGAATATAGCTAAAAATTGAACAAAAATTGTAGAAGGCAAATTCTGCACCAAAAAGTCATGCAATACCGACAAAACCACAAGCGATTTCGTCTCCTTCCGGCTTGCCCTTTCCAGAATCCCAGTCATCTTTCCTAAAAGTCATCTTTCCTAAAGTCATCTTTCCTAAAAGTCATCTTTCCTAAAAGTCATCTTTCCTAAAAGTCATTTTTCCTAAAAGTCATCTTTCCTAAAAGTCATCTTTCCTAAAAGTCATTTTTCCTAAAAGTCATTTTTCCTAAAAGTCATCTTTCCTAAAAGTCATTTTTCCTAAAACTAGGTAATCGTAAATTTTTATTTTTCCTCAATCATTTTTTTTCTAAAAACCATTTTTTTCAAAGATTAATTTTTTCTGAAGTTAGGTAGGCGAATAGGGATGCCACCTCCGCCTAACTTGAAACCTGCTTCCTGTGTAGAAACCGCAAAATGCCTTGCACGCCGTCAGTCCTCATAAAAGCTCTTTGTCGCATCGGAGCCTATCCTATTTTTTGATTTCTAAATAGTTTTATGAATTAAAAGATAGCATAACTTAAATCAAAACATCCCGAAAAGATCTAGTACGGCGTGGAGACCTTAAAATTCTAGGGCCCAGTCCTCTCCAAAAAAAATTTCTTGCAAAACAACCAACTGAGAAATATTGATTTTTAGGAAAAAGACTTTTAGGAAAGATGACTTTTAGGAAAGATGACTTTTAGGAAAGATGACTTTTAGGAAAGATGACTTTAGGAAAGATGACTTTAGGAAAAATGACTTTTAGGAAAGATGACTTTTAGGAAAGATGACTTTTAGGAAAGATGACTTTTAGGAAAGATGACTTTTAGGAAAGATGACTAAACCCCCCTTTCCCCATCACCCCGTCACGGTATGCCGTATGCAAATCGCGCAACCGGTCGCACACCCCGGCCGAAGGTTGCATTGTGCCCACGGTTCCGCGTTTCACCCCGGCTTTTTTTCGGGGGTTTTTATGGGGTTTTAGGGCCGAAAGTTGGTGTGCCTTTGTTGGGATTCAAAAGTGAGGGCGGGTTGGAAAATTCAATCGGATTTTCGAGGTGCTGGAAAGCATGAAATGTTTTTCAGGTATGAACATCCTAATGAGTTTTTCAGGCGCTTTAAGGAATTCCGACCATCTCGCCGAAAACCATCTCGCCGAAAAACCATCCCGCCGAAAACCATTTCGCCGAAAAACCATCTCGCCGAAAACCATCTTGCCGAAAACCACTTCGCCGAAAACCATTTCGCCGAAAACCATCTCGCCGAAAACCATTTCGCCGAAAACCATCTTGCCGAAAACCATCTCGCCGAAAACCATTTCGCCGAAAACCAACTCGCCGAAAATCTAATTTTTTTTTTTTTGCAAATTTTTTCGCGTAGTTGCGGTCATACCCCAGGTCACAAAAAAAAGTAAAGAAAGTTGCTTTTTTTCAGGGTCTCTGTGCCCGGACACTTCCCCTATGATTTGAGGCCGAAAACCGATTACTCAGTCATGATCAGTGTTTTTTCCAGTATTAGACCAAAATGGAACAAGCCTGAAAAAAAAATTTGCATACAAAATTAGATTTTCGGCGAGTTAGTTTTCGGCGAGATGGTTTTCGGCGAGATGGTCTTCGGCGAAATGGTTTTCGGCGAGATGGTTTTCGGCGAAATGGTTTTCGGCGAAGTGGTTTTCGGCAAGATGGTTTTCGGCGAGATGGTTTTCGGCGAGATGGTTTTTCGGCGAAATGGTTTTCGGCGAGATGGTTTTTCGGCGAGATGGTTTTCGGCGAACTGGTCCGATACCGCTTTAAGATAGTAGCGCCAGAATGGACAGAGTTAGTGGATCTTCTACGTTAATAGCTATTTATGTTATTCTCCAAATTTCATGAGGCCGAGTGCTTAAAGGTTATGCTCAACCCTAAAAATGATTGTTAAGAGTAGTGATGGTATTATTCAAATCTCAAATCTAATTTGCATCCGCCTAATCAAATCTGCCGGTTTGATTTGAATAAGGTTTCAGCACTTCAAATCAAATCGATTTGATTTGGACTTTCGAGGTTTCAGTTCAAATCTGAAGATTTGAACGAGGATTTGAAAGGAGTCGAAAAAAATCAATAGCTCATTACGCGGATGCTAATTGTATGATGGTATGCATAATCAAGGTCATTTCCGGTTCGCCCCAGCTCTGCCATAGCGATTTTGTTATGTTTTGCATGCCGGCATCTCCATAAGATTTGATTAAGGACCGGAAGCTTAATCAAATCCTCGAGATTTGATTTGAACTCGTCCACGGGATTTCAAATCAAATCCGCCGATTTGAAATTAAAATTTTTGCCTTCAAATATTCAGATTTGAGCTCTCAGATTTGACTCAAGATTTGATTTGAATAACCCCATCACTAGTTAAGAGTCAGCATCAAGGTTCTCTCTTCTTCTCTCCCCCGCTCTTTCCCTCGCCCTCTCCCTAGTTCTCTCTCTCTCTCTCTCTCTCTCTCTCTCTCTCTCTCTCTCTCTCTCGGCCCTCTCTCTGTCTCTCTCGCTTTCTCTCTTTATCTTTATCACTCTCTCTCTCGCTCTCTCGCTCTCGCGCGCTCCCTCGCTGTCTTTCTATCTCTCTCACTCTGTTTGTCTTTATTTTACGGTAAGCAGCTTTTGAGAGAATTTCCTAGTCCCTGAATCCGAAACTCCGACATGCAAAGAAACTTGAAGCTCGCTACCCGGAGCTGATTTTGAATCAATCTCTATGTCACGTTGTGTCCTTTTTTAGGCTTGCCTCAGTACCAGAAGGACAAACGCAACCAGTCAGTACAACAAGAACATCTCCCGGCTTCCCCATTCCTCCTTCCCCCGGCTTCCAGAACTTGACTTGTACCCTGATGGGAGACGAAGGCAGCCAACCATTGCCACCCCATATGCAAATGCGAACGAACCGGTCTTTCTTGACTTGACGTGATGTAGCAAGGTGTAGCCCAAGGGGATTGATTGCACTGCGGCATTGTTTCCGTGATCTGTATTACAGGTTTTGGGACGTACTGTAGATAAGAGTGGAAAGCAGCGGAGCGTGACGGAAATTTGGAAAAGACAAAAAAACGCATAAAAAAAGGCAAATACGCGAAAAATCGGATGACTCCATCGAGCAAGCTAGATTTCTAGGTTCGTGCGGATAAACGACATCCAAGAGCGGTAAATGCGGATTAATAGAAAAATGAAAAATATAAAATCCGTGAAAAGCAAGCAAGTTCTTTTAAGCATATGCGCGCAAAACTATGGCGTACTGTAATTAGGAATGTACCGGAATACTCTAAGATAACCTACATTCGAATTTTTAGGCGATTTAACTTTAGATTTTTAATTATAAATTAAATGAAATTAATTAATTTTTGATTCACGCTTAGATTTAAATTGAATTTTAAATTTAGTGTGCGCATTGATGATAGCTTGACAGATTTGAGTTGCAGGTTTTGCACACGTTTTTATCTTATTTTGCCATTCTTCCTGGTTTTTTAGTGGAACATTCGACGCATCAATGGTAGACCCGCTTTTCGGTGGCTAGAAGGTCCCTTTCCAAATCCCTTGAAACAGCTTTTTTTTGGATTTCTGGCATTTATTTCGGCAGTGACAACCCCCTGAAGCTCCTCCGAACTCTAGTGATCCATCCATCACCCGCCCTTTTTTGGTGTCACCCTCGTAGATGGGGTGGAATAAATTATCCTATCGAAAACTGCAAATCCTTCTGCTTCCCCCGGGGCAGGTCGAGGGCAAGCTATCCGGTTTCGTTTCAGAGTGAAGTCGAAGTGGGAATTAGTGATATCGTAAGCCTGGGAATTTTAGAAGCGTAAGACGTTTTACAAAATTTTGCAATTCATGTGTTTCGGCAAGGTAATATCCATAAAAAGATAGTTTTTAAAAATCTACTGTTGTTATCGCTGGGGCTCATCCTGTATTTTTTGAGTTTTAGAGAGATTTTTCGAAGCGCTATATTCTAATTTTCTCATTCCATTATTAATTGGAAAAATATATAAAAAAGCTAATAAAATTTTTATAATTATTTCAAATACATTTATTAGTTATCTGTTTAGTCATCAGGCGTTTTCCCTTAAATGCTTTGCAAGTCTTAATTTTTCATGATCAAAGTTTGTATTTTTCGACATATCTCGCAATTTCTACATTTGTCGGCAATTTGCATATTTCCAATTCAGGTAAGGTAACTTTATTCTTATTCGTTGAGCGTGTTATTATGTACAAAACGAGACTAGTGCACTGAGTAAATCGTAGAAACACAACGATACAACAAAATAAAGAAATACCCGTTTTCAAGGCTGGCTTTGAACGAAATTTGCATTTTGGCTTTTGAATGGGGGAGAAAATTGTCAGGGAGAAATTGGTGTGAGCAAATTGCAGAAGGTTTACATGGAAATTAGCATATTAAAGGGCTGTTGAAGGGTATTTCGAGGGCCGTTATGACCTTCAGAATTTCATGTGGTCACAGGTTAATCGCGTCGGGCCGTAGAAGCACCGAATTTTGCCGAAAGAGATTAGGAAGGACTGCTGGAGCTCGCCGATGGCAAACGGGCTCGTGATTAGCCCCTCATCAATGAGGGTGTTTAATTCCTCGTTCTTCTCGGCGATCGTCATCGTCGGGCTGTCCATTATCTAAAAAATTAATGATACAATAAGCCTAAGCCTATGCCCATGCCTAAGCCTCAGCGTAAGCCTGTGCCTAAGCCTAAGCCTAAGCATCCCACCCACCTGAAGCATTTGTCGTTCAATGGCCTGCGCCACAGGGTTTTCGATAAATTTCCGCTGCTGCTCGTGAAAGATTCGATTCTCCTGAAGCACGAACGCCCTCTCGTCGTGCCATTTCAGGAAGGTGTCCTGGAAATTGTAATTTTGGGTCCGGAGCCTAGGGCTGACCTCTTCAGAAGCCATAGATAAGATGCGGAGACATGGAACAGCAATGAGGGAGGATCTAGGAGGGACAGTTTCAAAAAAATTTAAAAGTGCTGAAGGCTAGCCCGATTTGCATTTTCAAGGGAACTGCGAAGTCAGAAAGCAGGCCTAAAGCAACAGGGAAGCCGGAAGCAAGCTCATGAAGCTCCAATTAGGCCAAGCCAATGGAGACGAAGCCTCCAGGTGAAAAACCATAACTTGCTGGCTTTTTAAAATAGTGAAAAACTAAGCACACGATTATCCTTGACTTAAGTTTCAGATTAGGCTTCGTCTTCAACTTAAGAATTGCTTAGGTTCAAGAACAAGCGACGCTTAGGCTAAGCTTAGGCTTTTTGGGCGTATGAGAGAAATAAGCGTCTTGAGGTGCCAAGCGCGAGAGAAAAACCAAGCCGTAGGAGTGCGAGAAAGAGATATAGAGAGAGAGTGAGAGAGCGAGAGAGAGAGAGAGAGAGAGAGAGAGAGAGAGATGGAAGCGGCTTAAAAAATGATTTACAAGTGTGAAAATGCCGACCATGATGATTAGCAGGCCGGTAGGCGTAAAATTCAAACGCGTAGAATCGCAGAAAACGAAAAAATTTTTCAAGCAAAAGCACACGAAAAAAGACAAGAAAACTGGATCCATGTGAAACCCGGAAGCGGGCAATAACTGATCGTATAAGGCACTAAAAGCCGTAAACGAGTCGGCTAAACCCACATTATTCCCCGCTGGCAAATCGGCGGCCCAGGCCATGATCCTTCCCTCCATTTGGGCCTCGGTCTGGTTCATGTTGTCGTAAATCTCGTGGAACTGGTTGACGCGATCCGTGCTGAGCTGGAAATTTGACGTCGTTAAGGAATTGGGGTTTGGTGGTTTGATGGGTGGGACGAAAATAGGTTTTGTTTTGTAGCGCTCAGGCTTGCGCGTCTTAACCGTAGAGCTCACGCGCCTCACGCTCAATGGGTTCCGAAGACTGCTGTGAGCGTCGTTTTTGACAAAGATCCCAAAAATTTGGAAAGGCGCAGTGTGGAATTTGTTAAAGGGCTGCTGAAGCCAAAAGACCTTTCAGACAACGTTCACAAGCATGCAGAGTGTCCTCTTAATTTCGTACTCCCAAGAATAAACGAAAAAAATGTCAAAAATGGTAGCGAACGCCGAAAACCCACCCCATACAAGAAATTCGGTCTGCTCGGGATGAACAAGTAAGTGAGGGCAAAGACGAGGATGGTGAAGAAGCATATCTGAAATGAATTTGTATTTTAACGTCTTCAAAGGTAACGGAAAACTCTGCAGGATTCGGTTTTAAAGGAACTGGGAATGAAGTCAATTTAGCTTCGCGGGACGTAACCAAATCAAAATGCCACCAAATTTTTGTCTTTCAAGACAAGAGAGCTTTAAAGGGAGTGTCAAACCATTACGCCAACAGATCAAGACTGATAACGATTCATCAATACGCAAATTCGCAAGATTCAAACGAGTTTTTAGAGTGGAAAAAGCTCCGGGAAAGTCTAAAAAACGCTTGTCCCCTAGCATAGATTAATTTGTCAACGTTGCCAACTGTTCACCATCCAGCTAATTCTTTTCGATTTTTTCCCGATTTTTTAAAGATCGGTTAGCCAAATACACCTTCGTCGTTAAAATCCAGCTAAATGGACGATTTCCCGTATTTTACAGGCCCTTTGAAACTTCGAATCCCCGATGCCATTGAAGCGCAAGGATCAGCCGGTGGCCGCGGTCTCGAACCACCGGGCGGCAAAGCGAAAAGGGTCGAAAACCAGTTCCCAAAGAGCAACCGTTCTTTGCCAGCGGCTGTAATTGAGCCCTCGGCGGGTTGCGGCTGGTGGGAATGGGGGCTGAAGGTCAAGACGCCATTAACCCTGCCCGTGGGCAAGTTTGAGGCACCTTGCTGAAAAAGGTTGATGCCGAGGGTGTTTGGCAGATCGGGGTCAAGACGTTCAATCCTACCTTATATAATTTTGGGGTGTATCTCTGTGTGTGTGTGTGGATGTCACTTTCGAGGCCCGATTTAAGGGCCTTCCCCTGGATAAAATGCGCTAATTCTTCGTTACTAGGGGGAATCGACCCTCCTGTTTCCGATGGCGGTCTCAGAATTGCGATAAAATTCAAGTTTACAAAGTTAAAGCCGGTTTTACTCATTTTTAGGGGTAATTTGCATAATGTGAAAAAATAGAAATTTCCTCATTCTTCCCAGTCGCACGCGCGTGGTTGGTCGGTAGGGGGAGGAGGGTCCGAAGGACCCGAGCTATGGAAAAGTCAAATTATTGATGCAAAGGCCGAATTCCAGCGCCCAAGGCCCGCGAAGCGGGTTTTGGGCGCTGGTTTGAAAATTAGATGGGAATGCATATTTTAAAGGGGTTTGGCAGCCAAATACCGGCTGTGGGATTTTTGCGCCGAGAGCCTTTAAAATTCCTAGACATTTTTCAGGAGTGCCGTAACCTTTAGACACCAATACGTTGAACGGCTTGAAAACCAGTTGGCAGGCTCCTTGAAAAATTCGGAAAAATAAAACCTTTGGCGTTTTTATTCGGAAAATAAAACTTTTAGAATTCCTCAAGGCTCTCTGCACCAAACTATCAAAAATACATTTAAAGGGATCGGGAACCGAAAGTGGAGACAAAAAACAGCTGTCTGGTGACCAAAATGACCTTTTTCATGTCAGAATCCAGCTAGAATCATACTACTACTTAAAGCACTAACAGCACCACCCACCGATGGGACGACGTTGTTGCTGCACACGTCGCGCTTAGGGTAATTCGGAATATAGGTCGACTTCACGGGAGGTAGACAGACGGTGGGTAGCGGCGGCAGCTTGTGGCATTTCGCTATCGTCATCGTGGCTGACCCTCAGAATATTGCGTTAGAGCAAGAAAAGTAGATCGTGAAGCTCAAAATTTGGAGCCAAAGTAGAGGGGGACGAGGTCGAGGAGTTCAGCTATAAACGTTGGTTTTGAGTTGGTACTCCTTGTGAATATCGCACTAAAGAGAGGAAGCTCAGGCTCAAAGACCAGGAAAACGTAGAAATGAAGGCATGTTCAAGAAGTACCGAAAATTTGCAGCGTCAGTTTGTATTCCACGAGAATATTGCGAGCAGAAGCCCGAGCTCAAAAACTAAAGCAAAAGTCGGGTTGGCCCCGCCGATTTCAAGACTTTAGCGCAAAAGTTAACGTGTAGAAAACGACTTCAAGGAGTTTCGGAAAGCGTGTCTTGTACTGCTGCCGACCATTCCTCTATGCGGGTAGACGCTCAAGGTTGATAACTCAAGAAAATAGGATTCGAGGTCGACGACGAGATCGAGGGGTTCAGAATTCGGAACGGCAACGCATTCAAAATTGGATTGGAGCGGGGAAGCTGATCTCTAAGGCTCAAGCAAGTAGGTGAGGACGACTTCAAGAAGCTCAGGAAAATCTCAAAACTTTTCTTGAACTTCTCGGAGTCGAGTAGCAATGATGGCTCCGATACTTCAGCGACCGGTGATAAGGAAGTGTAGGAAGTGCAGAGATAGCCGCTAGGGCTGTCGGATCAAAGCTATGGGGCGGAAAAAGACGGGTTTCCGCCACCACCACCGCCTGGGGTCGTCGTGTCGGTTGTGGACGCAGAGGAGGAGGAGCAAGAGATGGAGAAGAGGAGCAGCAGGGTGAGGAGGAGCCCCTGCAGATGCCGATCCACCCCCGAGCGAGAGAGAGCGAGACAGAGAGAGAGAGTAGGGGTATGAAAAGTTCCTCGTTTTGGCAGCGTGCGGGGGCAGCACCCGGGGATGATTTAACTGCCCTCTCCGGCTACGCCCGAGCAGTGGAGAAGAAGCCTAATGGGCAAATCCCGAAATGGGTGCGGATCTCGGGGTGAGGGGTGAGGGTTTTGACCAGGAAGAATGTGGGCTTGTTGGGCCGGGTTTAGTCTTCTGTTAGGCTTAGGCTTAGGCTTAACTTCCGGACATGCTGACCAAAAGCCCCGGGCGCGCTACGAGGTTGGCTTTGACTTCCGTGTTGAAATTCCGGCTGTAGCTCAGGCTTAGCTTAGGTTAGGGCCTAGGTTGCGATTCGGCGAAATGGAAATCGATATTTTAGGCATTATAGATGGCGGTGACGTTGCTCGTTTCGATTCCATTCCATTAAAAACGAAATGCTGACCCCTGCTCAGGCCTCGATAGCCACGCGCCGCACCAAATCACACTTGGAATCTTCCTGTTTTGTGAACGATGACTTATTTGTAGGGTACAAATGGCCTCGTTCATATTTTAAGTAAGTTTTAACCGTCGAGACCCAGGCGACCCCAGCGGCCGATTTTTATGTTGCTGGCGTCGTTCCCTTTAAATCGGAAAAAATCGATCTATCCCTCTAGCCCTGACGTTTTGCCTTCCCTTTCAAACGCCGTGGGGGCTAGTGGTCAATCTCGCATGGACGGGACGGGGGCAGGAAGGGATGGATGAATCGAAATGCGAGCGGTGAGAAATCGCATAGGATCAAAGCTGAGGCGATACCGGGGGCAGCTGGGCTTGACGTTGCCTAGAATCTCGAGGTGACGTTCCAGGCCTTTTCACACGCTTTGGCAGGTTGCCAGCGCCACGGAATCCTCGATTTTCCCGGCCGATCGCCCCCGAATCTGGCGAGAGCAAGCTATGACAAGTTCACGAAAATCTACAGCTCTACCAAAAGCTCTTAGATACCTATCTTCGATTTGATTTTCAAAATTTCACGTCCCGCGGCCCCGCAATTTGTACTTAGACGCTATTTTGGTGCCTCCAAGACAGGTGCGGCGGATGTGGAGCTCCCCGAAAGCCACCGGAGGGTATGGAAAGTTCCTCGTTAGCGGGGAGGGGGCGCTGAGGAATGGAGGGGTTGATTTCGAGCGACATTTCGGTGAGGGAGGGAAGCGGGGAGCCGCGCTAGTTCTCACGGTATCTTTGGATATGGTGTTTCTTCTCTCTCTCCCCCTCTCTCTCTCGCTCTCCCTCTCTCTCTTCTGCCCTCAAGACACAACCCGCGTGCCGATTACCCCCAAAAGGAATGGGCATCGAATTCGATTGCCCCCTCCTCCGAATAGTTCCACCTACCGTTGACCCGGAAAACAAAACCTGCCCGATTGCCTTGGCTCGTGGTGTGGTTGTGGTGGGACGTTTTTTTAGCCTCCCTGTCGCTTTTCACCTTGCTTGTTTCGAGCGGGCCGGCTAAAGTGTTGTTGCCCCCGGGTGGCAACTTTCAGGACTGGTATTTTGTGACTTGTTATTGCCAACGGCGACGGGAGGAGATCGTTTTTATGGTGGCACCAAGGAGCGGGACTAACTGTAGCAGAATGGTCGGGAAGGGGATGTTGTCGAATTCAACTGATACGTACCAAGGACGAAGAGGTCGTGCGATGAACCAAGTTTGACTTAAATCTCGGCTTAAGGTTACTTACAGCCTTAACTGTGCCGGATTGTAGTTTAGGTCGATACCTTGTATGGGGGGCGGTCCCCCGAATTGAAAAACGGCTGCGAATGCTGCGATTTCTGAAGCTTCCGAATTTTTAGGAAGCTGAAGCTGGAAAGCTTGTGATGCCTTTGAAGACTCGCTTTCCTTGAGATTTGAAAACTTTAAAGCCGACGAAGCTTCGGAAATTGGCGATTCAACAAGCTGAGAAGACCGACTAGCGAAGCAGCTTAAAATCTTAGAATCGATAGAGCTAAGCCTGGCCGCTTCTGCTCTGGGAGGCTTCACATCGGGATGGCTTCGAAAATCTGGAACGACCGGCTCCGAAAGCCTGAGATCGCAGGGTTGCAATTGAACAAGAATGCGAAGCCTGAAATCGAAGAAGCTTTCGAAGCCTACGCTAGAGTAATTCTGGGAAACTTGAGTTTCGGAAGCTTCAGCAGCCTATGGGCGCAGGCACCTCCGGAAGCCTCAGCGTTTCAAGAGTTTTCTTGTTCAATTTTCGGAAAATATCAGTAATTCCGAAACTACACCAAACAAAGTAGACTCAGATCTAGCTGCGAAAACACACGAATACACCACACTGCCCTTCAGGGTTCAACAATAACGCATCAAGCTTAGCCTCCCGGATCAGATGATAAGCCAATCCAATAAGTCATCCCCCAATGACTCAACCGATTTCGAAGTCGTCCACCGAAACGTTCTTCAGCCTCAAAGCCTGGTCAACTATACGCACGGGCATGGTGATAACACCCCGAGCAGCGAAGCTGAATGAAGTCGGCAAAGGGGATTAGATGATTTCTGGGCCCTTATCGCGGCCCTTCCCGCGTTGAGCATCTTACGTATAAAACTAGGGAGCCCTGGAACAGTCACCAATTCTAATCGTCAGAAGCTAGCAGCATGTTCGCCAAGGTTCTCGTTGCAGGTGGGTTAAAACAAGCCTAGCCTATAAAAATCCAATGAGGTAGGGTAAAGTTTGCCATTGAGCATGAGCCTCATCTTGAGCGTGTGCTTTCTCGATAACTTAAATTGCGTATTAATCGAATTGGCAAATTGGGCTGGGCGTCTGTATTGGCAACTTTTGTCTAAAAATTTTTTTCGGACTTTTAACGAAGTAAGCTTAGGCAAATGAGGGTGAAGGAGAGTGAGAGCGAGAGGGAGGGAACGAGAGATCGACAGACCGAGAAAGGGAGAGCGAGATATAGAGAGAAAGCGAGTGAGAGAGCGACCGAAGCAACGAGAGAAAGAGAGAACATCAGTTAGGGCACGAGCTAGGGTCCTGTGTCATCCTCCAAATTTTGGCACAGGGCCTTAAGCCGTCCGGTTATGGAGAATCTAATATCCTATAACTACCAATCAACCCATCTCATGTCTCTTAGCGCAAGTGTCTTGACCCAGTCGAGCAAGAGGTAGAATCAAGCGCATTCTGGCCATTTTAAACATTTTTCGAAAAACAGGCGTCAGGCAGAAAAAAACTGATTACTAATTTGCTAATCGCCTGAAATTTGCAATAGAAATAAAGACTCATTATGAAGTTCTGAATCCCGAAAATATCGTATGCTACAGTATTATGGTACCCTGATTACGGTACCCTAATAGGGCATACGGTACCGGGGCGCGTGTACTTGATGGGGTGCAGTTCTGAGCGGCGCGGGCCGTGACCGATCAAGGGATCGAAATTGCTTCCGCTAAACAGGATGGAGCTCCTACATGCCGTATGCGCGGGCCGGAAAAAAGTCAATTCCGAACGAGCATGCTTAGTTCTGGAGTGAGATGGGGGATCGGCAAGTTCCGCTACACTACTCCTTGCGCGTTACCATCATTAGGGCATCGAATTAACAACTTAGTCGGGACCTTGAGAGCGAGTGAGAACGAGAAAGATTGAGAGAGTGAGTGAGATGGAGAGAGTGAAGGAGAAGAGCGAGAGAGAGCGAGTGCCAGAGAAGCAGAGAGGGAGAGAGAGAGAGAGAGAGAGAGAGAGAGAGAGAGAGAGAGAGACTGCTTTCTCAGTACTCAAATCTTTTTTATTCAACCGTATCGGTGGGGGTTGAAATAAAGTCCTTCCGATACCCTCGATGAATTCCCTAAATCGCCCCCCTTGTGACTTCTACCGTACACCCCCGCGAGTACTTTCCGGTTAGCACATTCGGCCTCCCCCGCCCCGCGCGGCAAGGGCATTCCGATCAGCCGATTGATAAGTTCTTCCGCCGCATCGGCACCACTTCCTTCAACTCCTCCTCACGCCGCAGGCTATGCCAGGTTCCAAATTCGACAGCCTCTCAGCGCGGGGCGCAGGGATCGCGAACTTATTCGATCGCGCGGGGCCGGCCGGGCGCGCCAGGACGGAACTCGGGCAATTGCCGGGTGGGGGAGAAGCCGAAAAAGGCCGATTTGAAGCCGGGGAAGCGGGGATAAATCTTACGGATTCTCAGGTTTAACGAAGCTGAGGGTGAGGCTCTGTGTTTGGAGCACATGAGCTTCAATTTCAGCCGAAGCTAAAGCCCAAGCCCAAGCCTAAGCTCAAGCCTAAGCCGAACGTAAGCCTACGCCGGAGCCCAGGCTTATGCCGATACCTATGCAAAGCGTAAACCTGCCTAACCTTAAACATAGCCTTTAAGCCTAAGCCGAATCCAAAGTCTGACTTAAGCCTAAGTCCAAAACTATGCCTATGCCTAAACCTAGGCCTAACAAGGAGTATCCTTTTGGTGTCATCGGCAAAATGATTCGAGACCCAGCTCATTCGATAGAGAATTGAATTTTGCACAATACTGTGTTGTTCATTTTCACTTTGAGCTCTCTAAGCCAATGTAACAGCGAAGCCAGGGCTTAAGCAAAATTTGACAGCTTCCCAATTTTCTCTAGCATCCTCATCTACTTGAAAACTCGCTCAATGCGCCGCCGGAACATGCTGGCCCATTAAAGGGAAGCAATTGACGACCCTGGCAAATGACAATTGCCAGAGTCGACAGAAAGAGAGTGAATGAGAGAGCGAGAGAGAGAGCGAGAGAGAGGGTAAGAGAAAGCGAGAGAGAGATCTGACGAGAGAAACCAACATTAACGCAGGGTATTCATGCCGCCGTTCGGGGGTGCGCCAAGTACTCCAAGTTCGGGTACTTGGCGCACCCCCGCACCAAAGCCAAAAGCGGGAACATTTTTTGTGTGCTCTGGAAGTTCCGGGTCTTTACCGTAGAAGTTCGAACTTGAGTTTAGTTGCCCTGTTCCAAGTCGTCGCCGCCGACTGTGATGCGAGTACCCAGGCGGCCATCGTCCAGTGTTATACGCCCTACCTGCAGTACTACGGACTGGCGCCGAGCGGCGGAGTCCTGCCTAGCTACATGGACCTGGCCGTCGCCATCCAGAACAAGTTCGACCAGATGGGGCAGAAAGCGGCGCAGGATATGTGCGAGTGAGTGTTTTTCAACGAGAGATTAAGCCTAAGCTAAACATAAGCTTAAGATAACCCCAGGCCAGAACCGGTCTTCGGATTCGCACAATGACTTCAAGCAGTTCAGCGCTTCTTTAAGTCCCATATTTTAGCCACACAAACTCCCTGGGCACATGCTTGAACGCGACGATGTACCCGATCGATGTCGACTGCTACAACCACATCGTCCTGGCCAACAACATGACCGAGTCGTACATGTACATGGAGGAGCAGGCTATTCATGATTATGAGTGCAACGCCGGGCTTACCGGTAAGTTGTTTATCTCTCTGTCTCTCTCTTCCTGGTTTTCTCTCGCCCTTTCTGTCTTTGTATTTCTCACACTCTCGCCTATGATTAGCTTCTTAATTTCAGTGTTCCTCGCCGAGTTCTATTGCGTCCGCGCCGCTCGTCAGAACAACCAGCAGAAGCTTCAGGTTGGAAAGGAAGAAAAAGAGAGAGTGTGAGAGCGAGCGAGAGAGGGAGAGAGATCGAGAGAGAGACACAGAAAGATAGAGAGAGATAACGATAATACCGTGTTCAGCAATGCGACACTGATCTCAACAACGACATCAACAACGGCATGAATGTTTGCAAGTGAGTCATCTTCCGGATATAAAAAAACGGGACGAGCTCGAGCAGTTCAGCTGTCTACTCTCTGTCCTTATCCTTTTAATACCTGATTTTCCAGGGCCTACGACAAGTACATCTCCTGCAACTCGGTCATCTACGCCAAGGCGTGCGACTTCAACGCCGGTGTGCTGATGTGCAACATCTACACCAAGGCGATGGTGAGTGGAATTTATCGGATTTTTCTGAAATGGCCCTAAAACGCATTGAACAAGAGGTGAATCTCCGATTTTCAGGACAGCGTCTACAACTACTGCGACAATAACGGCCAGCTGACGCCGTGCCCCAACTACCGCATCAACCCCAAATTCCTCCTTGGAGTCGGGCCATTTTAATTGTATTTTTCGGCCAGCCATGGAAGTTTTCAATAAAATGAAATAATTAATCGTCATTCAAGTAATTTGCACATTCAGCATGTCGGAATTTTTGACCTTATGAAACCATCGCTTTATGGCCTCCCAAGTCATAAATCAATGAGGGCGAGGACAGTTTCTGGCTTAATCTGATAAAAGCTGATAAGTCCGTCAGCTCCGAGTGATGTGAGGTGCGAAAAAATAACGTTATCTGCGCTTCCAGCCCTGTTTTAAGGCCTAGGTCCAAGAAGAAGCCGCTTCTTGGGTGATTTACGAAGATGCTGCTCAAAATCTGTTTACTAGGTGAGTAAAATGCCACCGTTTTTTTATCTCTCTCTCTCTCTCTCTCTCTCTCTCTCTCTCTCTCTTGTTTCATACCGCAAAACCGAATTCCCGTTTAGCCGCCCTCCTCGAACTCGTCGCCGCCGACTGCGATGCTACTACCCAAGCAGCTATTGTCCAATGTTACACGCCCTATCTACAGTACTACGGACTAGCTCCGAGCAACGGAATTCTGCCCGGTTACCTCGGAGTCGCCGGCGCCATCGAAACTAAACTGGACCAACTAGGACAGAAGGCCGCCCAGGATTTATGCGAGTCAGTTTAGAAGATTATACGCGACACGAGAGAACGAGATACAGAAAGAAGAGAGAGAGAGAGAGAGAGAGAGAGAGAGAGAGAGAGAGAGGGAGAGAGAGAGAGCGAGAGAGAGAGAAAACGAGAGACAGATAGGGCAAGAAAACGAGAAGCAGCAAGCCTTTTAGTCACACCACCGTCCTCGGCTCGTGCTTGAACGCGACGATGATCAACTCCTTTGATGTGGATTGCTACAACCATATTGTCATCGGAAGTAACAGGTCCGAGTCGTCGCTCTATATCGAGGAGCAAGCGATTCATGACTATGAATGTGGAGCCGGGCTGCAGGGTAGGTGAATATTGGATCGCTCTCTCGCTCTTGCTCTCTCTCTCTGTCTCTCTCGCTCTCTCTGGCCCTCCTACGCTAAATATTTTCATTTTAGTTTACCTTGCCGAATTCTACTGTGTACGCGCAGCCCGAAACAACAATCAGCCTGCCATCCAGCAATGTGACACCAATCTCAACAACGATCTGGCGAATGGCATCGAGTTCTGCAAGTCAGTAATCCTAAGACTATGCGCAAGCATCAGCCGACGCCTAATCTGGCCTCTACGAGCTCTACGAACTTTTTGTAGAGCTTACGACAAGTACATCTCGTGCAATTCGGCCATCTACGCCAAGGCGTGCGACTACAATGCGGGTGTGCTGATGTGCAACATATTCCAGCATGGAATGGTAGGAAAAATAATCGCAAACTCAAGCTGAAAATTTTATAAAACGAGATCGAAAAATCTAGGACAGCGTCGTCGGCTACTGCGACCAGGGCGGCAAGCTGACAGCGTGCGGGAATTATCGATTGAATCCGAAATTCTTTGTCGGAATTGGGAAGCCATGAATAAAACTTTCAGAGGGGAGCAGAGAAAAGAGAGAGAGAGCGAGAGAGAGAGAGACAGAGCGTGACAGAGAAAGAGACAAAAAGAGATTGTTTCGTCAAACAACCTTCTAGTCTGCCACCTAGAGACCAAAAATTTCCACACCTCATTCCGGGCGGCTGCTCCTGACGGCCAAGTGTTATGAAAGACGGCGATCTTCAGCCTGTTGCTGACCGGAGAACGCAGATAAGGGGTTCATTTTGCGGCCAATGATGAGATTGGCCGACTAAGGAATGCCTCCCAGCTGGATTTATCATGCTTGGGCGTATGGGTATAAAATGTACTGACGGGCCGGGCGGGTAGAAGCTTGCGCTTGAATCCACTTATCCCGATGATGTTCAGAAGTGTTGCTTTCTGTAGGTGTTTTTCGATTGGATTTATTTATCTAAACGTTGCTTCGTAAACTGTTTAGCTATGATTTCCGTTCAAAAAAGTTTCATCCACTACCCAAAATCAGGTACGGTAATCTTGCTATTGCAGTAGCGCTCCTCCAACTTGTTGCGGCTGATTGCGATGCCAACACCCAGGCTGCCATCGTTCAATGCTACACGCCATTCCTACAGTACTATGGGTTGAGTCCGAGCAACGGTGTCCTACCTCCTTATATGGATATGGCAACGGCCATGTCAAACAAGTTCGATCAACAGGGAAAGCAGGCGGCCGCGGATATGTGCGCGTAAGTTTTAAGAGAGAGAGAGAGAGAGAGAGAGAGAGAGCGAGAGAGAGAGAGAGAGAGAGAGAGATGAGAGAGAGAGAGAGAGCGTGAAAAAGCGAGAGAGAGAGAGCGAGAGGGAGAGAGCGCGAGCGAGAGAGTGAGAAGGTGATGCATTGATATCTACGGTAGCGGACAAAAGTATTGGGATTTTTTTATTTTTGACAAAAACCTCGTGATTTTTAGTTCGAGGTGGGCTCAAAAGTGTGTCTCCAGTAGAATTCGAGATGCTTTTTCATATGCATTTTGCTAAAACCGGCCACTCCATAGTACCAGAAAATTAAATAAAAATTTCAGAAATCTCGACGACAAAAGTATTGGGATTTTTCTTCCCGAAGCCTAGAAAACGAGTTAGCAACCTCGTAGAGCGCTTTTATTGATGCAGAGGGGTCAACCACAGTTGAAATTTGCATTTCTCGTAGGCGATTCCATCCCCGAAGCGTTGAGGAATTTTTTAGAAATCTCGGTTTTACTATGAAAAATTGCTTTTTTTGCCTCTGACTCTTTAAATATACTTTTAATGCCAATTTGCTTTATCTAGTCGGATAGATCAGCTCAAGGCGATCATTTTCGCTCGCATTTCGCCATGCCCCAGCAGATAGAGATGGTCCAGTTCTGTGCACGGATGTTTGGGTGTTCTTTTCATAGAGAAAGAGCCCCACTTTAGTATGAGCGCCGCCGAGTGAAAAATTGGACCCTATGTAACTCTGCGAGGAGCCAGTTTCCTGGTGGCTATAGCATATCAAAATGATTGTCTTTAGCTGCTCTATCCTACTAGATAAAGCAAATTGGCGTTAAAAGTATATTCAAAGAGTTAGAGGCAAAAAAGCATTTTTTCATAGTAAAATCGAGATTTCTAAAAAATTCCTCAACGCTTTGGGGATGGAATCGCCTACGAGAAATGCAAATTTCAGCTGTTGTTGACCCCTCCCATCAATAAAAGCGCTCTGCGAGGTTGCTAACTCGTTTTCTAGGCTTCGGAAAGAAAAATCCCAATACTTTTGTCGTCGAGATTTCTGAAATTTTTACTGAATTTTCTTGTACTATGGAGTGGCCTGTTTTAGCAAATTGCATATGAAAAAGCGTCTCGAATTCTACTCGAGACCCGCTTTTGAGCCCACCTCGAGCTAAAACTCCCGAGATTTTGTCAAAAATAAAAAATCCCAATACTTTTGTCCGCTACTGTAGGTACGCTTTACAGACACACCCAGGTGTTGAATACCTGCCTGAACTCCACGATGTACCCGATCGATTCGGCTTGCTACAACCATATTGTGGTTGGGCAAAACACTTCTGAGTCTTATCTCTACATGGAGGACGCGGCGATTCATGATTACGAATGCGGAGCCGGTGCGCAAGGTGAGCGAGAGAGAGAGAGCGAGAAAGGTAGCGAGAGAGTGACAGAGAGATAGAGAGCTAAAGAGATGGAGAGAGAGAGGGCGAGAAAGAGAAACAAAGAGGTAAGTATACATTCTGTTTCAGTTTTCTTTGCCGAGTTCTACTGCTCTCGCGCTGCTCAAATCAACAATGCTGATAAGATTCAGCAATGTCAGACAGATTTGAACAATGACATCAATAACGGGATGGCTGTTTGCAAGTCAGTTTCTCTCTCTTCCTCTCTGCCTCTGCCTCTCCACCCTCTCTCTCTCTCTCTCTCTCTCTCTCTCTCTCTCTCTCTCTCTCTCGTTTTGGCTCTCTATATCGATTTCCAGGGCCTACGACAAGTACATCTCCTGCAACTCGGTCATCTACGCCAAGGCGTGCGACTTCAATGCCGGAGTCTTGATCTGCAACCTGTTCACGATATCTTTGGTAGCTTTTGATTTCTAACATCCGTTCAAGATAGCATCTTCAACCAACGTTTAATTTTTGCTTCCAGGACAGCGTCTACAATTACTGCGACAACAACGGCCAGCTGACGCCGTGCCCCAACTATCGAGTCAACCCGAAATTTTTGATTCGGCCGATTGTGTTTTAAAAATCGGTGTTCTGAAATAAACCGTTGAAATAGGCGAGATACGAAAGCGTTTCTCAAATCAAAATTGAATCGCCGGGGGCCTGGAATCCGATTTATCCTTGAATCGATATACAAAAGGAACGTTAAGCGTGAGGCTAGTTGAGGACCTACAGTATGCTTTTCTCAGCTCCAGAACAGAAAATTGAATGATATATCAATTTTTACCACATGATTTTTAAAGAAACGCGGGGGCTGTCTAGAACCAGTGACAAGGAAGGGTAGAATTTACCGCTTCGCTAATTCCTTTCTGGCTTCAAAAAAACTTGGAGATACTGACAATTTCAAAAAATCGCCATTCCTTGTTAACCAAAGGGTCTAAAGACCCTTAGAATCATCCCAGAACACAATGATCGTACCCGAAATGTCATCCTTTCGCATGAGAATATCGAAAGATCAAAGAGAAAAACGTGTCCCAAAAAACGACCCATCTGGCATTTCGCCGGGTTACATCCAATCGGTCCCATATTTGGAACAGAGGTGTATCAGACCCTAAATAACAACAATCCTGACTTACAGCCCCATAGCTACAGTAGTTCTCGAGGTATAGCGAAAATACTTTTTTTTCCCGGAATTCTGAACAGTTTTATCGGCTATCTTTTTGGACTTTGCATCGATTTGCATCGACTTCCGGCCGCGAATCCCTAATTTCGCTTAAGAACTGGGGTAGTTTTTTCGTTGTATAAATCGCTTAAATCGAAGCTTATTTAATTAATTTTACTCTGGAAAAATTTTCTTACGGTAAAGAAGGCCTACCAGATTATTTTCACTTAATGTCTAGGGGTCTAATTCCACGAAAACCCTATGAAAAATGGAAAATAAAGTTTGTTTTTGCTATAACTCGAGAACGACTGTAGCTACCGGGCTATAAGTCAGGATTGTTGTTATTTAGGGTCTGATACACCTATGGTCCAAATTTGGGACCGGTTGGATGTAACACGGCGAAATGCCAGATGGGTCGTTTTTTTTGGGACACCCTGTACATATCGCGTCATTGTGTATATTCTTTGTGACGGGATTCCCCAATCCCCCGACGTCTGGAAAAAGCACGTTTCGTTCCTTATCAGCTACATCCATCTACACCCCAAATTTCTATGAAGCTTGCACCCAGACTGTCGCTGATAAGTCTCAAGTTAGGCGCTCCGAACCTAGACCTTCGCCTTGCTGTTCCGGATTTGTGCTTTCGGTGGGTCTCTTTCGCTCTCTCTCCTTCTCTCTCGCCCTTTCTCTCTCTCGCTATCCCTTTCTGACCCCCTCTAGCCATTTGAAACCCAGAAAGTTTCAAGAATTCGCAGCCTCTTTAACCTGCTAATCAAGCTGATTAGTCGCCCTCCTTCAACTCGTTGCCGCGGACTGTCATGCTACTACCCAGGCTGCCATCGTACAATGCTAAGCTCCGTTTCTACATTATTACGGCCAAACCCCTGTTAGCGGTACTCTGCCTCCGTACAACTTCGTGGATACGGCCATGTCGAACAAGTTCGATCAGCAGGGCAGGCAAGCAGCTCAGGATATGTGCGCGTAAGTAGAGAGAAAGAGAGAACGAGATAGAGAAGGAGAAAGGGGGAGCGAGAGAGGGGAGAGAGAGAGAGAGAGAGAGAGAGAGAGAGAGAGAGAGCAACCCCAACTTCACTGAACCCCCACTGAACTCCACCAGGCCGGCAAGATCCAGGACTGCAAAACCGATCTCCAACATGACCTCAACCATGGGATGGCCGCCTGCAAGTCAGTTCTCTCTCTCTCTCGCTCTCTCTCTCTCGCTCTCTATCTCTCTCGCCTTCCCTGTAACAACGAAATTTTCAGCGCCTACAACAAGTACGTCTGGTAAGAGTCTAGAAAACCCCCCCCCCAGCCGACACCAACTTTTGTATCTCGCCCCCCCTTTGTGCTAGCGAGCTCTAAAGTACAGGGTGGCCCAAAAAAAAAACAACAGGTTTGGGCTCGATTATCTCGAGAACCTTAATGAATTCATGGTGGGTTGATGGCTGAAAACCATTTTCTCGGCCTGGAAAAGAAATAAAACACAACTTGATTTTTTCGATTTTTGAGTACGCAACTGTACTATTGACGCTGGTTACGACCGAAAATTGTGCGTTCTTGAACGGGAGGTGGGAGAATTCTGATTTTTGGCCTAAAAATAGCTGATGTTTGTTGAAATGTAATGGCAAAATCTTAGAATTTATCGAGGTCAATTTCATTTTTTAGAAGTAACACAAATTTCACTATTTTGCATCTTTTTACGTTTTAATTCGCAACTCTCTTAAAATACGCTGCCCATGGCTGATCTTTTGCAGATGGTGTCTCCAAATGATAATCCTTAGCACAACACCAAATTTTACCCGATTCTATGGTATTTTAATATTGCTTGCTAAAACGTGCCCCAGAGGGATACTGTAGTTTTGGTTTTTCGCGTTTTTCTTTTTATCGTATGCTGCGATTTTGCTTAAAATTTTTCCATTGGTAAACACCAGTAAGGGTCACCTATTGGCCAAAGATCGTGGAGTTCTAGCCATATACCTTCCCAAAATATGCAAAAAACTTATTTTTGAATTTAGCCACGGAAATTTCTAAATACTTCGATGCATCGGACTAAAAACTACTATTATTTGTTTTTCCAAAAGATCGAAACGTTTCTATGGTGAAAAGAACGAGAAAACGACGATTTTCTGTTTTCTACCGTAACCCGCCTAGAGCGCGTTTTAGCATGCCAAGACAAAATTCCATAAAATGCCAATTTTTCTATTCTAGACTGTTCTCTGGGTGAATGTAAAAGCACCTACAAAAAATTACTTGATTCCTTTGGCAAATGACAAAGTTATGAAGGAAAGAGGAAAACTCTCCTCGGGGCCCCATTTTGGACCGGATGCCCCCGGCCGAAAATCGAATTTTTGAAAATGAAAAAATCACCGGAGTTTCGTGGATACAATTAAAGCACGTATTGAACTGTGCATGCCAATAGAATTCTGGAATGATCTGGCTGAAGTGAATGGTTTATTTTGATTTAAAACCCGAAAACAACGCTTTTGAAAAGTCGACTTTGGGGAGCTCTTCTAAATTCGTTTGCCATGAAAAGGCTTTGTATTTGCATGGGTTCTAGTTGACTACCCGAGCTGAGTTTATGCCAGAAAAGTCGGGGCTACTAAACCCTCGAGAATTTTTTACGTCGCCTCGAATTCGGGTATATTCGGGCTCTTAATGAATTACTTTTGAGAGATTGGATGGCCCAATAAATTTGTAAATATAATTTTAGAATGCGCCAATTAAGTAATATCAAATAAAATTATGACAATAATTCTAGCCGTGCAACTGAATTTTATAGATTGGCACCAAGGTCTGCGAAATAGCACGAACCAACCGTTTGGGAGGCGCTAAAAAAGCAGCCTTCCAAATGGGTACGGTAGCTAGAAATTGTCTACGTGATAGATGGACCCCAGTCCTACACAACTAAGCAAAGCAAACATGGAAATTCTATCTGCAATTTTAGAAATATGTTTCCAAAGTTCAGTTTCGTGACCTCGAAAAAATCCATGACCAGGGGGTCGTCGAAAAACTCAAAAATCCGCGGATCTGAAAAAAATTTTTGATATTGTTGCGGGATTGTATCGAGCTTATAGACATGCTAAAACAGCTTCTTTTGAGGTTTCCACCATAGGATTTTGTAATATTCGAATTTTACGAAATTTCCCCATATTAAATTTGAGCACGCTATAACTTGCCAACCTGACCTTCAAAAATTCCAAAATTTTGCATGTATCTATCTAATGCCTACAAGATTTTACACAGCAAAAATTAGAAATCCCCTGCCACAGGCGGCTGAGAAAAATACAAATTAAACTTCCCCGAACGCACAGTTTTCGGGTGTCATTTGTATTGATACGTCGCCAAAAATCGAAAAATAAAGTTGTGTTTAATTTCTTTTCCAGGCCGAGAAAATGGTTTTCAGCCATCAACCCACCATGAATTCATTAAGGTTCTCGAGATAAACGCGCCCAAACCTGTTGTTTTTTTTTGGGCCACCCTGTATACCAAAATGTTCGCCGTAGGCTAATTAGTAAGACTACATTGCAGTTCAGTCGAAAAAAGTAGCGAAAAATAAAAATAAGGAAGGTAGAAAAGTTGAAAAGTCGGCTGGGGGGGTTTCCTAGACTTGAGCCGTACGTCTCGTGTAACACGGCCATCTACACAACGGCTTGCGACTTCAACGCCGGTGTGCTGATGTGCCGCCTCTTCCGGTTTTCAGGGGTAGGTTCCCGTTAAGTGGGCCAAGTTGAAGGTCGAAAGGACAAATTAAAAATTACGAGAAAACCCATGGCTTTTTCAGGACACCCTCTACGGCTACTGTGAGCGGAATGACCAGCTGCACCAATGCCCCAACAACCGATGCAATCCAAAATTTTTGGTTAGCCCGAAGGCATTTTTATTCTTGCTTGATGCTTGTACATACAAAATAAAAAGCATAAATATTATTGAATACCACCTTTACCTAAGTATATTAGCCAAAAAAAAGAACAAGCTGGCTAAAAGCGCCGGAGAAGTAACTGATATCTATTTTCGCCACTGGACTGTTAGCGGGGGGAACCGGGGAATGGTAAAATGGCGGAAAACTAAACTTGATTTACCTTTTGTTCACCTATTATGTATGTTTGTCGTGATTGTTTGGCCTTGAATTGCTGGAGAGTTATAACAAGTTTTCAAATTTTTGAAAATTCGGAAATGTTGACTTTTTCGTCGGCCATGTTTCATATATTTTTGCCCAAAACGTTGCAAAAATTTTTTTATTTGTTGCGAGCTTTTTATAGCTAAAAACTTTAAAAATTGCTCTAAGAATCATTTGAATTGCGTTAAAGGGCCGCATGTGATAGAGCCGGTTCTAATTTTTTTCGCATTGACGGATCATGTCAAATTTAACTTCTATCTAACATCCGGCAGCAATCCCAGCACTCGAAAAGCGCGTAGGGGGTTTTGCGAGCTGGTATAAATCTAGAAAACAATCGGGTTGCTTGATCGCTCGCGAAACGCTACCATGGACCACTACGACACTTGGCTAAATGGACAGCCACGTTGCGCTCTTGTTGAATGTCGCAGATTACAGCATCTTTCTGTCCCCAAGAATACGAAATGGATACGCAACGCGTACCCGGAAAATCATGCTATTGCGTGAGAATACCGAAAGATCAGCCCCGCCGGTCAGATCGCGTCATTTTGGCGATTTTTAGTGACGGGATTCCCCGATATCGGGTGCGGCACGTCTGGCAATAGCACGATTCCCAGCATGGCCCTCTCCTTATCAGATACATCCATCTACACCCTGTATTTCTATAAAGCCTGCACCCAGACAGTTGCTGATAAGTGTCAACTTGGCCGCTCGAAACCTAGACGTTCGCCATGCTGTTCCGGATTTGTTGTTTCGGTGAGTCAAGAAATATATCTTTCTCTTCCCCCTGCTCCTTCTCTTTCTCTCTATCTTTGTCGCTTTCTCACTCTCCCTCGCCCACTCTCTGTCTTCCTCTCGCTCTTCCTCTCTTTCTATCTCTCTTACCGTCAGGTTTCACTAGACAATGGAAGCCCAAAAACTTTCAAAATTCCTAACTGCTAACTTAGCTTTTTTAGTTGCCCTCCTTCAACTCGTTGCCGCCGACTGCGATGCGACCACCCAGGCAGCCATCGTCCAATGCTACACCCCATTTCTTCATTATTACGGCCTAACCCCTGTTAATGGCACCTTGCCTCCATACAACTTCGTGGAAACGGCCATGTCGAACAAGTTCGATCAGCAGGGCAGGCAAGCAGCTCAGGATATGTGCGCGTAAGTAGAGAGAGAGGAGAGAGAGAGCGAGAGAGAGAGAGGGAAGAGAGGCAGGGAGTGAGAGCAGCTCGCTTTTTCAGACATAGCCGAGTGCTCAACTCCTGCCTGAACGCGACGATGTACCCGATCGATTACAACTGCTACAACCATATTGTGGTCGGGAAGAATAACTCTGAATCCTACCTCTATCAAGCCGAGATTGCGACCCGTGACTACGAATGTGGAGCTGGAGCTCAAAGTGAGGAGGGGAGCGAGAAAGAGAGAGAGAGAGAGAGAGAGAGAGAGAGAGAGAGAGAGAGAGAGAGGAAGAGAGAGAGAGAGAGAAAGAGAGAAGAGACTGACGCTGAAAATCAAAACGTTTACAGTTTTCTTCGACGAGTTCTACTGCATCCGCGCGACTCAAGCCAACCAAGCAGACAAGATCCAGCAATGCCGCACCGATCTAGAACACGACCTCCACGGGATGCAGCTTTGCGAGTCAGTCATAAATTGAGGATTCTCTCTATTTTTCTCTATTCCTCTCTCTCTCCCTCTCTCCCTCTCTCTCTTTCTCTCTCCATGGCTTTCACTCCCTGGACGCTCTCGTTGGCTGCACTTCTCGTGTTCGAGAAGTTCGATATGCCGCGATCGCCTTCAATTCTCTCACTTTCAGCGCCTTCAACAAGTTCATCTCCTGCAATTCGCTCATCTACGCGAAGGCGTGCGACTACAACGCCGGCGTCTTGATCTGTAACATCTTCAAATATACAGGGGTGGGTTGATTGATTTTCTTTCATGCAATTCAGCATTTTTCAGGACACCTACTACGAATACTGCCAAGGGAAAGGCCAGCGGGCAGCGTGCCCCAACTACCGCGTCAACCCAAAGTTTTTGATGCACAAAAATCTGATGTAGATAAAGTGTCGAATGGTTTTTGAAAAACCATAAACAATCTTGGCTTTTTATTCAATGTTTTCCGAAGCTTGGAATCTTCGGGTCGGTCTCCAATCCGGCCACACCGCCTGGGCCCCAACGAGGCCGCTTCGTGCCGATTCTGGAATGGAGGCTTATGCCTAGGATTAGGTTTAGGTTTAGGCTTAGGCTTAGGCTTAAGCTTAGTGCTTAGGTTAGGCTTAAAAGTCGTTAGGCTTAAGCTTAGGCTTAGGCAGAGGCTTAGGCATGGGTTTCAGATCTGTACCTTAGCCTCCGCTGTATCTGCGGCGGGTTCTGTTTCCTGGGTTTCGGGCCGAAGTAGCAGGCCACTGGGCTGTAGTAGCAATTCCGGTGAACTTCCGGATTGCTGCAAAATAGTCTTAAAACCAGGATGGGGATCTTTTTCGTAATTATCGTTGTATTTTTTGATACATACAAAATGATATACGTATAGAGTCAAAAATCCAGATCGCAGAACTGTACCGTTTATGTCTCGGGTTCGCCAAAGTTAAGCCAAAAATCGACAGGAAAAATATCATAGCCAAACCTCGCATCGCGCCAAAAAATAGTGATCGCCAAAATTGCGATTTTCGGGTTTATACTCTGTACGAATGCGCCGCATAAATTATTATGTTTTTGCCGTATTATTGCTGTTTCAGAAATAGCCCTTTCTCGCCGATATGAATTCTTACTTTTGTCAAAAATGGCCTGCCACCTTTTGTGCATATATTTTTTGCTGCAGGCGCATTTTTTGCTGCATTTTTCTGTAGGTTTATCGGCATAAAAGACCATGATAATTATTTTAATTAATGCAAAACTCGCCTGAAAGCACACGCACTGTTTTTGTCGGGAGGCAAAACGGCACAAGTAAAGCAAGAGCGTGACCCGTAGTAAAATTTTGACATTGAGAATTCAAAACAAAATTGGTCAACTAGACATTTTGATTCGAAAATAGTTGGGGACCCGAGAGAGGAAAAAACAAAAAAAAACTAGGAATTTGTTTATTTTCCGGATTTGAAGCTTATGGTCGGTAGAAGCATCCGGAAGCCTGTAGATTCTTCAAATCGCGTCTCGGGCGGCTGAAAATGACAGAGGGTAAAAAATTCGAAAGTTTTTAGGCTTAGGCCTAGGCTTGGGCTTAGGCTTAGACTTAGCCTCAGACTAAGGCTTGGGCTTGCGCCTGCAAATCTTTCCTGACCTTCAAATGCCGGCCATCGGACTGCCGGCCTGCTCATAGGGGCTGCTCAGATTCGTCATACTCTTCTCCGTCTCCCCCAGAGCCAACATGCTGTTGTGGCTGACAGCATTCTTTGGGAAGGGGGTGGGCTGAAAATTGAAGTTTTAGCGTTAGTAGTTACAGTTTAGGTGGATCATAGTGACGACGGAGAAGTTTCCAGGGTTAGGCGGGGTTTCGGATAGAGAGAGAGGGAGAGGGAGGGAGGGAGAGGGAGAGAGAGAGAGAGAGAGAGAGAGAGAGAGAGAGGGAGAGAGAGAGAGAGAAATGAAGAGCGCCGCGGGGGATGCCCAGGCTCTAAATAGTCACTCAAAATCTGTGGAAAATTCATGAACTACACATCGGGCTAGTGCGATTTTTGGCATTTTTGTGTACGTTATTAGTATCCAGAAAATTGGTTTGTTAGTATGAGATTGTATAGGTTTTCCAGAGCAGAGACATTATTTTTGTAGGAGGATAGATGGACGACATTTGTACTATATAGACAAAGAAGTCGAGATATTTCTCGGTGTCTAGGCCTTTAGCCGGACGACCTGACCACTTACCGACTATTAGCGCTACCCTGGTATACTAAAAACGGTTCGGTATAATGGTTCGTTAGAGTTGATAAGAACTTTAAAAAGGTAAGCAGTAAAAGATCATACCTGGAAGGCACGGAATTGGCTGTTGGTGTCGATTGTAGTCGTACAACATGGGATCCATCTGAAATTGGATTTTGGGTTTTTAGGTTTTATCGATTTTTCCCCTCTGTTTTTTATCTCTCTCTTACTCTCTCTCTCTCTCTCTCTCTCGCTCTCTCTCTCTCCCTCTCGCTCCTACTTCCGGGTCCAATTAATAGGCTGTTCAACACCATTTCACCCAGTTTTGCGTGGGAACCAGCCGGGCTCGCAATCAAAAAGAGCGAGAGCTTCACTCCAATCTCACGAACTTGATTAATAACTTATGCAGCGAGAGCGAGAGCGAGAGAGAGAGAGAGAGAAAGCGAAAAACTCACGAGAAAACTTGATGAAGTGCGTTCCGGAAATTCTCGTTGACCAGCGCATACGTGATCGGGTTCACGCAAGCCGAGGAGATGCCGATCAGGTGGCAGAAGACGTATCTAAAAATTGTTTTAAACGTTTTGCTTAAGCCCTAGACAAAATCTAAGCGTAAGTAAACCTACAGTTAAGCCTCAAAGACCAAGCTAGATCAGAAAAACTTACTGATATTGGTTAAAGTTGATATACTCCATGTTGCTCAAGATGTTGTATAGGTTCATCGGTGCCCAAGCAATTGCGTAGGTGACGACTAGGACGATTAGGAGTAGAAGAGCTCTTCTAAAGGGAATTTTTGGAATTACAAAGTTTTTCATGCCTTTTTCTCGTCTGAAGCAAGCTTCTCCTTGAAGCATCTAGCGGCTTAGCGGTTTTGTTGCGTTTCCTAGAACATATTGAAAATCTGGATTTGGCTGTTAAGGAATCGGGGAGATAGCAAGAGAGGAGGAGCGAGAGAGAGACAGCGCGAGAGATAGAGAGAGAGAGAGAGAGCGAGAGAGCGGGAGATAGAGGAAGAGAGATAGAGAGAGAGGAATAGCGAGTTGTCAAAAAGCTTATGTACCTGATGGTAGACCCGATTTGATGATACGCGTATAACAATGAAGAAAGTGGCAATAAATATTGAATTGCAAAAACTAAAAAAACCCGTAAAATATTGATTAGAAAATGCATACCAATTGTGGTATACGATAATCTTGTAACCGGCATTAAATTCCATAGAGCTTCGTTTTCCTGACATATCCTCGGGACCTCGATTCCGCATTTGGCGACCTAAAATGTGGTTTGTCTAAGTTAGTTTGTGCAATCGGCATACAAGGAATGGAAGAACGTGATAAGAGACAGAGCGAGAGAGCGCGCGAGAGAAAACGCGATCCTGGAAACCTACGGTCTCTATCGTGTCCGGATTTGCCCACGTTCCGTGCGCCATCGGGACCGCGCTGACGGCAAACCCGTAGGGAATGGCGACCATGGCTGATAGCACCCAAACGATCGAGAAGAAGATCAACGGGGCGGTAGAAGCAACTCTCCTGAAAAAAAAAAATTAAAATAGCAATAAGCAATGGAGAAAAAAAGACGACCTAATCTCGTGCACTAATGACAAGCTACTCACCACTGCACCGGGCAGATCGTCAGAAGCGCTCGATCGAGAGCGATTACTGCCAGAGTTAACGACGACACGAACGTGTTCACGGCTTGCACGGCTGCCACCTGGAAATATGGCTTTTCTCGCACGCTCTCTCTCTCTCTCTCTCTCTCTCTCTCTCTCTTTGGCTCTTTATCGCTAGCTCACCGTTTTACACGACAAATCCCCGAACGGCCAGTATGAATTCGCAGAAAGGTATAGAAACGCCGGAGCTGTGACGACGCACAGGAGGAGGTCGGAGAAAGCCAAGTTGACGATGAAGCTGAAAATGCGAAGTTTTTGTTGCTCTCTACCGCTCTCTGCTCTCTCTCCCTCGCTCTCTCACACTTACTTTCTGACTCACCGGTTCCGCATCGTCCGCAAACTGGCATTCTTGCAAAATGCAATGAGCACGACCAGATTTGCGGTTGCTCCAAATGTGCACACAAATGCGTAGATGAGGACGACAATGTTGCTGCCAGGGAGTTGACTCCAGAAGTGGGAATTCTGAAATTCAAGTCATCAACGCAACTTTTATAGAGCACTTTAACCTTTTTTGAACAGGAGCTTGAGCTCATCGATATTAAGGTATTATTGATGCTCATAACAAGCTCTCATTAATGCATTAAAGGTCAGATCTCGGCCCCTTCTCCTCCTTTTTCCAGTTATAGTACGTTTCGCTGGCCGCTGACGTTCCCAGTGCCCTGATTTTGGATGCAAATTGGGGCTGCTTTTCTCACACCCATCGCGCTAGAGTCTATCTCAGTAGAATAAAAAACTTGGACATGACCGGTTTCCTGCTTCCTGGATCTCTTACTCTCTCTCTCTCTCTCTCTCTCTCTCTCTCTCTCTCTCTCTCTCTCTCTCTCTCTCTCTTTCTTTCTCTCTCACTCTCTCTCTCTCTCTCTCTTACACACGCTCTTTTTCCCACCTGATCCTGTATAATCGTGCTGATCTCGTCGCACTCATACCCGGCCAACGACGGTTGTTCCATAGTCTGGCTGACCAAAAACCCTGGAAAAAATAAGCTTTTTTTGGCCTAGAGCACCACAATTAGAAAACACGGGAGAACAATGCGGCCAAAATTGACGAGACGGAAAATGGGGGGAACTCGGCGCACTTATCCCGGACTCAAGCCCCCGGGGCATCGACGGGTCATTTTCGCATCAGAAGCCGGTGAGTGAGTAGGGAGGGCCCCACGCACTTCGCGCTAGAAGTGCCCATAAAAATGGCCGAGATGGGGAAGGGATGCAAATTAAAATTTTAGTTGATTGGAAAAAGTCAGAGGATAACAGAGAGAGTGAGATCGAGAGAGAGAGAGAGAGAGAGAGAGAGAGAGCGGGAGAGAGAGCGGGAGGGAGACAAAATCATATCCGGAAATTCTGCAACCCTTCAAAAGTTATAAGCTCCAAAAAGCGTTTCCCGTGCGCCGTTTTGCAGCTTAACCCCGAAAATTTCCTCCACAAAGGCCTAAGCCTATGCATTAGGGCAGGAGAATGGGTAGGGCTCAGGAAGGTCCGAAAAAGGCCCCACAAGTGGGTTTCCGTCTTTACCTCCTTCCATGTATTGTGAGGGCGGGTCGAAGGGAAGCCATTAGATACACCGAATTGGTCAGCCTTCCCCCCTTTTGATTCGTCATGGAATCACGTTGTTAGTACGCATTTGGGAACGGGAGCGCATGGACTGGTGGATCTGACGGGGCGGTGAAGCGTGCAAGAGGCATTTTTATGACTTTTAGCCAGGTAGCCGGCTGCCAGGAAATGCTGCGGACGTGAGAAATCGTGGGACACGGTTGTTGCCCGGGTTCAGCTTTCCCAATTTTAATTGCCCGATTCTACGAATCTCAAAATTCCAGCATGCGGAGGCGTAAAATGGCATTTCTGGCACGGAATAATAAGGGTAAAAAAAAATTGCCCGTTAGAAGCTAGGCTTGGATGGAGAGACAGAGAAAACATTGTTACATTGATGAAGCGGCAACAAACTAAGCGTCAAAAAGGTCAGGAAAATGCTAGAAGCGCAAGTCGATTCTTCGCTACAGCGCATAAAGTTGACCCCTTTCTCGCATCGCCAGATTTGGTGAGAATGAGAAAGCAGCGGACGCATAACTAGCGCGTATGTCAGAGAGCGGGGGAAAAAGGTCGTAATTCTAATTCCACATTATGTTAAGATTGCAAACTAGAAATTTAAATTATAACCCAGTGGCAGTTTTGGCGACTCAATGTTTGTTGTTTTGTCCCCATAATCCTGGCCACTTTTCGAGTCTTACACGGGAAGTGCACGACCGGCCCACGAGAAATCGAGACGCGACATAGTGGATCTGATAGAATCGGACACGGGGATTCCGAATCTGTAATCAGAATTTGCTAAATAAAACGGAGAAAAAAGTTATGAAGCTTCAAAGTTGGCAAAATCGCCCAAAATCGGACTTTTATGGGCCTGTAAAGGCCCAGGGAATGGAAATTGGCCACAACCCATTAGTGCATCTTGTTCAGCAGAAAAAGCACTTTCGAATGAGCTATTTTACTTCAAGTTTACGATGATTTCGCGAAAATCTCTTCTATGAACTTGACAGGCCATACCCTTGCCCGTGAATCCAAAAAAACTTTTTTCAGTGAATTGTTTGCAAATGCTACGTATTACAGTTCATTCGAAAGCGCTTTTTCTGCTGAACAAGCTGCACTAATTCTTTTCTCCTCAATTCCGTTCCACCGGTATTTACGGGCCCTTAAAGGTACGGTTTTTGGCGATTTGGCCAACTTTGAAGCTTCATAACTTTTTTCTCCGTTTTATTTAGCAAATTCTGATTACAGATTCGGAATCCCCGTGTCCGATTCTATCAGATCCACTATGTCGGGTGTCGATTTCTCGTGGGCCGGTCGTGCACTTCCCTTGTTAGCGCACTTCCTTGAAGCCAGACACCCAGAGACAACACTTATTGGTCACCAAAGTTGGCCGCCCGAAATTCCCGGCGGAAACATTCGGGAATGCGATGCGACGGGGAGCCCATAAAAGTGTAAGTGAGCGGAGGGTGAAAAGAGCTGGTGCCCCCCGAATATATTCTTCCGCTCCTCCGATGATCTATCACGCAGTCCAGCAGTAGAGCAGTACGTCCAGCAGTAGAGACCCCCGCGGGATTCATGAAAATCCGCCGTTTTTATGGGCTTTGAAAGATGACAATGTTGGTTGAGATTTGGGCTTTGAGATGTTGACGTTGAAGCCTAATCCTAAGCCTAAGCCTAAGCCTAAGCCTGGACCGAAGCCGATGTCGAAGCCGAGTCCGAAATCTTAGTCGAAGTCTAAGCCTAAACTAAGGCTAAACCTAAGTGGAGTCTAAAGCTTAGGCCTAAGCGTAGGCTAATCTAAGCCTGAGCCTAAGCACAAGCCCAAGCCTAAGCAAGTCATAAATAAACCACATTTACATCAAATCCCCCAATTAAAGATTCCAGATGCATTTGGTCAAAACTTCTAGTCTCTGCGCTGAACCCGCCTCTTGAATATTTACAGCTAATCAAGAAAATTCAGGAGCAGCAGCTGCAAATTTGAATTCCGGAAAAATCAGCGCAAAAATCCGCATCGCCAACTCGCCCAAGTTTTGAAGATCACAATTAAAGCTCGGAAATATGGAAAACAGCAATTTATTCATAAAAATTAATAATTTAAAATTTTAATAAAAAAGCCTAGCCAACTTAAATCATCTGAATACTCTACGATACCTCAAAAACTAATCAGTAGAATTTTGGGGCCGGGTGGGAGGTTCGTCGGGGATAAGCCGTGAATGGGCGTGCGTTGGGATCTAGGGATTTTGGACGAAACCCGGGCGAGATTGGGGGGGGGGGGATTATGTAGATTTATTTCATGTTTTGGTGGCCGGCCGGCTATTTAGTGATTCAAAATCCGGGGAAGTTCGGTACTGTGTACCTGGTGGGTCAGACATCACTCATGACCCGATAAAATTAAGGCTAATTTGCAGCTCACCAAATTTTGAGCAGACCTGGATTGATGGATTGATTGAGATAATTTAGTAAAATTTTCGTAACGTGAATTTTGACTTGGCACCTTAAAATCAAAATTCACTCAAAATCAAAATCATTTTCAGGGAAAAACAACTGGAAAACATAACCTAAATGAAAAAGGAAATCGAAAGTCCGGGCCGACTTCTTTGACACCCCACCTCTTAGCCATGTGAAAATCAGACAAGAATTCTACAGCCAAAGAGCAGCCAATAGGGCAGTAGCGGCTGTCGGGTGTCAGCCGCCCGCCTCGGCGCTTTTTCCAGAAATGATTGATGCGGCCCGGAGGGGGAGATCGGTCAGGATTAGAGGGCCGGCGGGGGCAACATCTTGGTTTATAAAGTTTTTAGAGCCTTTCACAACTTTTTAGAACGCTAACGAGCTATGAAAACACATAAAAAAAACAGAAAGAGAAAATCCTTAGGTTGAAAATCATAAATCCGTAAGTCCGATTTTCAAGCGTTTCGGTTCCTGAAAGCGTCGAGCTCGAAAAGAATCCTACTTCAAACTTTTTGGAATTACGAAAACACCTAAAAACGTGTCGCCCGAAGCCCACCCCCCCACGCGGCGGCCCTAAATATAAACAAACAACAATGGATTTGTAGTTGGACAACTTGGAGTTGGCGTGGAGACCGTGAACATTGAAAATTTTAACTCTTAAAGGAGACAACCTTATTAAAAGTTATGCACTTTGAAAGGCCGATAAACAATAAAAAATCAATCATCTCTGAACGTCTAGGAGATGCGGATGGTCAAAAATGTCCCACGTTTAGGCGAAATAAGCTCATCAAGTAGCTTTAAAACAGGCTAAACTGCAAAATTTAAACTCAATTCTCCTAAATTTGTCGCTTTTTTGGACGATTAAATCTTTCAAAAGAACAACGAACTTGGCTGGCTGAAACACAACAAAAAAATGTGGCATTTTCTAGGAACTTTTGGTTCATCTGCGTTGGGTGGCCACAATACTTGGCGATTCCGATTCATGGACAGCTGCCGCCGAGTGGGCCATAATCATGGATTCCGGTTGTTGTTCCTCGTCAACCTGGGCCCGGCTTTTCGCCCGAAAAATATTCTGTGTGATATTCTGATAATTGGACTTGGCACTTACTTGCCCTTAATCCTTTCGCGAATTTTAGGGGGAGCTTCTCGTAAACAAGGCCAAAATTGGCACCTTGAAGTGACAAAATTGGAATTTCAGATTCAGAAAATTTAGAGTGGAGTTTTTGCACAATTGTGTGGAGGCTGGAACTCTCTCACTCTTTCTCTCTCTCTCTCTCTCTCTCTCTCTCTCTCTCTCTCTCTCTGTGGCTCCACCTCTCTCTCTCCCTCTCTCTTCAGCCTAACATTTCGAAACTTCCAGTATTTCCTGATTTAGGAAAAATCCAGAATTCACTTCCAAAAAATGTTGCGGCATTTCTCATGCAAACGAGAGAGATTCTCCATTCCCGGATGAGGGTGGTCAGGACGACGCAGGAAATTCTCGGAATTCCTGGCACGCAGGAGCGGGTTCGGACCAAAAATTGGCGAGGGCCGTCTGAGAAAGCGAGAGAGAGAGAGAGAGAGAGAGAGAGAGAGAGAGAGAGAGAGAGAGAGGACAAAATGGCAAAACCCTTGTCAACACGTTGAATAGTAGGTCAATCTATAGAGTGCCCGAATGCGTATTTGTCTTCCGAACATGTCTGGAAGGAGTTAAGAGGCGGTACGATGAAAATATGGGTATAGGCGGCGGATTAACCGGTTCGGTGTACCTGAACTAACGGAAATACCCAGGCAAATATTAAATGGTAGAATGGGTGTTCTAAGTAAATCTATGTTAATGTTTGCCGCATTAAAAATCATCATTCCGTAGAGAATGGTTAAAAATCCTAGACTCAGACTTCGACTCAACTCCAGGCTTAGGTTTAGGATTAGGATTAGCTTGGGCTTAGGCTAGTTTAGGCTTAAGCTTAGTCTGAGACTTCGCCTCGGGCATGGCTTGGGTTAGCTGAGCAGCTTCTGGAACGAGTGCGAGCTGACCAGAGCTCCGAATTCCCGCCCGTGCAGCCGACGTTTTCATTGCCCTCTGGGCGGAACATACGCCCATTTCCCGACCAGGAATCCCGGAAATTAGCGGTGAACGTCGATTCAAAACATCCTGTTTTTAACTAGTTTGTTTTAAGGATGTACTTAATAAACTAAAAAGCGGAAAGCACCAGATCAGGAGCCACAGAGTAAGCCCAAGCCTAAGCCTCAGCCCAAGTCAAAACCTATCCTGAAATGGAGTCTAACTTTGAATGAAGACTGTCTTTCTTGAAAATTCGACGTAAAGAAAATTCTGAAACTCGCTCTCCTTCACTCATTTGCCTTAACTTTTAATTGGGCTCTGTGAGCAGCAATGTTTTTGGGATGGGATATGGAAGCGGAAGGAGGGCTTCTTCGTCTCCCACTTCTTCTTCGTTTTCCCCAGAAACGGCGGCCCCGGGCCCAATTATAGATGTCATGGGATTATGGCAGGCTTTGATGCTGTATGTTGGTGTCGGAGGGAAGAACAGGAGGAGGTGGTGAGTGAAGAACCTAAGCTCATCTTAAGCAGAAGCCTAGGCGCAGCTTAGGCCTAAGCTAAAGCCTGAGCCTTGCTTAAGCCGCAGTCTAGGTCTAAGCCTACGCCTACGCCTAAGCTTAAGTCTAAGCCTGAGCCTAAGCCGAACCCTAGGCAAAAGCCTAACCCTGAAGCGAAGCCTATGACAAAGCCTAGGGCTAAGAAACTTAAGCCCAAGCCTAAGCGCAAGCAAGGCCCAAGCTAGACTAGCCTAGACTGAGTTGATTACGTAATACTCCTAGAAACTCTACTCTATTTCCTTCTAAACAACTCAAGGAAGAGATTACGCTGAACAAAGCGATCGTTGTTCTCACTTCTTTGTGGGGGTGTAGTGGAAGTGGGGATGATGGGGGCTGCGTGTATGTAAGTATTCGTTGGGGCAATTTACGGAGATTTGTGACCCGGGGAGATCCGCGGTAAGAAAAAGAAGCTGAAGATTGGACAACGCTGGCCCCTGGTGTGCTAGCAACCAGAGATTAGGGCAGATCGGTCGAAAAACCAATGGCCGCGCGAGCCGGAGTTGCGAGTTGCGAATGTTTGAGGGGACCGGGAAGTGGATAGAGTGAGAGAGAGAGAGAGGGAGTGAGAGAGAGCGTATCTCCGTATTTTAATTTTTTTAGGATAATTTAGAACGACGTTCTAGATCTTTGCAAAAAATGAAAAACTAGACTAAACTAAACCTCCCCCCCGTTCCAGACAAATTCCCTACCCTTGGGTCACCAAAAATAAAAACAACCGTTCCCCCAAATTGTCTTATTCCCCTGGGAGTTGATTGTTAAGCCGGTTCGAAGTTCCGCTAGACTCTGGAGGAACGGGAAAAAAACAAAGCAAAAAACGGGTTTCCCGGCCGAAGAGGAGGTGGAGGAGGACCCGCAGCAGCCAATTTGCCTACCCGATTGTTGGCGGGCAATGGGGTTACCTCTCGCGAAAACGTTTTTGTGAGGTCTAGGTCATTGAGGAGCGTCACTTGAAGCGCATTTTTTCTTGGAAAAACACTACTTTCTTCGAAATTGCATAAAAATAGCCGAAACGGAGTTAATGCATTTTTTAGAACGCTCCAGAGCTGTTTTCGCAGCCCATTGTTAAAAAACCCAAGCCAAACAAAAAGGTTGGTCTCGTTAACCGCAGCTAAACTCGATTGAACTCAGGTTTTTGCTCACTACCTGCAAGATCAAAATTTCGGTCGTTCAGTCTCGAGGACACTGCTCAAAAATTCATTCTCCTCGATTTCTTTGACGCCAACCATCAAGCATCCTCAGAATCTTCGAGAATTCATGGCGTCCAGAAAGATGTTAATTAGGGCTGCAGAATTGTGATGGCCTCCCAGGAATCGAGCACCATCTAGCTTGGGCAGCAAACAAATTTTGATTGGGCGACCAAACCGGGCAAAAAAATTTTGTTCAAAAAGAGGTGCCTGATGTTCTTGGGCTGGACATTTGCATAGCGGAAGCAGCTAGCTAGCCCTTTTTTAGGGGAGAATAAGTGAAAATGAGAAGGAAGCCGATTAGAAAATTTCATTTATCGAAATCCCAGTTCGTCGAAATTTATTTTTCGAGATTTCATCTCAAACGTTTCGAAAATTGAAGTAACAGCGCATGTAAATTGCGAGAAAATGAATTTCCACATTTTCATTCGCGGCAAGGTCGAAATAGTTCGATTTTTCCAATTGAAAAGCTGGAATTTTGGTTTGAATTAGCATACCGTCTCAAAAAATCTGGGAGAAATAAAATAACTGCACCTGAAACAACAGAACAAGCCTAAACATTTAAATGAAATGCAAATTATGTTAGGTTTTTGTCATAAAAATTTGACCTCAATAAACTCAAGTCCTCTACCCCGGAAAACGAAGAGGGCCGTAAATTGACCGGGACGTGTTAGGTGGGGGTGCACTTGGGGAAAATGAGCGTAGCGCTCTGCTAACCAACCCCTCTCGGGGGCGCGTGTCGGCATCCCCCCTACTCGTTTTTCCATGCAAACCCCTAAATTTTATCGCTCTCCTCGAGGAGGGGAGGAGGAGGAGAATGAGAAGGAGCAGCAGCATACCCGGAAAATGGCCCTCCAGAAAGGACCCCTGCTTCTCGTGGCGCTAAATTAAACATGGCGAAGCTGTGATGTGGCAGCCCATTTGGGGCGCCGGGTCTTGTTAAGTGCATTGGCACGTAAATTTGGATAGAAAACACGTGAAAACTGCTCAAAAGAATGTTTGAAAGGACGGTGACTGCACTTAAATAGCAAGACCATTAAAGCGGTTTATCCGCATTTTAAAGAGAGAAACTCTTTTGGAATGTCAAAGACAAGGCGGCTGGTTCTTTTATGAATTTGCCGGTACACATAGGATAACGGGGGGGGGAATAAAATAACGGGGGGGCACTCATTATTATGAAATTTGCAATTACTTTGGGATTTTGCGAGTGCCATTCGATAGAGCGTCGAAAAATATACTAAGAGAATTAATTTCAGCCCGAAATAATGTAATAGAAATTTTTTATTGAATAAACAAAAATTGAGGAAAATCTATGGGCAGCACATAGGATAACGGGGGGGGAAAGTCAAATTTTCGAAATTTTTGAAATTTTCGATATTTTGAAAACGTCATTCGATAAAGCGTCGAAAACTGCCCTAGGAAAATTAATTTCAGCCCGAAATAATGTAAATGAAATTTTTTATCGAATAAACAAAAATTGATCAAAATCCATGGGCAGCACATAGGATAGCGGGGGGGAAAGCCAAATTTTTGAGATTTTCGATATTTTGAAAACGCGAATCGATAGAACATCAAAAAATATACTAAGAGATTTTTTTACAACGCGAAAAAATGTATTATAAAAGTTTTATAGCCTAAAAACTATTTTTGAAAACTATGGGCAGCACATAGGATAACAGGGGGGGAAAAAATTTTTCGGCGTTTTGAAGATTTTCGAAATTTTGAAAATGCCATTCGATAGAGGACCGAAAAATATACTAAGAGTTTTTTTTACAGCCCGAAAAAAGCTTATTTAAAAATACTTTTATCATATAAAAAGTTTGAGTGCCCCCCCGTTATTTTTTCCCCCCTCCCCCCCCCCCCGTTATCCTATGTGTACCAATTTGCCTGCTGAATGGGCTAGCTAGCAGCGTTTTTGCGGAAATAACTAAATTTTGAAATCCGGTGTCATAAAAGAATTTCATGGACAAGCTAGCTAAGACCCTTGCGGAACTTGAAATAGAATAAAAATAGCATAAATCCAAACTAAGCAATTTTTAAATCTTTTACGAGCCAGTAGTACCAAAAGTATCAACACAGTTCGGAAGCTGAGATTCGAAATTCTGGGTATCAAAATTCCGGCCGTTATGGTGAAAGCTTCGGGATTTTAGATTTTACGAGTTTGGTTGTCGGTATTTCCACTCCGGCCCTCTATGTCCGAAATCGATTTTGCAACCAGCCCACGCGAAGTTGGTTCTTAGGTTTCACAAACAATCTAATTCGAATAAAACCGAGTTCAAGCGGAACCATAGACTTCCAAACAGCTCTTTTTTGGAAACCCGTTCCACAACCGGACATGTTGACCTCCTTCCACACCCCCAAGCCAATAGTCTCTACCCGCCAAACGGTGACTTTAAAAAAACAAAATCGGGAGGGAGGAAAGCCGGCACCGGAAATTAGAATTTTCCGTAGCTTCCGTATTTTCCGTAGCACTAACAGCCGTAGATCCACCTCAGCGCATTTAATTTGGTCAATTCCTCCCACTTTTATCGCGTGTTTTGGTGTGTGGCGTAGTCGCCCGTTCCATCTGGAGTGGTGCTCACTGAGGTGCTATGCAAGGAGAAGCCAAAAACGGCAAAAACCGGGAGGGAAAGCAATCTAATTCTGGGTCGCTGGATGATACGTCTCAAAGGTAGCGAAAATGAGGAGAGAGAGGGAAAGTAATAGAGAGAGAGAGAGAGAGAGAGAGAGAGAGAGAGAGAGAACGAGATAATCAGAAAAGAAAACTCTGATTTAGTTAGCCGAAAATCCGAACTTAAAAATTGAGGCTCTGCACCAGTTTCCTAAGAAAAGTAGCTTTTTCGCCTCAACTGCATTTGCTCGAAAATATAGCTAATGAACTCATAAATTAATTAACATGGCGCCTATTAGCTTCGTCGCTAATCTTTCTCGACAAACACACGACGTCTGCATTCCGCTCCGTCGAACGCGCATTCGTCGCTTTGGCCCTTGGAATTAGCCTGTTAAATATTAATGAAAAACAGAGTCTAGAAACTGCATAAGAATGAGAGGAATAAAGCCTGAATGCCATCACCAAATCCTGTAGGGGCCAACTCCTCGAATTGGAGCCCAATTAGAAGGGCGACTGAATCGCCGGGGGAGTTCGGTAAGTCTAGAGTTTTCGCCGCACACAAAAAATGCCACCCCAGGGTGTGTAATTGGGAATGTTGCTTCTCGGAATGCGCTGGCAATCCGAAGCGCACGTGTCTTTTTCGGGATGTTCCGCCCGCCAGGGGCAGCATCTTGTGCGTAGGTAAAAATTTGCGATTGTAGGTTGAAGGCTACTGGCGAGTCGCCGTTTTTGTAAATATCGGGGGATGAAGCGGAATCGGGGCTTTGGGAACCTGGCTTCGGCGGCTTGAAAAGCTTCAGAAGTGGTTTAAGAAAAGCAAAAAGCTAAAGCCATAGCGCAAAAGCGAAAAGCTAAGGTTTCCATTTTTGCTTCGTTGGCTTCGTCTGCTTGAAAAGCTTTAAAAGCTGCTGAGCTTTGCCTGAGGTCCCCAGTTCCAAGCTGCTTATTAGCCCCAAGCGTATTTTTTGAAACTGGTCATCTGGTTAATAATCAGTTTCAGAAGCTTGTTAGCTTCTTCGCCCCAAAGCGCTTGCTTAGCTTAGTAGGCTTCAACAGCTTCAAAACCTTTAACGGAACGTCACTGCTTCTGAAGTGTTCGAAGCAAGAAGTGTGAAGAGAAAAAGCGATGATTTCCGGGCTTAGTTCCAAAGCTTGTAAAGCTTCCGAAGCTTTATCTGCACCAGGAAGCACTCGAACTCCTCAGCTTTAGGAGCTTTCGCGGCGTCTCATTTCGACTCTTGAGGCTGAGAGGTAATCTCGAGCTGACGGTTTATCAAGAAGGGCCCACTAAGGCTCAAAATCAACTTTGAAGCTTGCAACTAGCAGCAAAAACCGGCTTCGTGGAGAATGAACTCGATTTCTCTGAACCTGCAAAACCTACACCTCACCTTCCAAGCCAGGAACCCAAAAACCGCCCTAAAAACTTCGTGGTTCAAAAGACGAGTCCACCCCCCCCGAGGCGTGCGAAAGTTGAGCCTCCATCTCTCGAAGGTGAAGAATGCCCGGAATTCAACGAGTTCGATGATGAACCCAGGCGCGTGCAAAAATGAGCTTGACCGCAATGATCACGAAGTTGAACCAGAGATCTAACCGCTTAATTTAGTTTAAAGGGTGGCGCTTAGCCAACCGGATTATCGGCTATAATTAAAAACTAGCGTTCCCGGGGGATGAGTACGACTTGAGCATAAGCCTAAGACTGCTCGACTGCTTTTCTTGAGACGGCCCGTTTCGAAAAAACGGGTTTAAGAGATCGAGCTCACTGTTCCGAAAACAAGCATCGTTTTCGTCTTAGTCCGGAAATTCAAAAGATCCAGAACCAAGAAGGCTCCGGAAAGCCGGAGACCACGTGAAGTGTGCCGGAGAAAAAGGCCTTTTTAGTAATTCGAGACGATGCCCTCGGAAATGCTGCCTCTCATTTCGCGGAAGCCTTTTTCCGACCCGTCACCCCTGGATCGCCTCAAATTTTTCACACCTTGACGACGACAGAGAGCAGGAGCAAGGCGCTTGGCAATATGATATGGGCCGGAAATGAGGACGTAAGGAAGGAGGTCAAAAATTTTACTGCAAGGCTTCAGTACTGTCTAGTCAAGTTAAATTGCGGAACCGAAAGCTTAAGCATAAGCCTATGCCCTAGCAAATGCTAGAAAAAATTACGTCGAATGTACGTCAGAATCCGCACGTACTACGCATATTGTTGGCTGCTAGCTGCCGTCTTCTAGTCGGATAGGCTAAAGCTCCGATTAGCTTCATTTTCCGGGAAAGGATTGTCAATACGCCCGGCAGGAAAACAAAAGTCATCGGCGGAGGATGGCAGAAAAACGATGATTAACGATAGAACTGCTATCAAGAAAATAGAAGAAGAGAGAGAGCGAGAGACAGCGAGAGATAGAGAGAGAGACAGAGAACCAGAGAGGAGATGTGAGAGGGGGAAGAGAGAAGAGATGAGTAAGGACTGAAACGTAAGTCCAAATTTTAGAACACTTCAAGCTAAAAACGTTCAATTTCCGAAGCTACGCGGCGATACGCATTTTAAGCTACAGAATACGCAAAATGACAAAAAATTGACGTAATAAAATATTCCCCAAAATTCGTGCATTGACCCGAGCACCTTCATGGTGTTCCGAATTTCTTTTCAGCCACTTTTTGGCCCTTAAGCATTAGGCCCCGGAGCGGAAATCGGCCGGCAAGCCGCGTGAAAAAGGTCGAGCGACCCGACCAAAAAAAGATTGGACGGCAACACTTTCCCCAGGCCAGCAGAAGGCGACGCACACGTCCAGAAATGTCCATTTGAGGCAATTTGGTGCCCGGGGGAATGGAAACGTTTGCGGAAAAAAGGGATGCGCTACTGGACATCGGCTGTAAAATGGAGCGAAATGAACAGGCAGACGCACGACACTATCAAGTTTATAGCCTTAGCCTAGTCAGCCCGGGTGGAATAGTATTCCCGCGTTTTTGGTCACTTCCGCATAAAGTTGAGAGGGGATTACACCAAAGAACTGAATTTAAGCGGCAAGGAACCAGATGGACCTTAGGATGGCTGGTGCGTCTAGTTTTTGTATTTAACGGCTTCTAGAATAATTCTAAGTTTTTAAAAAACAGCTTCAAACACTTGGCTTATTTCGATACAGAATTAATCGGCTTAAATGACCTTTTTATGCAAGCAACCAAACAAAAAAAAATTTCAGCTGACCTTACTGTCATTACTGCCTTTAAAATTCGGTGAATGCCACGAAAATCTAACAATTGGTCGAATCTAAAACTCCATTCAGGCCCAGAGACCCTTGGAAAACTGCATCATATCCAGTGCCCCAACGTCGCGAATCTAATTATGAGGTGAGTATAATGAGTCACGGAGCTGTATTCGACCTCCTTGAAAGAGAGCGAGATAGAGAGTGGGAGAAAGAGAGAGAGAGAGAGAGAGAGAGAGAGAGAGAGAGAGAGATAGGGAGAGCTCCTTCTCTTTTTTTGATCCCCTGACCTCTCAGTTCTTCTAGACAACTTCCCCCTAAATTCCCACACCCTCAGAATATTCCACTTTCGCTTCCCGCCAATTAGAGGCGGGAATGTTTTTTTGGAGTCCAAGGATTTCAAATGGACTTGCAGGAGATTTATGAGAAAGTTCGCAGGGTGGTCTCGCCGCGAAAAAGCAAAAATTTGAATGAATAACTGAATGAGGAAGAGGGAATGGACATGTAGGGTAAAATAGAAAAAAGCCAAGCTCCCACCACAAAAAGACGCGAATATACGAAGAAAGGCTAAATTGAATGGATAACTAAAGTAGCTTACACTGGGTTATATAGTTTTTCTTTGTCATGCGCGACAAACATAGGATATCTTTTATGTATTTCAATTTCATTAATTGCACTGATTCAATTTAATTTTATATTTTTGTCGGCGGCAGCTTATTTTCATAAAACTTGAATAAAAATTAATTAATAAAAATTGTGCAAAAAAAACGAGTTTTTGCTTCACAAAGCCTTTAAAAAGCCTCAATCCGATTTCCTTCCGGTTCAGGCAAAACAAGCAAACGCGGGGGTGCCCCCCTGCCCGCTAGCTATTTACCTGCATAGAAAACGAGCCCCGGCATGCATATAGCATAACAGAACGCTAAAATGGGCCCCCCCCAAAAAAGCAGGGGCTGCATAACATGGGTAACCGGATTTCCCAGCAATTCCTTTGAACGACTCCACCGGGCCTGAAAAAATAAGGGACAGGGAAGACATCTGGCCCTGGCGGCCGGGAGGCGCGAAGCCATAGAAAATCCGGGAAATGGGCCATTCACTCGCCGTTTCTGGCCCTAGATCTGGGCCCTCCCCTGGGGTCAATGTGGGCCCTGTAGTGGCCTGGGAATGGAAAAACATGGCTTTTATTACGTAGGAGGCTGGGAACCTGCAAAAATCCGGAAACTCGGAATCCCTAGTTTTAGGCTTAGTTTCGTCCTTTTAATTTTTTTTATTCAAAAATTCCTTGCCGATCTTTTGATTTTTTTTTGCCGGCACTTCTTTTTCCGAAACTCACTTTGTCGAAATTCTATTTCCGAAGTTTATTGCTCTCAAACTTGTTGAAATTAGAAATTTTAGCGTATTGGAATTTCGACTAAATGAAATTTTGAAAAATCGAATTTCGCCAAAACGAAATCCCGGCAAAAATAAATTTCGACAGGATTTGCCTCAATCTCTATGGCAAGCTGCTAGCAGTGTTTGTTTAGGCAATTTCGATATTACGCTCAATAACCTGCAGTATAATCTATATAGAGTCTATTTAACCTGGACAACAAGCGGAGATTATTGGGGAAATTCATAGCCTCCGAAGCACTATCGCGCAAAATGCCCCAAAGCTGCAGAAGTTCGACCCAGTCTGTCTGCGAAAGTGAGAACTGGGTCGAACTTGTAGCCTGTCAGTCTGCGAAATTTTAGGATTTTCGGCTAACGAAACCTATTCTTGATTTTCCACAAACATACGAGCTTCCGGGGCAAACCGCAATCCACACCGCACAAGTCATTCCCCCGAAAATCCCAAATTTCCATGGAAGGTAAAAAGCACCGAATATCGGTAATGCAATGCTATATATTTATAGGTTACGGGTGGCGCTGGAAGGGGCAGTGCGCGCCGTGTATTCAACCAAATTTAATTTGTTGACCTTTTCGTCAAATAGCTTCCGTATCGGTAGAGATTGAATGCCGATGAGGCTGCTGGATGCGCTTCGAAAAACAAGGAGCTGAGAAGAGAGGAAAAACATTTTTAGCTGCCATTAGAAAAAGCTATGTCGAAAAGCAATTTTGATTTCATAAAACTCACGAAGAAATGTTTAATTGTGAAAAACCAATTTACTCATCAGAGTTTCCTTGTATATACTCGAGTTCAGCAAGTTCAACTTGTATGCATTAGATAGACTAGATTCAACTCGTTATTTTGAGGTATAGGGAACGCATGCAGACTTTAGATCAGTTGCATGATGTTGGATTTGAAAGAGGGTCCCGCTTAGGCTTAGGCTTAGGCTTCGGTTTAAGCTTGAGCTTAAGCGTAGGCTTAGATGAGGGTGAGGCTTAGACTTCGGTTTAGGCTTCGGTTTCGGCTTAATTTTAGACTTCGCTACCCAAACAGCAAAGAACATTCTAAGAGAGCCAAACACATGGAAATTCTTTTGGTTTGAAGCCGCTTTTTATCCTTATATCTTACTCACGCTTTTTGCGGGAATTTCGGCTGCAAACTCCAAATTTTGTTGTCGTCTGGCTACGAATATTGCATTGAAAGCAGCTGCCACGCACCCAATTTGCATTTGGCATAATTATTGTGTGCACAAGAAGCTGTACTTTTATTCAGGCACTAAAGCTATGAATCAACAATTTGAAGAAAATTAATTTCAGGCATCATAGCTCGCAATTATTGTGGTAAAGAAGCATTAAAGAGAATCGAATTGGAATTTGGGAGGAACAAGGTGAAAGACAGATGGTAGAAGCAATTTTTTTCGGTAATGTATTGAAATTGTTTTTTCGGTAGTAAGGAGAATGACAGCTCAATCCCGGAGCTGTTCCTCCATCGCTGCATACTTCTGGTGGTAGAGGAAGTAGATCCAGTAAACGAGCGCAAAGATGAGGAACGTTCCGGGGAAAAGGTAACGGCAGGTCTGATCCAGATGGAAGGCTCTGCGGGAGAAGGTAGCGGACATCTGGAAAGGCGATAGCTAGCAGAGAATCTTGAGGAACTAAGGATTAAAGCACAAGTTTTTTGAGTTGTACTTATACGCATTGTTTCTCTGATGTACCATAAACATGCTTCTTAATTTTTTTTAGTCTCTGATAAGTTTTATGTCTCTTACCGTAGCATACGCTTGCTCCGCCACACTGCGATTGACGGCATGGGCATTCTGAGCATCCTTGCTCTGCTCGTCCTTCTGAAAAATATCGTATTTTTGATAGCGTCCAGATTCAACCTCCTTCGGCTCGACCAACAATCCCGTTAAATGATTTGGTGATTCTCGCTGTACGGCCTTTGTCCACATCTTGGCATCGTCATCTGGAAAGTTCGGAAAATTTTGTTGGAATTGAGACTGAACTTACCCGAGATCTCCAGCTCGTCCTCCCTTAACTCGTCGAGCTCGCTGGAATCGTAACGCTTTCGGGAGGCATCTAAAGTCAGCTAATTTTAAAAAATTTACTTTTCTATGGGTTTCTACCTCTTGCTAGCTCTTACCTGGTGATTTCGGAGTTATGCTCTTTGAGCGCTTCTCTCCTTTTGCTAAAATTCCGCTGATGAGTTCCAGATAAAAGGAAACCTGGGCTTCCATTCGGAGGCGCAATACTCTTCCGCTTCACAAAATTCCTCATCGTCCTCCGATTCCAGTTGCCATCTTGTTCAGATTTTTCGGGTTCTGGAATTTAAAAACTTGGATTCCTCATAAAATTCCTGCAAGGGAAAACTTTGAAAATAGCAGTTTAAAGGTTAAGAAAGATAAAGGGATAGAAGTTGAAGGAAAAGACAAGTTTGAACTTACCCTCATTAGGAGCTACCGGAATATTGGTTTCTATAAGTTCACTGTAGGTTTTTATAGGTACAAATTCCATTTTTAGAACAATTACCTTTCGAAGCTGCCATATTCTTTGCCATTTGCTCGTACTTTGCCGATTTTCGCATAATTGAGTTGACCATGGCGAACTCGAGGAGGGCCAAGAAGACGAAGATCATGCAGGCTAAAAAATTTATTTGTAAAAATATCTAGTTCGAGGATTCGTAAATAAGAGAGAAAGCGAGAGAGCGTTAGAGAGAAAGAGAGAGAGAGAGAGTTGACGTACCTCCATACCATAAATCGATGGCTTTTGCGTAGTCGACCATTGGGAGGCCATATCGTAGGCCATTTCCCTAAAATTTTCATTAAATAAACCTGGAAAGGTAAGTTAATGACCCACCAATGTTGTCAGCGATACGAGGGTGGTAAAAGACAGCGTCACTCTGGCTGGGACGGCTGAAATGGTATACAGCATGTATTTCCAATTCTCTCGCTCTCTCTCTCTCTCTCTCTCTCTCTCTCTCTCTCTCCTTCACCGACCTCGACGATCAATCCAAAATGACACCCAGGAAATGACCACAATCAGCCCGGTGGGAATATAGCTTTGGATCAGGTTGTAGCCCATATTCCGCGAAAGATAGATTTTTCCGACAAGACAGCTGAAGTTGTCTGGAAGTACACGATTGCTTTAATTACACTATGAAGCTCCTTCTTTAGATTTTTTTACTTTCCATCGTATTTAATTTCTATCTTATGGCAAAAATTTTCATATGAAGAATGTTCGTAGACCTTTCTGCAAAAGCCAACCAAATACCATATTTGAATCCCTCATTCGTTACCGCATATCGATAATCGCCTTTGCAATATTTTGCTGTGATGTTAGTGATCTCAAATTCAGGAAGCCTAGGAAATCACGGTATGGAACAAAAATCAAAAAATGACAAGTACTGAATATCCGGGTTAGCGCGAATCGGCGCCGCGTCAAACCATTCGACATTCATTTGTTTTGCGATATAGGCATCTAAATAAAGTTTTCTTTGTGAACGAGAGCGAGAGAGAGAGAGAGAGAGAGCGCGAGAGGGACAGTAAGCAAGAGAGAAATAGACAGAGCGAGAACGAGAGAGAGCGAGAGAGAAAGAGAGTGTTAGAGAGAGAGCGACAGATAGAGACAGAAAGAAAACCGTTTCCTTTCGACTTACAAGACAATATCCGAATCCCGCACATCTGTACGTCCATAGGATAATTCTGTAGTTTCAGGTTGCAACTTATAGACATGCTAAATTCTCCTAATTTTCCAGAATTCTAATTTGCATACGTGAATCGGCACGAATAAGCAATCGTTCCATCTCTCTCGATGAACATGTTGAAATTCGGGGACGTGACCTCATGAACTTTCGCTTCTTTGGCATTGGCGAAGTAGAGATCGGGAAGCCTGAATTTGCATATTTGGTCCGCGTAGGCTTGGGCTTAAGACTCGGCTTGAGATTAGGCTTAGGCTTCGCGCTAGGGTAGGCGTGTACTTACCATAACTTTTTCCTGATGTCGTGATCATTCACCAGAACCGGGTCCGCCTTCTTGTGTCGCAGTCGATGGTCTCGCCACGACATGTACGCGTACATATCGACGTCGAAGGACTGAAAAAGCAGATTTTAGTGCGTTAAAGGGGTAGAACAGGTCCGATAATGGTTTCCCAATCTCACCATTTCCGCCGACTTGAAGTTACCGATGTGCTCGAGGTAAAAGCCGAGTCGCACATTCAGAGGGCGTGTGACGTTTTGGGTCGGGATTCGTTTGATCGTGTTGTCGAGGATGGCGTCGATTGATGTCAAGCCGAAGCACGATCGAAAAATTACATGGAGGAAGAGCCTAAAGCACAGATTTTAGCAAAACAGATGGAAACTCGGGATTTTAACTCATTTATGGCACTTACCAAGCCAAGCCCCTTGAGTTCCAATCCATAGTCAGTTCGGGCTGCTAAATCCCTATTTTTTTTTCATTGGCAACTAAGATGGGTGAAAAATGCTAGAAGAAAAAAAAGCAAAAAAAGAATGCAAAATGAAAAAAATCCCCAAACCGCTCAAAAAAGGCAATAAAAGAATACAGGTCAGTGCTGAAAGCACTGCCGCACCGAATTTTCAGTAGATTTTTGTGTGTTTGTATCGGGCATAGTTGTGGTATGCCCTCCACCCCACGAGCCCCCCATCGGCCACCTTGCTCAACTTCTTATGGCGACAGTTGGCCCTCATCTCGCTAACCCAACTGATTAAAAAGCGCCGCCCGCTCTGTGCACCCATCCAGCAGAGACCAGAAATTATTTTTGGAGGGGTTGCAAAGGGCAGAGGATGGAGAGACGACCTCAAAAAGTGATCCAATCATCAAAAACTGCTAGAAAAAGGCGTGAAAAAGTTCGGTTCGTCGCCATAATTGAGTCGCTATAATTTTCGGGTAATTGCTGTTTTTCCTAGTACCGCGCCTTTAAATTGGAGGATTAAAATGGATACGCCACCACAAAGTGCCGACATTTTACGAATTCGAGATCGCAAATTCCTGAAAAATTCTGGGCGCTAACATCGTCACCAAATTTACGCCATGTCCAAAATCTAAGTGTTCCACGCCCTTTAAAATCCGAGTAATACAAAAAGCTCACAAAACTCACAATACAAGTCAGCTAGGGCCTATTTATCTAGACTCGTCTCCAAACCACCACCTTTTTTCTGTCCTTGGCTGCTTACCGGCGTGATGAGTGACACCTATCATCTCTCTTCACGTTTGCCCTAACGGTTTTCAAAAAAGCAGCGTTCGCAAGCACTTTAGCCATTACAACCGCGACGCCCCGGTCGATTGGGAGCCCAACTTGGACAAAAACTGGGCCAGGAGGGTGCAAAAAGTGAATGCACTCCTGCCATCGTTCCTGATCGTGGGTAGGGGCTGTTGCCGGGAAGGTGGTGAAAACACAGTGGCAAAGTATACTATTTCTGGATCGGGAGAGAGAGACAGAGAGTGAGGAAAATGGAGAGAATGAGAGAGCGCGAGAGATAGAGCAAGCGAGAGAGAGAGAGAGGGAGCGAGAGAGAGAGAGAGAGAGAGAGAGAAAGCGGAACGAGAGAAAGAGAGCTATGGAAATCTAGGAAATGTGGATGCAGGAAGTCCTTAAATGTGCTTTGATTTCATAGATTCCTAAGTGTTTTCTTATTTAAATTTATTAACCTAATCTAAAACACATCAGCAGCAATGAAAATAGAGTCGAAAAAAATCACATTCCTAAAAACATTTGTTAGCACGAGTTGACTAAATTATAGGGTAGCGTGCGAACAGGGGCCGAAACACGAAAGGGAAATCTGATATTGGTATACTTTGAAGGGCGCCCAAAAAAACACGCTCGGAGCTGGTACATATGGAAATCATACTAAAAAATCATACCTACAAGATCAAAAAAGATACATTAATTTGTACAAAAAATATTAGGCATTGAAAACCGTATTTACACACAAAAGGACACGACACGAGAAGGTTCATAAAGCCATGCTCGAAAAGTAGATCAAGAAATATTTAATGAAATACAGTCATATATATAAAACAGCTTAAAAATCAGTACTTAAGATCAAATAAATAGGTTAAAGCCGTTTGTCATTCTCGTTTTGTTGAGGCTCAGGGGTGGAGGGCGGTGAAGCCACCGGGGTGGTTACGGTATCAGTGGTATCAGTGGATGGGCTACGATCGCTCTTCTTTTTCTGGTTTAGCTGGCGTAGACGGTATCTCAAAATGTACTATAGTTGAAAACCCGGTCAAACCTCTAATTTTACAAGCTTTTTTGACAATTTTTGTTATTTTTCACGACTTTCTTAGGCGAGACAAAAACTTCTTGTAGCTAATATAAAATCCATGAATTAAATCAGCAACTTACTTCCTGAAAATGTCCGCAAACATGGCGCCGAACACAATAATCAGCCCGCAGATGGCGTAGATGGTCAGCGGGTGGTGGTAGTAGATGGAGGAGAGGATGATGGACCCGATCTGGAACAATCCTTTGAGCTCGGAAACTGAGACTCATGTTCAGAAACGGCTAAGGTACCCCCTACGCACTAGTGAGAGGTAAGTCAGTCATCAACAACTGCAAGCAGTTCACCTATTCCTCCCCTACCTACCTGTCTTATCGTTAGAATAATCGCAAAGCAAATAGGCCCGAATCTGGCGATCGTCGAGTAGATGTACAGCTGGCCGAGGGCGCCGGAGAGGGAGAGCAGCAGAACATCACTAAAAATCACAAGGAATCTTGTAGCCTATCAATGCTACCGTATAAACCCCGTATGGGTCAGGGCGTATCGTGTCGAAATGAAGAGGGTTCCTTGTTCGAGTAATGAGACGAAGCATAGAATTGTGGAGAAGCAGTTCACGCCCACCATCATCTGAATTCCCAAATTGTATGTCGTAACAGCTATGGATTTGACTTCAATGGTCCTTCAAAAGTGCCACGAATTGCGAAAATCGACCCCTGCCGTCATTTAGATCACAACAAGTGCTTTTTTTACAAAATTACGCTTTGAGCGGGATTTTGTTATTTTTTTGCTGCGGTTTTATCGAACTCTGCCGTCCTTGGCGTGTACAATAGCGGTGGAGAACTAGTAAATTCAAGAAACGATTTGAGCGCTCCTAGCCATTTTTAAAGGGATAGTGACCTCCAAAGAGCTTGTCTTTGAAGCCCTTTTCGAGGCCACATACTCCAGAAATCTCTCCCACCTGATACTTGCTAACTTTCGGTCTCGTATCAAAGAGCTTCTTCTGCCAATTGGTGGTAAACGCATCGACGACGATGTAGCCGAGCATAAGAATGATTCCGGAAATCTAGGCAATTTTTTTGTTAACGCAACGCTATAACGGCAGTCTACCGTAGTCCCAGTTTTTCCGGATCCCGGCCCGGAGCTGATCAAGAACAGTGAAGCCCCGACAGCAATCAGGCCACCGCAGATGTACTCGAAAAGAGTGTACCTGGAAGAGCAGAGCTATCGAATTTACGTTTCATGTGCTCTCCGTTGGCTTGTCCTAATTCGGATCGAATTTTTCTAAATGCTGCGTTTTAGAGCCACTTAGGAGTTATTATTTTACCGCTACCGTACCTTGTTCTTCTCACGATCGTCCCCATCAACATCGTCACGACAACTTTGGAACATTTGAAAATCATCTAAGATATTGTTATAATCTCGCTTCCATCAGAGTATACCTGTGTTGGGAATGAGACGTATTTCAGGGCTTCATATTGGCACCAAGAGCTAATCGTGTTTGCGATCGACGTGTAGCCATGTTTGTAGTAGGGAGGCACATGGTCGGGTTGACTAAAATATCAATAATTTGACAGAAAAAGAAAGAGAGAGCGAGTGAGAGAAAAGAGAGAGAGAGAGAGAGAGAGACCGACAGAACATCAAAAAATCCTGACCTCCGAAAATTCCATAGAATCACCACCAACGCCACCAGCAGCGCGATTATCCGATTCCACAGGAGTAGGTATTGGCTGTCACCGAACTGAAAAGTAAAAGCTACAAACTGCAACATCGAACGTAACTAAGAGATTTCGAGCCTAACGCCTCATTAAAACTCTTACCCGATCGACAATCGGTGCCGTCAGATTCCCATCCGCATCGTACGTCGCGGTACTTCTCGGGTATCCCCTTGTAATCATTTTTTCTTGCAGAAATCCCATAGCCACAAGCGTAAGCTGGATTTATCCCATACGTTGACAAGAATTTGAGGGTACCTGGATCCCAGTAAAATAATGAATAAAGTGGAACACTTCTCGGAGCAGTTTCTTCCGGTCTCGGCCTAAAAAAACTTTCAAAAACCACAAATTTAGCTTACTGTTTTCCAGGTTCTCCATTTTCACTTCCGCTGCTGCAATTTTCTTTGGCAGTTGGCATTCCGGGCGGCCAATTGCAAAATTTCTGGCTATCCGCCAGTGCCATTCCCGGGGTATCCACGCCTTTTCGCCTGGAACGGTTTTTCAAACTGATGATTTCGTGCGCTTTATCTCTCTCTCTCTCTCTCTCTCTCTCTCTCTCTCTCTCTCTCTCTCTCGCTCTCTATCTCTATCTCGCTTTCTCTCACCATCTCTCTGGCTCTCTTTCGCTTTCCCCCTCTCTCTCTGTATCTGTCTCACCATTAAATCTGCGGCGCAAAAAGTACAGCAGCAACCAGCATGGCATAATTATTGTAAAATAACCCATAAGAATAATAGAAAGTTTGAGTGGCCATGGCTGTTGGTCATCGGGGAGGAGGGCGAGCTGAAAAACGACGTGAGCTTCAGATTTTGATCGTGAAAATAGATTTATTTCAACCCTGGACTTTTTTGCTAACCTCCAGCATATACTGCGCTCCTTTCTGAAGCAAACTGGTCGTCTCGTTTGCGCTCATTTTCACCTCAGCCTTTTTGATTCGATCTTCAAAATTGTCCTCCAATCTTCAAAATAGTCGTCGTAGTTTCGTTTCTTTAAAACTGACTCCACATTTACGTAGCGCTCCGCTTTTGCCCTGCAATTAAACATTCAGGCTCGTTTTAGCCGGTAGAAAACGAGCAAAGATTCTTGTGGGTTAAGAGAGAGCGAGAGAGAGGGCGGGAGAAAAAGAGAGAAAGAGAAAGCGCGAGAACGAGAAAGCGAGAGAACGAGAGAGTGAGAGCTATCGAATTCACACCTTGAATCAATTCTCAATCCATCAATATCCCAGGCTAGCACAACAGCTTGCTTTTTCTAGTGCACCGAACAGCGAATATAAGCTTTGAATGGAAACTGAACGTTCGTATTCTATTAGGCAGTGAACCTCTTGTGCTCAGGAGAGAATGGGCGGGCGAGGGTGAGCGAGAGAGAGCAAAAGAGCGAGAGAGAGAGAGAGAGAGAGAGAGAGAGAGAGAGCGATAGAAAAAGTTAATTGCGAAGTGGTGGTGGCAGGAAACGCTACGATCCAGTTTCCGGCATGGCACACGCCCGTCCATAGCCGCGAGGCCGGCAAATCGAGCGTGCTGCGGGGAAGAACATGGCTTGTGTTCTTTTGATCGTTGGTTGTTGATACGTAATAGGCACAGACTTAGGCTTAGGGCTTGGGCTTGGGTTGGGCTTTGGCCTCGGCTTAGGGCGGGATTTGGTTTAGGCTTAGGCTTAGGTTTAGGTTTAGGCTTAGGTAATGTTTAGGCTTAGGCTTACGCTTACGCTTAGATTTAGGCTTGGGCTCGGGCTTAGGCTTAGGATTAGGTTTAGGCTTGGGCTTACATCTTATGAATATCGGAAAATGCGCAAAAAGAGATAACAACGCAAGAGTCGAATTGGCGCTCTGCTAGTACAGAAACCACCGCCCTCCCATGCCGGTCCAGCATTTTCCCACCGTGGCTGAGGCTGACCTTTTTTGATAACAGTGCTATTGTCTTGAGGTCGGCTATCACCAGGTTCAAGGTCGAGATCAATCATTTCGACTACGCAAACGAAGAGGAAGCGAAGAAGCTTCCCAAAAATTATTGGAGGTCTCAGAACAAAATTGAACAAGTCGCAGCAAGAGTACGAGGAAAAGCAAGGTAGGTGAGACGGTAAGGTGATCAAGGTAGAAGATACTCCAGTCTCACAAATTTTAGGTAGTGCCGACTGGCCTAGCCGAAAAGAAGCACCACGTTCCCTGAGAAATGGAGCTTTTGCCGTCGGCGCGTCGTTCTTAGAACTTTTCTGGGTGCTTTTTTTAGTTCCGCTTAGGACAAGGAAAAATTTCGAGTGCATGTGCCTTTCGTTACGCTACTCAAGGTCTGCTATAGATTTCAAGGAAAACTGCAAAAAAAAATTCGAGAATTAAAAAGCGTGCAAAAGCAGTCAAAGCGCTTCCCTCCCCCTACCATAACCCAAATCCCACACCAAACTAAGCCCGTTCCCAAGCTATGCCTCATTTTTGTAGTCCTGAACCATAGGCACGGCTTTTCCCCCTCCCACACCCCACTAAAGGTGGCATTTTAGCAAACAACCGTCCCATTGTCGCCTCCAAAGAATGGTATTTTGCGAAGCCGCCGAGGCCATATTTGGGGTGGGCTTTTCGTCCCGGGCACACACTTTTCTACAAAGATCAGCATCTTGGACCCGGACGGTTTTGTTACAGCACCAATTGTACGCCCTCAAATCACCGGCTACGTAAACAGGGGAGCATCGCGTAGTCGGGGGGCAAAAAGAGATATTCATGCGCCAGCAGGGCAGGTTTTATCGCACGCCAAGTACAAAGTCGAGGGGGTGGGGGTTAGGCTTAGGCTTAGCATTAGGTTTAGGATTAGGCTTAGACTCCGCTTGGGCTTGATTTTAGGCTTGAGCTTAGGCTTAAATTCTGCTTAGGGTTCGGATTAGGCTTCAGCTTAGGAATGGGCTTAGACTTGGGAATGGGCCTAGGCTTGGTCCTAGGCTTAGAAATTGGCGTAAGCGTGGGCGTAGGCTTAGGCTCGTCATTAAATAAAAAATACTCGGTACCGAATTTTTGCCTCTAGCAAATGCCCTACAAATACGAAAAAATCTCCTAGAAATTCCCCTCCTCCAAATAACTTCTCCCGGAAAAGTACAAGAAAACAGCGCTCACAAAATTCCAGACCAACGCCGCTGTCAAAATTGCTGACATTAGCATCGGATAGGTCATTTCCCCCTTGTGCTCGTCACGCTGCAGGTCCTCATTCTCGGCAGGCAGTTGATTTTTCGTGCTCTTGATGATAAGGGAGGTTGAGATGAGGTCGAAAAGAGAAGCGAGAGAGAGAGTACGAGAGAAAGAAAGAGCGAGAAAGGGAGAGAGAGGGAAACGAGTTTTGCTGCGCAGAAGCATCCTCACACAGATCAGCACCAACATCAGATCAGCGAACCCCCCCCTCTTATACGTTTGTTACACCCCTTTTTCGAAGCGAGCAACCCCCCGACAAAAGCGAACTAAAGTTGCTTTGCTAAAAGTTTGTGCATCAGCCTCAAAAATACAGAAAAAGTCGAGAAATTCCTAAGCACTAGACAACTGTGACACTGAAATTAACAAAATATTAACAAAAACGAGTTAGAATCGTCAACGACGACAAAAAATCCGAAAAACCTAGCCGGAAGCCGTTTTTCAGACCCATGCTACAGTACGCTGCTTCCGCTTGTGCGTTTGGCAGCCACGGCTTACGCCCAAATGGGTTCCCGAAAAACGGGTTCTAGATGTGGCGCACGAAATTTTACGAATTTTTGATCGCGACCCCGTTTATGCAAGGTGGGCTAGCTAGTACGGACTAGGGGGGTGGGAAGTGGCAGAGCCGGTTCTAAACCGATATGATGCTTGATCAGCACCAAAAACGGGTTGGAAAGATCAAAAACTCGAGGTTTTTAGGCAGCCGGCTTACGGAAACTTATGTAAATTACTGTAGAGCTGAATCGAAATTGTTTCAGGAACTTTGCTCAGAAAAATATAACAACAGGTTGCATTGTGTGATTTGCATTTTGCTGTCAAAAATTTCTGGCGCATGATGTCGTTGTGGATGCCTTGCCTTTCCAGCCACTTTAGAAGCCCAACAGTTTAGAAACCGTCAAAAATTGTTTAATTTACATTTTTCCGCTCGTTAAAAATTCCCTAAAGCTTACGAAAAACATAAAATCTATTAAAATTTGGCTTTCCAATCCCGTTAAATCATTTATTTTCCTTGTATATGCAAATTTTCAACGCACCATTCATTCCAAAGCAAGAGAAAGCCCGTAAAAGCGTAAAAATGAAAATATCGGACGTTTTAAACTGCTTAGATCTTTCTGGCGGCCGCCTTCTTGATGGCTTTTCGGCGGGCGGCCACGACACGGCGTGCCGCCTTCCTCCTCACCGCTACGACGCGCTTCCTGGTGAGGGCCGCCACGACACGACGACGTGCAGCTACGACGCGACGTCTGGCCGCGACACGGACCTAAAAAGGATTCGATTTGCTCGAAAATTTCCATTTACGGGCGTTGACAAATGATGATAACCGGATAACCGACAAACAGAATCGTGAAATCCGAAATGCCGTCAAATACCTGGACATTTGACATTTTGAGCCCAAGCCCTAGCCGAACTCGCTTCCCAAATAAGACTTACCCTCTTCCTCATCACCCTCACTTTCTTGCGGCCATAACTTCCGGCTCCTCCTCCTCCTCCTCCTCCTGTAGCATAGCCTCCACCACCCAGTGCTGGCGCCGACGCTGCACCGCTACTGTAGCCACCACCTCCAGACGGGGCCGCTGGGGGAGCAGCAGGTGCTGGAGCTAAGTCAAATTCTAAATATTGCAACTAAGGAAAGACCTGGAGCGCTGCTGTAGCCACCTGCTCGAGCAGCTGGAGCAGGAGCTGGAGCTGGCGCAGGAGCTGGAGCCGAATAGCTGGGAGCAGGAGCTAGAGCCGGAGTCGGAGCTGGAGCTTAAATTGGGTTAGTTTTGGGAAAACTTCGTATTCTCACCAGAGGCAGGAGCTGAATAGCTAGGAGCCGGAGGAGCGGCAGGGGCAGGTGGCGGGGCCGGAGCAGGGGCAGGAGCCGAATAACTAGGAGCCGGCGCTGCAGCAGCCGGAGCCGAATAACTAGCCGGAGCTGCTGGAGGGGCCGCAGGAGCTGGGGCAGGAGCCGAAGCAGAGTAGCTTGGCGCAGGAGCGGAAGCGGGAGCTGGAGCAGGAGCTAAGCTTCCACAAATTCTGGAGTTATAATAAAAGCCTCACCAGGAGCGGGAACAGGAGCAGAGTAGCTAGGAGCTGGAGCGGCTGGTGGTGCGCTTGGAGCCTGAGCGTAGCCGCCACCGCCACCTCCAGCTCCGCCGGAAGAGCCTAGATCCTCAGAAACCTCTTCCCCAGCTCCGGTATCCCCGGTATCCGCTGCTTCAACCCCGGCATCTTCTGAGACTCCCACGTCCGAGACCTCATTCTCAGTGGCTTCTTCTCCTCCTCCACCTCCGCCATAGGAGACGCCAGAGCTACCCGCATCGGCTGATCCTCCTCCTCTTGCGTAGCTACCGCTACTAAAAATTGGGGGAGTTTCAGTATGCTAGCGACCAAGCCCTAGCCTAAGCCGAAGCGTAGGCCCAAGCCCATGCCTCCGAAATACCTACCATAATCGACCGGAAACGAGAAGAAGGAGGAGGCATACCTTAAAGAACTGAGCCATGGGAGTCTGATTTTTCGATTCGACCCTCGGCTTTTATAGTCGGCATCACATCACTACGCTCCTTTACAATTGACGCCTTGGATGGGACTGTTTTTTTGAAAGGAAATCCACTATCTCTCTCTCGCTCTCTTTCTGTCTCTCTCTCCCACCCTTTTTCTCTCTCTCTCTCTCTCTCTCTCTCTCTCTCACTCTCTTTCTCGATCTTATTTCTCTCTTTGATCTAGTCGCAAGATCCAGCTGTGGCAATTAGCTGCCAGATTGGAGGGCAGGGAAATTGACCCTCACTGTTGTAAGCCTGTCTTTCCACTTTCTCACTCACTGTCTCCCTCCCTCTCTCTCCCTCTCTCTCTCTCTCTCTCTCTCTCTCTCTCTCTCTCTCTCTCTCGTGTGACAGGCTTGTTTTCACATTCCCCTCCCGGTTTTTTTGGTGATTGGCTTGTTGGGAGGGGCAGTTTTTCGAGGAGGAACGCCCGGAAATGCAGGTATATGCAAAGTAAATGAAAAAGAATGAACACACCCTAAGCCTAAGCCTAAGCCAAGCCTAAGCCAAGCCTAAGCCTGAGCCTAAGCCCAAGCTACGCCTAACTAGTGGCTTAGTAACTAGAACTAGCTTAATAAGCTCTCTTTACCGAGTCCTTTGGTTTTTAAACTCCCAAAAACCATCTTAATTCCACCAGAACAATGCTCAAAGATCGACCCCAAACTCACAGGCCAATTAACTCTCCGGGCGATGGGCACAAATTTGGAGATGAGCGGTGGGAGTGGAATCGGGCCGTTTCTCGGCTGTCCTGTAATCTTTATGTTCGACCGCCGGGGGATGGGATGCAAATAAAACTGGGTGGTAAATGCGTCGACAATCGGAATTCCGCAGTGTTGGCTTGCGGGCGTGGAGGAGACAGACCAGTGTTGCTAGATTTTTCTGGTGCTGACTTGCCGCTGCAATTTTTAATATTAATTAATACTAATGAAAAATTACTTCATATAAAAATCATTCTGCTAATGATTTCCAAGAAAAAATTTAAAAGCTAAATAGAAATTTTTATTTTTAGTTCATCCAAAGTTTCTAAATTTGGCCCCGGACCTCTTTCTCAGCTCTAATTCAATTGTTACGAATGGGATTTTATTGACTAGGACATTTTAAAGCTTGAAATTGAATCATGAGCCTCAAAAAATGTTAGAATTTATTTAAACCTAAAAAGAGATTTTTAAAACTAGGAAAAAAGATTTTTAAAACCCTAGAAAAAGTTTTTTAAGAACCGGAAATTTCAATTTAGGTTTTCTTCTTGAGCCTTTTCTCCAATCTTAAACTTTAAAATTCCCTCCAAATTTGAGCTTGAGTATTATTAATTTTCTAACTCTTAAATTCTAATTAATTTTTTCGTTTTTCCAGCATTATGCGGGTGCTGTTCTGCTTCGTTGCGTTATTGGCCGCCGTGGCGGCGGTGGATGTTCGGCAAAGAGGTGAATTTTTCGGACCTTGTCGGAATTTTTTTGTTTTCTTCTGCGTTGGCAGACGCGGCGCATTGATCTTAAGTTAAGCAACTCCAAAAGAAAGTTCGCGACTTGTTAGCCCCTTTAAAGCGTTCGATTTTCAGCCCACATGGCCAAGGCCGTGCTCGAGCCGACACAGCTTCACCCAGCCGTCCGAGCTTTTACCACCGGTTCGAATTTCGTGTTTGCCGTCACGAACTCGCATATTACGTAGGTTTTATAGCAAAATAAATGTGCAAATAATTTTTTGAACGCTTTAAGTATAATAATTTAGAAATTCCGACACATCCTACACCGAGAACATCACTATTATCGTGACCAATTACGACTCGAGGTAGGTTCTCTCTCTCTCTCTCTCTCTCTCCCCCTCCCTCCCTCTCTCCCTCCCTCCCTCCCGCCCTCGTTTAATCCTAACTCCTTCAGCAACGCCGCCTCGGTGACCGTCTCGACCCCATCGGGCATCTTCTCCACCCAGACGTTCAGTGTGCAACCCTTGCAAAATTATCAGGTCAAGAATTCCCCGTGGAAAATGGGAGCCATTTGGTGTCTAACTTTGGCCACGACGGCCTCTAATCAGGGCGGCGCCTCGTAAAAAAAGCGGGCGGAACCCATAGGGAAATACACTCTAAAGATTGCAAAGGAAAAGCTCAAAGATATTACAGACCTTGAAAAATCTAAGCGCTGCTTATTATTGGAATCTAAAAGAAGCTTGAAAGCTAGATAATCAAAATCTGAAAGGGTCCAAAATGCCGATTTGCACCGGCGGCAGAAATGCCGACAGCAATAAAGTAAAAATGCCGGCATAACTGAGCTTGCAATTCGGAAGTTCTTGGGACATCTTTCGAGCAATTTTGATATCGGCATCTTTTCTAGCCTTTCCAACAATCGATTTCTTTTTTTCAGCTCACCCTGCCCCCGGAGATCCAAACCGACTACCGAGATTTCCACGTCAACTATGGGTACACCACAAATCAGAGTATCTCGTTGACGGCTAGCACTACGGTACGGGGGCGTATTTTAGGTTTGTAAATTTCTTTCCAGGTGACTGTCGTCGTCAGCAACGCGCATTCTGATGGCCTATCGCAGGACATGTACGTCGTCTACCCAGTAAGTTGGAAAATATGACGGTTCTGGGAAATCGAATAGGAAAAACCGCCACGGAATGCCATAAAAAAGAAAAATATGTTTTGGCTTTTAAACCCGAAAAAGCGAAATATTTGTAAAAATGACATATAATTCTTCCCACCATTTTCACCAAATTGAAAAAGGTGGAATCGTGAACATCGCCTCACCATAAATAAATAAAAAAGTATAGTAGTTTTAACTTATGTTGTAACGTAAGTTAAAACGAAAAATTTGTATCGCTTTCTCCTTACAAAAATGACAACTACACCTTTTAGACCTGCATGCTCGGAACCCGCTACCGTACTGTTGGTGATGAGACGTTCTTGAACGGCGCCAGGTCGACGAACATCTGGTCGATTGTCGGTACCCAGGACGGCACTGTGGTACGTTTATCACTCGCACTCTCTCTCTCTCGCCAAAAAATTAAGATGTGTTTCAGATCACGATCGACCCGCCGGTCACCAGCCCTCCTACCATCAGCATCAACAAGGGTCAAGTTTTCACCCTAGCCGCTGATATTTTCCCGCTCACAAACTATGACTTGAGCACGAACTATCCTGTTGGTAAGTTGGAGGGATGGAGAAAGAGAGATCGAAAGAGCGAGAGAGCGAGTGAGGGAGAAAGCAACCAAGTTATATCGTTTAGCCGTCATCACCGGCGCTGTCTGCGGCTTCGGCTACTTTAACCCGGCCATCTGCAACTACGAGGTGAATCTACTGCTGTTTTCGAGATTAAGCCAAATAGTTTTAGGCCGAGATGATGTTCCCCCTTCGCGACTCGGGCACCCAGTTCCCCTACAGCCAGTTCATCTCCGAGGACGCCGGCGAGATCATGGTGTTCGCGCATGTGAGTTAAGAGCGAGAGAGAGAGAGAGAGAGAGAGAGAGAGAGAGAGAGAACAAGAGAACGAGAGTTAAACGGTGGAATTTCAGGCCGATGGGACCACAATTTCCATCAACGGCGTTCCGTTCGACACTATTGACGATGGATGGTAAGTTTATTGAGCTTTTTCTGGGTTCGGCTCCGATTTTGATACCTTCCCTGACTCCTTGACCTTCCGTTTTCTAGGTACTACATCTTCCAGCGCAAGGGCTCCTTCCTGTTCTCCACTAGCAAGCCGGCGTACGCGGTGGCGGTAGATGAACAGCGGAATTCTTGAGTTTTTCCGGTTCAGGTTTCTTCGATCCGGAAAGACGGCAAGGGATCTCCGTTCTTGGCCCACATTCCGGCCATAGACCAGTTCACTAACCAGACATATCTGCAGGTAAGGGATAAGGGGATCGCGTTAGGCTTCGGCGTAGGCCTGGCCTGGCTTAGATTAGGCTTAGGCTTAGGTTGAGGCTTGGCCTAGGCTCTGGCTCATGCCGTCCAATAGTTAAGGTCTCCACCGGACTCGCCGGACGCACGGGAGCTGAACACTACATCCGGTTGCAAACTGACTTGTCGAATACCGGAAAGCTCTCCGTTGACGACTGGCCGGTGAATCCACTCTTCTTCCAACGGTGAGTGCATCGAAAATTAACCGCTTTGATAGGTGGTCTAAGGCTAAATTTCCGCTTTAGTCAAGGCAAATCCAACACGTACATAGCCGAGTGGGCGATCACCCCTGGGACTCACACCGTAAAATCGTCTGATCCGAAAGCCACGTACGCTGCTACTGTGTACGGATTTGCGCACTTCACCGCATATGCCTACACGCCCGGCATCGATCTTCCGAGTAGGTTTTTGATGATTGATGTCCGCTCATTGTGATTATTTTTACATTAATCTGAAATGCTGTATTTTGGGTTTCGTTAGATGGAAAAACTTTTCCATATAAATCACACGTTTTCAGCGAACGGCACCTGCTGATCTCGCCCCAAGCGACTGAAGCTGACTGTATTATAATTTTGAGAATATTTAAAGACTGCAATAAATGCTTAATTCTTGCCTTGAAACACATCTTCAACTTAAAATTTTGGAAACGCTGTTTAGGGGTAAATTACAACCTTAGCGAGTTGATTTCGCTACCAAAATTAATTTTTCTGTAGCCAAAAGTCACTATCCGGGCAAAATTTCGTTTCGAATTAAAACATCCTTTTTTATTTGGTTTAGTTGCATTTTCATCAGAATATTCTTGTCATTCCTGTGGGCTTTGTTATTCTCTCCCTTGACCAGAAAAAGGGCGCGCATTCGAACGACAAAACACGCATGCTAATTCCCACCCATGCACAAAAAATACCCACAAAGAAGCCACTTTTTTTACCAAGAATCGCAAAGTAATGAAAGCTTGTAAATATTGGCTTATTCTGCTGCTTGTACTTGCCTAAAGATCCCGTTTAATACGTAAAAATGAAGAAGGTCAGTGGCCGGCTGAGCACACCTTGGCCAAGGAATGAGAGCGGTAAGTCGGAGAAGGCACTTTTGATTAGAATTGAGAAAAACAACAGTTTCCGGTTTGCTTGAGAATTTTCTATAACATGCTTTACGATCAATTGCTTTCTGCATGTGGCGACTTTCAAAAATGCTGATCAATGTGATACCCGCCATCTGGTTTTATAATTTTGCCCGGGAACGTTTTGAAGACGCATTAATGCTACGCTCAAAACAGAGGCAAGCCTAAGCCTAAGCCTAAGCCTAAGCCTAAGCCTAAGCCTAAGCCTAAGCCTAAGCCTAAACCTAAGCCTAAGCCCAAGCCTAAGCCTAAGCCTAAGCCTAAGCCTAAGCCTAAGCCTAAGCCCAAGCCTAAGCCTAAGCCTAAGCCTAAGCCTAAGCCTAAGCCTAAGCCTAAGCCTAAGCCTAAGCCTAAGCCTAAGCCTAAGCTCCAAGCCTAAGCCTAAGCCTAAGCCTAAGCCTAAGCCTAAGCCTAAGCCTAAGCCTAAGCCTAAGCCTAAGCCTAAGCCTAAGCCTAAGCCTAAGCCTAAGCCTAAGCCTAAGCCTAAGCCTAAGCCTAAGCCTAAGCCTAAGCATGATAAAACACGCAAAACTCATAAAGCTAAAATAAATAAATATGTTGAACGGTAGCTGTCCCGATTGCGGTTTTTCCAGAGCTCTCATCAGACACTTCCGGTGCGAGCCGTGATAGCCCGGACCCAAAACTTTTTGGTGGCGTTTTGAGGTGAGAAATTTGCTGTTGTTTAGCGCTTTTGAAGAAATCTTCTAAACAAAAATTCCGCAAATTCGATGTTTAGCGACCAAAGCTACGTGGGGGCCGCCAATCGACTCTGGAACGACTCAGAGCCTGCGGATGGGAGTTTGAGATTGTAAGTTAACGCCGCAAAAATCAATCTTGTTAGTGTATTATCTAAAATGCAGCCGCAAAGGCCCTATAGACCTGAAAGACAAGAAAAAGAGTTGGTACGTAAAATCGAAAGATATCATAAAAAAATTCAGCCTTTAGGCTTGATAGCACCTCCTCGCCCGTCGAGCCGGCGCCCAACACTTCAAAGCCTTCTGAAGCTGTTTTTAGGGTAAATAGCACCATAAAAATCCATTAAATATGATCTAGAAAGGCGATCCCACCCATATACGACGCAGCCTTGTCGCTGCGAAGAAAGCGACACAGATCCTCGACGCCAGGTTGCAAAAGAAACCAAAGAAAAAACGATTTTCATAGGTTTCTCAAGGACCTGAAGTCGGCAGCAAAATCCGAGCTTGGACTTCATGAAGCCAGACGCTTGAGAAAAGGGTTGATTCATATTCTGAGGTGATTTCGTCCATTTTAGACGCATCGGTTCGATTTTAGTGAATGGAGTCACCTGGCCGCAAGCTCAAAATTGACATTGAATATTTTGATGGCGCATGTTACTACCCTAGTGAGTTCAGTATTAAAAAATTATTATACGAACGTCAGCTTCTTTAAAAAATTGTTGTTATCGCCTTATTTCAGGAAATTTTTCGCGTCTGCCAAGCTGAAGACACTCTTCCGGAACTCCGCAAGAGGGTCGATTATTTGTTGGAGCACATCGAGGTAAGCACTTTCATTTTTACAATGGAAGTTACACGATGCGACTTCAAATATTACATAGCAAAACCCTATATCATAGTCAGACTGCCTAAACGGAACCCGGCTCGCTGATTTGCTGCACTTGGCTAGCAGAAGCCTGCGAAATGAAGCTCGACGTGATAAATCGAAGGAGCTGTATCAACGGGCGATCAAGTAAGTACAATATCTCTCTCTCTATCTCTATCTCTCTCTCGCTCTCGCTCTCTCTCTTTCTTCCTCATTCTCTGTGTATTTCTCGTTTAAATTCTCGCTGACTCGTTGAGTACCATTTTAGGTGCCTAACAAAAGAGGTTCAACATCAATTTGAGACGCTCGCTCTTCCATTTTCCGAATCACCAACTTGAATGGTTTAATCTACTGAAGATTTGAATAAATGAAAGCATCTAGTTTCAAACAAATTATCTGCTAGTTGACTTTCTATCGGTTCTCTCTTTTTTTCTCACACTCACTCTCTCTCTCTCTCTCTCTCTCTCTCTCTCTCTTTCTGAAAATAGCACGGTTCAAATAACAATTTATATGACAAAACAACAGTATAATACAAAGAGCAAAATGTACAACCAGACAATCAGCAGCAATTCATCTACTTGTTGGGGTTGTTGCTCTTTTTCCGCAGATCGGTCGAATGACAGTTCTTCTTGCGGCATTTCGTGGCCCTCGGGGGCAGACGGGCGTAGCATTTGCGGCAGACCTACAAAAACCGAGGATTGATTTCAATAAAAATGTAAAAACTGAAAAGAAACCAAAATAATACCATCTTGTCGACGTTGTGGTCATGGGCCAGCTGCTTGTCTTTCATGGACATCCATTCTGAAATATTAGGCCATGGATAACTGGCATCTTGCCTTTTATAGACGATCCATTTTAAGCTTTGCCAAAATTCATGAATTTGAGTTTTAATAAATATGAAAATATGCAAATAAGCTTCCAAAAGCCTCGAAAAAGGCTTGCCTCGATTTCCTCCGCCTTGAAGTCGTGGCAGGACTTCGATAGTGGCGTTTTCGTAGATGAGGTCATCGTCTTCTAGTTGGTGGCCTGAAAAATCTTGGCTCTTAATTACGAAGTGACGATTTAATTTGGTTATTTTATGATTGGTTTATTATTTAAAATCATGTGGGTTGTTTTGCGCAAAATATAGAACCGACTAGGCGTCAACAATTCCATCGTAACGTCACCGGGAAGCACCGGCAAAAAATTCTGGCATGAAGCTGCATTCAGAACCACAAAAGCTAACTGGTGTCCAAAAAGCAAAAAGGGTTTGGAGGAGCAGGGGTTTGAACCCTGGACTTCTCGCATGCGAAGCGAGCACTCTACCACTGAGCTACACCCCCGACGAGAGGGAGAGAGGGAAGGGGGCTGATGGTATGTGGGTGGTCCGCCCCAGGGCCCGGGGAAGGAGGGATTTTAGTATTTTTGGGTGCCTGCCGTTCCGATAAATCGATATTGCCAAGAAAAGTGGGCGAAGTGATCCTTGAGTGTTTTCTGGCTATTTAGAAACCTAAAACCGTACCATTTTTATAAAAAATTAAAAATAATAGTCTTTCCACGAAAACCGATCGCTTTGCGAAAGTTTTTAGTTTTTTAGATTCCTACGTTCAGTTCAAAACATTTTAATTCTTATTTCGAACAAAATTACCTCCAAGATAGAGTCTGCAATCTTCAGAAACACATGAAAAAGTCTCGGCAATAATTCGTCGCAGTTCAGCAACGCTCTCAAAGGCGCTAAGCTCAACGGAGCCGTTTCCGGTCACGGTCCGCACGTAGAGATGCATAGTTTTTAGTTTTCTAAAATAAATCATGCCTTTTTGAGGTCTAGAACGCAAATTTGAATAGTTTTGAAATTGATTTGAACTAAAAAGCTTGAAAGTTACTGCAAAAACCCTACGTGAACCCCCCAAAAACAAGTACAGAAAAATATGAAAACTTTTTCAAAGCTAGCTAAGAGCTTATCTTGGCTTTTTGAAAATTAACAATTTAACAAATCATGTAATTGATATGGAATAATCTAAATTTTTTAGGCAATAGCATTTCACACTTAAGGATTTCATAAAAATGGTGACTTCGAAAGAAAAAGGGGTTTTTTAAGGTTTAGAATTTTTTGATTGCATCCCTAAACAACCAAAAACTTTGAGGTTTTAAGAATTAAGAATTTTGATAGAGTGTTGGGCTTGAAAAAGGTGAAAATCGAGTTTTTATATCGCAGCTTACAGAGCGACAAGTTTCGTTAGAAACAGCCGCAAATGTGTCAAAAAACGACGTTAGGGGGTGGATTTTCCCATCTCCCAGCACAAAAACAACCTTAAACAATGCTAATGAAAACCATATCGAAATCATACAGTATTCCTCTTTACCCAGCTGATCCTCCTTATATTCTCGGGCTCGATTGGGCCCCGGGGTTGTGCAATGTTATCCCACGAACGGCCGTTCCAAGGGAATGTTGTGCAATCGAGAAGGGGGGCCGGGGGTACGGTAGCTGAGTCACCGAAACGCTCGACTGGCCGCCTGGCCGGCTTCTTTCCCCCTTTTTACCCTCACAGCGATTTTCCTTGCAATTTTCCGTGAAGAAATCGGCTCCGTTGCTTTGTCGAATTTTTTTGTACTTTTCAGTTTTCAAAAATTCGAAGTGCACCTTGTCAGTAAAAATAACCCGGTACTTTTGCATTATTGGGAGGACCGGCCTTTTCCTTAGCATCAAATTTTTGTAATATGATTAGAGGAAACGTTTCTAGTGTTTTTACTATTTATCAACCTAAAACTTTGCAGGCTCTTATTAAAACAAGACGAAATTATAGATTCTTCAAGCAAAAAGGCGCTTTTTTACCAAAATTTCAAAATTTTCCTGGTTTTTTATATTCTTTTTAGTGCGAAAGATGGTTCACATTTACTACAAACTCTATTAAAACATGTACCATCACTTTACCCGGAACTTTTGGGCTTATAGGACTAAAATAAGTCTACCCAGCGAAAATGCCAAAAACCAAAAAATCTAAATGTTTTTCTCTCTCTCTCTCTCTCACTTCTCGCGCTCTCGCTTTCTCTCTGTCTCCCTCTCTCTCTCACGCTCTCCTTGCCTCTCTTGCTCCAAGGCCTAATAATCAAATAAGTTTACTACATCTACATCACCACATGGCGTAAGCTTCTTTTCTCGTACAAAACCGGTCGAAGAATCCGCTCGTATTCATGCATTCCGAAAGCTTATCCACGTTCCAACATGTCGAGTCGCAATTGGGAACTCGTAACACGCAATTCTCGCTTGCTGACACTAAAAGAAGCTTAAAAATCCGAAGATTAATCCTAAACACCTAAGCCTAACCCTGAGCCTAAATCTAAGCTCAAGCCTAAGCTAATGCTTAAGCCTAAGCCTAAGTTACCCTGAAGACTTACTGCGATATCCAAGATTCGTCCGGTTGCAATCCGGCATTGCCGGCAAGGCGAGGCCCAGGCCATGCAGATGTGATAGAAATAGTACATAGAAAATCCGATAAAGGCTTATGTGCATTTAGTAGTTTATGAATATCTGTGGAGTGAAGTAAAGTTCACCTACTACCCGTTTCGAATTGCCATTTATACCCCCCTGCTCGCCCACGCAGCCTCTAATTGAGTCGTGCTCATTTCACCTGTCTTTCTTTCTCTATAGCTTTCTCGCTCTTTCACCTACTCTCTCTCCCCTCCCCCGCTCTCTCTTCTCTCTCTCTCTCTCTCTCTCTCTCTCTCTCTCTCTCTTTCTCTCGCTCTCTTGCTCGCTTTCTCGCCCGCTCTCTTTCTCGTTCTCTCTCTCGCTCTTTCCTGAACATCCAAAATGTCGTCGCCGTCAAATGGGGCTGGAAAGACGCGTTATTTTGGTCCCGAGACAAACTGCGTGGGATGGTAATTGTAGTGAATATCTTTGCTTTATTGCTAGTTGTTGGTCTGGAGCAATCTCTTAATTGCGGGTGTGATTAGATCAAGGCCCAAAAAAATCTAAATGTGATACAAAGTTGCGTTGAGCCCAAGACGGTAATGTTCTAAGGCGGTTATTAAGGGAGCCATCAGGCAGCTTCCTCGCTCTCTCTCCCTCTCTCTCTCTCTCTCTCTCTCTCTCTCTCCCTCTCTCACTCTGCCTCTCTGTCTTGATCTTTTTCTCTCCAACTCTCTCTTGCTCTCTATCGCTCTACGTCTGCCTCTTTGTCTCGCTCTCACTCTCTGTCTCTCTCTCTGATCCCTCTCTCGCTCACATTTTCTAGCTTCGCTTCACTCGGGCTAGCTTGTAAACCTAAGCCTAAGCCTGAGCCAACTTAGAATTTCGAGAAAAATGGCTTTATACTTTCTTCATGTCATTAGGAAATTAGATAAAAAATAGGTCACGTAAATTTATATACAACGCTCATTCCAGCGTAAGTCGTTGAAGCCAAATTCCTGCCAGCACGGTGAGAGAGAATTATTGCACGGGGATCATATTTGCGGAGGGGAGGAACAAAATATTTGACAAATCAATAAATGTAGCATTTCGAAGAAAGGCGTAAAAGCACTAATGTGAATTTCCGATTTACAATATGTACACATCGGCGGGGAGACGCCCTCGCAATCCACAGATATCCAGCGCCACGCAGCGCGAGAAAAATGGCGCGCGCTTGAAGCCGAGTTCCTGAAAAAAGGGGTTTTGGCTCGAATATTTTCGACTTATTGCATAGGCGAAAAATTTAGCTCTTGCTCCCCGAGCCTTCTCGAACTCTCTCGCTCGCTATTTCTCTCTCGCTCATTTTCTTTCTTTCTGATATCTTTCTGTCTTTCGTTCTCTCTCTCTCTTTCTTTCTTTCTCGCTCTCTCGCTCCCTCTCTCTCTCTCTCTGTCTCGCTCTCTCTTTCTTTCTTTCTTTCTCTCTCGCTCTCTCTCGCCCTCTCTCGCTTTTGATAAACTCACCACTAGGCTCTTCAACGCTCCCATCAACTTGGCGACCTTGTAGATGGCATCGACGTCGTTTTGAGACTTGTAGCGGATTCTCTGCAAAAATCCAATTTAAATTTATACTTTTTTGCTTTCCGTAGACTCGTAATGCCTGACAATTTTTGTCACCATCTCTTAAAACACCCAATACCCCTCACCTGTGTCAACATCCACTCGTATCGCTTCCGGGCTTCCCGAATTATTGCCGCGCTCGTTTCGGAGAGGCCGTGGGCTAAAAAAAATCCATATTTTTTGTTTTAAAGAGACTCTGAAGTCAGAATATCTACAAAACTCGACTCACCAGAATGGAAAATCAAGATATTCTTCAGCAAAACGTATTCCCCGTCGTCCATTTGCGTCTCTCGGAATGCGGGGATGATTTCCGACTGCCCGAGCTGGATCATCCGGTGCAGGAAGTCACCGATTCTGAAAAGAGTTATGGATCAAAAACAAAAATATTTTAGACGCAAATTAACATAAAAACTGTTTTCGGATTGGAAAAGCTAAGGGTCAAAAAAATTTCCACTCACTCATGAATTTTTAGCTCTTGATCATTCTGGAAGGCTTCACCGAGGCCGGCGACGAGTCCAGGATGTCCAACCCTGAAATGGAAGACGGTAAACTATTGTCGATTCGAATATCTCTTTTTCTCTCTCTCTCTCTCGCTCTGTCTCTCTCCATCTATGTCTTTTTATCTCTTTCTCCTCGCTCTCTCTCCGTCTAGTCCGCCCCTTTTCACTCTCTTTGGCACCTTTTCAAGCTTTTGGGTAGTAAACTTACCTATAAGTGTATGCATACATGATAAACGGCGCTACGAACAGGTGTTGCCGTTTGCAGAAGGCCACTTGGTCCTTTGGAGGAAGCTGGGAGACCTCCGCCAAGCCCCGGACATAGTCGACGACGTGGAGAAGGAGCCGTGAGAATTGGCGAGCAAGGTTGGGAGGTGGTGGCCGAGATTGGGAGGTGACACTGGAGAGGCCGGCCTAAAACAATACCATAAAAGTTCGATATGCGGAAATCGAGAAAAATTGTCTGCGAATTTGCTTTTTGTTATTCTTTAGCGAGTCGGTAGTCACACCTGAAAATGCGAGAAACCCGGCGTGAGAGAAAAAGAGAGAGGCGGAGAGAGTGAGAGCGAAAGAAAGAGAGAGAAAGGGAGAATCTAGAAAGCGCGCAGATATGCACATTTTTAGGACAAACTGTGCCTTTTTTGAAATCTTTCTTTGAGTCCTACGTTACCCTACGCAGCATGAAGGACTTGTTAATATTTTTCGGTGTTTTTAAACACTTTCTTCCAATTTCACTTCTGCGCTACACCACATTACGAATCGTACTTTTTGACCGTTATTCAAATTAAATTTTTGGGCTCGAATTCGATCCTTATTCCTAGTTTTTAATCAATCCCTGATAGCACATTTTTGCAGCATACTCTGTCTATGCTTCATCCCCCACTCATTCGGCATAAATAAGGAAATTGCGACCCCATTCCGAATCCGACTAATTTCATCGCCCCGGCGAACGGGGGCATATTACATCTTATATTACGGCCCACGCACCCTGTTCTTTCAGCAGTCCCCTGGCTGGACAAAGGCCATTCAAAAAACCCAGTAGAAAGTCGGGGGAAAATAAATTTCTCGCAACCCCCCCCACCCCTTGAGCGGCTTCTTCCATTATTTGGTCCCGAATCTGATTCGATAGCTGGAAGGAGCCGTAGAGGTGAGCTTAAGCGAAAATCGCCACCGTTACATCAGGCAACAATCGGTTTATAGCGTACACAAATGGTCACAAGGCGCGATGTACTACCACCCCTCGCGGGGAAAATAACCGACTTTTGCGGGGCGCTGATTTTTGAAGAAACCCGGGGCGAGAGAGAGCGAGAGAGAGAGAGAGAGAGAGAGAGAGAGAGAGAGAGAGAGAAAGAGAACACTATCCTCAGAAAGGCGGGATTGGCCTAAATGTCGAATGAGAGACCAAGAATCGGTTTCGGGGGAAAAATGGCATCCGATATTTCGAAAGGAATCACGAAACTCCGCAACCAAAATTAGAGCGTTGCGATTCTCTAGGTTCCTGTGCGAGCGACGGTTTCCTGAAATTTTTGGAACAGGGCGAATCATGCCATTATGCCAATTTCAAGATAGAATGAAAGCCGGGCTTTATTAGTTTTAGATCGTATCTTTAGCACCTACTATCGCTCTCCCTCATTCTCGCACGCTCGCGCGCTCTCTCTCTCTCTCTATAACTCTCTTTGTCGTTATCTTTCACCCTCTATCGCTCTTCTTATCGCGCTCTACATCTCCAAACTGGATCCGAATCGGATTAAAACAAATCAGGAAACCGCCTTCATAAAATCTTAAAATTCGATTTTTGGGTTGACGTCGGGCGCACCACAAAAAAATGCCCGAAATTGGTCTTTAGCCCTTACATCAAAATTGAGCTACAAGTAGCAGTTACAGTAGTAATCCAGGCAAAAATTGCAAAATGTGAATGTCAAGACATTCTGACCCTACATGCATCCATTCCGGAGACCGGAACCTCGGCTACGGTAATCTTTCCTTCTTGTCCCCGGATATTCCAAGATCATTCTAGCCCCTTTATTCGGCTTAGCGAGTGCCAGCTTCCTACCCCGGCACAACTTGACCCCAGATCCAGGGGTAGGGGCAGGGTCCAACAGTTCACCCTGTTAAAAGCCAACGATCGAATTAGATGCCGTTGTGTTGCCTTCTGATGTAGTAATCCGGCTTTATCTCTCTCTCTCTCACACACACACACCCGCTTCCACCACTTATCGGCGGTCAGCTAACCGAATTTCCGCCTTTTAAAGGCACCCAGCCCCTTGTAGCGGGCATTCAGGAAAGCAAAGTAAGTGCAGAAAAAGTAGTGTGGAACTTCGTGCCGGCCCAACGCCCCGCGCTGACAAGCCGAAAATGTAACAAGCTGCCTCTTGCCCGGGGGCATGTAAAAAGCCAATCGCTTTAAGCCCCCGCTTTTTGGAAATTGGTCCCGATTTTCCTCTGGGGGGGGGCAGCTTTTTCCCTACAGAACTCTGCTGCGCGTGGGCACGAGGGGTGGTTGAAAAACGGGACGGGAATAGATTGGCAAAAAATGGGGTCTCGGGATCGAGAGGGAGAGCGAGAGGGAGAGAAAGAGAGAGAGAGAGAGAGAGAGAGGGAGAGAGAGAGAGCGAGAGAGAGAGCGAGAAAGAGAGAGAGCGTGAAAGCTACACCTGCAGCTGGAGAAAAGAAACTTGATTCCGACTTTAAAGGGGCCTTGATGGCTACGATAGCCTTATTTGCATTTCAAAAACCCGTAGCTTTGCAAAAAGTGAGAAGAATGCTTTGCAAAAGTTTTCTGCTTAATTTACGGTTTTAAGTTTAAGTCTAAAGTTTTTAATTTTAGGCTTTTAAGAAAAAAAAAAGCATATTTCGAGCCATGAAAATTCGCAATGGGGCTACTGTATCCTAACGGTGACTACAGACGATTTTTCGTTTTCAAGGGCTTTTATGAATTTTTTTGGGGGTCGGAAATTGACGATACTTTATGTTTAATGTAACCAAATTCATGAAAAAAAGTCTCAAAAAACTTAGAGACGAAGCGGAAATCAGAAGGAAATTACTAACCGGTATCCGCAGACACAACGACGTCGGACACCTCAGCACGTCTTCAAAGCATAAATCCAGATTGTACGTGAAATTGCCCATTGGGCAGTCGGCGTCGTCGCCATTACAGAATCTGAATAAAGTTAACTAGTTGGTGTTTTATTTTTTATATTTCCAGAAGTTTTTTTAGCACTCTTTTTCTTTTGCTCGTATTCATGTCGAGCGATTCCCAATGAACCTGTGCTGGTCAGCCTTCAAAACCGGCTTGATTTAACGCCAAAGTGCTGCTGGGCTTTGGAATTGTGGCAAACCTTATACGAAAGCATAAGCGAGTCTTACAAATCTTACCATTCCAGTGTCAGTACTATTTTACAAAACAAACTATTCTCTAAGCACCTCTGTTAGCTTGCATCGTACATTTCCGACTTATGATCTTTCTAAATTGGGAGTGATTTCCTAAGGTCCTCTGCTAGCAGGCCTCTCCATGTAGCCATGTCGCTTCGTCTGTTACCTTGTAGCCTCGTAACCTTGTTAGCGCTTCATACGCTGCCTGCTCCCTAATTGTCAAAGAACCTCTGCTAGCCTACCCTTTTGTCCCTTGCTTTTCGCTTCGTTTAAAACCTACGCTTCCAACTGCAACAACGCCTTCACCGGCTCCACATTGCTGTCAACGAACGCCTGTGGGGTGCAGTCGAAGCGGACGGAACCCTGCAAATCCTGAACCTCGCCTTGGCAAGCTGGAAATGACTACGGTAGCCAGCGGCTACTTGAGAGGAAGAAATCGGCTGACCATGTCGAGGAAGGCAGTGCAGAGGACGGAGTCGACTTCTTCTTTAGGTTCCGGTGAGGATGAGGCGGCTGAGGTCGAGGCTACGGATTGAGGAGATCGAGGGCTTCGGGTGCGTAGCGTGCATCCCTCGCGTCGGGCGACGACTGCAAAGATGACAGTTTTGGAAAGGAAAATAAGGAGAATTTGACTAAAGTAGTGTAAGGTAACGAGAGAATGAGAGACTGAGAGAGAGGGAGAGAGAGAGAGTGAGCGAAAGAACGAGCCGGCAAGCGCGTCACATTTGGCGACGACACCAAACAGTAAATCCTTTGGCAACATTTATTACTTTTTGAATACGGTAGCGACGCGAGAGATAACTAGAAAGAGCGCGAGAGCGAGAGAGAGAGACTACCGTAGTCAACGTCATCCGTACACCCCGTACTTTCCCAAACTTACTATTCGGAATCAACCCCGCGTTGAGGCACTGCTGATATCGACAGGCCCGACAGTCGTCACGAGCTGAAAGTTCGAAATTCGCACGATACGATCATTGGGGGATTCCCTGAATCCAAATACCTAGTCCTACTGTAGCGACTACGCTACTTGAAAACTTACGAAAAACGCATTTCCCTCCACTGAAGCAGGTGAACGTCGCGTTTTTTGCCGTCGTTCGCAGGAAGAAGATCTTGCAGGCGCTGAAAAGTGCGGATGCAGATGCTTTCAAGAGGTATCGAATAGGAACAGGAATGCGAAGTTCTAGATTCTTTGAGCAAAAAAATTCATACAATCGTGACGTCGTTATTTTCGTAATCTTCGTGGATTGTTTTTCTCCATTTAACACCCAGAAACTAACGATCATCAGGAATTTACAGGGTTTGACGATCGAATTCTGAATTTTGAGGTCAAGAACTCTCCAGAATTATGGCGCCACGCTAAGGAAAATTCAATATTTGCGGACGACGACAATCAAAAAATCTGAATCCAGAATTTGTCCTACTTGCAAGCGATTGATCCGTAGCACTTCCGGGCGTTCCGCTGGCCGCATGCCAGGCAGGTCAGGGCCATCTTCGCACCGAGGGGAGGACGTTCTGCGGAGTGGACGTAGTCAAGGTGTCGTTTTCTGCAAAAATCAAAAATTGATGGTAAAAATTTAAAGAAAGAGAGAGAGAGAGAGTGCAAAGCGAAAGAACCAAAAAGCGAGTGACGAGGGAGCGAAAAAGAGGCGGATATAAAAACCTAAAAATTAGCCAGGGGTAGAAACAGCGAGTAAGAGATTGTTAAGTGCGTTCCAAAGAAAAAGCTAAAGCGCGTAGGAGAGAGAGAGCGAGAGAGAGAGAGAGAGGCTGAGAGAGTTAGAGAGGGAGTGAGAGAATGAGAGAGAGCGAGGGAGAGCTACAGAAATAAAGAAATCCGAATAGAAGTTTCCAAAACCTCAGAAATTATCAGAAAACCCGAGGGCTCATGCTCAAATCCGGATCGCATCCCGTGCTGTGAAGGGAGAAGCCGAGGAAAAGCCTGGGCTTTGGGTCCGCCTCTTCCCTCTCTGGCATACGGTAGCTGCCCCCAGGCAATAGGATCAACCCCCCCCCCCCCTGGCACTCCTTGGCACACACACTTTTTGCCGTTGCATCGGGGCATACGGTAGCGGTGGGGGTCGGGGGAATCACAAAATTGGGTAATAGAAGAGCAGGGTCTTTCGGGATCGCCACGTGACCAATTGGTGGGAATTTTCAGGTAGTAGCGGGATCTTTCAGGGAATTTTTCCTTTCCCGCGATTGTCTTTGGGCGTGGTGAACATTTTGTGCTTTCAGAGGACATGGGGATGTACTTGGGATATAAATTTACATGGGAAAGGAGCCAAGATAGTTTTGAGTTTTACTTTAAAAAACTATTTACTGATTTAGTAATTTAACTATTTTTACTTTAAATTTTATTATTTTTTCGCGGTTTTGTAGCGGATTTTTATGTTGAAAATTTATTGCGAACTTCTGAATCTAATTCTAATCTCTAGAGAATTTTCACCATTTTTCTTACAAACATTTATTTGTTGATTTTTTGCCTTTTTGCAACAGATTTTTGATGACGTAAAATTTAATAGAAACTGATGAAAAAATTAATTAAACAATTTTCAAAAATGTTACAAAGTGGTGCTATTTTTTAGAAGGGAAAAATACAGAAATTTTGAAATTCATCTTGCATAAACTTTGTGGAAGATTTTCGATGTGAGGCGAAATAAAGGTTATGTCAAATTTAGCTTGTTACGTTATTCTTATTTCAAAATTCCCAAAATTCAATTTTCGAGGCGTTTAAAGAATTTTTTTTGCATCAGAACCCCTTCAAAAAACAACAATAATGAAGTATAGAAAGAAAAAAGATGCATACGTTTTATAGAATTTTTACAACCAAGTTCTGAGTCTCCTCCTTCTGAATTAGAAAACGGCTACTCAGAAACGCACGCAGCCTTTATTCCACCCAAAACCGTCCTTATTGTTTTATTCACTCGGCCCGTATTACTAAATCGTCAAAATCGACGCAATATCCCGCTGCCGGTGATGAAAGTTCTGCATTTAGCATTTCGAGGAAACGGAAAAATCGTGACGCCGAATTTCTCAGGGCCAATGACGCCTTTTGCTCCCGAGGCTTTTGCGCTTTTCGTTGGTCGGGGGCTGGCTACCTACCCGGCTGTGAGGCCAGGCAACTTGTCGAAAGCTGAGAAAAGGTTACTCGTGTGGCGCTACGAGTTATAGAATTACCGGGGGGTGAAAATAAAGAACCCCGGAAATATCAAATGATCGGAACCCGTGCACCCCCGATAATTTGGTGCTCTTTTGGGCCCCGGCGGAAACTGTTCCTCGTGCTCGGGACGTGCACCGAAAGAATTCAAAAGTTGGAACGGTCAGAAACTTGTCATTTTTGCTTTATTGGTTTGTTTGGAGAGTGATAAAGCTAGAGTGAGAGAGAGAGGGAGAGGGGAGAGAGAGAGAGAGAGAGAGAGAGAGAGAGAGAGAGAGAGAAACGTACGAATCGCGTCCTTTCGAGTCCGCGACTTATAGAGCCTTATCGGAAAAATCGGGAATAAGAAGTTCAGGTTGAAAAGGCTGAAAAAAGCAAAAAAAAAGGAAAAAAATAGCTGACGGAAAAGAAAAAGAAAAATAAAACAGATAAAGCGCCGGAACTTGAAAAACACAGCATAAAAACGTAATCGAAAAACACCATTATTGTGCTTTAAATAAGCCAAAAAGCTACGTTAAGAATTGGAAATTGGACTAAAAATTTGGCTCGAAAAAGTCTGGAGTGTAAAAAATGAAAAAAATGCGGTGCAGATAGGAAAAAATGATAAAATAAGACCACTGGCAAGAGACCGCAAAAACTAGAAAAATCCGGATTAAAAGCCGACCCCCTGCCTAGAAAACTATGCACTTTTTGCAGTCGACTCATAATTTCGCGCCGCGTTCTCATGTAGCCGAGCGGACATGCAACACAGAGACACAGCTCAAATGGCATCGCCGATCGAATTATTAGTACGAACCCGGGGCTACAATCAAACTAAAGCACAACTCTGGACCTGTTTCCGCGATAAAAACCGGATTTTTCCGGATTATTTGAACTTTCCGGACATTTTAAAGCATGAAATTTGTGTTTTTGCAAAAATTTTTTGAGTTTCCGGATGTTCGAGCGTCTTAAATGCGACATTTTTTTCGAATTTCCGGATTTTCCGAACTTTCCAATGCCTAAAATCTGTGCTTTCGACAAAAAAACTATCCAAAACGAACCCCGGAACCGTTCGTGCAGCTACAAAATGTTAAATTTGGGCACTGCTAATTGGGACCGGAAAGCAGAGGTCCCTGGGGAATATAACGAAACTGGCGAAAAGCCAATTACCGATGCGATTGGATGTAAAAATGCTGTAATTGGGCCCGGTAAAATATCGAATTCTTTTTTTGCGAGCACGATTTCTGAACAAGTTTCGTTCCGGCAAGGGCAACTACAGAGATTTTTGAATCTTTGAAGAAGAGAATGAACTGCTGGCTGATTGGGTTAAAAAGTTAAAAATCTCTGAAGATTCCCGGTTTCAGCTATAAGACCGACTTGGCGCAGGGCAGCAGCAGAAAGAAAAGCCGCTATTACGCAAAAAATTCATCACATTATTCATGCGTATTTTTAGCTAATTAAGCTATATCAAAGCCTAAGCCGAACCCCAAAGCCATCCTCAAGTCAAAGGTGAGTCAAGCCTAAGCTTAGGCCGCACCCAGGCCGGCCCGATCCTTGATCCCCTAATTTCGCAGACAGAAATCACCACAACCCGCGCAAACAATTTTTTCCAGAAAGTCATGTCGCGGCACTTCTGGAGACTGGAATTTCGGGACAATGAGGAAGTGATTTTCCGGGCGCCGCGCTGCTCAAGCCGTCCTCCTTCGTCCTCAGATCCCTTATCCGGGCAGCGGCCGTAAAAAGGTGAGGGTGGAGGGAAGGGAGGAGGGGGAGGATCAAGTCCGATCCTCCAGATCCCCGGAGAGGGCGAGCTACCGGGAGCTCCTCCCGGGGGGGGTGTCCGTATTTTCGAGGTGGACGTACGGAACAGAGGAGAACGAAGGATTGACATGAGAACGTACGTGTACAGTAAGTTGTACGCCTCGCACTGTGTTTCAAACGTTTTCATGCATAACTTTACAGCAGGTTTTGAAACTTGCACGGCGCGAACTTGTGCTTGAAACGTTTCAACGCATAACTTCGCCGTAGGTTTTGAAACCCGTACGGCTCGAACCTGTGGCTCCATCCTTTTTTGTACTTGCGATTGAGGCTTTCGAAGCTGTACGGTTCGAACCTGCGCTTTAACAATCTCTAAACTTCGGTCGGCACCCAGAAGGTTTTGGAAATTTCGGTAGATGCACATCTGCCGGAGCACCCTAGGTTAACGAAAGCTAATTTTAGGAAGCGTTCATGGGATTCAAGATATTCAGAAGGTCGAACGGACCGAACTTGTGCTTCTGCAGCGTTGCTTTGATCCCGAAATATCGTGGCTTCCGGCTGAGTAATAGGTTTTTCTAATCGTGTCTGGGTACAAGGCGGGGCCTTTGCGTGACGCAAATTACTCGAGCTGTTTTCTAGCAAGAGGGTATGTAGCAGAAACCATTTGTGGAAAACAATTTTTTTTGCAGTTTGTTGTTGTCTCTGAGTGAGCCTGATCCTAAAGTCCACTTCCCGATTAAGTTCAGCTTCACCAGGATCTGCTGTCGAAGAACGAAAAGTCAATCCTTGCCAGCATGTCATGCCCTCATGGCACCGTAACGGGTTCTCCACCCCGGCTTGAAGCCTAGAGCTGCCCGGCGGCTCGAAATCTACTTCCTGATCTGGCCGTTTCTACCGTCGGCGAGCTGCCTTCAGGAATCTGGTGCTGAACAGTGGAAGGATTTATCGTGCTCTGCCGAGCGTACGATGAGGACTGCAGTGAAGTTCAGTCTGAGCAAAGCTCCAAGTTTAAGTCTAAGCCTGAGCCTCACGCGAAGCCTAAGCCCAAGCCTAAGCCTAATTTCCCGCCTATCCTCCCGCTTTGTCCTTGTTTGTCATAAAGCCCTTGCGACAAGCCGCAATTGGCACTTCCCGGATGCCACTTTTTCAGGTTGTCTTCTTTTGGGCTGCCCTCAGCGCAGTCCATTTCCAGTTCAAAGGCGTGCTGCCGATCCAGATAGTCCTCCTCAACGCGTATATATCTCCCTCTCTCTCTCTCTCTCTCTCTCTCTCTCTCTCTCTCTCTCTCTCTCTCTTTCTCTCTCCCTTTACGTCTCATCACGCAGCGCTAGCTAGCGCCAAGTCCATTTTATTTCCGCATCGCTCCTCCTTACACCTCCTCCCCCTCACCCTCCGGCTCTTCAAGATCCTCGCGATGCACCGGTTTATCTCCCCCACCTCACTTGACAACAATGCGCACGGTGTGCCTGGAGCGCAGCCAAGGCTCGTTGGGGCGTAGTTTAGTGTATCGATGGTTGAGCGTTAAACCACGTAGCGTATCGTAGCGTAACGTAACGCAATGTAGCGTGGCATAACGTAACGTACGTAACGGAGCGTAGCGTAAGCAGCATATCGTAACGTACCGTAGCGTAATGTAGTGCATGATTTTGAGCATATCTGGAAACTAAACCGGTCGCAAAATTCAAATCGCGTAAAGTGCGATTTTTTATTTTTTTCGGCGAGGCCATTGGAGAGGGATAAAGGCTTACTGTAAAGTGTTTTTACTCAGGCTGGCGTTTTAGGATGGGACCAAGCCTATCTTGTTCAGAATTTTTTGCTGATTCCGAATCCGTTTTCCAAATTTGCTGCGGACTTCGCGTCGATCGCTTTACAGTTAGTAGACTTAGACTCAGGCTGAGGCTAAGGCTGAGGCTTAGGCGGAAGCCAAAGTTGTGCTCCAGTTCCAGCTTCTAGAGCACGAGCTTCGAGTCTGAGGAGCTCTGGCTCCTTGCCAGCCCCACAAGGGCTCCTGAGAGACTCCAAGGAGATCCAGCGAAGCAAGAAGCAGGCACTTTTTGATCTGCCCTGCCCGAGTGAGCAGGAGGAGTACAGCAAGTTCAAGGAGGATACAGGATATATCAGGACTGGCGAGGCTAAAAATCAAAATCGGATATAGCCATCGATCGGAACAAGGTAGCGGGATGTGCATTAATGGAAGCTTAAAGTAAAAGTGTCTAAAATTTATCTATTCGAGCTAAATTTGCATAATTTTCAAATTTCTTTAGAACGGCATTAAAAAATAGTACATTTAAAATAATCAAATGTTTATTAATTTTACCCTAGAAATCAAAAGGTGCGTTCTTTAGGACACAAGGTGCTATGGTTCTGCTGCCATCCGGTTATACCGTAGCAAAATATTTGTTTCACGGCGCTGCCCTAGGAATGGCCGGGCCGGAATAATCAAATTTGGGCGCGGAGCCATTTTCACCCCGAAAGACCTTATCAAAGTACTCATTTCAGAGGGCCCGAGGTAAGTCGCCCCCACGAATTTCTGATGGAAGAACGGGTCTTAGCGTATATAGGATTGCAGCGGAACACCGGAAGTGTACGCCTAGGGTTTGTGGTCTGGATCTCCATTCTTGATAAAAAAAAGTAAAAAGGTAGTAAAAATTTGCACAACACATAAAAAATGGAAAAAAAACCACATTCGGCTACGCACTACGCCGTGCTTACGAATATGACTACGCGTTGCGCCCTACTTACGGCTACAATTGTGTAAGACTTTTGACTACGCATACGAGTTACGGTAGACGCAAGATCATGAGTACGAGCTAGGCCGTACTTACGACCACAAACTGGGGCAATACGTTTAATATCTTCAATCGTTTTACCGCTCCGAGTTGAGCGATCATTACGGTACATACTACGCCCTACTTTCGGTCTGCGACTACGAGCAAGACCGTACTTACGCTTCAGGCTACAAGTTACGCCACACTGCTTGTTACGACTAGTTCCGGTTTTCGTCTCATAAGATCAGAAACATCCCTAGACGTACGAAACAGAGCCGCACTCGTCATTCCGATTGATCCCTACGTGCGGAAGTGAAAGGGTAACCCGGCTCGTTCAGATCTGAGAGGCTTGCCGTAAGGGCTGGGGTACAATAGCTACATCCCAGAGCATGCGAGGTACATCTCTCCGCGATCTAGCCAGCCTTCTGCAGGTCGGTTTTGGCCGGTTAAGGCTTAGACTTAGGCTTCGGATTAGGCTCAGGCTTAGGTTTAGGCTTAGGCTTAGGCTTCGCTTAGGCTTAACTTAGGTTAGGCTAGGATTATGCTTTTCCTTCAGTCCACTATATAGCACTATGCCTCCACTATTCCTGATTCGAAACCGGTTCCGTAGTATTCCGGCCTGGGGTGGCCGAAAATAATTGATTGGTCGTTAGCGGGGGACGAAACGACGAAACCTAGCGAGAGATCCGTTTTGAGAAGACACGCATGGGGGGAAACTACAGTTCGATCTCAGGGGCTGATCAACTTGAGGACGGTCTTGCTAGTATGGCATGAGAATCGAGTAATTGTAAAGAGCTGTGTCGCAGAAAATGCAGAAAATGAGCATCAGGCAGGAGCAGCTGAGAAAGGGATAAATGCAAAAAAATGGCATAAAGGACCCTAAAGAAACTAGAAAAACAAGTTTTTCAGTGCGCGCACAGTATAAGAGTGTGGAAAGAAGTGTGGCGTAGTTGAGGAAAGGTACGCAGGGCGTCAAATGTCAAGCGTCAAATGTCAAGCAAGTTCTACGCGTTTTTTAAGGATCTTCGAAGTTATTTGTTTCTTGCTTTCTGCTAGTTTATTGCGGAAGACGCGGAAAAAACGGCATCGTGAATACCTTACTGCAAAATAGCTCAAAGAACCTGACTAAAAAGCCCTAACAACAACAAACAAATACGAAAATTGCGCCACGGCCCGACAATCGAGAAAATGGCTCCAGAAAAAGCCCAGTGAGCCTGAGCATGAGTTTTCTAGACGATCGAAGCTTCGAGAATTTACTCATGGTGTGGTAAGAACTGAATCGGTTTGCTAGAACTGCGGTAAAACACGAAAAATGAATAAAATAGGGCCAGAAAAGCACAGGGAGCACGAGTAGGGTTTTCTAGACCATCGATAGTTCGAAAAGTCGTGCCAAGAGCCCTAATAAAAAGGGGGAAACCGCCGGAACTGCCATAAAAAGGTCATAGGAATAAAATCAATCCATAAAAGCACGGTGAGCACGAGGAAGAGGACGAGCACAGGCTGGCAAGCAAGCACAGACTGCTCCGTCTCCTTCGCGGAAATGGAATAAAACTGAAACGACGTGGTGGCGGTGGTGGCAATGGGTAGTGTGTGTGGATTGGAGTGAGGGTGAGGGAGCTGATGCTGCCCGGTTCCGCCGAATCCTTTCCACGGCTATTTTCGCTGCCTGGGTCCCGTTTGGGGTACGGTAGCCGGGGCGGGGTGTCCCGAGGAAGGGATCGGATTCGCTCGGTTCTTGATCATCACCTTCAAATAGGACCTGGCTGGATTTTGACGTCGCCGGTGTCTGGGTGGGGAAATGTACGTGATCGACGATCAGAGAGAGTGAAAATGGGTTGAAATGGGGCGACTACCGTAACCGTGCTGGTCGCATTTTAGTCTCCAGGCATTTAAAGGTACTTTGAAGGCATGGAAGCGATCCGAATTCGAGGTTCCCAATCAAAAACGCTCAGACTAAACTGGATGCTGCTGCTCCGCCCAAAAAGTCTTCAAAAAATTTCTATTTGGATGGCTTCCCCACCCCTTTAACAACAGAGCGAAAAGAGAACGAAATTCCGCAGGATTCTGACCGTACGGTCGCGTTTTGCTATTAGTAGCATGCCGGAATTTACGAAAAAAAACAGGGAAAAGTCAGAAAAGCAAAAATTTCAGCAACCCGAAAAATGACAGAATTATCATAGAGTTCCCTAAGTTGTCGGCGTTAGTTTACAGCTTCTTAGCCCTTTTAAATTCAAAACTAAATCGGACTCCAACAAATTCCGATACGCCACCTTCACGAGCGTATTTTTGAGTAGCCCTATGCCCTGGGTGTCTTAAACGATCCAAGGTAAACCCGTGAAATTACGTTTTTCGCCACCCTAAGCAGCAATTTCGGCAATAGTTGAAGCTGTCCAGAGACCGTTTGCTGAAATTCTGCGTCTCGTGCCCGGGGCTCGCAGGGATTTTCAGTAAAACCTCCAAGAATGCGATTACTAACTCAGCCGCCAACACAGCCGGCTAGAGGCGGGCAATTGACATAAAAAGCACATTAATGTGCTGCAATGATCAAGGAAAGAGTACGACGACTTCACGGCGTTCAAGCAAAGATGTTGAGATTTTTAAAAACTGATTGCATCAGAATTTGGTAAAAAATTTGAGCTGCAAAATAACGGCAGCCCTCCGAACTACCGTAACCTGCATGATGTCAAAAATATCAATTTTTGCAAACTATTTTAATTCAAGGTTTTTTGAAACGTGACACTAATTCCTACCTTATTCAATAGCTAACTGCTGCTAATAGCTTCAAGCTACGGGCTTGATAAAATCACGCCTTCCAAATATGCATTTTTTCCAAGAAAAAATCAGGTTTTTAACAAAAAAATATTTACGGATTTTCGCAGCAATCCAAATCATAGTAAAAAATGCTGGAAACAGCTAAAACTCAGCACATTCCCCTGTTTTGGATTGTTTTGGCGTAAGATTAATAATACCGGCTTTTGCGAAAAAAATTTTTTAGTTTTTCGAGAATAATGCAAACACGAAAGACTATATGGCTATTATACTAGAATTACCAAGTACTGTATTTCTACGCTTTTTGCCAGTTACACCGTATCGTGACGTAGCCCCTGTTTCTCGCATCCTGGGGTTGTTTGGAGCAGCGCGGAAATCATGACCCGCCCTGCGGTGGCTGCCCCAGCTGAAGGCGGCTATGCCTACGTAGGCATGACCTTGGCTGGCCGACTCGGGGTCGGCCGGCTAACTGATATCCGCGACCAATCGAGAAACGGTAAAAATACGTAGACAATCAAGGCGCCTCTGCTTCCCGGTTTTTTGCCGGGTGAGAGATTACGGTCCATGACGCGACCTGTGTACGTGTTGGTCGGAAAAAAACGGGTTTGGAAAAAACAGCTAATTAAATTACAAAGATAAAATTTCTCAAAAACACTTGAATAAAGCCACAAAAAATTATCAATTTGATAGGAGCAAGCATTCGAAAAAAATTGAAAATTCGTAAAAAATCCTACAGTTCCGAGATTTGTCCAACCAAAAAAAAACGGAAAATGGGGCATAAAATATGCCTGAACTCATTCCTGCGCATAAACATAAGCCCAAAGCTAGAATGTTAAGACGAATACAAAAAAGACATAATACAGAATCACAGAACGTTAAGACAAAAAATCAGTCGAATGACGATATTTTCGGCCTTTTATGCCTTTTGCAATCGTTTTCAAGGCGATCATCTGGTGATCGGCGAAATTCTAGAAATTCTATGACCCGCGTGCAATTCAGCAAATTTCAGTGGTCCACCAGTTTCTGTAGTTCCCTAGGTATCACGATTGCGATCACGATCGCCAAAACGATCTCTGAACTGCATGAAATTCAGCAAATCCGTGCCATTCAGCAAATTCTGCAATTGCCTGGATTTCTTAATACCTTCTTCGCCGATCCCCGAGGCAGGTGATTGACCTAGGGGATCTCGGACCCGGTGGTGTCCCCGGCTTTGACTTTTTTGGGGCGATCGATGCCACGACGTCACACGCCGAAATGGGCGTGTTTTTCGGACGGCCTGGCCATTCGGGAGAAGGGAGCCTTTACGAAATGGATCTTTGCACGACGAAATCCGTGACGTACCGTAATGGGATGTCGATTGAAACTGACTGATCAAGGGCAAAGGGTATGGTGACTTAAACGGCCATAGAAGTGACACTGTCCCTTTGGATTCAAGCAAGGAGGTAATCGAGCCGTCACTTGCGGCTTCCTTGAGCTTGAGCTTGGGTTTGAACACGAGTATCGAATCGAGATTGGTTTTTAACTGTCATAATTGCCTACAGCATCCCGATGCGCCACTAGGTGGCAGGCAAACTTGCCCGGAGGCGGATCTGAACTCCTCGTCAATCTCGAAAACTAAGTTAAGATCAGAGCCGATCTTCAGGATCAAAATTCTAAGCATGAAAAATGTCGCTCACGCAACAAAAATCGTGTATCACGAGGCACCTGGAAATAACCGGAAATAAACAAAACAATCAAACTCAAAAAATGGGTGTTAAGCTTAAAAATTAGAATTCGATTATATCGGAACCGGAAAAATAGCTGCTTTTCTGTCGAAAATACCAAAAAGTCGGAAAACGGAAGAAGACACAAGAACGAATCTCAGGAAATTCCAGCCTCCGGCTCCTCGCCAAGGCGGAAGGACTTTTCGGGGGATTCGAGGGAATGGAAAGAAAGCCTAAAACCCGGTTCTCCTGGCTAAGGGCTGCTGCCCTGTAGCCACGAAATCCTCTTGTTCTTTCGCCTCACCCCGATATTTCTTGACTTGATCTGCGCGCGGGCGTTAAGGATCGCGATCTCGAGCTGGGGAGGCTCTTCCTCCTTCTGACCTCCTCTTTAGCACTCCTACCGTCTCTCCTGCTCTGTCTCTGTCTCTCGCTCTCTCTCACTCTATCGTCTTTGAGGACCTCTAGGAACAGTCAGGACTGGAAAGGTCAAAAAAGAAGCTAGAGCAGCAGCTAGTTACATGGGCTTCCGCATTCTAACAACCTGAATCGAAATGCCTGGGATATGCCTGGGATGGAGCTTGGGATCTAGGGAAGTTCTCCTTTCACACCAAACGTCAGATCAACGCGCAACGGTATTCCAACGTGCGTGTTGCTGAATTTTTCCATGTTTCCGAATTATTGGACTCAAAGTTAGCTTTTCTTTTTAGACTTTTTGGTATGCTGCAGATTGGCAAGAAGCGCAAGCGGAACTGGCTTACCATAAGTTAGCTCCTGAAGATTTATCGTCGAATTCTTTTTGGGATCAAGCCATACCGTAACTCGCTTCAACTTCTCGAAGCAAGAGATCGATGAAATAGAACAGCAGTTTTTCAACATTATATACAAAAAACATTCGAGCTATTTCGAAGGTCCGAAAGAAAGGCGGCATAAATTGAAAACCTCCGGAAAAGAGCATTTATTTTTCTTTTTTAACATCGCATCCATACACACTAAAAATCGGTAAAATCTGAAGAACCCGCCAAATTCATTCCAAAATCAGGATACCCCTCCCCCCCGCCCCGAAAATAGATAAGCTGCCAACCATTGGCCAGACAAGGGGGAGAAAGTCACGCGGTTCAGCACAAAAAGCGGGGAAGGCGGGCCTCCAGCGCTACCGTAGCATTCGTCTAGTTGCCCCAAAACAATAGGCGATTGTTGTGAAAATCTAAAGAGAACGGTGATCGCTAATTTGCCACCGGAGAATCGAGAAAATCTAACAATTCGTTAATATTAAAAAAATTACTTGTTTTCGGGTTGCTAGCCCGTAAATGCCAGTTCCTGGCCCTTCCGGTCTTTTTGACTACCAGAAACCATTGATCTCGGCCAAAACGTCTTAAGGTTGAAAGAGTCTTGTTGAAAATGTGGCCATCGTATTAGCCTTTTTTAGGTGGAGCGTGTCGAAACGCCGTTCGTAAAAACCGTTCCGGGCCCGCGATAGCATTAGGCGGAGGGATCAGTAGTCCTCTATGGTCATAAAAAGCCTGGGTGCCGGATTTTTTGTTTTTTTTTAATTAATGGCGGCTGTTCGGGAAAATAGAATTTTGGGGGGTTTTACTTTTAAACAAATACGTCTTTCTCGCTCTCTCGCTCTCTCTCTCTCTCTCTCCTCTCTCTCTCTATCTCGCTGTCTCTCCATTACGGCACCAATGATCCGGGCACTGTTTTTTTCTAACTAACCACTGTGGTACCGTACCGTACCCTGAACTTTGCTTTTCCTCATCGGCCACCCTCAATTAGCCCTAATCCCAATTTCAAGATTTTCTGGATACTCCTGATTCCCAAAGGTATCAAAATCCGCCTGTTGTGCTTTGTCCCCAATTCAAAAATTTGCGTGGTGGGAAGGGGAGCGGCACCAAAAATATTGAGCTTGAATTTGGGAGCTTCCGAAACGCTAGCTAAGGCTAATCCTAAGACTGAGCCTAAGCCTAAGCCTAAGCCTAAGCCTAATGCAAGCCTAAGCCTAAGCCTAAGCCTAATGCAAGCCTAATCCTAAGCCCAACCCTGCGCTCATCCTGCCCTACACCAAGCTTAATCTGAAACCGAGCTTATATCAAAACCAGTTGGACTACTTCCGCTTTCTCTAAGCTCAAAGACCAAGCCCCCATCGGAATTGGTAGCACCCCGTCATTACCCTATCCGGGATTAGCCCCGGCGGCCACCCCGGGCTAATTCCGTTACGCTCCTAAGGGCATTGGTGGCCCCACGTCCAAAGGCCTAGATTGCGGCCACGCGACCAATCCCATTACGGTACCCTTTCCACACTATAATGTGGCCCAAGCAGCGGAATTGATGCGTGCCATTAAGCCTGTTTCGGTGCAAAATGGGAATGCCAAATGCCGTCGTTGGACTATGAACAGGTCGGTGGAGGGGGCAGCATTTGGCAAGTACGGATTTGGGCAGGGCGAAGAATCGAGAATAATTTAAGAGGAACGGCTGTAAGGAAAAGTGGGAAACTGCTGAAATAGTGGGGGCGGTAATAGAAAAAGCTGGAAATTAAAAACAGGAAAATCCAGAGGGAAATCTTATTGCATTTTTTTTTCAGACGAATGGGGGGAAGGAAGGCTCTCGGTACATATACCCATTTTGCCAAATAGGGTCACGTTTTAGGCGGCGAACGATGATCATCGAAGCACACAAACAAATACGGAGGAATTCGTAAACAAAGCACTTCGACTGGGCGGGTACGGTAGCTGGGAAGAGACCGGGAAAGAAGAACATTGGATTTAGCGAAAACGATCTTATCGAGCGCTTTTTATGTGAGATGGGGGGCACTGTAGGGAAATACCCTATGCTACTTAAAAAAAATTTCTATAAGAGGAGGTTCTGTAGAAGCAAGTTTTTTTTTATTTTTACATAAAAAGATGGAAACGCAGCTTTACGTAAAGCTAAAAACCAGGCTTTTGACAAATTTCATTTGACTCAAGCCCGGTATAATAAGCGTTCATTTGATAAAATTTTTGTCTAACTATTTTAATTTTAACTTAAGCTATATGTTTAGGTTAATTCATCCATTTTTATTGCATAGCCAGAAGCAAATCTTGAAAATTCACTTCTATCGCAAAGACCAAGAAGGCGATCCGTCAAGGGGAATCTCAGAAAGGAGCAGGACCCCCGCCTCAACACTTTCTCTAGTGTGCTCACCCCCAGCCGGCTGGTTCCTGGTTTTTGCCTAAAGGGTGGAAGGGGCACCACAAGTTCATTCTGCTTTTTGATGCCAACTACCAGAGCTTTAGACGTAGCATAGACGAGAAGGCGATGATTGGAGGGCTTTCTTCACGTTCCCTGATTTGAAATAGTGCATTCGGCAAGGGCTGTGTGTTCAGATTATACGGGCATCCAAAGAACAGCGCAAGCTTGGAGCTAAGCTCAAGCTTAAAATAAGCCTAGTCCTACGCCTAAGCCGAATTTAAGCCAAGGCTAAGCCGGAGCCGAAGCCTAAAATAAGCCTAAGCATATGCCTCAGCCTAAACCTATGCCTCAGCTTAAGCCTAAGCCGAAGTGCTAAGCATACGCCTAAGCCTAACCAGGAAGCCTCCAAAAAAATCAAAGCCGGAAAATCCAGAAAATTTACCGTATTTTAAGCATTTTTAGACGTCAAAGTTCCCTGACCTCCCTGAAGACGCCACGTGCCGATTTTGTCGTGTCCGAGAGTGCAAGAAGAACCTCGCGATTCAAAACTGCAAGCACATTTCCGACAAAAATATTTTAAAGTTCCTGAACTCCCTACAGTAGCCTTAGAGCCAGCTTCCTGGTTCCAGCCAAGGCACGCATAGTTCATCCCCTCGAATCGACAAGCCGATTTCGAAGCACTCGGATGGCTTGAGGGGGGCTTGCAACCGGCTTTTTCCAGCTAGAGAGAGGGAGAGAAAGAGGGAGACGGAGAGCGAGAGAGAAAGAGAGACATAGAGAGGGAAATAGGAAGAGGGAAATAGAGATAGTGTGAAGTGAGGCGGCTCCCGGAGTCTCCGGCCAGCCCGTGAGATGTGTGGATCGTTTCCTGCTCCTCCTCCCTTCCTCATACTAAATGGCAGATACCCGGATCGGATCTGGCACTCCTCTTCGGAATTGGCTACCCGGAATTGGCGCAGTGCGGAAACCGTTGCTTCCCACCCAGCCATGACGAAGCGGCACAAATTGCGATGGAATCCGAAGCGCGGGATGAACTAATTGTTCTGGGAGTGAAAAGGAGTGAAGGTTTAAAGGCTTTAAAAGAATTGAATACCGGAAAACATGGATCGGGCGATAGAGTGAGCCAAAGAGAGAGAGAGAGAGAGAGAGAGAGAGAGAGAGAGAGAGAGTGAGTGAGAGCTTTTATCTGGTACAGCTTGGCTTTCGTGATCGCGCCTCCATATTTCATAATCCCCCAAATTGCGACCAGACCGCAAAAGGAATGGTTGAAGCTCCTCTAACAGGGATGGTAATAGTATTTTAGATATGAGCCATGGACTACGCAAACACACATCAACATCACACGCTAGGAGGGCGCTTTTTTAGTGATATTTTCATAGGCAGAGAGCATACATGAAGACCCTGAGCCCGTTATTGCTCATTTATGGCCTTTTGCCGATCCTTCTATCGCTCATGACCAGGCCCGTAGGAGGGGGGCCAGGGGGCCCTGGGCCCCCCTCCCCGAAATCGGTCGAGGTCCGAAAAATTCATAAGGGGGGACCCTTATGATTTTGTAGTTACAAAAATTTTTCTGCCTGCGGCGCTGTTTATTACTGTTTTTCAAACAGTTTTTACTTATATGAAGCCTATTTTTCCAAAATTTTTTGCCTGCGGCGCTGGATTTTCATTGGTGAATCAATTGTTCATAAAAATTTTCGCCTGCGGCGCGTTTTCGGCCGTGTTTTCACACGAATTTGAGTGTAGCTAACGCTTTTTTTGCGATTTTTTTTGCCTGCGGCGCTATTATTGACGCGATTTTCGGATGTTTTAAAAGTGGCGACCGGAGGGGGGAGGTCGCCAAAATTTTTGGCCCCCCGAAATTTCGGTTCCGCTACGGGCCTGCTCATGACTATCGATGTGTTTTGAACGTCTCCGCGATATTCATTCAAATAGCTATAATATGGCAGTTTTTCGAGTCGTCGTCGTTTTGGACAGATTTTTATGAACGGGCTTAGGAGATGCAAAAACAGGGAATAAATTCCTTCAAATTTTTGCCGATAATTCCTATGTAAATGTTGCTTTTCCCGCTCTAGCTAAGCCATTCACGCCTGTAATAGGATTCGAGCGTTTGCGAATTTTGAATGGAACACGCTGGGCGGCGTTCCGACAGAGCGTTTTCAAGAAACTCTTTACCAAAAATTCCCACCCGGCACCAACGTCTTTTTTACCGTTTCTGCCATAATTTGGTTGCTTTTCCATTCTTCCTACAGGATTTTCCATATTCTTTTTTGCAGATAGCGCTTATCCAAATTACAAAATTTTGGTCCCATTTTCAGCCCACATGCAAAAGCTGCACCCCAGATTTTGGCTTGGTGTGAATTTGGGATTGCTGCTCTGCGTTTTATTCCTGGTTTCTTCGAACTTGGACGCAACTTTCTCTACTGGATTTATGTTGCGGGCAACAGCAAAAATCGAAAGTGCAAAAAATTTGCTAGAAAAACCGCTGTTACTAGAAACGACGCCTTTGATTCCGTGGTAAGCAAGAATTTTTCCAAAAAAAAAGGCTGGAGCGAGGAGAGCGAGAGAGAGGGAGAGAGGGAGAGAGGGAGAGAGAGAGAGAGAGAGAGAGGGAGAGAGAGAGAGATTTTCAGGCTCCCGACTTCTACTCTGGACCCGGCCAAAACCTGGTGCTCACCAACTAACAGAAGTTGGCGAGATCCCACCCAAAAATACCTCGTCGGATATCTCGGCATGCATCATGCCGGAAACCAAATGGGGAACCTGGTTTTTGAAGTGATTGGCTTCGAGGGGATCGCTAAAATGCTTGGGAGGTAGAGAAATTAGTTTTTTGCCTCTTTAAATGGACTGGGAAGCGCTAAATTTTATCTCTAAAACCGGCAAGGTGTCGACAGGATATTTAAGAGTCTTGCTCCTAGAAGTGATGCGGATGCGTGATTCCGAGTTTCACGCAGCTGTCGAAACCTAGGCAATGGAAGCGGATCGATTCTGACTCGTCCTATCCCCTAAAATGACTATAAATAAATCCAACAATTTAATTACCATTCATTTCTTTTTGAATTTAAATTTCAGGACCCCAATAATGGTCCTGGGTGAAAAATTCCACGCCGAGTCGGGTCCCCAATATTGGGACAACGTCATCCACTTCCCCCACCTCTATGATGGCATCCAGATTGTTTGCGATCCATTTTTCAAGGTGGAAAAATGCCTTTTCCACGCCATACGCAAAGTTTCAGTTTTTAGAAAAGCGCCTATCCGTCGGTGAAGTTCCGGGGAAGGAATGATTCTTATGCTGAGGTGGAGAAGTGAGTTGCGTTTGTCGGAAGTGCTAATATTCGGAAATTGGAAGTACATGCTCGACGGTTTGCGGAAATGACATGCTGTCGAAATATCATTTTGTCGAAAATAATTTTGTGGAAATTCCATTTTGTCGAAATATTTGTTGTGGAATGCGGAAAATCTGTTTTGCGGAAATTTCATGTTTCGAAATTTCGACAAAATAAAGCTTCAACAGAATACAGCTTCGACAAAATGAACTTTCAAGAAAAACAAATTTGGAAAAACAAAAATATATATCGGCAAATTTGTTTTCGATAAAATGCAATTTCGGCAAATGAAAACTTCGACCAACCGATAGCAACTCATTTCGTCATTTTTAGAGCAAAACAAATTGACGATCAGGTCCTAGTGACCTCTATCAGCATGCTGCAAGTGAGCTTTTTCACCAGGCAAAAAATTCACAGCCTTTCAGACGCGACGATACTTTGAATACCTGGGAAAACCAATATTCCGAGAACGCCTGAAATTTTCCCCCTTTTTGATGCAAGTTGGAAAAGATATGATACCGTATCCGTTTCACGCAAGTGATCACAGGTATGTTTATAAAAACATAACTTTGAATTTGAAATTTTGGCGCAAAAATAAGCCATTTTGGTGGGCTTCTAACAAAATCAATTAAGTTTTATTTTTTTAGACTCTGCGTCCACATGCGGCTCAAGGATTTCAAGAGGTCCAGGACCCTGAAAGCCTCGGATCCGGCGTATGCAGCTAAGGCCATCAAGGAAATTATGAAAAGAGGTAGGTGAGTTGTATCAGGCTAGAAACTACAAATTTTTTTGGAAAATGCGTCCTTTACAATACTTATTTTCTCCGACGACCCTTATGCTGTAGCGTCGATGGTTGCGAATCGTAGTGAGTTTGCAGGTGAGCGAGAGGTTTGAAATTTTTTTGATGAATTTAGACCTGAAATCTCAAATCTATCAACCCCCGCTAAAACCTTGGAGGTATCCAGTGCCGAAGCACTTTACATGGTTATACCTAGGGTACTACTGTACTCATATATTATTAACAGGTATTTTTTTGAACAAGAGAGAGAGAGAGAGAGAGAGAGAGAGAGAGAGAGAGAGAAAGAGAGAGGGAGAGGGGGAGAGACAGTGAGAGACCAATAGAGAAAGCTAGAGAAAAAGAGTGAGAAAGAGTTATAGAGAGACAGGAGGACAGTGAGAGACAGAGAGAGCGAAAGAGAGAGAGAGAGAGAGAGAGAGAGAGAGAGAGAGAGAGGGGGAGAGAGAGAGAGAGAGAGAGAGAGAGAGAGAGAGAGAGAGAGAGAAACTCTAAATTCCAGCCGCCCAATCGACCTTCGGCATCATCGGTGCCTACTTGGCTGAGGACTCCGTACCAGTCTACCACAGTACTTACTACGGCCCTAAAGCCGACCCAACGCAAATGTGGCAAGAACATTGGATATCGTTGGAAGTGCAATAATTATAGGATTTTAAATTATTAAAAATAAATTTATGCCTTACAACCAGAGAAAAAAGGAGCTGAGATCTTTGGCTTTTGTTCAATTTGCCGTCGGCCAGGCACACGACGTGTTGAAGCACTTCATGCCCGGAATCTCGCAGTCAGAGTCTGGAATTTAGAGCTATTTTTTAAGGAAGAGCGACACCTACAACTGACTCTTTAAGGCATTAAAGCTGTTCAAATTTGTAGGTATTTGATAATACTACCTTTTTAATACATTGAATTTCATCAGACTTAAGATTTTCTGAAAACTCACAAAACGTTTTGATTCGCAAAAAATAGCCAGGCTACAAACCAGCACTTTAGAACGGTGAATTTTCATATCGCCGAATTTTCATATCGCCGAATTTTCATTTCGCCGAATTTTCATATCGCCGAATTTTCATTTCGGCGAATGTTCATTTCGCCGAATTACGTATGAAAATCTATGTTGGAGACCTTGGAATTTACAATATTTTGCTCCGCCTGCCATATGATTTTGTCGGAGCATCAAGAAGATAACTTTACCTTCGTTGAAAACAGCGGCACTGATGTTTGCTTCGACCTATTCCTGAAGAAGAGGCCAGCTGAGCTATATTTTATTGTTCGCTAGATAACGGGCTACCAAAAACCGGCCGAATGAAGTTTTGTGCAATAAACTTTAGACGAAATACACATTCGGCGAAATAAAAATTCGGCGATATGAAAATTCGGCGAAATGAAAATTCGGCGAAATGAAAATTCGGCGATATGAAAATTCGGCGAAATGAATGTAAATCCTTTAGAACGGCTAGCTTCAATATTTTTTGGGTAGTCCGAGCTACAACTCTAGCTGCAGTGTTTTTAGTTCACCAGCTATTTAGTTGTCGTCGATTCTGGCTATAAGCGAACTGGTATAGGCGAGAGAGAAAGAGAGACAGAGAGAGAGACAGAGAGAGAGAGAGAGAGACAGAGAGAGAGAGAGAGGGTGAGAGCGTTGGCAAAGTTATGGTCGAAAGCTGATGCCACCTTTCCCATTCGGACAGGCAAAAGCCGTGGAGGGCCCCTGGCAGAAGCCAAAGTCTGAGCACGTCTGTTGGTTGTTAGGCCAGCAGTCCTCGTTCGAGTTGCAGCGGCCCGTGTATTCAGTAGCTACCAGGGATAACAGCGCCTGAAAAAAAAATTAAAAAAGGCGCTTCGATTGAAAAATGAATCGCATAAAAATTAGCTTACCAAAAGTAGCAGCGCCGTCCTCATTTTCCGCTAGTAAAATAATAACACGGAATGACTTTGTGAAATAAATGGAGCGGCGGCTTGTCGAATCGATACGGCGGCTTTTCCAAATCTGGGCAGGTGTGCGGGGTGGCGTTGAGGTGGAAAAGCTGGCAGTAATTACGTTTATGGGCGGAACACTGGGGTGTATGGAAGAAACTGAAGGCAAGAAGTAATCAAACTAGCCCGAGGATAGAGGAATTTAAAGGCAGTCAATGCATTGTAAAAGTAGAAATAATTCCAGAACTCCAAAAGTGTTCGCTATTTATTTTGTTAACCTGGAAAAATTTGGCTTTTAGAACACGATGTAATTTGGTTTTTTCACTCGCCTTGAAAGATTTTTTTGCTATTTACGATAATGTTTTTATCCTTCTAGCGTGAAAATAGCATAAAATTGTCAGAAATGGATCGACTATTAATGCGTTTTCAGTAATGGTCATACCAAGCAATTTGCGCGTATCGATTAACCGATAAGGAAAAAAGAATTCGGGCGGCAGAAGGGAGTGTAAAGTCGGTCTCAAAAAAACTGGAATGGGAAGCCTTTCTACGGAAATGGCGCAGCAAAGTGGCCATGCCCCGTTCCGGGGCCCATATTTGACTTTTCGGCAAATAATGTTTGGTCGGTTTTATGGGGTTTGACCCCGGGAACGGAAGGACTAACAGGAAATGCACAGCAAAAAAATGTTTCTATAAGAGGCAGCTATTTTTAAAAGCTCTTAATAATGGGAACGCTCGTCAGGATTACGTAAAATAGCGTAGTCCAACGTAAAAATGGAGCGCTTTGACAATAGACCTAAACAATGTGCAAATTTTCTAAAATTGTATATATCTGGTTGGAAATGCTTCAGGGGTTTTTTATGGGTTAAAATGAAATTGTTTAAACGCCAAAAAGGATAACGGTGTCGAAACTATGCTATGTTAAATTACGGGTTTTTTTTTGCAAATGGCTGACCCGCATCGTGAGGTTGTCGATTTTCTGCGAGCGTTCAATGCTATTTTTGTATCACCGTCCGGAGCTTCAATTCTCAATAGCTACGTATTTCCAAATCTAAAATAGACAAAGAAAGCCGATGTTTCAAGTGGAAGCGTGCGTCGGCTTCTCCTGGGGCTGAATACCGGGAGTATCAGGTGACCGGACGAGTCGGACCTGTCCGCCCGCCGGACCGTATTGCTGCGCTGTTCTATGCTGTATTGTGGAAATTCCGGAAATTTGTGTTTTTTACTAGCTTGATGACTTTCAGGCCCCGTTAAAACCGGGTAAACTTGCCATTTTCCCTAGTTTGCGACGTGGGCATGGTACTGGGAGACCTAACAAGGCTTTGTTCGGTTAGAATTGGTCTTGCGCTGAGGCTTAGGCTTAGGTTTAGGCTTAGGCTTAGGCTTAGGTTTAGGCTTAGGCTTAGGCTTAGGCTTAGGCTTAGGCTTAGGCTTAGGCTTAGGCTTAGGTTTAGGCTTAGGCTTAGGCTTAGGTTTAGGCTTAGGCTTAGGCTTAGGCTTAGGCTTAGGCTTAGGTTTAGGCTTAGGCTTAGGCTTAGGTTTAAGCTTATGTTTGGCTGCGACTTACTCAAGACTTTTTCGGAGCTCATCACAAAACTGACCAACCCCCGGCTCGGCATTCGAACCTCTGCCGACACCTAGGTCTACACACAGAATCACACACTCGGGCAGGCGCCGCAGAATGATTTGAATGCGGAACGAACGTCCGGGGCGGCCTCCCACCCAAGATCAGTGTCCGCGACTGTCCAAACAACGCTGCTGGGTGGCTGCAGCCTGTAGAGGGGACCTAGTCCCCCCTTCTAGAAGACTAGCGGGGTGAGCGGGACAAGTGTTTGGGCCCCTAGGCCCCCTTAACCGCAAAAGCAAAAAAGGGGAGCGACCCGCTGTGGGAACGACCACGCGGTGGGGCTGAAGCCGCCGGTCACTCCCCTCGGCGGCTCCGACCGGGCCGTTCCGCACTTGCAACTTTGGTCCCAGCGGGCTAGACCGCCCGCCCTAACTATACATACTTCAGGCCCCCGACGTAATAAGGGCCCTGCAAAATCGGGGTCTGGTTCTGGGGTTTTTCTGGCACTTGTATATAGGCGTGGTGATTTGGGCGGTGTTCACGCGTGCTCAAAAATTTCTGGAGGTAGCGGAATTCCTTAGCAGGATAGGATTCGAATCCAAATTTGAGTGGCTCGGGAAACCTTAACTTTCTCAAACACTTTTTTTGTGGCTCCGAGCTTTAGCTGATGCTCAGAGCTCGGCAGAAGTGCTGATTTCGAAAATAGGGTCGCTGTGACTCTCTAGTTAAGCGTAATTGAATTTTTACTGGTTCAGGATTGTACTGACTTTTTCATAACCTGAGCAGCTAATTTTTCATATTTTTAATGCGTTTTCGGCATTGTTTCAAAACTAGTAAATTATAAAACAAAATACGAAAAATTTGAAAATATACAATTCTTATTTTTTCACTCATTCATACATTTTTGAACAAAAAATCAAAAAATTCAAAGCTTTTTGTCCCTTTTATCGTTTTTTTTGTTGTGTAAAAATACGTTGTAAAACGCTACAAAGATTCGCTATATTTTGTCCTAACATGTAGAGGTTGTGGGGTCACAGACTCCAAATCGGCTCAAAATTGGTGGAAAAATCAAATAAAATACGGGGAACACGATGCGATAAAAATTATCTGCCAATGGGCACTTTTGTTTAATAAACTTTTGATTTTAAGATTTGATTGATTTAAGATTTTAAGATTTGATTGATTTTAAGATTTGACTTTTGATTTTGACTTTTGATTCTTTTTCATGTAAGAACGTACGCGATTAGAGTGAACGATTTGGCTAAGAAAAATGCTATCTTTATATTTTTCTTTTTCAGTGTTTTCTTTTAAATTTATTGATGAATTTTCAATTTTTTTTAGATATAAATTTACCCATTTTCAGTACATGTGAAGCCATATCGCCCCTACCTTCAAGTTGCCCACCCCAAAAATTGCGCGCTGCATATGCCCTTGTCGCGATACTCGATATTGGCCACATTTTGTGGCGTCTTATTAATCTTTAGTTACTCTATTTTTCTATATTCCGCATCAACATCTGAGCTGCGATTTCGAAATGTTTCGAAGAAAACGCGCCAGATTCTGAGCAACGATGAGCCGCTCGTTTTTATTGGCGGTATTCCGAGGAGCGGCACGACACTTCTGAGAGCCATGCTCGATGCGCATGAGAATTTGAGATGGTAAGTAAGGGTAGCATATAATATTTAATTTGCCATTTTTAGAAAACATTGATTTTTAAATAAAACGAAATTTTAGTAGTTTTGTTGATTCTGACGCGGAACCGCGCAAATCCCACTGAAATATTGTTTTAGTGGCGAAGAAACGATCGTCGTTCCATTTATTCTTGGTGATCGAGAGCGCTGGTCCAAAGGAATGTTGATAGGTGAAAAATCAATTTTTTTTTTAACGATTCCTTACGAATTTTGGTTGTTTTGCCAAAAATTAATAAAACAAAAAATGCTGAGCATGACCTCATTTTAAAAAAAAGACAGGAAAATTCCAGGAACCAAAATTGACAAATTTATAGAATCGGATTTCCAGCTTCTCAATTGCTGTAAATAACCGTAATTGCAAAAGCTAAATAGCGGGTTTTGGTTTTATTGAAAGGGCTAGCTTTTTCTTCGGCATTTTCAGCTTCACCGACTGTTCGTGGTAGTGCCTCGGAAAAAGCCTAAAAAGTTAACAAAATTAATTTTTCACTTCTGAAGAACGTCTAGGCTTCATCTTGCTCAAAACTCCACTCCAATCCAAATTGCAGGCACTCGCGTGACGGATGAGGTTGTCGACGCGGCCGTGTCGGCATTTATTTCCGAGGTTTCACCATTTACATATCGTAATTCATCCCTTTTCGTTCAGATCATCGCCAAGCACGGAGCCCCGGCCCAACGTTACTGTAATAAGGACCCGTTTTCCGCGTGGCATTACGAGTATTTGGGGAAATTATACCCAAATGCAAAGTTTTTGCTGGTAGTACGGTAGGCTACTCGAAACGGTATTTTAAATATGCACATTTTAGCGACCCTAGAGCCGTCGTGCATTCGATACTCTCCAGGCAACTGCCAGTTTCCGGCTTTATCACGAGTGATATTGAGGTAAGTGAAATTTCGTAGGTTTTAAAGGGAATAGGACGCGAAGATCGACGGCTAGGTCTTGACAGCTACGAGAAATTCTTTATGCCTTTGTAGAGATTCTAAAATAGCTACCTAATTGGCTTTAATTCATGTGAAGATCGCGCATTTTTAAGGGCCCTTGACCGGAGGTTTAATGCATCGAGCTCTAACTTCAAAACGGGGAGATTCTGGACCTTCACAGACCCCTTAAAGGCCCCAGAAAGTCAAAAGTTAAATTCCTAGAAGTCGAGACCTAGCCAATTCAGGGGCCGAATTAGTAGTCGTGTAAAGCCCCAATTGTAATCTGTATTTTTAGGGCTGTTTCCGGGTGTGGAACTCGCACATGGAAAAGATGATCAAGCAGTGCAAGAGCGTTGGTGATCGGTGTCTATTGGTAAGTAAAGCCTAAGCCTAAGCATAGGTTGAGGCCTAAGCCGAAATCTAAGCCTAAACCTAAGCCCAAGCCCATACCTAAAAGCGTTTTCAGGTCCACTACGAGTCCCTCGTCCTGACGCCACGCGAGGAAATGACGGATATACTGGAATTCCTAGAAGAGCCGTTCTCCGAAAAAGTGCTTGAGCACGAGAAGCTGATCGGCACGGATATACAATTAAATCCGTAAGTAGGCATTTAACGTAGCGGAAAATTATTGCCATTTTAGGCTCGAATTCAGCACGGGCCAGGTGACCCAGCGGCTCTACCAATCGGCACTCCATCTCTGGAAGAACTACTTTTCCGAGTCCCTACTCCGGAAAGTTGGAGAGCTGGCGCCACTGATGGAGGAATTAGGTATATAATTGCTTCCAAAAACACATCAAAATTTAAAGACATTATTTGGTTTTACAGAGATGAAAAATGCTTTTACCCGTTCCAGAATATCCTGATTTTTAGATTTTTTTATCAATTTTTATCGCCCTGCTTTCATTTTTAGACATTTTTCTGAAAACTCAAACTTGTAAAGCAAAATATCTCTACATTTTGATATATTTTAAAGCGGCAATTAGCAAAAAACGCATTTACAGCGACAAAATCGTCGAGATCGATCCCGTCGGTTTTGCTTTGTTTTTCGGGCCTTTTGTGGGATTGAAATTTTGTAACTTGCCGCATTTTGTAGAGCAAAAATTTCCCTATTCAGTGGTATATTTAAACAACTATAAAATTAAGCTAAAGCCCTAAGATCAACGAACAATTTTTCAGGCTACGTGCCCAGTGTACTCGACCCAGACTACGCGCAGTTCCGCATCACCAAGCAATGATGATCTCAACGCCTATCGCGACGCAGCCTAATTTTTCGCGGTCTCGACAGTACAAATGTCTCGTTTAGTATTTCAGTCTCAGTACAAAATAAATATTTATTTGAATAGTGCGAGAACTAGACAGAAATTACAAAGAGCTAGAGACATTCTAGAACCCGACTGCGTGGTTGTCTTGATTCCGGTCGGTTCTAAAAAGACGATTTCTTTTTAAAATCGTAGGGCAACCTAACTCGTCGGCTCCGAACTGCCACTTGGTGCTCCAGAAGATACCGGAGTCGATTCTAAATTTGCAAGAATACCGTATGTCTGGCTCGCCATCTCTCTTTTTCTCTCCTTCTCTGTCTCCATCTCGTTCCCTCTATCTCTCTGCAGGGCGCTCTCTCCAACTCTCTCGCTCTCTCCAACGCTCGCTGGCTTTCTCGCCCTTCTCTTTCTGCTTACTTACCGGCTGGCGCTCCAGTCGACTTCGTACCTGCAAAAAACATAAAATTCTCGAATCGAGCCCAATCGGATTTGACCGAACCGGTGAAGCCAAACATTTTCCGATGCACCATACTAACTTATGATTTGTGCGCCCCTCGCGACACGCAACGCGCGCCGTTTTCATCGGGTAATTAACTCAGATCCCTCCCGAGGGGGGCAAACTCACAATACAAGATCCTAAAAAGCAAAAATACTATCGTGCGCGTCCCCCCAAAACCCCTTATTTTGGGCCCCACCTCCTCGGCTCGTCGTCACATCCGTACTATGCACATCAACATGTGTTGTATCCTTCGTCGCCTCAGTCTTCCGTTCAGTCGTCGCTGGTTTTTTAGTAGGCTCCGTCGGAATCAGAGTCGTGGTATTGGAGCTTGGCTCTTGCTCCGTATATGATGTAAATCGGACCAGGAAATTTCCGGAGCCATCATTAGTATCGAAGTATACCTCAAAGAAATCGATATCAGAGGAATGGTGTTACTTACCGAGAAGCTTGGGCCATGTCCGGAGAAGGAGAGCTGGGAGGTAGAAGAGGAAAGACTGGAAAGTGTTTGTTTCGGCTTAAAGGGCTGCCGACGGCATGTGTCGATCCTCCCCCCCCCCCATCAACAAATTGGCAAGTAGCCAACAGGGCAGAGAGCGCGCCCGGAGAGGCACAGAAACATTTTCTTTCCAGCGCGTAACCGACTGACCATTCCGTCGGCATCCCTTTAAGCTAGGCATCGGCTTAGGCTTAACTTAAGCCTTTAAGCCCCTTACACTCACATCAACTGCGTCTCGGTGCCGATCTCTAGATATAATTTTCCTGCCGGCGTCCCAGCATCAAAATGGAGCAATTCAACGTGGAAAGTCGTCTGATCTGCGTATTTTTCTGGAAACCAATTAATTAGGTTAATTTATAGAGGCACAAAGCAAAAATTCCATTTTTTTTACTTACCGCTGTCGTCCACTTTATAAATCGCTTGAATTTCGCTGGGTTTATCTGATAGTTCTGTCGCTAAAAATGGATATCCTTGGCTCATCACGAAGCCCTCATTCGTGGCTACCATTTCAAGCTCATTTGCGACGTCCCAGCCTAAAAAGTGTCTTTGTCTCTCACGCTCTCTCTGTCTCTCTCCCTCTCTCTCGCCCTCTCCCGCACTCTCTCAATCACTCTCTCTTTTCTATTTGAACTATTGCCCTCCAAACTACAGGGTTCAAGGCAATTTTGGATTGATTGGCGTGGGTATTATTTGTTGGTGGGTGAGGGCTTGTTATTCTGCGCCCCCAATTTTGGGGGTCGGGCTGTTTTTGTGCGGGACTAAAATAGCGGCGAGACCGAAGAAACGGGATTAAAGGCCAGGCGGAGAAAAGGGCAGCGAGAGACAGTGAGAGAGAGAGAGAGAGAGAGAGAGAGAGGGGGGAGGGAGATAGAGGGAGAGAGAGTTAGAGAGAGTGAGCTAATTAGAGAGAGAACGAGAGCGAGAGAGCGAGAGTAGGGAAGAGAGACAGAAAATGAGTGAAATAGAGTGCTGGAGAGAAAAATTAGATTCCTATCTTCATCAATCTATTTTTTTCTAAATTTTTGAACCAATTATCCACACAGCTTTTTATACAAATTTCCATTTCACCATTTCGCAGGCTCCTTTTCGCCCCGCAGAAGCCCAAAGATCCGAAAAAGAGGCCGAAAAGAGGGCAGCCCCCCCCCCAGTACGGGGTATGGTGAAAGACGCCCGGCACAACAACAAAAGTGCAAGGCCTTGCTATGCCCCAAAAACCGAGGTAAACACAACAACATTTTGGCTATATAAGGGACCAGGGGTAGTGGTTGAGCATCTCGCCTTGACATTTCCACATCTATTTGCTCCTAGAGGCTTGAAAAGCTACTTTTAGAGCCTTAGAAATCACCCAAAAAGTTAGAAAATTCTAAAAACTTTAGAAAAACAGCAGTTTTTTTAATTTCATTTTTAGGCTTGCGATTTATCTCGTTTTTAAATTGTTACTAAGAAAGTTACGTTTTTAGTGTTTTTGAACGAAAAATACATTCCTAAATTTTTTCTGACTTTCATTTCGCATTTTTTTCGTGAGATTTTCATTTATTTAAATCTTTCCAGAAAACACCCACTACCCAACCATGTCCGGAATCATCGACAAGACCAAGGAGGCCGTCTCCAACGCCGCCGAGGCCGTCAAGGACAAGTACCATGACTTGACCGGCGAGAAGGAGTACCACAAGGAGGAGGCTAAGGAGAAGGCCCAGGACGCCTGGGACCAGACCAAGGCTCGCGCTTGTGATAAGGTGAGTGGGGCTTCGTATACTTAGGCTTGGGCTTGGCTTTGGCCTAGGCTTGGGCTTAGTCTTAAACTCAAGAAGCCCTAACCCTACCTAATTCGCATTTTTTTCAGAAGGAGGAGGCCAAGGACTTTGCCGCCGAGAAGCTCCACCGGGGAGCCAGGAAGATCGATGAGCACTAAATAGCCCCATCGACTCTGATCTCTACCAAACTCTACCCTCTACCAACATCCCAATGAGCTTACTTCAACTTCAACTACGACATTCCCAAACCCAAAAAAAACTTCAAAAAATGTAAATTCGAAAATGCAAAATCAACAAAAAACTGAATAAAACTTATGCCCGCATGGCTTGGAGCAATAATGACAAGGCAGGAAAACAAACAAGAGATTAGTGTGAGAGAGAGTGAGAGAGAGAAAGAGAGAGAGAGAGAAAGAACTCACCACCAGCCGTCTGGGCCCAAATATCCGCCTCGCAATTTGGCGGCACCTCTACCGTAGCAGCAAAACCGGCGATAAGGCTCTTGGCGAAACGGCGCTCATCTGGGTCAGTTGCGCTAAATTCAGTAATTTTGATTTTCAATGGAACTAAGAAAAAGTGGGCCTGCTAGTGCTCAAGCAGCTCAAATATCGTTATCTTTCTTTTACTCCCTTTAAATCCACATTAATCCTCACCCAAATTCAAAAATGTCATATTTTTCCGCTCCGACTTGGCTGGGAATTCCACCAGAATACAGAGTAATGGTACAATCATTCGGATTCGGCGCCTAAATTGTAGTAATTCGAGGAAGAAACCGGAGAGAGAGAGTGAGAGAGCGAGAGATAGAGGGTAAGAGAGAGTGTGTGTGTGAGAGAGAGAGAGAGAGAGAGAGAGAGAGAGAGAGAGAGAGAGAGAGAGAGAGCATAAAACTTACAACATAAGGCCAAACATACAGCTGCGGACTCGGAGATCCTAACGTGTGAATGAAGGTGAAGAATTGGGTTTTATTCGCCTTATTCACCGACACTTGGTAGTCTTCGATAGCGTTTGGGATGTAGTAGATGGTATGATCGGTGGATAGAACAGGATCGGTTACTGTAAAATAGGGTTCCGAAAGCTTACAGAAATTTTTAAAGGGATCGGGAAGCGAAAGCGCTCTTACTTACAATTCTTCCCTTCCAGCCTCCTGAATATCATCCAGAATTGATAGTTCTTGTTGAGCTCGAGGTTGTCGAGGGCCAAATTTTGTTGAAATACCGCTTCCGGCGGGAGTGCGGTAGAGCTTAAATGTAATTTTTTTTCATGATGCGACGGTTACCGACCTATAATTTGTAATCCCGTCCTGAACAATAAATTTCGTCTCGTTCTGGCTGCCGAACCACGAGTTGAGCATGATCATTGAATTGTCGTCAGTTTCGACGAGGAGCATGATCTGAATTTTTTTTGAGCCTAAGCTGAAGTCTAAGCCGAAGCCTGAGCCTGAGCCTGAGCCTAAACTTAAAGGTACACTAAAGTCTCGTTGGTTTGGTTACCGGCCGGTAACCGTCCGCGGGATAGCAAACAGGGTTACGGTAGGCGCTCGCCGCGGAGCAAAACCGAACCCGCGCCACTCGCCTGGGGCAAGCGCTTTGGACCACTGGGCCATGGGACAGACGGGAGAGGGGACAGGGGAGAGAGGCTATGAAGGGTTGGGGCGAGCGGCGGCAGAGAACCCAAATTCCCGGCCCCTGCGAAAATTTTTGAACGAGATTTTAGTGTACCTTTAAGTACGAGCCATACCGCCTTACTATCCTCCAGTCGGGTTCCATCGAGTACAAATGACGCATCGATTTCAGTTAATTTTATTGTGATTACTTGAGCATGACCTAATTTTTTGTATTTTTATACACCCCCAAGCTTACTGTAACTTAGTCCAATTAAAAATATGCATAGCCTTAGCAAAATCTGCATTTTAGGGCCGAGGAGAAAAACGGAAATTTCTGCTTATCGCCGGCCTGCCAGTAAGCCCATTGGCACGCTAAAGCTGTTGAGCGTCTTAGAGATGACCAAGAGGTGTGAAAATTTCTTCTCTCTCACTCTCTCTAGCTCTCTCTCTCAATCACTCCCTATCTCTCTCTTTAGCTCGCTTTCTCATTCTTTCTCGCTCTATCTCTATTTCAGGCTTTCGCTTCTAATTCTATCTCTCAATACCTCGAGTTCTCTTCCGCTTTCTCGTTTCTAGTAACTTATTTTCTATGTTTTCACATTTATTTCCATATGACACGCTGCAATAATCAAAAAAGCAAGTTGTATCATTTAGCACCAATAAAAAATGGAGACCATCATCGTCACCAGCAAGCACAGCAGTGAGAACCGCTCATCGGAACTTGACGGAATCAGGGAGTATCTAAATAGATACCACAACCAGTGCCCTAAGAGCACTCATGCCTCACTTCAAGACCATTCCCTTTTCGCACGGAATTTTGGTACATGACCAATTGTATTGGATCCAGACTTTCGCTTCACTAGTGTTGTAATCGCAGGTACCATTCGAGGCGTTAAATCTGGAAATTGATGATAAATAGAGTGAGAGAGAGCGGGAGAAAGAGAGAGAGAGAGAGAGAGAGAGAGAGAGAGAGAGCGAGAAAGCGGCTTACACTATCGGCTGCGTAGTACTCTCTACAAAAATCGTGAGCGTTGAAGCGCCAAGAACCGGCGAAAGGAGCTGGAGGTGGATTTTGCTTTTTTCGTTGTTGAGGTCCTCCTAAAAATCAAATCCTCTACTTTTTCGCCTTTCTAAGCCTTTGCAGCCAGGTGCCCCCGCTCAATACCTTTTGAAGCTGGTAGACAGTCACGAAGTCACCAGGAATCGAGGCAGACCCCGAGTAGGGCGGCGAATTCAAAACCCCTGAATGACCCTTCCTGACCTTGAAGGTATGATCGGTGCTTTGATCTGCAAGAATTTACCGAATTACTAATAGTTAGGTATTCAAATATTAATGAAAATTTTCCAAACTCCCAAAACTCACCCAAATATCTGGCGCTCCAGGCCACTCGACACATCTTGGTGCCATGCGTCTCAAAAATCATGTAGCGATTGGCGACGAAATCCGGGAAGCCGTCGCGAGGTACGGTAGATCGGCAGAAGGTGGAATTGCCGCTAAATTCTCTCTCTCCACTCTCGCACGGTCTCACTCTCTCTCCCTCTCCCTCTCTCTCTCCCCCCTATCTCTCTCGCCACCTACCCATATAGCTTCGTCTCATCCCCACGATACAAGCTTTTCCATATCATCAACGTTTCGCAGTCCCCTTCGGGAGCATCAAAGAAGATGCCATTATATCCAGAATTATCTTTTGAAGTCTAAAATTTTTCCTGCAAAATTTACATTATCTCCAAATTTAGAATCGTAATATTTAATTTTATACCTGATACAAGACATAAGTCTGCCCATCCTTCGTAAAATCGAAAGCAAGCTTTTGAGAGGGATCGGGGGCTACGGGCATAAGGTTGTAGCTGTTGACTGGTACTAAAAAAAAAATCGGGATTTTTGCAAGATTATCAGGATCCAAATTACATGTCGACATCAGCTGGTGGTAGCTGCTGGCGTTGGACTGTAGCCGAGTGATACGGATCGAGATCGGGCCCGTCAGATTTGCGTACGTGGTCGTGTAGTTGCAACTAAAATAGGGTTCCGAATTGAAAATTCCGTATTTTACGGTCTACCGATTTCACATTTTACATTTTTGCTTTTATATAAATCTATAGCTTTTCGGTACTATGACAAATTTGTAGATTCCTCGAAAAAGTCAAAACTGCGTATTTCATGTTTTTTAGAAGTTGATCGTTTTCCGTGCAGTATAAATAATTCAGGATTTTAGCTTAATTTAAATCCGGGCAGCACTATTTCCTATATCTAAATCTGTTCTAAATCCGGGTAGTTTTTATTGCTTCTCAGTAGTGTTGCAGTTTATGCAAAATTGGCCTACCCAGCGATGACGATCGGTTCTCCGGTGTCCAGCTCTCCTTTCCAAGCCTCCAAGCTATGACCGAGAAGCGGCTGGAGGCAATGGGCGTTCATTAGCCTAAAAGCTGACATTTTTATAGCACTAAACGCTCAAAAATACTACTCTAGAATACCATGACGTAATCTGTTGTCTTATCTGCGTTATGCAGCGTATAAAGCGGCTAAAAACGCGAAAATCGACCTCCAGTTGTCAAGCCACTAGCTTACTTGTTGCCACATTTCTCCGTCGACAACCGGTATGTCACCGAGCTGTTCACGCCAGCTAGCATATCAGCATGGACCGCCTCGAAGGGGTAGTTGCACATGTCGATGTCATAGCTGGCGAATGGGGCCGGGGCATCTGAAGAATTGGCTTTAGGCCTAGGTTAGGCTTAGGCTTAGGCTTAGGCTGGGGTGAGGTTAGGTTAGTCTTAGAATCAGGATCAGGATTAAGTGTATGTGTAAGCTTAGCTTCTTAATAAAAAACACTTAATTAAAAATACATTTTGAGCTGCAAACCCACCTATAGGGGTTTTTTCGACAGCAAGTTCAGCTTCTTGTTGCTTCACGGCCTGTAATAAGGGGCTTTAAATGTTGAAAATGGCTGAAAAATGTGAAAATAATTGTCTATTCTGATTAAACAAGCTGATTAAATACAGATGTTTTAAGTAAGTGTAATATTTTAAGCAGCTTAAGTTTATTTGCATCTTAATTTCCATACCCTAAAAGTTTACCTGTTGCAAAGAAAAACCGGCCAAAACAAGAACTATCAGCAGCAGATTCGTAAACATAAAGATTCGATGCAGGGGCGAAATGAAGAGAAATGCAGCGTGCACAAAATAGATATGACTGGGCGCGGTGAAACCGAGCCGCAAAAGAAGAGAGGCGTGGTGTGTTCTCTTTTCAAAGACAACAACTTGATAAGCCTTCCCTTTGCCAAATGATCAATGACAATACGGTTTTTGGCGTGTGCTTATGGCGTTCAGAAACGGGAAAGGGCGAAAGTTCAAGTGTTTTCCGGACTTCATTGAATTCTAAGAATGCCACAAAATTCTAAAAATTCCGGATTTTGGTGTAGCGGCAGAGAACGTTAGATGCGTTTTGCAAAGATGTAGCTTGTGCTGTCTCGTATTTCCGAAGACAATAATCCAATAATTTATCATTGCCTATACAAACGATCGGTCCTTGTAGTTGTTCGGGTTATAGCGCGCGACAACGGCCTGCTGGTTAACCACTAAAAATTTCATTTTTTTGAGAATGCTAGGAATCTTTAGGGGAATTTTTCGTGGTAGCGCACAGCGATCAAGGACTACGATGAACACCTCAAAACGAAAACACCAAAAAATCGTACCGTCAAAGACGTTGGGCGCCGAAAACAGGATGCCGATCGTCCCGCCGAAGGTGATCCCAAAAAATATGTACAGCATCAACCGGTCCAGAACGATCGCCACAAAACGCCAATCATCACGGTGCTGAAAAGAGAGATTTGAGAGAGAGCGAGCAAGAGAGCGAGCGAGAGCGAATGAGAGAGAGGAGATAGGGAGATACAGAGAGTGAGAGAGCGAGCGAGTGAGAGAGCAAGCGAGCGAGCGAGAGAGAACGAAAGAGCGAGAGAGTGAGAGAGAGCTACAGGAAGAGAGAAAAAGCAGTCTCAAAAAGACTCACAACTTTATTCTCCTCTTCGTCCTTCAAATGTTCCGTGATGTACTCGATGGCGTCGATCGCCTTAATCGCCTCCGGCGTCAGGGGGTAGAACATCGCCGTTTGCGGGTCCCGCGGAATCGCGTCGTTGGTGGTGGCGAGGATGCGAGTGCTGTAGGAAAGACCAGGTTTTAGAGCAACAAAACTCTCAACCTCAAACTGGCGTTCGCACAGTACGGATGGTGGGCGGCTGTGTTCATCGTGAACTGCCCGATACCGGCGAGGGCTGTGTTGAACTTGGTTTTCTGGAAGTTCAGAGTTAACTGTGGCTTTTTCTCTTGCTGTCTCCCTCTCTCTCTCTCTCTCTCTCTCTCTCTCTCTCCCTCTCTCTCTCTCTCTCTAGATCTCCCACCAACCTTCTCATGCTTTTTCAACGTCTTCGGTGGCTTCATGCAGATGAAGTGGGGTAGAATCTAAATTTTTTTGATTTTTCGGCGCTCAAACACGTTAACCTCCATGAAGAACCAGCGGACCCAAAAGGGCATCCGATGGGTGTGAGGGCCCCGGAAATACACGTTGATGATGATCACCGTCACCAAAATGGTGATGACGTTCAGGACGAAGGTGAGCAGGAGGTATCTGAAGGATAAAGCTTATAGACCGATTGACCAAAGCCATATGGCTCCATATCTTTGAAAAAAGGCCGGAGTTTTCGAGGAAGCCGACGATTGCAAGCCGTCCGTAAAATCCGGAAAAGCTGCAGTCGCCCGGATCCAAGTCGTTCAAGTCGACGTAGAGATTCAACAACTCACTTCGCCATCAACGGGATCGTGCTGGAGGTCGGTGGCAAAATCTTGGAGACGAGCAACAGGAACACGACGATGGACAGCAGCACGGAGATGGTCAACGTCATCTTTTCGGCTGAAATTTGAGGTGCCATCTCTCTCGCTCTCTCTCTCTCTCCATTTCTCTTTCTCTCGCTCACTTGAATCAGTTGGCAAGAAGAAGACGGCCATCGACAGGAAGGCCATCAGGACCGTGGGGATGATCAGCACCACAGTGTAGAAGAGGGTTTTTCTTCTGAAATTTTGGCATTTATGGTGATCTCCATCTAGCCGGCATCCTTTAGGAACCATCAAAACCTGAAAATCCTACCGTATCCGGATCTGGAACTCGATCTGACTACGATTTTTCACGAGAGTGGCTGGCGCATCCGCAATGTCCCAGATGGAAGAGTTGAGGTACACTTGATTTCAAGCTCAAAAACCCGAAAAAGTTCAAAAAAAACCTGAGAGATCAGCCCCAGGGATGGAGACAAAATCGAGCACAACCTCTTGAGCATTGTACTGAAAGTTGTTTGGGTTACGGTAGCTAGGGCGAGAAATACCGTCCAAGACCCGAAGCGCATGTAGCAGATCTGTTCGTCGAAGGGGAAGTATTCGACGTCTGGAACGTTCAAAGTAGAGAGAGAGAGAGAGAGAGAGAAGAGGAAAGAGAGAAAGAGAGAGAGAGAGAGAGAGAGAGAGAGAGAGAGAGAGAGAGAGAGAGAGAGAGAGAGAGAGAGAGAGAGAGAGAAAGAGAGAGAAGAAGCTTACCTATAATACAGGAGCTCTTGTAGATGGCTGGCGGTACCCACAACATCGAGCCGTTGTTTTCGATGACCACGTTGCACATAAAAGATACCTCGAAGTGGCCGTCGGCGCTTAAAGATTGCGCTTATAAGGATGTAGAACTCGAAGTGGGCGCGAGAGAGCGAAAGGGCGGCGAGAGAGAGCGAGACAGGGGGAGAGAGTGCTTGAGAGAGAGAGAAAGCTTACTTGTTGAAAAGGACAACGTCTGGGATCCAGACTTTATCAGGCGATACCCTAATGGTCTGAATATCCCCGTAATCTGCCGGGTTCCACTTCATCTGGAAGTCGGTCCATTTCTAAACATGAGAATGACACTTTTATTTTCATGAATTCTGAACCTACCATCGTCACCCAGACGTTGGTGTGCATAATTTGCTCCTTCTCATCCTGAAAAATGAAGCGTTCTCTTTATCTCTCTCTCTCACTCTCTCTCTCTCTCTCTTTCTCTCCCGTCCTTTAGTTCTGGCTTACCACATTGATCAACAATTGTAACTGCATGGCGACATTGACGACTATCGGAAGCTGGGTGAGGTTTCGGACTGGCTAGAGTCAAAATCTTAGGTTTTACCCAATCGAAACTTACCAGAACTAAATTATTATACCCCCGGAAAACGTCCATCATCAACCGTTCTTCCGCTTCGGAGCATTTTACTAAAATGATTGAAGCTACAAAACGTAGCCAAAGCATTGTGGCTGCAATTTAGCTTTTCCTTCCGGATTCTGACGACCGACCCCTTATGCCAACTTACCTGATAAAAACAAGGCACTAATCGGCAGCAATATGTATAGGCAATAATATGGCGTCATCTGGGCGCGGTTTTTAGAAAGAATTGGACGTCGAGCCGCATAGATGTTATTTTGGAAGTCCTGGTGCAAAGCTGTATTTTGGTGTCGTAAACCTTTAAGTGAGCTGAAAAAAACACAATTTGCATATTTATCAATTAAAACTGTAAAGATCACAGTGACAAGCGTGAAATTTGGAGGAAAATAGCTAAAAATCCAATATCGGAAATCAAAACCATTTAGATGAAAAAGACTGTGAACGAAATAAAATTAAATCAGAACATCATTTCGAAATTTTTGAAAATTTTTGGTAAATTTTTGTAATTTAAAAACGTGCATCAATTAAAAAATAAAATTTAAAATCAAAATCAAAATACAATTTTTGTATTCTCGTGGCCCGCTGTGCAAAAATGAGCATCAGCCTTGAAATCCCCATCAAGACTTAAAAATGACTAGTACGACCCTGAAACAGCCCTTTTCGTCTCCGGGACTCCAAAATTTTCATAAACAAACGATTCCGAGCAGTTCAGAGCCCTCCCAGGAGCAAAAGGGCCCCGGCTTTTGCTAGTGAGCGATGCAATAGAGGACACCAAGCCGGAAAAGAAAGAATTGGGATGAGAATGAGCGCTTTCCCAGTGGGGCTCGGGCTCGCCTTGCTGGACCTCTTGCACCGGTGTAATCCTAGCCAAATACTTTCAACTCCCGCTGCCGGCGCAAGGGCTTGGGAACGCGGGAGGAGAAGGAGCAAGGAAGGAAGGGGCGCAGGAGCGTCGCTGAATAGAATGGACATGCACTAATGGCTATTTTCTTGGTTCTCATTATGATGGTTGAGTTTTGAAGTCATTGAAGAAGTTATGACGCCTTTTTGTAACAAAAAAAACTAATAAAAGCTTATTTCGGCCCCCAAAACTTGAAGAAGAGCCTCACGTACTTGTCTAGCGGACGAAGAAGAGCTCTGGCTGCTTGCTCGTGCTCAAAAGCCGATGCTCCTTAGAACACGTTTTTGCGCGAAGACTTGAAGCATTTTGTGAAGATTCCATTGTTGTCAAAAAATGTTTTGGGCTATTTTTTTGGTCACTCAAAGGACCTATTTGCGAACATTTGTCACAGCAGTGGGCCCAAGCACACCTGACTTTTGTGACGCCAAGGGCTGTAGGCTGTCCCTTTAGAACTAACGGCGCGAAATATGAGCTGGAGATGGGAGCAGGTGTAGTACTAACGGGGATACCAGAATTGATGCCTATCGAGAGAGAGAGAGAGAGAGAGAGAGAGACAGAAAAAGAGAGGGAGAGGGAGAGACATGCGCAATTGACGCCAAACTTATCGAAGCGCTGTTTACAGGCAAATCCTAGAAAGCCAAAAGTTAAGCTAGAAGCTTCAACTGCTCCTCAAGAACGTAGAGATCAAATTGCGGAAGGGAAAATCTCTTTTTGTGGTTGAGGTGGGAACAGACATAGGTGGGCCATATCTCTTCTGGGCCATCAAGCCGACCACAAAGGCGCTGACACATTGGGGCCACAAAAAACGAGAGAGGGGGAGCGAGAGAGAGATAGAGAGAGAGAGAGAGAGAGAGAGAGAGAGAGAGAGAAAGAGAGAACCAAATCCCGCTAGGTGTTCCGCTTCGTCTTGATATCTAACTAGACAAAGCCAAGAAACGGCAGAGATGGAGATGAAAAATTCGGAGGTGAGGGAAGGGGAAGACGGAAGATTTGGGAAGGGGAATTCCACCCCTAGCAAGTAATGCATTTCAAATTTAGGAATTTGGTGCAACTAGACCTGCCCAGCTTCAAATTCCCAAAATTTCCTTTCTAGCTTGCCCCATCTTAAAGTTCCGGAAAGTTCTTTTCGGCTTTGGAATTCGGCACCGGGACCCCGAATTTTCCAGACGCTGCACATTGAAAATTATAGAACATAGATTATTTTGGGCTGTAATCACAACTGATTCTACGCTCGATATTCGTAGCTGCTTAAAAATGTTCCATCTAGGTGGACGCCATCCGGATTTGGGCTGAATAGATCAGGGAGAGAATGGATAAGTACATCATTCATGCATCCATCCTCCCCATGCCAATGGCCAGGGGCCCGGGTCCATTTTCCACCCTATTTGGGGTGGGCCCCACCCTGCCAGGGATGATGGGGGCCCTAAGTGGATACACCGATGGTCTTCTCTAGGTCTTCTTTCTGGTTAAGGTACGATTATACTAGAATGGGGGGCAGGCTAGCAGAGATTCTTGAAGGCGTAAAAGTTTTGGCCTAAGGGCCTTAAAAAGCCCAGGCCTAAGCTTAAGCTTAAGCCTAAGCCTAAGTACTCAATTTCTCGAATCTATTTTCGATGCCTTACTCTTTCCGGCGCCTGAAAATCATAAACCGCGTGCAGTGAGGCTGCAAATGTACCCGGGTGCCCAATTCAGACTTTTTCAATATCGCAAATAGAATCTAGCCGGAATCCGATGTCCAAAAATCGGTCATTTGACCCGGGGAGCAGCAGAGGAGCATTGTGGGGGAGGAGCAGGATAAAAGCCTCGCACCGGGGGCATCCAGTGGACTCGATAAAAACACAATTTATCCGTCCCGGCTTTGGCCAAGAATTGGCCTCCTGGGTCGCCCGCTGCGCGTTTCACCCTGCCCGACTATAAAATAACCGGATGCGGGGATTGGGACACACTTTTTTCAATAACGTTTTGCGCTCTATATTTCGAAAATGATTTCACGTGTGTTGGTCATCTGCATGCTGCTACTCGTGATCGGTGAGAAATTTTGAGAACATTAAATAGAGAGGGCACAGAGAGAGCGGGCGAGAGTGAGAGGGAGAATAAAAATTTTTAACTCTAGCTCCAATCATCGAAGCTGGAGAGCCATCCGGAATGAACTTCATCCGCCGGATTCTGGAGTGCAATTCGGCCTGCGCTTCGACAACTCCGATTGCTAGCTTGCTGACTTGTTGCAAGGTAAGCCGAAGCCGAGCTTAAGCCTAAGCTGATGCTTAAGCCGATGCCTAAACCTGAGCCAAGCCTAAGCATAAGCATAAGCCTGATCCTAAGCCTAAGCATAAATGAGTCTAAGTCTATGCATAAGCCTATGCCTAGTCTAAGCCTAAGAATGTTCCCACTTCAGAATCGCAACGCTGGCAACTACGGCTTCTGCACCGGAAACAGACAGGCGATATGTGCAACGTTGAATACCTGGTATTCTTAAGTGAGAATTCTATTTTTCTGATTTTTCTAATAACATTGTATGTATTTTTTTCATCAACAAGCCTGTATTATAAAATACATTTATGTACACAAATTATCTACACAAAAATACATGAATAAATGTGACAAAATAAGCAACATTTTTTTAGTTTTAGACAAGTTTTGGACATACTCGTACATAAGCTATGCGATTCAGGGAGGGAGGGAAATAGCTACCAGTAAACAGGTTTTTTACAAAATTACAATACACAAAAAGCGGCATTAAAGGGGGGTAGAACGGAAAGCACAAACGCCAAAAAGATTGGGGTAGCGGGCGGGTGTTATTTGGAGCCTAAGAGACTGTAGAGAGGGTACGGTAAGTTTCAGAATGTCTCAAAAATGACAATTGCAACAACCAGATGAGAAATGTGGTGAGAAAAAATTTTGAGGGTCTAGAAACTTGGCCAAAAAGTTTTTATAGTTTTTCAATAGTTTCCTATAGACTTGTGAAGCTGGCCAAGCTTCAGAGTACCTTTAAAATAGAAAACTGACATTTTTAGAGTAGAGAATCGATTTTAAAGGGCCACTACAGTAGAAAAAAACACATTGAAGGGGGCAGGAACACCATCGAGATCAGCTACATTGAAATTAGTCCACCTCCTCAATGGTCGGGCCTGCCTGGCGAGCCTGCTGGCCACAGCTCTGCCCGGCTCCGGGGTGACCTCCTTGCTGAGGACCAGCCTGCTGGTACATCTTGGAGATGATGGGGTTGGCGACGTGCTCGAGCTCCTTCTGCATCTCCTCGAACTCGTGCTGCTCGGCCGTCTGGTTCGAGTCGAGCCAGCGGAGCGTCTCCTCGCATTTCGTCTGGATTTGCTGCAGGTCGTCGGCGGAGAGCTTCGATTTTGTCTGAAAAAATTGGATAAGTTTTGAATTCGATTTTTAAAGGGAACGTGACAGCTAGAAAATTCTTGAACACCTACCGCATCATCGTTGATCGTCTGCTTCAAGTTGAAGGCGTACGCCTCGAGGTTGTTCTTGGCGGCGATGCGCTCCTTCTGCTTGTCGTCCTCGTCCTTGTACTTTTCGGCTTCTTGGACGAGGCGGTCGATTTCTTCCTGAAAATTGGATAGTTAATTTTTGGATTCAGAAAGCGATACGATAAGCCTAAGCCGAAAGCTAAGCTACTCACCTTTGACAATCGTCCCTTATCGTTCGTGATCGTGATCTTGTTCTGCTTGCCGGTCGACTTGTCGGCGGCGGTGACGTTGAGAATTCCATTCGCATCGATGTCGAAGGTGACTTCGATTTGGGGCACGCCCCGAGGAGCCGGCGGAATGCCGGACAGCTCGAACTTGCCGAGGTGGTTGTTGTCCTTGGTCATGGCGCGCTCACCTTCGAAGACCTGAAAAGATGAGATAACTCAGATTCATCTGTAAGCCAAGCTAGCTTAAGCTTCAAAATCTCTAAAAATCCATACCTGAATCAACACGCCGGGCTGGTTGTCGGCATAGGTGGTGAACGTCTGGGTGGCCTTGGTGGGGATGGTGGCGTTTCTCTTGATCAGCGGCGTCATCACTCCACCGGCGGTCTCGATTCCGAGCGACAGGGGGGCGACGTCGATGAGCAACAGGCTCTGGACGGTCTCATCTTTGTCGCCGGACAGGATGGCGGCCTGAAAATGAACAGATATTTCTTGATTTTCAATATATTTTAGATCTCTGTGTCTCCTCCCTCTCTCGCTCTCTCTCTCTCTATCACTCTCTCTCCCTCTCACTCACCTGAACAGCAGCTCCATAAGCCACAGCCTCATCCGGGTTGATCGACTTGTTCAACTCCTTCCCGGAGAAGAAATCGGAGAGAAGCTTCTGCACCTTCGGGATTCGCGTCGACCCTCCGACCAAGACGATTTCGTGGATCTAAAAAAGAAATTAAATCCAGAATTTCTTAAAAACAACTGCACTGCTTGAACTTGATGGAAACCAAATGCCTACCTGTGACTTGTCCATCTTGGCATCGCGCAACGACTTCTCCACGGGGTCCATCGTCGAGCGGAACAGATCCGCGCACAGCTCCTCGAAGCGCGCCCTGGTGATGTTGGTGTAGAAGTCGATGCCCTCATAGAGGGAGTCGATCTCGATGGACGCCTGGGTGGATGAGGACAGCGTGCGCTTGGCGCGTTCGCAAGCAGTTCGGAGACGTCGGAGGGCTCGCGGATTGGTAGTGAGGTCCCTCTTGTTCTTGCGCTTGAACTCCTCGACAAAGTGGTTGACCATCCGGTTGTCAAAGTCCTGAAAAAGAAAGAGTTAATTACCGAAATTTGGAGGATCTGAAGCACTTCACAAAGTCGTCGATAAATCTCGCAAAAAATGGGCTGACGTTTTATAAGTAAAAAATTTAGTGAACTCTTCAAATTCCTGTACTGGTCGAAGTCGTCGCAAAATTTCACGTACCTCTCCACCAAGATGAGTATCTCCGGCCGTCGATTTCACCTCGAAGATGCCGTTGTCGATGGCGAGGATAGATACATCGAAGGTACCGCCTGAAAATTGGGGGTTAACGCTGGAATTAAGCAAAGAATCTCTGCTAGCTTGCCATTTTCAATAGCCACTTCCAGGAAATAAAGTGGGTTTAAAAATTGAATTTGTTGAAATAAAAAATCCATTTTAAAGCGGCTTGGAAGGCTAGCTTTTTGTGCTGAACTCCTCAAGAATCGCTGCTAGACTACTTTCCCACCTTCTTTTTTGAAGACAAAGTTACCAATCCCTTTAAAAGCAGTATTAAACCTCTCAAAAACATACCTCCAAGATCGAAAATCAGCACGTTGCGTTCCCCGCTGGCCTTCTTGTCGAGTCCGTAAGCAATGGCTGCAGCCGTCGGCTCATTAATGATGCGCAGAACGTTTAATCCAGCGATGGCTCCGGCGTCTTTAGTAGCCTGGCGTTGGCTGTCGTTGAAGTAGGCGGGGACGGTGATGACCGCATCTTTGACGGCGTGACCGAGGAAGGCTTCCGCGGTTTCCTGAAACATTAAGTTTACTTGGGCTTAGGCTACGGCTTAGGTTAGGCTTAGGCTTAGATTTGGACCTACCTTCATCTTGGTCAGCACCATCGACGAGATCTCCTCGGGGCTGAAGCTCTTCTGCTCGCCCTTGAACTCGACGTTCAGCTTCGGCTTGTCGGCCTCGCCCTTGGTGACCTTGAACGGCCAGTGCTTCATGTCCGACTGCACGGCCGTGTCGTTGAACTTGCGGCCGATCAGGCGTTTCGCGTCTGAAATAGGAGATTATTGATTTGATCCGGGTTTTTCTATGTACCCAAATTCCCAAAGATCCTCTGCTAGCCTGCCCTTCCCATTAACTTCCCAGTCCCTTTAAAATACCTACCAAAGATAGTGTTGTGCGGGTTCATGGCGACCTGATTCTTGGCAGCATCTCCGATCAGCCGTTCCGTATCCGTGAAGGCAACGTATGAAGGTGTCGTCCTGTTGCCTTGGTCGTTGGCGATGATCTCGACCTTTCCATGTTGGAAAATGCCGACGCACGAGTACGTCGTGCCCAAGTCAATTCCGATTGCGTTCGCTTTCGGCATTTTGCTGAAAAAAGAAATTTAGGGATTAAGCTGCTTGGGGGTGTTGTTGTTGGTATATCTGGGGATGTACTTTTGTTGTGAGGTTTGTGAAATTCGAGAGAGAGTGAGAGAGAGAGAGAGAGACAGAGGGAGAGCGAGAGAGGGATAGAGACAAATGGAGAGAGAGAGAGAGAGAGAGAGAGAGAGAAAGGATGAGGCAGAGCAAATGTGAATTTAAATTCTAGAGATTTAGCAGCATTGAGGAAATCTCCAGATCGACTTTTTCGACACGAAAATTTATAGAAACCTAGCAAATATAAAACTACTGATCTCAAAAACCGTAGCGATAGATTCAAACGCTAAAAAATCTTCTGCTATTTTCAAATATCCAAAAGCTTCATTTTTTGATAATTAGTCGCAAAATGGTCAACATTAGGCCCAAAATTTCAAAAAAAAAGAAGCCGAAATTCAAGCCAAAAATATTTCTTGTTACCTCAAGAAGCTCAAAAATTTTGATTTTTTTTCAGAAATTGCTCAAAGCAAGGCAAAAAATGTAAATTTTCAAAGGTGGACTACTGTAGCTCGAGAAATTCTACGAAAAAATGTGAATAAGAAAAATGTTTCGAAAAATGGCTCTTAAGGCTACCAGGAAAGAAAATGGAACGCAAAGATCGCCAAGAAAACTTCAAAACGCGAAAATTTTGCAGACTACTGGGTTACGGTAAACATGGAAAACGATAAATTTGAAAAATTATGGCCAATAGAACGTTTGAAAGCTAAAAGAAAGCAAAAGGGAGCCGCTAGATACGCAAGGAGCTTAAAAAACCAGATATTATGCAAAAGAATACGGGATACGGTAGCCAAGAAAAAGCGCTCAAAAAATCAAATCCGAAGGACCTACCTTTATGCTGTGATTAGTAGTGGTAAGATAGTAGCGGTGTGATAGCTGTGATAGCTTGTATGCAAGTTTTCAGAATAAATTTCTGGGTATCGGCAGCCCGGGGGCGCGGGCTTATATACAAAACATAAGGACATTCGGGAATCTTCTCGCTGCGGCCAGCATCGCCTGGAAAAGGCCAGAGAGAGCGGGGAGGTTCGAGAGGGAGCAGACGAGAGGGCGGTGAGGGAGGCGGGCTGGGGAGAGGGGCAGACTTGAGAGAGAGAGAGAGAGAGAGAGAGAGAGAGAGAGACCTTGCCCTTGCCTTGTTTACCGGATGGTCAGCAGCCCCCAAACAACCCGGGCCCCTAGGAATATTTTTAGGGGCTTGGAGGGTGTTTTCTAGGCCCTTCTCTTGTTCAATCGCACGTACTCTCTATGGCATCTCTCACACTCTCACTCTCTCTCTCTTTCTCGCTCTCTCTCTCTCTCCCTTTCTCCACCTCTATAATAGACGCAAAGTGGCTAGAGCAATCCCTCTGTACTTTCTAGACACTAGATGTCTGATGTGCACAGAGAAGTGACAAATAAGGACGCCAAAACAACTGCGGGAAGCGAGCACGAGTTCCTGGTTGGTTAGAAAAAACAAAGATAAAAAATCTATTGCTTAGTTCTGAATCAAAATTTATAGATTCGCATTTTAATCTGCTCCCGTTTTTACTATGCTTCAAAATTGGCAGGAATGGTAAAATGTAATCTAAGGTCCCTGAATTTTTGCGATATGTGACTACAAAAATTTCAGCTGACCAATTTTTAAAGGAAAATTATGTTTATTATAGTATGTACACTCGTTAAATTCCATCAAGAAGCCCCAAACAAAAATTGCTCGAAGTTATTCGCTGCCGCTCGGATATTTCATGAGGATTGTGATGGGCCGGGAAGCGGAGCTGGCTCTGAACAGTGGACTTACAAAGGTTCTAGCGGATTTTAAAGACATCAAGGAACGATATTTGCGAGAAACTACGCCTCACCGTTTGACCTTCTTCAACCTCTTGAAGCAGGGCCTCGACATCAACACCGATTGCACAGTGCTGTTCGTCGTTAGGAAAAAGATGGAGTTGAGCGAGTGATTTGTCACTAAAACGCGAAAAGTTACAGAGAGCGAGAGAGAGAGAGAGAGAGAGAGAGAGAGAGAGACAGAGAAGAGAATAGCCTACCTGAAGATACCGTCTTAATCGTGTTGAATAACATTGCCCCCAGCGAATCGTCATTATATTGAGGTAGCAAATCGGTACAACGCATCACCTTAAATATGCAAATAACTCTTGTATAGTGAAGTGAAAGATAGATTGATTACTTTAAAAAATTCGATAAATTTAGCGCAAAGGATAGTATTCTGTACTTACCTCAAGCAATACGGCTTCAATAAATGCTTGGACGAGCAGCGACTTATCGTTGCTTTTGAGGCCTTGGCTTGTGTTTTCTCTAGAAAAAATGTGGTTTTTTAATTTTGGCAGCTTCAAGCAATAGCCTTAATAAATTTTGGTTAGCTTTTCGTTATCTAGAAAAGTTATCCAAATCTATTCGCCCTTAACTACCCTATTTCCAATTTTAACTCCCCCAAAACGTTTAATGCTGCTGAGTATACCTCTGTTTCCTGATCGTGTAGTAGATCCAGACATATAGAAATAGGTTAATGACCGGCAACCCGTATTGTAGAATTATAACAGTAAAGACAACGAAGCCCGAGTCAGCCGCCGAGTTTGTGTACATCATCTGGGTATGGTCGAACTGCTTGCTGTACCCCGCGCTCGCTCGCAGCAGCATAATGCCGGGGAGCGCAAGTAGGGTGCAGGCGATCGTGATTGGCATCGCACGTCTGGAAAGTTGCGGCTTACCTAGCTCCCAGTTATCAGATTTTTTGTTCCAAACATTTTTCTGACTTTTATCTTCCGCCGCTCTTTACCTTAAAGGCTCAGAAAAGCGCAAGTTTCGCCCTCCTAGCGCGACAGGGTCTCGACAAGTACTCTCAAGACCTAGGAATGCGCGTGAAAGCGCTCGTACACGTCCCCTAGGGCTGTAAATCGGCTTTTACGTTTCACTTATGTTTTTTCTCTTCTGTGACGCGTAAACACGATAGCTAGTCCACAAACAAAGCAATTTTCTGGCTTCCCCGTCTCTTTGGGATACAAACTAGTAGTTTGAAACTACAGACTACAAATTCCAAGATCCTCCTTACTTTGTGAAGATGCATTGTAGTCTTCGAGCAACGAAAACCGCGAAACGATTTAGGGTGATGAGAGTGACGAGCAGGAATAGCGCCTGATCGGTCGAGTCCAAGCCGTAGTCACCTGGAATTTTTTTATGTTGAAATTCGTGCAGAATTCGCGTAGGCTTTGGCTCTGACTCATAGGCAAAACTAATAATTCCTAAGTTTTCTCTATGCCTCTTAAAAGGTGACTTTATTACGTTCCCTCCAAAGAATATTGAGCAAAATAATATGTGCAACTTTTGCATGAAAAATCAGTCTCGAGGGACCCAAATAAACTATCGCCCATTCATAACCGCCCGCATTCCGGCTATTTTTTTGGAAAAATAAAAGGAAAATAGAACTAGAATCTTGAAAGGGGGCTAGAGAAAACGCGCGAGAGAGATAGAGAGACCGAGAGAGAGAGAGAGAGAGAGAGAGAGAGAGAGAGAGAGAGAGAGAGAGAGAAGAGACTCTTCTTACCGATGATAGAATTCTCCAGCCATTGATAAAATGGCATACTGTCGGTGTCGGCAAATAGACTCGGATAAATCTGGACCCATTGCAGGATTATATGAATACAATCGACAATCGCCAAAGCTAGCACTATTTGATAAAATGGTGTCTAAAATATGATAACGTTAAAGAATTTTAGTATTTTCCCTACGTCTCGAAACTTGTGCCAGCCATAAATAAGTATCGTCAGGAATAATATCACCGAGACGGAACCGATCGATAAAACGATTGAGAAGATTATCTCGATCAGCAACTGGTAGATGCTGCTTTGGACCATGTTGACGAATCTAAAATGGATTCTATAAAAGTTGATACAGAAAAAGTTTTTAAAATCGGGAAGGAAAACTGCAGAGCAAAAAAATGCGAATGAATCGGGTTCATCCCTGGATCTAAGCTAAGCCATGCCTAAGCCGAAGTCTAATTGTAAGGCTAGGGCTAGCCCAAGCCTAAGCCTACGCCTAACGCAAGCCCAAGCCTAAGCCGCATCATCAAGGTGTGTGAGCTTCGGCTAAGGCTTGGGTTTAGGCTTCGGACTAGGCCTAAGCTTAGACTTAGGCTTAGGCTTGGGCTTAGGCTTCGGCTTAGACTTAACTTAAGCTTAGGCTTAGGCTTTCTTGGGGCTTAGGCTTAGGCTTCGGACTAGGCCTCGGCTTAGACTTAGGCTTATGCTTAAGCGTAGAATAAACGTTAGCCAAGCTTTTCAAGAAAAGCACTGAAAAGCTGCGAGAGCTCGACATTAAAAGGACCAGAACCAGAAACTACAATCTCCGGAAAATGCCTCGAATCCTCCGACTATTTATCCCGTCAGCGCCGCTCTTCAAAGAATCACACCCCAAAAACCATCCGTAGCCAAAAGTCAACTGTCCATTAGACTGAATGGCCCTCCGGGGGATTACACGGAGACAGACGGTGATTAACAAAAGCGCGTGTGTGCATTCGGAAGCGAATTGAATCAGTCACCCGGGGTGAACGTGGCAACACATTGTTTTCAAAGAGTTGCTCTTCCGGGGACCGGATCAGAACTTGAAAGGTCTGCACTTTAAGCTTTTTGGATCTTTATGCAGAAATTTTGTATTGCCACTTTAGTGATTAAAAATTATAACGTTTTAAGGAAATTCAGAGATGCAGGAACCTGCTGATTTTGCATACTTACAATCCAAAAAATGCTCAGGTTTGTTGGTTATGACACGAAAATTGATTCTTCGTGCTTTTCGGGCGCTTTCCAATCATGTTGTTAATCGTCCAATTTATTTTAACGAGTCAAAATTTTCGAGAGTTCATGATTCTGTTGTCTTTTTTTGTTGCATTCAAATGTAAAAAAATCATATAGCAACGTTTGAAATCTTCTCTCAAGGATGCTCCAAAAATTCTTGAAGTTGGAAAATTAATTACGTAGTTTAAGCGCCATCTTTTTCGCGCTATCTCTCAGTTCTGCCGTTTTCTATTCCGTTCACGTCTTAAGAATTTTTGGAATTGGACTAAATTCCAGAAACCTAGGATAGGTACATAAAATCGACATTAGAATCCATTTATTCACCACTGGCGTGAGATTTGACGATTAAGGTGATCGGGCGCGAGCTGGAGCGAGATCTAAAATCGTTTCTGGGGGGAAATTAAATTGAAAGGGGCTTGGAAGGCAAAAAAAGCCAAAGAAATCGCTAGCGTACCTCTTGAACTTTCTACAGCAGGGCATCGACCTTAGGACGGAGCGTACCGTGCTGTTTGTTGTGAGGAAAAATATTGAATTCAGGCAGTGGTTCGTCACTAAAATCAGCAGATCAGGGAGAGAGAGAGAGAGAGAGAGAGAGAGAGAGAGAGAAATTCAGAAGCCGAGACATAAATAAATCCAACCTGTCGATATTGTTCTTATTGTATTAAACAACATTGCAGCCGGTGAACCATCATCATACTTTGGGAGCAGATCTGCACAGCGCATCGCCTAGAAGACCAAATATTCAGAGTTTGAATCGAAACCTCCTACCTCGAGCAATAGAGATTCGATAAACGCCTGCACCAAAAGCGACTTGTCGTTACTTTTTATGCCCTGCATCGTGTTTTTCCTAAACAATAAATTATTTTTGCCTCCACTCGGACCTCAACTTGAACCTTCTAAACGTTTAAAATTGCCGCTTTTTGAGCCTGATCTGTTTAAAATGTTGCCAATGCTTTATAAATACATTAGATAAGCGTTGTGTCCAAATTTCCACTTCGATCCGGGCAGAAATTGGGGAGCCATGCTCGTTTTTGGGTTTTTTCATCCGACTCCGGTACCTCTGGTTCTTAATTGTGTAGTAGATCATCACATAAAGCACCAGATTAATGACGGGCACCCCGTATTGAATAATCTCCGTCACCGAGCTGCCCAGCGTCCGATTGGCCGGCCCAGAATCCGTGTACATCATCTGGGTGCGGTCGAACTGCTTGCTCATGCCGGAAGCCGCACGAAGCGCGATCAATGCCGGGAGGAGTAGTAGTGAGATCGTGATTGTGATCGGCATGATACGCCTTAAAGCAAAGCTTAGGCTTAGGCTTAGGCTTCGCTTAGGCTTAGGTGTCGATTCGCCCGTTCGCTTTGGCTTACTTTGTGAAGATCACTTGCATCCGGTGAGCAATAAACACAGCAAATCGATTCAGCGTGATCAGGGTGACCAAGATGAAAAGCGCCTGGTCCGTTGAATCGAGCCCGTAGATCCCTGGAATTCGTTTTTCTGCCTCAAAATGATCGCTCTAATATTTTTCTCTGGTCAAAAAATTAAACGTTTTAGGATACCAACTATCGTATTTTTCACATTTTTCCATTTTTCCCTGCCCTTTTCCTACCAATAAATGAAGCCGCTAGCCACTGATAGAACGGTATACTATCGGTGTCGGCAAATAAGCTCGGATAGATTTGAACCCATTGCAGAATTATATGAATACAGTCCACAACGGCTAGGGCGAGCACTATTTGATAGAATGGCGTCTAAAATATCGTTATTGTCTTTTAGCCGCTCTTTGCCTCACTTCTCTGAACTTGTGCCAGCCGTAGATTAGTATCGTCAAAAATAAGAGCACCGAGACGGAACCAACAGATAAAACGATCGAGAAGATGATTTGGATCATCAGCTGGTAGATGCTGTTTTGCGCCATTTGTGTCACTCTAGAATATATATGGGTCGAAGCCCGGGGGCGCCGCCAGAGGCGCCTCCCGAGGCACCCCCTGGGGGCGTGCCGAGTGGCGCCTGTGGCGGCGCCTTGGGCGGACCAGGAGGCGCCGGGAAACCGAGATGCAAATCAAAACATTCAGAATTATTATTGGAATGAGATTTGACTGCTGATCCCTGGTATCAAAGAAGGAAGAATACCCGACGAATCCGGATCCTTTTGAATTATAGAGGAAAGGGGAGTTTATGGGGGAACCAACGTTTTTCCAAGAATCTTTTTTCTAAAATACATGGTAGAAGTGTTTCGAAAGCGTTGTTATTATTCCCAAAGTAACTTCACAAGCCTTAACTAAAATAGCGAAAAAAATCGATTTATCTCCCAAAAATCGCCGATTTTCGAATCTCACTTATTAAATTTCGCAAATTCCACCTACAATTTTTCCAAGTTTTTTTTATTGTTTTTCCACTTAATGTAGTTAAATTTTACTAACAGCGTTATTAACTGACTGACTATTAAGTTATTACGCATTTCTGAAGTGCAAGGGAAAAGTTCTTTGCAAGTTCCTCTCTACTGTCCGTTGCTCTTCCACTCGAAATGAATAATAAACATTAGAGTCAAAATTTGCATAATCACACAGGCGCCGTTGGTGACGCCCCCCGCCCCGTTAAAAATCATAGGGGCGGCGCCCCCAGGCGCCACTCGGCACGCCCCCCAGGGGGTGCCTCGGGAGGCGCCTTTGGCGGCGCCCCCGGGATTCGACCCATATATACTCTAGAATCACAAAAATAAAGTTAGTCAGCGAAATACAACGCGGAAATGGCACAGAGAAAGCGAGAAAGAGAGAGAGAGAGAGAGAGAGAGAGAGAGAGAGAGATAAATTGAGAGCGAGAAGTCGCGAATTGCTTGAAGAATTGCAGCACAAAAAGGCTAAACCGCTTCGAAAAATCGTGCTTCCGGGCGCTACGATCACGCCACGCTACGGAAGCACATGCCCCGCCCAGAGCGACTCTAAGGCTCAAACCATCAACGATGCAGTGAACCGGTCACAATGTACCTCCATAGAACCGGTGATTAGGCGCAACACACGCCCGGATCACGAAACTAATTCAATCGGTCGCCCCGGGCGAACGTGGCTACGCAGGCTCGCAGAGCGGTTTTTTTTTGTTGGGCCAACAAACCAACCTATTCCTCGCGGCGGCGGCGGGCGAATGGTGCAAATTATTAGCGCTCGCCACACAGCTTGCTGCGTGACCATCTTAATTGTTTTGTGACTCGAGTGCCGCGTTCAGTCTGGCAGTTTTGGCGCACCAAATTCAATTCCTCCGAGTTACGCGGCAACTTCTGAGCTCAGAAAAACGGTCTCAATGGTCCCGGAATAGCACAAGTCGTGCTGTCGATCCTGGAGGGACGGGGAAACCTGGAAGACAGATGTTTATCTCCACAAATTACCAATTTCAAAGCCTTTTTCACGCGTTACGCAAAGCTTTACAAATCTTCTGCGATGGTGTTTTTTAGCCGAGAACTCAATTTACGACCAATTTCCTTTCGCTTTTAAAGATTTTCGACTTCATAAAATTTTTGTAATTTCGAAAAAGACTTTTAATTACAAAAGTTTCTGCTCAAATTTCGTCGAACTTCGGCAATAACTCATCACAACTTGCAAGAGTTTATCCAATTTGCTAATCCTAAATGCCTTGCCGGCCAACGACTGCGGGGGAACAATCAATTTTGAATGGGTGTCGCGCGCGTGTGGCGCGGAGGAGCAACATTAAATTTCGGGCGGGCGACAACGAATAACGGGGTAGGGAGAGCATGAGGAACATGGGGCGCACCGGAGATCGGGAAATCCATAACGAAAATTTAACTCACCAAAAACATTGAGAGGGATGGAGGGGTAAAAAACATCAACCGGTGGTGGTAGTGTGGTTCACTCGAATGATCACAACGGCTTGGACAACAAACGGGGGGAGGGATGGGTTTGGCTAAAGGACCGCTGAAGGCTATGCGGCTAGCGATCGCAGAAATCCATAATCTATCCTGTGTAGAAATTTCGCTGAACCCGAATACGTTTTCCAAATTTGCAAAAGAGTTTGCCTTCAAAAGTTACGATAGTTTTTTTGTTATGAATGCCGAAATTTCGGAAAATGGCTGATTTGAGATCTGTCTAAAAAATAAGTTTTGCAATTTATGTTAAAACCCATGACCGTTAGCGTTCAGCGGTTCTTACGATATGCGAGATACCCTAGCCGGAGTGGATAACAATAACAACAACAACAACAGCGATTTTGGGGGTGATTCAGGCGCAGGCAGGATGGGTGTGTGGGCAGATGAAAGACAAACGATTCAGATGATGAGGGCGGAAGTGGTGAGGGCGATGGAACGGTTGGGGCATACCGGTGAAGAGCACGTAATAATCCAAAACACGGATGTATCACAAAACGCAGTGGTAGGTCTAGCAGATGCTCTGGTTGTCGGCGCCGACGCCGTGGTGTAGACGCGATTTGAGCACGTCCAGTCGCTCGATGGCGGCTTCCTGCAAAAAAAATTGAATTGGAAGTATTGTCATAAATGGGCATTCGTTCGAAAAATCTACATTTTCTATTTTTTAATGAAAATTTCTCAAGTTTTGCTTAAATCCGAATTGTTGTAAAAAACCCACAAAGCCATTCTCGGCGCCGATCCGCTTCAGGTTGATCGACAGGGCGCGGATGCAGTCGTAGCAGGCGTCCCGGTTGGCGAGTCTAAAATAATTTAAAATCAATAAAACTAAATAAAAATATAGAAAATGAAAATAGCCCGCCGAATTCCGAGAAAGAAAAAACGCCTACCTTTGAGCCTCATCGTAATCCTCGTTGTTGTCGATGAAGCGCTCCATCACCGCCTCGGCCAGTGTCAGAATCCAGCCGAAGGCGATCTCGTTGTGGCGCCAGATGCGGTCGGAGCTGAACAAGCAAGGAAATGTTTTTAAATCCACAAAAAAGACGAACTTGAATTCATTGCACAGGTAGCGGAGGAAGGTGTCGAGTTGCAGCTTCATCTTGTCCATCAGCCGCGTGTAAAAGGTGGGCGGGAAACGCCGATCGCGGCCCATGATCAACAGCTGCGTGATGATAAATTCTAAAATGAGTTGGTTTTTTGGGAAATGCAGAGAGAGAGGCAGCGGGAGAGAGAGACAGCGAGAGAGAGAACTGCTCACCTGTAGGAAAATAGTTTGACGATTGGTAGAGCTGGGAGAGCTCCACAAGACAGTTGATCACATTTTCCATGCCGCAATCAGGGGAGCCTTCCATTTCTAAAAAGAAATGGTTTAAATGTCATAAAAAACGGGCGACTTTACTTGAGTTTTAAAATTATCAAAAGTACCGACCCTGCTCCAAAATCTCGATCCACAGGGCCTGAATGTCGTCCTCCTTGTAGTGGTTGGCGCAGGAGAATGCGGTCAGCATCACGCGGTGCAGGCCGTAGGGCTGGATGTAGCGCTCGCAAATGTCCTAAAAGTAACAAAAAAGATCACAATTAGAAAAACTCGAATACCTGTAGCAAAAACAGCTGACGATCGAGCTCGGCGGCAATCTTGCGGTACTCCGGGGTGTTGACACGCGCCAAGACTTGTCTAAAAATTTTCGTTTATTAAAGTTGAAGAACGTGATGATGTTTTATTAAAAAGAAACTGGTTCGTCTGAATTAAAAAAAACTCACTTGGCGCTGAGCTGCACGTTGGCCACGTCGAGCTTGTCGCGCAACTCCTGAATGCCCTGCCGGATTTTCGGGTCGCTGGCCGATGCGGCGCAGATGATGGCGTGCGAGAGGTGGGCAATGCGCTGCTCCAAGGTAATGTCGGGGCTAAAAGAGAAATTTTTGACAACAATAATGAATTTTACAATGTATTGTCCTCGGCCAGTCTTCGCAACAACGTGGCAGCCTTGTCGTAGGAGCCCGTTTTCTCAAAGTACCTGCAAATCAAGATAAATACGTTCTAAGTAAACAAGTTTTTAAGAGAAGAACAAAACTCACTTCCACAACAAGTCGATGTATTTGTAGCTGCCCCCACGGGCCATCTCGTGACTCAAGAAACCCTCGATGTACCGCGAATTAGACTAAACACGAAAATATTATTTCCAAAAACTTTATAATACCTGTAGAATTTTGTCGGTCTCGCCGTTGTGCATCATCCACCGGAACAGCGTGGCGTGGGCGAGCTCGTCGTCGCTGGCCAAGACGGCTTGCTTGATTTGATCACGCGCCGTCACCTAAAATAAAATCATAGCTTCCCTAAACACCTAACAAAACCAACCGTGTCCGCCGTGCCGCCCACTTCTTCAAGAGCGCGCGTGATGATACGGTAGGCGTCTTCCCTTCTATTGACGGCGTCGGCCATCTTCTTGTTGACCTCGGTGCGGGCGATGTTGTTCCGGAACGCCTCGACGGCCAGCTTCGACGTGTCGTCACATTCGGCGCGCCGGATCGCCAGCTCGACCAACGAATCGTAGGCTTTTACTAAAATTGCGGAAATAGATTTTTAAAATTTTGATCATGGAGATGCACGGGCAGAAAATTGACAAAAACCTAGTGCCGACGACAGAGGCCATAATTTTACATATGCGGAGATGATCAGCTTCATCGGCCCTAGATTTTTAACAATTTTAAGCTCCATCTCCCCTAGTACCTGCAAAATAAAATCCAAGCGTATATAAAACCTACACTCCATCAACTCGATGGCGACGCTGGGAAGTGGCACCTTGGAGATGGACTGCTTCATGTACTCGACGGCTTGGTCGACGAGCTTGCGTGTTTGCGGGCTCGGGCCCGAACGCCGGGCCCGGTCGAGCAGTTCGACGGCGTTCGTCAGCAGCGCGTCTTCTTTGCTAGAAGAAAAGAACAGGTTTCCGCGAAGCTACATTTTTTACCTGTACAACGTCGGGCAAACATTGCGCAACCGCTCCGACAGTATGCCCGCGCCGGCCTCGTCGTTCAGGAAGAAGCGTATGAGGCCGCGGATGATGTACTGGTTGAGGTGGGTGTCGTTGGTGACCAGGTCGGAGAGGCGACGGCCAGAGAGTTGTGTAATGGCCTAAAACCGAGTTTTTCAAAAACCGAAAAAAATAGTTACCTGGGCATCAAGACTGGCAGAGACGGCTGGGAGCTCGTGGGAGACGGCTTCGGCCCAAAGTGCCAGGGCTTCAAGGGTGCGGTCGACGAGCTCGGCGAGGGACACCAGAGACGCATGTTCACGGGCGAACGCCTCGGCTAAAAGAAAAGATATAAACTAGCAAAAAAAGCATACTTCTAATAAATGCCGCTGAAAATAGGTTGTTTCTAAAAGTGAGGAGATTTATGCAGAGATTCAGAATTTCAAATTCACTTTGTCGAAACTTCGAAAAGTCTAAAAGTTTCGACATTGCATTTTGGGATCGTGGAAAAATTGTATCTATTGAAATTTCGATTTAGCAATTTCAGTTCATATGGGTCTCGACATCCTTATAGAACACTTATCAATTTTACCTTGGAATTTGGCGTTCATGTTGTTGTGGTCGACGGCAGGGGTCGGCTGGGCGATCAGGTTGTTGTCGTTGATGGCCATGCGGAAGAGCCGCAGCTGGTGGGACATCCAATTGAGCGTCGTCGCCGAAACCAATGGAAACAACTGAAAAAAAACACACATAAAATTCTCAAAAACCTTCAATTTTCTCAAAATACCTAAGTCTTCACCATTCTGAAATTGCTTACCGCATCCTCAACCTTTTGAACAAGGGGTTGATTCCACAGCGGCACGACCAGGCGAGCAAAATAGGCGTAGAGGGCATCGTGGCGTTTCGAGGCGCGGAATTGCTGGGTCGAGGAGCCCTGGACGAATGAGTAGTCCTGGCCGCCGGGGCTCATGCCGTTGAACGAGTTGTTGCTGATGCGCTTGTCGACGAACGGTGTTGACGAGCGCAGAGGGGCTAAAAATATCGTACACATTTTTGTTCGGAAACTTGGAAATTTTTCGAAAAACCCGCAAACTCACATGGCATTCGATTGGTCCAGTCCCTGAACGAGTCGTTGGCCTCGTTCCAGACGCGCGACACGCCCTGATCGTAGTCGACCATCTCCGGCTGGTCCTTTTGCGAGTGGAACAAGCGCATGACCTAAAGAATGGTTTCAAAATCCCAGAATTGAATCCACCTTATCCTGTTGCGCCTGATCAATCGGCTTCTCCGACGAGAGCAACGAGAGGAGCAGCACCAACGAGTTGATGTCGCCCACCGTCTTCCAGAGTCTGTCAATTTCGGTGGCTTCGGTGCCCTAAAACCAAAAAATTGTCGAATTTTTAGCATTTTAATACCCGATCGCACAGGGCCTCTCGCAGTAGGATGGTCGGTGTGCGATGCTGGTACATGTGAAGGCCCTGAAACAACACGCATGTAAAAAATTTCAAGCTGAAGCTATATCTCAAGTGAAAATAAATTCATAGAGCGTCGAAAAACGCCTAAAATGTAAATTTCCTATCCAAAATCGGACGTTTCTTTGCGAAAAATAGAGTTTGATTGTATTGTAAACGACAAATCTCTCATGTTTGCCGTTTACCTCGCTGGTGAACAGCAGCAAGATCTCGGGCGCCGTCGAGTGAATCCGGTAGAATGGGTGGACTTCCGGGGCGGGGAGCATGTCGTTGTGGTCCCGCTTCGTGGGGCACATGGACTGCTGATGGAGGTGGATGGCCCAGACCGGTCCGTTCACCGGGAGTTCCGTCTAAAAAGTCTATTTCCAGTTATAAAAAAACTACTCACAATAGTTTCCACAAAGTGATTAACGCCGAGAGGGTGGTAGAGGTCGGACATGGCGTAGACGGTGAAGCGGCCCTCAGGGTTCCCGCAAATGATCGAAGTGGCTGAAAAAAATTATTTTTACAAAAATATCGACAAAAACCAACAGCTTGTGATCTTTCCCAAATAGACGCCCTCCTTGCTGTCGCGCATTGAGGTGAGGGGGCAGAGACCGGGCGCGAATCGAACGTGGCACAGCCGGAAGGTGTGCGGCCTCGACTCCGCTTGGGACATCACCTAAAAAAGGAAATACAACTTTGACAAGGCTTTCTACCGATTGCTGCACATATTGGCCGCCAATGGGCTGGGCTTGACGAGGGAGCACCGAGAAATAGAGCCGAACGCCCTTCGTCGTCACGCCGACCTAAATAAGTTTTGTAAATCGAGTTCCTTATAAAATTCCTAACTGGTTTTCAAAGCTAATGGGGTTTCGCGAGGTGATATCGCTCATTCATTACATTCTAAGCAAGTCTCATTTGTCCAAAACCCCCGATATTCAAGCTTGAGCAGGAGCTGATTCAGAATTTTAAGCGTTGTAGGATGAGCTAGATCACATCGGAAAGTCCATAAGTACCTAAAAACAATAAAAGCAAACTCGGCTCACCAAATGCAAATAATGCGAGCCCTCGGCCGGGATGACCGAAATGGAGATGATCGGGCTGAAGAGGCTGGGGTCGTGCTGCCCCTTGGTGAGTTGCGAGGCGACGTGCTAAAAAGTCAAATAGACTGCTTGCAAAAGGATTTGTACCTTAATATGCTCGGCGGCCATCGTCGCCACCCGCGTGCAAGTCTTCTCGTTGATGCCCAGATCGTATACGTTGATCGAACCCTTCACCGACAGCGTGTAGAGGATGTTGCGGGAGCGGTCGATGCACACTTGGAGTATCTCCTCTGGAAGAAAAGAATATTATATGAGTAGCAGCAATTGACAAACCAGCAACGGGCTGCAGGAATGGGATGAAGCTCTGGAGGAGATTTGTGGACCGGTTGATCTTCTTGCAGTTCTTGCCAAACCACGCGCTATCCTGAACAAAAATTAATAGCTAACTTGACGCGGTTTACCGTGTATTCGAGCTCGAAGAGCGCATCGTCGGCCACGAAAAAGATACGCCCATTGTCGGTGGCGACAATATCGTTGACGATCGAATTTTCGAGATCAACCTGGAATAGAAAAGCGTACATTTTGTTTGCAAAAAGTTACCTTGTAGATTGCATCCGGCGTGACGCAGACTTCATGCCCGTTCGAGCTGACGGCAAACAGCGAGATGTCGACGACCGTTGCCACGATCAGCATGTAATTGATGTGGCCCTAAAAACTTTAGATTAACGTTAAAAACGTTCAAAGCCATACCTGAAAAACACCTGGCTTCGGACGCGCCAGCGCGAGCTTGACGACGGTGTTCTGGATTTGGTCGAAATAGGCGAGATCATCACTAAAAAGAGCTTTACTTTTCCTGCAAAAAATCCCCTTACTTTGTCTCATAGTTCCACATATAAATATCGCAATCAATGGCCACCCAGGCACGGCCAATCTCGGGGAACAGCCCCAACTCGCATCGGGCTCGGGTCTCTAAAAAGGTAAATTCAAAGAAAATACAAAATCATCGTACGCAGCTGCTGTGTGTGAAGCTCTTGTGGTATCGGCAGAGTGCGAATGAGCTCGAATTCGCGGCCCTTCGTGTAGTAGCGCTCGCCGAGGCCAGACACCGTCAGAAGCTCTGAATTTTGGGATTAATAGATGGTGTATAAGTTACCATTTTGCGTGAGTCGACGCGAAAAGTCGGCGGTTTCCCTGATTTGGTCGAGTTGGGCGACGACGGGTGGGATGGCGGCGGTGATGTCGCCATATTCGTCCGGGTACCCGCTAGTTCGTAGCATAACTGAAAATATTATCATATTAGAGCATTAGAAAGGAATTATGGAACAGTGAAAGATTTTGATGGCAAATAACGCAGAAATAAAAGTTCAGGGGCAATGAGATGAGACTTTCGCTGAGGAATTCGACCCTTTTTGGAAATTATACGAAAGTAAAAGCGTTATTAAAGCTGCAAGTGTGTCCAACCCAAGAGCGTGGAAGCCACAAAGCGCGCAAAAATCTCATAGATAAAGATTTTTGCAGCAAGAAAAACAGAAACGAAACTTGCTAACAATCGGATAAAGTAAAGCGGGCCGTTATTGAGACCAGAAGCGGGCAGAAGCTACAAAACCTCGTAAAAGCTAATATTCGTCACATTCCATTATTTACTCGCTAAAATATTATGTACTCTTTTAATTACAAAGAAATTCGACGACCAAAAAGGCTCGCGGATCGGGAATTTTCGAAAGGGCGCCCGACCTGTCCGGGGGAAAAGACGTAGGGGAAGGGGACAAACAGGCAACATTTCGCATGAAAAAAATCTGTTTTGGCGTCTAAACTAAGTTTATTTTGTTACTGTTGTAGATGTGGGTGTGCGTGAGTTCTTGAGTGCTGGCTCAATCCAAGGGGATACCTTGCGAGAGAGTCGTTTGACACCTGAATTGATTTGGACGAAAGAAGAGAGAACAAAGTTTATTTACAATAACGGCAAAGGCCTAAAATAACACAAGCGGCCGGACAAGACGGGCGAAGTGGAAGAGTGAAAAAAGACCCGCACAAAAATGGGGTTGTGCCGGGGGACGGGGAGGGCGCACGCAGGGCGCGGTGCAAAGGGGTGCGCCGTATTGGCATCGCGTAATCGAATCAAAAGTCTTTCTTTTCTTGCTTCCGCAACAGTTACCATTACCTTACAGTTAGATTTACAAAAAAAGAAGGAAGGAAGACATAGAACCATTGGCTTCGATTTGATGCTACCCCGTTCAAAATTTAGGCACAATAAGAAAGAACTAGCGTAGGTAATTCCTAAAAAAAAGGTTATTTTATTCCATTTCGAAGTACAAAAAGTTTTCAAGAGTTACAAATCCCGAACGGACAGTCGTCATTATGAAAATACGCGTACAACTATGGAATTATTGCTCCGCTACTCGGTTGGATGCAAAGTTGGCTACTTGGAAGGCAGCAAACTGTTCGAGTGGGAGACTCGCTTTCTGAGCCCGCACCTGTTCTTTCCGGTGTTCCGCAAGGTTCAGTATTGGGACCTCTGCTTTTTATTCTTTACGTCAACGACTTAAATGATTCCCGATGCTTACCCCAAGCACTGCTCTTTGCGGACGATCTTAAAATGACGTCCCACTTCTCCAGCACCATTCCCTCGAGCATGGCCGATCAGTTGCAAAAACTCGAGTCCTGGGTCAACGAGAATCAACTACCCCTTGCTGGCCCAAAATGTTCTACAGTCCATTATGGCAGAAGAAATCCGAAGAACCACTACATTCTTGATGGTATTCGTCTACCGCAGACAAATTGCATACGTGATCTGGGTGTCCTGATGAGCAGCGACTTCAGCTGTACTCCACATGTATTAGAGGTGACGAGAAAGGCAGCTCGCTTCTCCTTTCTCATTTTTAAAATTTTTACCAGTAGGATACCAGCGTTATATATTAAAGCTTTTCAAGTATACGTTCGCCCATTAGTCGAATATGCCTCAGTAGTGACGTCACCGTACTTTAAAAAAGATCAAAAAACTATAGAATCAATTCAGAAAGACTTCTTCCGTCGAGTGTGCTATCGTTGCCGGGTCCCGTATGGCTCCTACAGTTCGGCTCTCACCAATTTCTCCGCTGAACCGCTGAACTTTAGGAGAACCATCATGGACCTTTGTTTCCTATACAATTTACACAAACGTGCTTCCAATATTTCCCCTCAAAACTTTTTCGAATGTGTTCCATCCCGAACTCGTGGTTTGCTCGTTAAGCTAAAGCCTATTCTCGGTCAAAAAACCTCTGTACAAAAGTCGTTCTTTTCATTGCGTGTATGTGCTCTTTGGAATTCTTTGCCCCAATCTGCCTTCGATAGTTCTTCAACTAAGATATTTAAAAAGCAGGTTTCCCGATTAGTACCTATTTCATCCATTCTTTAATTAATCATGTCCAATTAACGCCTTAATGCTTCCTCACCCCCCCCCCCCTTTTTCTTCAACAAACTTCCAACCTTACCTCCACTAATAAGTGTTTACTTGTAAACCTAAGTGCGAGAAATAAATTATTAATTATTTTAAGTTACAAAAGTTCTTGCTCAAGAAGGGACGATTTCAATAACAAATCCCTACAACTTGCAAGAGTTTATCCAATTTGCTAATCCTAAATGCCTTGCCGGCCAACGACTGCGGGGGAACAATCAATTTTGAATGGGTGTCGGCGCGCGTGTGGCGCGGAGGAGCAACATTAAATTTCGGGCGGGCGACAACGAATAACGGGGTAGGGAGAGCATGAGGAACATGGGGCGCACCGGAGATCGGGAAATCCATAACGAAAATTTAACTCACCAAAAACATTGAGAGGGATGGAGGGGTAAAAAACATCAACCGGTGGTGGTAGTGTGGTTCACTCGAATGATCACAACGGCTTGGACAACAAACGGGGGGAGGGATGGGTTTGGCTAAAGGACCGCTGAAGGCTATGCGGCTAGCGATCGCAGAAATCCATAATCTATCCTGTGTAGAAATTTCGCTGAACCCGAATACGTTTTCCAAATTTGCAAAAGAGTTTGCCTTCAAAAGTTACGATAGTTTTTTTGTTATGAATGCCGAAATTTCGGAAAATGGCTGATTTGAGATCTGTCTAAAAAATAAGTTTTGCAATTTATGTTAAAACCCATGACCGTTAGCGTTCAGCGGTTCTTACGATATGCGAGATACCCTAGCCGGAGTGGATAACAATAACAACAACAACAACAGCGATTTTGGGGGTGATTCAGGCGCAGGCAGGATGGGTGTGTGGGCAGATGAAAGACAAACGATTCAGATGATGAGGGCGGAAGTGGTGAGGGCGATGGAACGGTTGGGGCATACCGGTGAAGAGCACGTAATAATCCAAAACACGGATGTATCACAACAAAACGTAGTGGTAGGTCTAGCAGATGCTCTGGTTGTCGGCGCCGATGCCGTGGTGTAGACGCGATTTGAGCACGTCCAGCCGCTCGATGGCGGCTTCCTGCAAAAAAAGATTGAATTGGAAGTTTGGTCGTAGATCAGCATTTTATCGAAAAAAATCGACAATTTTGTATTTTTAATGAGAACTTCTCAAGTTTTCACTAAATCCGTCCGCAGGCGTCCAGAATTGTTCCAAAAAACCCACAAAGCCATTTTCGGCGCCGATCCGCTTCAGGTTGATCGACAGGGCGCGGATGCAGTCGCAGCAGGCGTCCCGGTTGGCGAGTCTAAAATAATTTAAAATCAATAAAACAAAATAAAAATATAAAAAATAAAAATAGCCTGCCGAGTTCCGAGAAAGAAAAAAACGCCCACCTTTGAGCCTCATCTTAATCCTCGTTGTTGTCGATGAAACGCTCCATCACCGCCTCGGCCAGTGTCAGAATCCAGCCGAAGGCGATCTCGTTGTGGCGCCAGATGCGGTCGGAGCTGAACAAGCAAGGAATTGTTTTTAAATCTCCAAAAAAAAGACGAACTTGAATTCATTGCACAGGTAGCGGAGGAAGGTGTCGAGTTGCAGCTTCATCTTGTCCATCAGCCGCGTGTAAAAGGTGGGCGGGAGACGCCGATCGCGGCCCATGATCAACAGCTGCGTGATGATAAATTCTAAAATGAGTTGGTTTTTTGGGAGATGCAGAGAGAGACAGAGAGAGAGAGAGAGAGAGAGAGAGAGAGAGAGAGAGAGATACAGCGAGAAAGAGAACTGCTCACCTGTAGGGAAATAGTTTGACGATTGGTAGAGCTGGGAGAGCTCCACGAGACAGTTGATCACATTTTCCATGCCGCAATCAGGGGAGCCTTCCATTTCCAAAAAGAAATGGTTTAAATGTCGTAAAAACGGGCTACATTACTTGGAGTTCAAAATTATCAAAAGCACCGACCCTGCTCCAAAATCTCGATCCACAGGGCCTGAATGTCGTCCTCCTTGTAGTGGTTGGCGCAGGAGAATGCGGCCAGCATCACGCGGTGCAGGCCGTAGGGCTGGATGTAGCGCTCGCAAATGTCCTAAAAGTAACAAAAAAGATAACAATTAGAAAAACTCGAATACCTGTAGCAAAAACAGCTGACGATCGAGCTCGGCGGCAATCTTGCGGTACTCCGGGGTGTTGACACGCGCCAAGACTTGTCTAAAAATTTTCGTTTATTAAATTAAACGTGAAAATTTTATTTGTTATCTGCATTCAAAACAACTCACTTGGCGCTGAGCTGCACGTTGGCCACGTCGAGCTTGTCGCGCAACTCCTGGATGCCCTGGCGGATTTTCGGGTCGCTCGCAGAAGCGGCGCAGATGATGGCGTGCGACAGGTGGGCGATCCGCTGCTCCAAGGTGATGTCGGGGCTAAAAGAGAAATTTTTGACAACAATAATGAATTTTACAATGTATTGTCCTCGGCCAGTCTTCGCAACAACGTCGCAGCCTTGTCGTAGGAGCCCGTTTTCTCAAAGTACCTGCAAATCACGATAAATACGTTCTGAGCAAACAAGTTTTTAAGAGAAGAACAAAGCTCACTTCCACAACAAGTCGATGTATTTGTAGCTGCCCCCACGGGCCATCTCGTGACTCAAAACCCTCGATGTACCGCGAATTGGACTAAACGAGAAAATATTATTTCAAAAACTTTATAATACCTGTAGAATTTTGTCGGTCTCGCCGTTGTGCATCATCCACCGGAACAGCGTGGCGTGGGCGAGCTCGTCGTCGCTGGCCAAGACGGCTTGCTTGATTTGATCACGCGCCGTCACCTAAAATAAAATCATAGCTTCCCTAAAAACCTAACAAAACCAACCGTGTCCGCCGTGCCGCCGACTTCTTCAAGAGCGCGCGTGATGATACGGTAGGCGTCTTCCCTTCTATTGACGGCGTCGGCCATCTTCTTGTTGACCTCGGTGCGGGCGATGTTGTTCCGGAACGCCTCGACGGCCAGCTTCGACGTGTCGTCACATTCGGCGCGCCGGATCGCCAGCTCGACCAACGAATCGTAGGCTTTTACTAAAATTGCGGAAATAGATTTTTAAAATTTTGATCATGGAGATGCACGGGCAGAAAATTGACAAAAACCTAGTGCCGACGACAGAGGCCATAATTTTACATATGCGGAGATGATCAGCTTCATCGGCCCTAGATTTTTAACAATTTTAAGCTCCATCTCCCCTAGTACCTGCAAAATAAAATCCAAGCGTATATAAAACCTACACTCCATCAACTCGATGGCGACGCTGGGAAGTGGCACCTTGGAGATGGACTGCTTCATGTACTCGACGGCTTGGTCGACGAGCTTGCGTGTTTGCGGGCTCGGGCCCGAACGCCGGGCCCGGTCGAGCAGTTCGACGGCGTTCGTCAGCAGCGCGTCTTCTTTGCTAGAAGAAAAGAACAGGTTTCCGCGAAGCTACATTTTTTACCTGTACAACGTCGGGCAAACATTGCGCAACCGCTCCGACAGTATGCCCGCGCCGGCCTCGTCGTTCAGGAAGAAGCGTATGAGGCCGCGGATGATGTACTGGTTGAGGTGGGTGTCGTTGGTGACCAGGTCGGAGAGGCGACGGCCAGAGAGTTGTGTAATGGCCTAAAACCGAGTTTTTCAAAAACCGAAAAAAATAGTTACCTGGGCATCAAGACTGGCAGAGACGGCTGGGAGCTCGTGGGAGACGGCTTCGGCCCAAAGTGCCAGGGCTTCAAGGGTGCGGTCGACGAGCTCGGCGAGGGACACCAGAGACGCATGTTCACGGGCGAACGCCTCGGCTAAAAGAAAAGATATAAACTAGCAAAAAAAAGCATACTTCTAATAAATGCCGCTGAAAATAGGTTGTTTCTAAAAGTGAGGAGATTTATGCAGAGATTCAGAATTTCAAATTCACTTTGTCGAAACTTCGAAAAGTCTAAAAGTTTCGACATTGCATTTTGGGATCGTGGAAAAATTGTATCTATTGAAATTTCGATTTAGCAATTTCAGTTCATATGGGTCTCGACATCCTTATAGAACACTTATCAATTTTACCTTGGAATTTGGCGTTCATGTTGTTGTGGTCGACGGCAGGGGTCGGCTGGGCGATCAGGTTGTTGTCGTTGATGGCCATGCGGAAGAGCCGCAGCTGGTGGGACATCCAATTGAGCGTCGTCGCCGAAACCAATGGAAACAACTGAAAAACAAACATAAAATTCTCAAAAACCTTCAATTTTCTCAAAATACCTAAGTCTTCACCATTCTGAAATTGCTTACCGCATCCTCAACCTTTTGAACAAGGGGTTGATTCCACAGCGGCACGACCAGGCGAGCAAAATAGGCGTAGAGGGCATCGTGGCGTTTCGAGGCGCGGAATTGCTGGGTCGAGGAGCCCTGGACGAATGAGTAGTCCTGGCCGCCGGGGCTCATGCCGTTGAACGAGTTGTTGCTGATGCGCTTGTCGACGAACGGTGTTGACGAGCGCAGAGGGGCTAAAAATATCGTACACATTTTTGTTCGGAAACTTGGAAATTTTTCGAAAAACCCGCAAACTCACATGGCATTCGATTGGTCCAGTCCCTGAACGAGTCGTTGGCCTCGTTCCAGACGCGCGACACGCCCTGATCGTAGTCGACCATCTCCGGCTGGTCCTTTTGCGAGTGGAACAAGCGCATGACCTAAAGAATGGTTTCAAAATCCCAGAATTGAATCCACCTTATCCTGTTGCGCCTGATCAATCGGCTTCTCCGACGAGAGCAACGAGAGGAGCAGCACCAACGAGTTGATGTCGCCCACCGTCTTCCAGAGTCTGTCAATTTCGGTGGCTTCGGTGCCCTAAAACCAAAAAATTGTCGAATTTTTAGCATTTTAATACCCGATCGCACAGGGCCTCTCGCAGTAGGATGGTCGGTGTGCGATGCTGGTACATGTGAAGGCCCTGAAACAACACGCATGTAAAAAATTTCAAGCTGAAGCTATATCTCAAGTGAAAATAAATTCATAGAGCGTCGAAAAACGCCTAAAATGTAAATTTCCTATCCAAAATCGGACGTTTCTTTGCGAAAAATAGAGTTTGATTGTATTGTAAACGACAAATCTCTCATGTTTGCCGTTTACCTCGCTGGTGAACAGCAGCAAGATCTCGGGCGCCGTCGAGTGAATCCGGTAGAATGGGTGGACTTCCGGGGCGGGGAGCATGTCGTTGTGGTCCCGCTTCGTGGGGCACATGGACTGCTGATGGAGGTGGATGGCCCAGACCGGTCCGTTCACCGGGAGTTCCGTCTAAAAAGTCTATTTCCAGTTATAAAAAAACTACTCACAATAGTTTCCACAAAGTGATTAACGCCGAGAGGGTGGTAGAGGTCGGACATGGCGTAGACGGTGAAGCGGCCCTCAGGGTTCCCGCAAATGATCGAAGTGGCTGAAAAAAATTGTTTAGAAAAATACAAAATTATTTTCACAAAAATAGCGACAAAAACCCACAACTTGTGATCTTTCCCAAATAGACGCCTTCCTTGCTGTCGCGCATTGAGGTGAGGGGGCAGAGACCGGGCGCGAATCGAACGTGGCACAGCCGGAAGGTGTGCGGCCTCGACTCCGCTTGGGACATCACCTAAAAAAAAGGAAATACAACATTGACAAGGCTTTCTACCGATTGCTGCACATATTGGCCGCCAATGGGCTGGGCTTGACGAGGGAGCACCGAGAAATAGAGCCGAACGCCCTTCGTCGTCACGCCGACCTAAATAAGTTTAGTAAATAGATTTCCTTATAAAATTTCTAACAGTTTTTCAAAGCTAATGGGGTTTCGCGAGGTGATATCGCTCATTCAATACATTCTAAGCAAGTCCAATTTGTCCAAAACCCCCGATATTCAAGCTTGAGCAGGAGCTGATCCAGAATTTTAAGCTTTGTAGAATGAGCTAGATCACATCGGAAAGTCCATAAGCACCTAAAAACAATAAAAGCAAACTCGGCTCACCAAATGCAAATAATGCGAGCCCTCGGCCGGGATGACCGAAATGGAGATGATCGGGCTGAAGAGGCTGGGGTCGTGCTGCCCTTTGGTGAGTTGCGAGGCGACGTGCTAAAAAGTCCAATAGACTGATTGTAAAGAATTTGTACCTTAATATGCTCGGCGGCCATCGTTGCCACTCGCGTGCACGTCTTCTCGTTGATGCCCAGATCGTATACGTTGATCGAACCCTTCACCGACAGCGTGTAGAGGATGTTGCGGGAGCGATCGATGCACACTTGGAGGATCTCCTCTGAAAGAAAAGGATATTAAATGAGTAGCAGCAATTGACAAACCAGCAACGGGCTGCAGGAATGGGATGAAGCTCTGGAGGAGATTTGTGGACCGGTTGATCTTCTTGCAGTTCTTGCCGAACCACGCGCTATCCTGAACAAAAATTAATAGTTAACTTGACGCGGCTTTACCGTGTATTCGAGCTCGAAGAGCGCATCGTCCGCCACGAAAAAGATACGCCCATTGTCGGTGGCGACAATATCGTTGACGATGGAATTTTCGAGATCAACCTGGAATATAAAAGCGTACATTTTGTTTGCAGATTATACCTTGTAGATGGCATCCGGCGTGACGCAGACTTCATGCCCGTTCGAGCTGACGGCAAACAGCGAGATGTCGACGACCGTCGCCACGATCAGCATGTAATTGATGTGGCCCTAAAAACTTTAGATTAACGTTAAAAACGTTCAAAGCCATACCTGAAAAACACCTGGCTTCGGACGCGCCAGCGCCAGCTTGACGACGGTGTTCTGGATTTGGTCGAAATAGGCGAGATCATCACTAAAAAGAGCTTTACTTTGCCTGGAAAAAAATCCCCATACTTTGTCTCATAGTTCCACATATAAATATCGCAATCAATGGCCACCCAGGCACGGCCAATCTCGGGGAACAGCCCCAATTCGCATCGGGCTCGTGTCTCTAAAAGACAAATTCTAGAAAACCAGAAGCTATCTCACGTAGTTGCTGTGTGTGAAGCTCTTGTGGTATCGGCAGGGTGCGAATGAGCTCGAATTCGCGACCCTTCGTGTAGTAGCGCTCGCCGAGGCCAGACACCGTAAGGAGCTCTAAATTTGGGGGTTTATAGGAGGTGAATAAGTTACCATTTTGCGTGAGTCGGCGCGAAAAGTCGGCCGTTTCCCTGATTTGGTCGAGTTGGGCGACGACGGGTGCGATGGCGGCGGTGATGTCGCCATATTCGTTCGGGTACCCGCTAGTTCGTAGCATAACTGAAAATACTATCATTTTAGAACGTTAGAAACGTGAAATATAGAATAAGGAAAGGTCTTAATGGGAAGTAAAGCAGAACCAAGTGCACGGGAACTGAGCCGAGATTTTGGCTGCCAATATAACTTTATTTTCGATTTTGGCTAAAGTAAAATAGACTGTGGGGTTAAAAGCCCCGAGGCGCGCAGAAGCTAAAAACCACATAAAAATCTTAACGATAAATATTTTTGTTGCAAGAAAAACTAAAACTAAACTTGCTGACAATTAGATAGGGTAAACTGGATCGTTTTTGACGCCAGAAGCCGCGTAGAAGCTACAAAAATTCATAAACGATAATATGCGTCATTTTCTGTCGTTTACTTGCAAAAGATTATGTAATTTTTTAATTACAAAGAAATTCGACGACCAAAAAGGCTCGCGGATCGGGAATTTTCGAAAGGGCGCCCGACCTGTCCGGGGCGAAAAGATGTAGGGGAAGGGGACAAACAGGCAAAATTTCGCATGAAAAAAACTGTTTTAGAGTTTAAAGTAAGTTTATTTTGTCACATTTACCTTACAGTTAGATTTACAAAAGAAAAAGAAGGAAGGCGGCCATAGAAAGAATACGGCCGCTAACCCCGATCTCATTCTGCTCCGTTCAAAAAGCAAGAACTAGCGTAGGTAATTTCTAAAAAAGGTTATTTTATTCGGCGCTATTGCGATTTGCTGGCCCCACTTATATCGGACCAAACCGAATCTTTCAGGAGTAGTTTTTTGCGCTGATTACGAAAAACATCAGCCTGAATCGCGAAAGTTCTGTTTTCCAGGACAAAAACTACATTTCATTTTAGATTTGGGTACGCACGGGGTAAACTAGGTTTTTGAATTGAGCATTGGCTTCGTGCCACCGCAATAGCGCCTAAAATTGTGATTGACTTTTGCGCATGACGCTGAATGGTTATCGGACCACACCTACTATCGACGAGAAAAATTCTTTTGCTACCGGAATTGCAGTTGATTTTGCCAAAGCCAGGCGAGTAAATCCGACACGTTTATCCCGCTACACAATGCATAAAAAAAATGCGGGATGATAATATCACAGTTCAAGAATTTGCAAAAAAAAAAAAATTAGATATGAAAATCGAACACGAGAAAAGCTCAGCGGGGGGCGAAAGGGTTGTACTTCGAACGGTGCAGAAGTTGTACCGGCGGGCGTCATCTATCTACAGCTCGGGGTGGATGAAGGGGTTGGCGTCGGTGGCGTCGAGTTCGGCGGGGCACTTCTGATTCAGCCGAGCCAGCGCCATCTGAAAGTAGATAGATTTTGGGAGGTTGTGCAATATCCAGAGACTGGCAAATTTTTTCTAGAAATGAAGCCATGCCTAGCAATGCCACAGGAATTTTTATTGCATCTTTCTTTAAACTTTGCTTATGCAAGCGGAAAATTGTTTAGAAAACTTCGAAAAATGCGTACAATTTTTTGATTCATAAAAAATGCAGTTTTTACGTTTCAGAATAACCAAAAATAGTCTATACCCGCTTCCTCATCCTCTTAGAAACAGAATTTTGTCTTAAAAAAGCAAACAAACCTCATATATCCCGTAGTAGTGAACGAAGGCCGCAATCACGACGCAAGTGTGGAACAGCTGGTGGGACTGGAACTAAAAAAAATCTTTTTGAGACCATAAAAAATAGAAACGCACCCAAATATCACATTTTCCGGGGAAGAAACGCTCGGGGGTGCGCGTGGCGTACAGCCCGGCCCCGATCAGGTACAGGGCCGCCATCAGCAGCAGCCAGTGGAACGAGTTCTCGTTGAACAGTGAAGGTACGCCGTCCGTGATGATGTAGTGCACCGTGGGCACGACACCTGAAACAAAGGTTTTTGACGATTTAGAATTTTTGGTACAATTTTTGAAAAACCAAGTTAGCTTCAGAATTTCAGGCAAAATTTTTTAGATCGAACAAATTACCGGAGCATCCCATGGCCACGAACACGCCAGCTCGCAGCTGCCGGAAGCGACCCTCGGAGAATTTGTTCCACATCGAAACCGTGATCGCGGCCGCGCCGAGAATGCAGACCAGTGCTAAAAAGGGATACTTCAAAGCTTAACGAAATTCCCGCACCTATATACGCAATTTGTGGCTCCCGTCGACAGTAGAACCCGTAGTATATCCAGGGGATGAACGACCCGATGATGAGCAGCGAGATACCCATGTAGTCAAGCCTGAAAAAGACAGGATAATGATCGAAAACTGTAACTATAACACGTGGACTAGAAAAGTCGGTATTTTCAGCAATTTAAGAAGCTACGGTTAAGAAACTATAATCCTCACTTGCAAAATATTTTCACAACGCCAACGGAATGGCAGGACAGCGTGTGGAAGGCGAAGGAGAGGCCGAGACACAGGATGGCGCCCACGAAGAAGAACGAGAACACGACCTTTTCCTAAAAACAAAATAAGCATTTCGTAACTTGAAAAAACCTGGAGCTGAATGTGATTTTCTGGGCGCGTCAGGAACCAGACGGCGAGCAGGAAGAAGGCGACGCATCCTGGAAACAGTTATATTATTCCGCGCTCCGCGATAACCAAGCTCCTCAAAAAATTCTTCACCTAGCAAATGGGTCCAAATGTTGCCGGTCTCGGTGTGCAGACTCCAGATGCTCTTGAAACACTCGGCAAACGATGGCAGTGGTGGACGATGACCGTGTCTAGATAACATTTGGATAAAAGACCTTGCAAGTCGGCTTACCGCAAAAACTCGTTATCCTGAAGCCACGAGGGCAAGTGCTCAAAGTGCATGACGGTCCATTTCACGTCATATGTCTAAAAGCAAAAGCTACGTTTCGAAAAAGAGTCATACCGTTGTAATAACGTGACCAGCCGCCCCGGACAGTTCCTCCTTGACGTTGACTTCCAGCTCATCCTCATCAGCCGCTGCTTCTTTCTTGATTTCAGCAGCTCCCACCTTCTTCCAGTCGCCACCGCGCTTTCTGAAAATTAAATGATCATTTTGCAGTTTCATTAATGATCAGCAGCCTTTTTCGAAATATAAAATTTACCGTCGATACGCCAATTTGGTCATCCTGGGCCCCTCGTCATCACTTCCGGCCGAAAGCCTGGCCCGTATCGAGTGTGTGCGCGACCGGTAGACGTCAGAATCCGAGATTGACCCTAGAAAAAAACAATTTAACGCTTTCAATTACCAAAATACCCCAGTCCTCGTCATCACTGTTCGGCTGCGACAAGACCGATCTTTGGTCCTCAAAAAGAAGTGGGTAGTTGTCGTTTGCTTCGAACTTGACCATCTAAATCAAGTCTTGTCAAGAGTTTTTTTCTTAAAATAGCTAAAAAGGCAAACAATTCTTTCCCGCCTCTGGTTTTTAGATTTCTCTTTCTTTTAATTTCCTAAAATAGCTACAAAAATCAAAATTAATCGCTAAATCATAACTTATCAAAAGCACTCGCCTCGCCCGTTCGCCACCTCTCAATGGCTTCGGCTGCGTGGGCCGGCTTGGCCCGCGCCTTGGCTCGAGACGCCGTGGTCGAGTCCATAAACTAAAAAAACGCCAAATTTTCTAGTTTCAATCCAAAAACGTACGGTTCCTCTTTTTCGAGGCACTTCTGCGTCGATCCGCTCAATTTCTTCAACCTCATTCTTCTCCTCATTTGCCGGGTCGTCCTCCACCGCGCCCTGGTTCATGTCCTCGTCATCGTCCTCGTCATCGTCAACCACCTAGGTGGGAAATTTAATAGGCATTAAAGTAGTTTAATTTTATCTATAAAAGAAGATCGAAAATATTAAAGGGCTGCCGAGGCCGAGCCGATTACAGCCGCTTCGCGACTGTCATCAGCTGGCATTCGGGCCACCCCGGGTAATTGATATGTACCTTCTCCTTTGCCACCCATCTGTTTCCGAGCGCATTCCGTGGCTGCCCACGCCAAACCCGCGGCCGACGCTTGCCGATCTCCGGATCCGCCTCCAGAAGAGGGGATCTGAAAAACTTTTCAAAAGTAACGCCCAATGCCTTACCCATCTTTTCTGCTGCGTAGGGCGCGAGCTCTGGGCAGCTAAAATTTTGAAAGTGGAAATTGAATAATGTCGAAATCCAGAATATTGAATTTTTTTTCATCAGACTCGGGGATTTTGGCGGAAAATTTGCTAATGTAAATTTCTACTTTTTTCACGTTTTCACCTTTGGGAATAGTCCAAAACCGTTTAGAAACACCTCCACAATTTATAACAATAAAAAAATAAATTTTTGATTCAATAAAAGCCTGGGGGAAGTAATTTTTTTCTTAGGACCGATTTTCCCAAATAACAATGGCGGATGTGCAAACCGTTTTTTACTATTTCTAAACGTAAATTTTTCACAAAATTTTATTAAAAATGTTACAAAAAAAACGATCCTTCGGCCAAAATTCCCACTCTTTGAAATTCGCCTCGCCCGTTCTCCACCTCTCAATGGCTTCGGCTGCGTGGTCCGGCTTCGCCCGCGCTTTGGCTCGAGACGCCGCGGTCGAGTCCATATACTAAAAAAAACGCCAAATTTTCTAGTTTCAATCCAAAAACGTACATTTCCTCTTTTTCGATGGCCTTCTTCCTCGATCCGCGCCATTTCTTCAAACGCCTCTGGGTTCTCCTCATCTGCCGGGTCGTCCTCCATTCGGTCCTCGTCATCCTTTGGATCCACCTAGGTGGGAAATTTAATAGGCATTAAAGTAGTTTAATTTTATCTATAAAAGAAGATCGAAAATATTAAAGGGCTGCCGAGGCATGGAAATGGCCTGGAAAAGAAATAGGTAAATGCTGATAAAAATGAGAGAAAGTAGATGAATCAAGCTAAAATGTAGTAAACTGTGGATATCAAGCTGCAAATTAAAGAAAGTTCGTAAATCAAGCTCAAAATGCGTACCCTAGCCAATTCATTTAAATTTTCATTTCATTCATTTCATTTCATTTAAATCCAAAAACGTACCGTCGCCTGCTTTTGCTGCTCGTCTTCTCGGATCTCGGCTGGCTCTTTCAGCTCCTCCTCGGGGGCGTTCTGCACGGCATTGTCGACGACCAGCTGCGCCTAGGTGGGAAATTTAGTATGCGTTAAATTAGTTTAATTCTATCGAGAAAGGAAGACCGAAAATATTATAGGGCTGCCGACGGCATGTGTCGATCCCCCCATCAACCAATTGGCAAGTAGACAACAGGGCAGAGAGGGCGCCCTGGGGAGAGGCGCAGATACATTTTCTTTCCAGTGCGTAATCGATTGGCTATGCCGTCAGCATCCCTTTAATAATTCTTGTAAATTCTTCTATCTACGGACCAGCCGATTACAGCCGCTTCGCGACTGTCATCAGCTGGCATACGGGCCACCCCGGGTAATTGATATGTACCTCCCACGGCGTCTTAGGCCTTACTTGGAGCGCGCACGAGGGGACGGGAGGGACTGGGCTAAGCCACGCCCCCTTTTGGTCCCCAAAATGTATGGGAAAAAGCTTTCTAAAGGCTATAACTTTTTTTTCCAGAAAGAATTACAAATTTTCCACCTGGCGATCGATAGAGAAGACTCTATGGAACATTTTGGTCAAAGAATCTGGGCGATCGCCGGGAAAAATTGGGACTTGAAACGTTTTGACGCAAAAATCAAAAATTTTTCTGGTTACGGCCTCGGGACCGTCCCATCTGCCCAATTTTCTACCTGGAATTCGCTAAAGATTTATTGTCGTTGCTTTGTAGAAACTTTTGCAAAAAAAAGCAAAACGGTGTCGCGTCTTTAGGCGAGGGGAGGAATCGAACCAGCATCCCGCGCCTGCCGCCGCCTTAGACCACTAGGCCATGCCCGTCCCCACCTCCGTGCGCGCTCTAAGACACCGTGCTCCGCCTTTCCTACCCATCTGTTGCCGAGCGCATTCCGGGGTTGCCCGTGCCAAGCCCGCGGCCGACGCTTGCCGATATCCGGATCCGCCTCCAGAAGAGGGGATCTGAAAAACTTTTCAAAAGTAATGCCCAATGCCTTACCCATCTTTTCTGCTGCGAAGGGCGCGAGCTCTGGGCAGCTAAAATTTTGAAAGTGGAAATTGAATAATGTCGAAATCCAGAATATTGAATTTTTTTCATCAGACTCGGGGATTTTGGCGGAAAATTTGCTAATGTAAATTTCTACTTTTTTCACGTTTTCACCTTTGGGAATAGTCCAAAACCGTTTAGAAACACCTCCACAATTTATAACAATAAAAAAAATAAATTTTTGATTCAATAAAAGCCTGGGGCCTGGGCTTGGTTTAGCCTGCGGCGCTGTTTTTATTACTTTTTATTAAATTTTTTTGCCTGCGGCGCTGCTATTTTAGCAAAATGTTTCGCCTGCGGCGCTTAAATTTCGAAAAAATTTCTTTGCTGCCCCCTCCGAAATGTCGCTGCCCCCCGAAACTTGGGGCCAGCTACGCCCCAGGGCACTGGGGAGTGGGGGTGGGGCGGGGGTACCGTATGCCTGGGGGCGCGCAATAGCGGGACCGGGGCAGACGTGTGTAGGATTGGGGACCCCTCGCCCGACCTGTACGGGGGAAAAGACGTAGGGGAAGGGGACAAACAGGCAACATTTAGCATGAAAAAAGATTGTAGTTTAAAATAAGTCTATTTTGTTATATTTACATCACCGTTACAGTTACAAAAGAAAAAGAAGGAAGGAAGAAACAGGCTGCGATTTGATTCGGCTCTGTTCATAATTTAATAAGAAAGAACTAGCGTAGGTTATTATTTATAAAAAAAGTTGGGCGCTAATGCACTTGGGGGGGGCAGTCCGAAATTGGTAGTAAGGGGTTACGAGACGCTCCGCTTATGCTACTTGGGTTTCAGCTGAGCGCAGGCATAGCTTAGCTTTAACTAAGCTTAGCTTAGGCTTAGGGTTAAGCTCAAGCCCAAGCTAAGCTTAACTTAACCTTTAAATTGCCTCAGGTGGTCAAAATAGGGTCATTTAGGGCTAAGCTTAGAGCTAAGCCTAGCTTGGCTCAAGCTAAGCTCAGGCTTTGTTTGTATGAAGCTAAGCCTAGGCTTAGGCTTGGTTTAGCATTTCCAGAGGCTTCGAGTTGAAAAAAACGGCAGGAGCTATTGATGTTTGGGGGGGGGCATCTTTTTTTGGGGGCTTTTTCTGGCCTAAGCTTGTCTCAAAGCCTAAGCTAACCAAGCCAAGCCCAGCCTAAGCCAAACCTAAGCCGAGCCTAGGCTTAAGCCCAAGTCCAAGCTAATCCTAAGCTAGCTCTAGGCTAAGTCTAAGCTAAGGCTAGGCGAAACCTAATGTAAGCCTACACTAAGCCTAAGCTAAGCCAAAACCAAGCCCAGGCCTAAGCTAAGCTTAAGCCTAAGCCAAGCCTAGGCATAGGTTAAGTCTAAGCCAAGCGTACGCAAAGTTAAAGCTAAGCCTAAGCCTAGACCCAGGCCACCAAAAAAAAAATGCCCCCCCCAAACATCAATAGCTCCAAACGGCATTTGGAGCGTCTTGTAGTCAAAATCCGGACTGTCCCCCCCCAAGTGCATTAGCACCAAAAGTTGTTTTACTCCGTTCCGTAAAGAAGGTTAGAAAAGTCCCGAACCCGAAATCCCGAACGGAGAGACGTCATTATCAAAATACGCGTACAACCAAGGTGCGTAAAGTTTGGCTGCGTAGTCGAGCGTCGCGTATAATGTGTAAAGGATGTAATGAAACTTATATCAACCTATTTTGGCATTCGAATAGACATTTATTAGACACTGTACAATTCGGCAATTTAGCAGAAGCCGCAGGTTTTGGCGCACTGCTCCTTCATCAGGTCGACATAGTTCGGGTCTTTGCACAGCGACTTCTTGGCCTCGCAGTCCGAGTCGCCAGTCATGAGGTTTTTCATGTCGGCACAGCCTAAAGTGCCTTGTTCTGCATTTATGGTTTCTATTGGTGGCTTTTAGACAAATCCTGGGGTCTAATCCGGGCACATTGAAACCAAGAACGCACCCGGCTTGTCCGTGGCCATCGGGATGTCCTGGAAAAGTGGTAATTCCGAGAATTCTGCCTTTTGTAACGTTTTTTCAAGGTTAGGTCCTTTCGCATTATCGCGGGGGGGGGGGGCAATTGTAAGTAAGGTAAGTAAATAGTTTAATGCTGTTTTTCGTAAAATTTAGCGTATTTCAAGTGGAAAAACAATTGGCAAAATTTGGAAAAACTTTTAAAAGACATTTTCGTTTTGAAATAGATATTTTGTCCAAGCGTTAATGTTAATTCGTAAGGTTTTTGCGTTTAGGATAACAAAGAAAAAGTTTAGAAGCAATTTCCCGATTTATATGTATTAGAAGAAAGTTTTAAAAAAACGAAAAAGTTTGCCCCCCCCCCACCCCGATAATGCAAAGAACCTTGATGGTAGATTAACACTTACACGGCAGCACATACCGCCGTACGGGCAACACCAGTAACGGCCTCTGGCCGTGGCCGGGCACGCATTGTTAACGCAAGCTGAAAAAAAGCTAGGTGTTTCGAGCAGGATGAGGCTTACGGCCAAGATCGCAGATGTTGTTCAGCTCGTGCGGCGTCAGCCCGAACAGCTTGGCGACGTCGGCGGGCTGGAAGGAGCGGAAATCGGCGTTTTTTTAAAGAGCTTGCTCGTTTTCCAAAGATTTTGGATTGGCAGTTTCGCCGTTTCTCGTTAAGCGAAAATTAAGCTACTATTTTTGCCTAATTTTAAAGGTAAAAACTTTGCAAAAAAGTGTAGAAACACGCGTTTTCAGCGAAAATATAACAAAAATCGTCAGGAGTTCTCTAAAACTTTAAACTTTACAATATTTTAAAAACGTGGCACTAAACCCACCACCGCCGCCATCGTGCCAGCAACGCAGAGCGCAAGGAGGATAGTGTACTTCATGACGACGCTCCGGAGATGATCAAGAAACCCAACTTCAGGTGGTGTTCGCCCAACTGACTGCCCGGGGGTTATCACCGAGTTCGGGTTGGACAATGGCGCCGACCCGATAACCCGCAAAGTAGGTGCCATTTAATCCGGCTAAGGCGCTTTGCAGCACGTCCGCATGACTTCGAAGAGTTCAGCTGGCAGGTATTTTTTCGGGAAAACAGAGGAAAAGCCTAGAAAAAAAATGGTGTCGGCGTGCGGAATTGGAGGTTTTTGGTGTTGGGACGGACGACGAGGTGAAGCAGAACGGAAGTGCGGGTAGCAAAGAATCGTTTCCGGTATCGGGAAAGTACCATAATTTCGTCCCTGTATCAAAAATGTAGTTGTAAAATGTCGTAAAAAATATTAAAGCCTAGAAAAAACTGTTATGGGCGTGCGTAATTGGGGGTCTTTGGAGTTGAGACGTGCTAAGGGGGAAGGAGAAGCGGAAGTGCGTGAGGCGTTCAAGGCATCGGAAAAATACTCTAATTTCATCCAGGTACCAAAAATGTAGTATAAAATAGATACTGAGCATTAAACAGCTCACCAGGGAAGGGCAAATGCACGAAGTGGAAATTCGAAAAACGCTCGCGGCTACCCCTAGGTACTAGGTTCGCGGCCACTTTAAAAAAAGTTTTCTGAATTATCTGCAAATTTTTAGACTCTTCTGAATATCTATGTATGTAAAATCTAGTATAAAACCTCATCAAAAATATTCAATATTTAGGTTGCAATTTAAAAACTTATGTGACATTTAGTGTAGAATGGCCTTGGTGTGGCTGGTCTTTAGTGTGCGTTTGTTTATAGTTTATCGCTTTCCCGAAAAAGCAAGTTCCACTACCTCTGATTTTTTTCGGACAAATTGGAACAACTTTAGAACTTGGAAAACTTCTAAGTTAGAACTATAGCAAACGCAAAAATGATTTTCAGCCTTTTTTACCTCATTTTTGATCTAAATCCAGATGAAGACCCGGATTTGGTCGTCGCAAACAGATTTCGTTCTATGAAATCCGCGTTGACGTTTGTCTGGAAACGCCCCTTTTTTCTCTCAAAAATTTTTAAACATTCTTATTGCCAAAAAAATTGGCACAACGCACTTTCCGCTCATAATTTTATTTCCTAGAATTTCTTAACAATGGTCGAAATTCATTTTTCTAATAATCACTTAAATTCCGGGAACTCCAAAGCGCTGTAGAAAGACGGCTCAATTTTATAATGGCGATTATCACTTCATTTCCGGGAATTGCGAGGTCTTGTTTTTCATCTCCGACCACCTAATCCAGGCCCGAGAATACAGATCAGGTCCCAAATTCCACTAATCGCCACGTATTTCGAGTGATTCTCGGGAATGCGCCAAGTACATACACCCGGCGCGTCAAAATGCTAGTTATCCACCTGGAGCGGGCTCGTCAAATCCCGGCTGGGTGGTAATCTCAAATCGGGTGGCGGGAGGTGACGATTGAAAAGCCAGCCCGGGCCCGAATAAGTCACCTAGGAGACCCACATTTCCGAGTTGCTCCTTTCTTTCATTCTTTTTCGCTTTGGTTTCACTTTCGTCTGCCCTTCAAATATCGTCTAGAGGGTTGATAAGGTTTTCCCACCGCGTTTCATTCCCGGCGGATTAGCAAGGTTTTACGAGGTAAGTTGGGCTTTTTGCGCGGCTTTCCTGGAAAAGCTTCTTTTCTCTTGCTTTTGTATTTGTTTTTATTAGTTTTTCGTTTTTATTATTTTATAGCTATAGTATAAACTTAACAAAGCATTCAATTTTCGCCAATCTCTGGGTTTCTAATTTCTAAATCCACTGAATAGACACTTTTTTTGTGTTTTCAAAAGCAGTTTTTTATCTTTTCTTAGTTTCCTGGCTCCGCTATTTTTTTTAATAAGAATAGAAAGCTAATTTATTCAATTACATAACTTTTATGAAATCTCTCGAGGTTTTTATCAACTATTTTAATCAGAATGGGCCCTGCGTGCCAGGTGTGCGGTAACCTGAAGGGTGTCTTCCGGTACTACGGCGCCGAGGTGTGCGGGTAATAATGTTAAATTCAGTCTTATTTAAACTTTATTGGTCTGGAAAGATCTGGAAAAGAGAGTTTTTTTCATTTTAAGCTCCAATACCAGAAAAATTCCAGCCCATGCAAGATCTTCTTCCTGCGCGCCGTCAAAAATGGCGACAACTACGCTTGCACGAAGGGCGGGGATTGCGAGATTAAATCGGGTAATACAGTAGAATATTAATTTCTTAATTATTGACATTAAAATTATTTAAAACAACACGAGAAAAATTTAATTCATCACTTGATGTTTTTCAGAGCTCTGGACAAAGGTCTGCCGGGCATGTCGGTTTCGGAGGTGCGTCGAGGCAAATATGGACGCAACTAGTAAGTCGCTCAAAAAATTCGAAAAACATAAAGCGCGATATCAAGCAGTAAATAGGAGCACAGCGTAAAATTTTCCAAATTTTAGTGGTCGGAAACAGCCGGACCCGGAAAAAGAAAATCCCTCCTGCCGAACCCACAGAGCAACTTTCACCTTGTAAAGTAGTGGAACTTAAGAATCCATATTTGGTATCAGCGTATTGATGCCAGAAGTCAATTCATTTTAGGAAGTCCAAGATCTCTCCATGGAAGTCGACCTTTCTCCTCCAGCTTCTCCCGGACTCCCGGATTTAGCGACAGTTCCCTCGACCTCAACCACAGTAATTTCCACTCGAGAGGTTTCCACAAAGGTATAGAAAACTTAAAGTATGCCTTAAGTCTATGTTTTAGACGGTGGCTCTGAAACACGGCAGAAGAAAGCGAGGAAGGCCATCTGTCGCTGACCTTTTCATAGCCTCCTTGAACTTGTCGCTGGTAGGTTTGTCTCGTTATCTATCTCTATCTCTCTCTCTCTATCTCTCTCTCTATCCATTTATATCTAGGACTCTGTCTTCCTCGCCTCCGCCGTTGGCGACGTCTACAAAACTTTCCTAAAAACCGACGACCACATTCTTATCGTCTCCAAGCTGGTCGAGCTGGAGAAGTGGGCTTCCAGCTATTTCCTAAAAGATCTTTGCTAGATTGCCTCTTCAATCCTGAACAACTTTTTCAGCAAGTGCTATGCCGAGGACAGCTACTTTGGGTTGGACGAGTTGAGCGCGAACTTGGATATATCGTTGGAAACGGCGTTTCACGACCCCGGCAAATTGTGCAACAGGACGCCGGTTAGTATATGAATATCATGCGCAAAAAATTGAAATTAGCTTGCATGGGGGCTCGTTCGGAATCGTCTCCCGTCGATGCTAGACATGATCAAGCGGTTGTACGGCCGGATGGCGCTGTTATACATCGACTGGCTGCGTTCGATACCAGAACTGGAAAATATTGACGGCGACGACAAGGTAGGGGCGTTCCTCTATGCTATGCTCGTGCTCACTTAGCCACTCTCCCTCTCTCCCGCTCTCACTCTCAATACTAGCCACTTTCAAAAGGAGTCTCAGATCAACCTATCTTCTTTCAGATGCGCCTCATCAGCTATCAACTCGCGAAGGTATCGCTGATCACCATGTTCTATCATGTAAGTTCATCCGATCCATTAAAGCAACCAGAATGTTCCAAAATCTACCCCTCTTGTGTCACTAGGTCTCGACAACTAAGCGTCAGAACCAATCAGGTCATGGGTACATTCCGCTCCGGAAGCGTTACGCCATACACGCATATTTTGTCATGTCACGTAGCTGTCAAAACCTAGTCAAGGGCTCGGGTCGATTCTGATGTTTTCCTGCCCCTTTAAAGCTACTACGCGATAATGTCGACGCTTAGAGCTACAAAACGGGCAGTTCGGGCATGGCCTGGTCGGGCGGATATCATTATGCACCCAGCGAAAACATGACTGGGGTCGGACATGAGTAAGAACTTTGAATATTCCCTTTCATGGAAAATTCTCTCAGAATTGACGTCTTCATGAATCGATTGGTGGCCTATGGACAGGAGCATATTATTTCTGGTATAAAAATACCTAAACAGATGGATTTTATTTGGTTTTAGCCTTCCGGGAAACTGACATCACGATCGAGGAGTACTGTCTTCTAAAAATGATCGCGTTTTGGAGTGGACGTAAGTGGAGAGAGAGAGAGAGAGATGGAGGGCGAAAAAGAGAGAGAGGGAGAGATAGCGAAAGAGAGAGAGAGAGAGAGAGAGATAGCGAAAGAGAGAGAAAATTTCAGGAATTTCCCTGAGCGACAGCGCCGAAGCCGTAATCAAACGTACAAAACGGAAATACGAGGAGGTGCAGAGTTTGGCATTTTAAAGATCGTTAAGGCTTTCTAAAACATTTTTAAAATCATATTTTTAGCTCTTCGTCCGGCACATTAACGACAAGCACGAGGACTGGCCGATCGAAAAACGGGCAGCAAGAGTCGATCGGTTGATCTCATTGCAGTCGTGTTTTCAGGTGAGGGTGAGAGAGAGAGAGCGAGAGAGAGAGAGCGAGAGAGCTGGAGATAGAAGCCTGAGATTGAGGCGCTTTAGAACATGAGCGACTTCGACAACACGTATATCCAACGAATGGTACTGCTCGATCTCGCCGGTTTCCGCTCAACCCTCACCTACGAGGTTCACGTCCGAGATTGATAAAAATATGATGGAATTCTGATAAATTTTGATAGGGAAGCAATAAAATATTTGTTTTGCTCGTTTTACCACATTCTAACAATCCAGAAGGAGCAGGAGTTGTTCTCTTTTTATCTCTCTTGCTCTCAAGCTCGCTCTCTCTGACTCTCTCATTCTCTAACTTCTTCGCTTCGCTTTGTCCTAGGCTAGGCCAAAGCTGAGGCTTATGCGAAAGCTCAAACTCTGTCTGCATCGTTTCAACCATTTTTCCCTCTATCCAGCTCTCTACCGGTCTCTCTCGCCGGCTCTCGTCTCGTACTCTCTCTTGCTTACTGCTCCCCGGAAAGCCAGCATTTTTCATACCTAGAAGTGTTGCCCGATCTCCTTTCCACACTGTTTTTCGTAGTTTGTCCCCCGCCCGGCCACTCACCCTGATTGCGATTTTTGCACATCCGGTCGAATTGGGCCCCTGGTGGGTCTGGGGCCCAAAAAAAAGAGTGGATAATTGCTCAGAGCCGACAGAAAACACACGCCTAGAATCTTGGGCGTGAACTTATCCGGCCGCGCGCCCGATTTTTGTCACGTCCTTCGAATTTCCGGGGATTGGCGTGTGAAGGGGCTGGGCCACTAAACCTTCCATTGGCTTCCCAGGGGGAATCAACAGCCGCCCTAAAATACACACCCGGAGCCAGGGAATTACCGTAATCCGTCCGCCGGCTGACGTTCGCCTGGGCATCAAGTATAACAAGTGCACTTGCTGATGTCTGACAACAGATTACGGTGGATGAGATATAGTGGGATTTGAAAGAAAAGGAAATTTTCATTTTTCTTGGCAATTGCATTCTCTAAACATAATTTTTCCAGGATAAATAATATAAGCAATGTATACTGTCTTGTATATTTAATTTTTCTTAATAGCCATTTTCCATAATAATTGTTTTTGGAGGCAACGTTTCGTAAAATCCATTCTTCCTAATGGCGAACGTGATGTTCAATTTATCCAGTTACGGAAACATTAAGATTCTATAGTTTTTCAAGGCTCTATTTCTCCTCTATTTCGATGGAGATAGATGATTCTCCTCACAGTACGCCTCGATTTCAAGAAATCTCCAAAACAGCTTTATCTCGACAAAAGTGGGGGTTTTTTCTTTATCTAAGGCTCGCTACGCAAAAAAGCGTCAGCATTCTACGCCCTATAACGCACACTTAGAGCCCGGAAATTACCGTAACCCGCGGCTAACGCTCCTGAGCTACAGCATAATAAGTACAGTTCTTATTTTTGGAAGGGAAATCTGTCAACAGGTTACGGTGGCTTAGGAGTGGTGGGATTTGGCAGAAGGGGTGGCAAAATTATGAAAATAGCATACAAAACACGATTAGCTTCCGTTGGTTTACAGTTACCCTTTGCTGTATTTACTGTATCTTTGCGAAAAAAAATAATTATGGCAAAAATTTCAGGACGTCGTCCCGGAACCCATTTTCAAGGCATTAGTGGAAATATAGGAGAGAGCCAGATAGCGAGAGAGAGAGAGAGAGAGAGAGAGAGAGAGAAGAGAGAGAGAGAGAGGAGAGAGAGAAGGAGCGCTGGAGATAGAGAGAGATGGAGATATAGTAAGAGCGGAAGAGAGAACAGAGACAGAAGCAGAAAAAGAAGCTCTACTCAACCTACAGTACCCGCGCGTCCCGAACTCCGACATACACCATATTTCCCGCTCGCCCCCTCAAAGTCTAGCGCAACCCCTCCTATTCTAAGATTGCCGACCTTTCCAACTAGATTACATTTTGTCCCCATCCCCAGGCCATCGAACGAGTCATTAATCCGGAAATTATCGGTTCCCGGCCCCGGTCAGGTTGGGCCGCCTGGAAAACACAGGCCCACTCACCCCCTCAAAGATCCCGAATGGCCAGATTGTAACCTAGGCGACACGGGGAGGTCCCTCCCATCAGCCCCTCTCTTCTGCACACCCCGGAAATCTGTCGCCAAAAATTGGCCCGAGGCCCGGGTTTTTACATTTTTTTTGAGGTCGGGTTGCCCATTCGAGCCCTTGCCTTCGTAGCCTTATTTTTATATCCTTACCAATCAAACGTTGCCTTATTAAGCAAAATCCTGACAAGGTGCTTTGGTTTCTTTGCGCTCGTGCTCAGAGCATGACCGGCTTTTGAATTTGTAGGGTAGGTCACGTGCGGAAGTGGGCCTTTCTGATGAACCTATTTCCTTCTCATTCACCCTCTCTCGCTCCACTCCCTCTCTCTCTACTTTCTCTCTCTCTTTCTCTCTCTCTCTCTCTCTCTCTCTCTCTCTCTTTCTAATTCTCATCGAAACGTCGATCGCGGCCAACAAATTTTGCCCTTCCATATCTTTCTCTTTCTCCAATGCTGCATGTTCTCCTTTCTCCTGTTGCATTTCTTGTTTATTTGTGTGCGACTCTGTGCTCGATAATGATCAGTCGGGCTTTCGCCCCGTTCTCTGTCTGCGTGGGGCACAAGGAGCGCGAGCCGCGCCATATTTGAGCACGAAAGCGTGCACTTGGCTAGTAATTGAGAATAGGATTACTACCAAAACATTCCTAGAAAATAGACAAAAGAACTACTTGCTGTGCTCGAGGTTCTAATTGATATCGATATCTTGTTCCTGGGGATGCCGACAGTTTTTATGCAACTGTTTCTCGCTCTCTCTCTCTCTCTCCCGCTGTCTATCTCTCTCACTCACTCACTTTCTTGCTCCACCTAATTTCTAATCTCTCATCACCGAAAACCCGCTGACCCCATTCTCGTCGGTCTTCTCGCCTGTCTAAATCTCAAAATTCAAGGCCACGCCACCCAAAGTAGCAACCAAAAATTGACTGGCTTCCAGTCTCGTTTTTCGATTTATATTTGTCAGTTTTGGTGTTTTTTAAATTATTAGGCGTTTTATTAAATCTCTAAGTTTTTAGAAGCAAGAAGGCCAAACTATCCCTAAAATTCCGCCATCTTCCGAATGCCGGTCGAGTGCCGCGTATGCAGCAACCCGAAGGGGGTTTTTCGGTATTATGGAGCGTCGGTATGCGCGTAAGCTAATGGAAAATAGAACAATTTACTGAGGTTCTAAGGCCATGCAAGGTGTTCTTCTTGAGAGCCGTCCAGAACAAAGAGACTTACATATGCGGAAAGGATGGGGAGTGCCCGATCACGCCCGGTCGGTTTTATCGATTGAAAGTTTTAAAATAGGTTGTAATGCTTATAATTGAACCTTTTTGAATTGAATAGCTTCACAAAAAACCTACATAGGAATTGATAGTGTGAAAATGGCTTGAATTCCAAGATTTAGAGCGCTGGACAAAAACTTGCCGAGCATGCCGGTACCAGAAATGTATCTCGGTGGATATGGACCCGAAAGGTGAGCAGATAGAGGGAAAGAAAAGATCGTAAGGGGAGAGATAGAGATATACACAATATGTTTTTTTAGCTGTCGGCACATCCAAAGCCCAAAAGAAACGACAACGCGCCATTCTGGAGGGCTGTGACGATCCGTTATGGCCAAAGCAGACAGTGAACCATTGGCCAGCCCTCGTCTACGAGGCTGTCAGTTATGGAGCTTCTACTCGACTAGAGGTTTGGACCCTGAAATCTGTTTTTTTTTACAAGAATCTAGGATTTGAGCGACAAAGCTCTGCGCTCCATCAAGCCTCGGCCGGCCGTCGAGGTTACGGAGGAGTACAACGTACGTCTGGACAAGAATATGTCTCTCGCTCTTTCTCTCTCTCTCTCTCTCTCTCTCTCTCTCTCTCTCCCTCTTTCTCTATCGTTCTCTCTCCCACCCTCTCTCTGCCTCACTCCCAATTTTAGGTTGAGCAGGACATCAAATTCGAGGGTGAGTATCGAGTCCCAAGCCCGCCCGATCTCCCCGATATCACCAACTTCGATCCGGAAGTATCATCTACGAGCCGCCAAAAACAGCCCAGCCAGTCGACGTCATCGTCTTGTACGCAATTGGTAAATTTTTCAAGTCACCTATTAGCCTAAGCCTAACCCTGAGCTAGCTCAACCTGATCTTTCTTCAGGTTTCCAACTCTGCCTACAACTGGGTCGAGCGCTCGGTGTGCCCCTACTTCGCCGACAAGCCGGTCAAGTTAAATATGACAATTGTGAGTTGGTTACCGTATTCGAGGAAATTGGCAATTCTTATCTCAGGACCGCGCCTTCCGGACATCAGCGATCGGAGATGAGTATCTCGCATTTCTACGATGTGAAGACCCGAGGAAGCTGGTCAGGAAGTTGGTCGAGCTGGAAAGGTATGTTCCTTAACTGTCTTGATTAGATTACCCCTAGTTTTTCTTTAAAGCCAGCTTTCGACCTTGCTCTCATTAATGGTAGCTTTTTGCAGCCACTGCTACATGGACCAGGCGAGCATCTACGAGCCGGTGCATGAAAATATGGACTTGCCTTTTGCGGAGGCTTTGAAGGACCCGCTACGATGTGGAAGAAGGACGCCGGTAAGTTTATCTCTCTCTCTCTCTCTCCCTCTCTCTCTCTCTCTCCATCTGTCTCGCACGCTCTCTTTCTCTCTCTTTAAAAAGAATTTTCTTAGCTTGACTGGAACAACAAAGTATTTCGCGTACCGACGATGATCGACACGATCAAAAAGGTGTACTGCCGGCTGACCGTGTATTATATCGATTGGCTACGCGGGCTTCCGGAAATGACCGAGATTTGTGGATCGGAAAGGGTAGGCTAGTTCTCGATACCGTGATTAAGCTGCAGCGGATGTCAAAGCTAAGCTTAAGCCAAAACTAAGCCTTAGCCTAAACCTAAAACTATTTTTCCAGCTTCGTCTTGTCTCCGACCAATTAGCCGCTACGCTCATGACCTCCGTCATCTACCATGTAAGTTCGTTTCAGAAGAACTGAGTAGGAAGACTAGCAGAGATTTTTTGAGCAGAGAAGCCTAAGTCTAAGCCCAGAAATTCACTCTAGTTATGCACTTTTTAGAGCTACAAAACCGGATGCCCAGGCCTGGCCTTGTCGTGCGGATATCACTACATGATGGGCCGGAGAGAGGGACACGAGTGAGTTTTTACAGACCCAGGGCTAAGCCCAAGCCCAGCCTATGCCTAAGCCTAAGCCTAAGCCTAAGCCTAAGCCTAAGCCTAAACCTGCCCTTCCAGGTTCGACTTCTTCCTTGATCGCCTCGCCGCCTACGGACATGACCACATTGCTACAAGTAGTCTAAAAGCTCAAGTCAGATTCTCTGCATTTTTTAGTCTTCCGGGAGATTGACATCACGTTCGAGGAGTTCTGCATCGTCAAGATGATCTCCTTCTGCACAGCTCGTAGGTTTTTATCACGCTAATAAGTCTTAAAGTTTTACATTCTGATAATGGCGAAATTTCTATGTTCTAGACCACGCGCTCGGCTCCGAGAAGGCCGGCAATGTTCTGCAGCATGCCAGGCGGAAATATGAATGGGTGGGTTGCGTGCAGATTTTAGGGTTTGGAGGCGAGACAGGCTAGCAGAGGGCAAGCTAGCAGAAATCTTTGGGGAAACCAAAGTTACAAGTCCATTTCAGGTCCTTGGCGAACACGTTAGGACCAAGTACGCCCATCTTTCCGACTATGAAAAAGCCAGACGGATCGAGAAGCTGAGCTCCTTGCCTCTCAGGTTCCAGGTGTGGCAGAGAGAGAGAGAGAACAAGATATGGACATCAAATAAGATACATGCTTCTTCCAGCAAATGGGCATCATGGACAACGCGTACATCCGGAGGATGGTAATGCTGGATATCTGCGGCTTCAGCGCTCCCTTGACCTACGATATCCATATGCGGGAATTTAATTGAGCTTTTTAAACCCGGTTCTCCTTGTTATTTTGTTATTTTGGAATCTCAACACTGCTTTTGATCTCGTCATACTGACTTGTCATGTACATAATGGAATAAAAATTATTTTAACTTTCGGCCTTAGAATCAGCAAAGCGGGAGAGAGAGAGAGAGAGGGAGAGAGAGAGAGAGAGAGAGAGAGAGAGAGAGAGAGAGAGAAATGAAAAGCAACCAGGCGCCGAGAACAGAAGAGAACCTTGGGATTTATCTTGCCAATTCTGGGTTTTGTTGCAGATTTTTCCACGTGTTTTTTTTAATTGCTGATCCCTTTATATTTTTATATCTTCCTGAAAGAGAAAAATACAGCTTTACATCGCCTGGAAAAAGTTAGTTTTGTCATTTTTCCAGAAAAGTACAACCCCGAATCCAAAATTCATACCCACCTACAAAACACATCCTGCAACTCGTACTTTCCATACCTAATGACGGCCACAACAACACCTGTTTTTCTATGCCTTTCCGCTCTCGCCCGCTCTCTCGTTTTATGTACCGTATCCAAAATGTCTCACGTGCCTCTAATCAAGGTGCGAGCACAGAATGTAGCCTATTCTCGGGATTGAGAACAGAATCTAGTGCAAAATAGTGTGCAGATGGAAGAGGAGTGGGGCAAAAATGTGCAGTGATGAAGAGTCGAGTCGAGAATTCGGTGCGGAAGTCACCCGGGAAACGGCCCCAGGCACACGGCCATCTACTGCCCCCTCTACCAAACACAGAAACGATTATATAATTTCCGGACCGGCCGCCTGGAACAAACAAGTGCCCGCCTGGCACTGGATTCGGACATTTTTTGTGTTGTAATCCGCGATACGATTTCTGAAAACCGATTTTGGGTTGGAAAATGACATTATATGGGTTTCTGATAAGAATAATTTTTGAACGCGCTTTATCTTTGCCTGGAAAAAGGCCAAAAATACAGTCTTTAGTCTGCTAACAGCTTTGAGAGATTTTTCAAGCTCCCCGTTCGTACAAAAACCCGTCGATCAGGCCAAATCCGGACAAAACGGAGGATGCGTGTCTCATAAAGACTTTATTTCACCTTTTACCTGCCGTATTTGATTGCCCGGAATTACCTGTAAACGGCCACCTTTCATACCCTAAATTTTCCAGATCCGTACTTCTTGCTGATGTGCGGAAAGTAGGCTGCATACGGTTTTTCCCCCCACGTTTTTCTCCATTTATTTTTCTTTCAATAATTCGCCGACACGTTAAAAATCCTAGATACGAAAAAATGGTTAAATATAACTTTTCCAGCACGCCGATGGCGCCCTGTGGCGTCTGTGGAGATGCTCGAGGCGTCACGAAATGTTATGGAGGCCAGGTTTGCGGGTGGGTACTGCAGAAAGAGTAGTACCGTATAGTACACCTAAAAAATACAGAATTTACACTTCACTGTGTATTCCACGGCATCCTAATCCCCCTAAACCACCGTTTCCAGCTCGTGCCGCATCTTCTTCCTGCGCGCCGTCGTCAACAACGAGAAGTATGTGTGCGCCAGGGAGCGGAACTGCGTGATTGTTTGCGGTAGGGCCAGAACAACTTTAGGATCTGAGATTTAGAAAAATGGGCCAAAAACTGTCGAGCCTGTCGATATGCACGATGTCTGGATTGTCATATGGACCCGACGAGTGTGGGGAACGTGAAGCGGGCAAAAGTACGATTTCGAAGCATACGCCTAAGCCGAAGCCGAAGCTTCATAAGCCCAATCCTAAACCTAGCCTAGGCCTAAGCCTAAGCCTATGTCTACGCCTTTTTAGAAACTCCGCATGCTCGCCGCCGGGACCACAAAACCGCAGGGCGGAGCGGAAATCACACCAGACGGTCCGCAACAAACATCCTTTCCTGGCTACATGAGGGTCAAGGATGAGGTAATAATATCAGGTTTAAAGATGCAGTATTTTTGAGGTCTTTTCCCCTCCATCCATCCCCAATTCCGATAGCCCGCCACCCGAGTTGCCAGACATTCCGATGCAACCCGTCCAGACACTAGTGCCGATAGTTGGAGCTTATGGTAGGTGAAAGAAACTATAAAAAAAAATTAATTACCAATACGAAAAACAAAACAAATGAAGAGGACGTCTACCTAAAGACCCGCTTGTAGCTGAAGCCTCGAAAACGCAGCGCTACTTCGCATACGAGTTCTTTTTTGACTTTTCACGCGCTAGAAGCCTTTTTAAAATTCTCAATCAAGTTATCTAAGGCTGGAATTACCGGATGCTATGCTTTTTTGAACCCTTTTTAAGCTTTCAAAACGAAAAACTGCCGATTTTCGACTTTCGCCATTTTTCAGCTCAACCCACCATCCCGACTCCCATCGTGGCCATGCACCAAGCGCTCCAAGACGCTCCAGAATTTCGCACCTCGCTCCATCGTCTAAATGACACCTCGCAAAACCACCTTGACACCCTACGACTGCCAATCTGCCCGGCCTACCCCTCTTTCGCTGACAATCGACCCCCAATGCTTCCGATTCTAAACCTCAACCTGAATCGGACTACGGTACCATCAGCTTTACTGTTTTAATATCCTCAAATTCTTCAGGACTTTCTCGGAAACACGTACGCTATCGGCTTGTCATTTGTGGAACTTCTAAAGAGCGAGCTGGGCAGCGCTAGGGCGTACGCGAACGCGCTGCTGGCGCTGGAGCAGTAAGTTGAGCTAGGAATCCTTTGGAAATACAGCATTGAAGGCTTTGAGAACATTAAAAAAACTGTAGCTAATATCTTCAGTATTCTCAGATTTTTAGTATGTCCTTCGGGCAAACCGGATGGATAACGCCGAAACCGAACCCAATCATTGACGAGACGATGGAACGGGATTCGATTGTCGATGTAACGAATCCACCTGTAGGTTTAAAAAGCGCTCCTTAACTCCTGCTCTTATTTATTTTCCAACTTCTTTTGATATCATAAAAACGAGCGAAGATAGAGTACTTTTTCATACTTTTTACTTTTTAATTAAACTTCCCCTTTCAGCCAAACCTGCCGATCCTACCTCCCTTCAATCTGCGGCCCAGCTCGAGCAAAACTCGCGAAATCTCGGTCGCCGATTTACCAAGCACTTCTCGTGAGGTCGGCCTGTCATTTCTAAACCCAGAGATATCTCTTCGAATGGCATTGACAGACCCGCAACAAATCTGCGAACGAATACCGGTGAGGGAAACACATATTCTAGTTACTAGCGAGAGAAAGCCCTTCCAAGCCAATTCCAGATGAACTGGCAGCAGATCCAGGAGGCGCCAAACCTTGACGATTCCTTTCGATTTTTATACTGCAGACAAACGGTCCATTACATCGATTGGCTGAATGCGCTCGGCGGGATTCAGGATTTATCACAACGGGATAAGGTTTGAATAGCAATCGATCTTATTAATGTGTAGGAATGCCGATATCTAAAAAACTCTAAGCTTTTGAAGCCAAAAGCAAGCTCTTTTCCAGCTCCTCCTCATCAGCGGCGGCCTATCACATGTCCAAATTCTGATGATGTACTACCAAACGTATTGCCAGGATAGTCGCGGGATAGCTTATTCACTTGGCTATCACTATGCTGTTCGAGGGCCCGGAGGGACAGAGTAGAACTAAAAGAAATTTCCTTCCATTTGCGTTCTAGACTTGAAAACTTTTTGGATGCACTGGCGATCCACGGCCACGAGTTGGTCATCTCCGAGTTTCGGAGGCTGGACATCAAGCCCGAGGAATACATATTGCTGAAAGCGCTCGTCCTCTATGCGTCAGTGCACGAGCTGAGCGATGAGGGCAAGGAGATTGTCCGCAAGGCCAGGCAGCAGCATGAACAGGCGAGTCAAAAGTCACCCAAAAAGCTAAATAAATTGCAGACCCTCATCCAGTTCGTAAAAGAAGAATATCCCCTTCTGACTGAAGAGCAGCGAACGCTACGCGTTCACAGCATTATGTCGATCAAAAACTCGCTACGGGTTTGCGACCAAAATGACAAACTATGACATTTTTAGACCATTGGCCTCATGGACAATCGATTCATCGGGCGCATGGTTGCCCTGAACATCGGACGAATGCGCTGTCAAATTGCGTACGATGTACATTTGAAAGAATTCTGACACCCCAGCTGAATAAAGACTTTATCCGTAATGGCAGACCGATGAGATCAAACGAAAGAAAATACATACATTGTCTGTTTATGGTTCCATAATTTCTTCTGCTGGGGCTGCTTCCGGCTCGGCGGTGTCTTCCTTCTCATTCTTCTCTTGGCTCTCCTCGTGATCATCCTTCTCGTCCCCGCCGCCACTCTTGCCGAACAGCGCCTCGTCGTCCTCTAAAAAAAACGCGTACTTGATGCTTCCCTACTAAAATCTACCTTCCAAAAATGACTGCATCGTCTTGAGCATCTCGTCCAGATTTAGAAGTTGAGTGCGCCGTTCTTCCAACTAAAACAAAGAGTCGAAGCTTCAGATGATCTCTACCTTGCTTTGCAAAAGATCCTGTCGCAAGCGTAGTCTCTCCAGCTCTGCGTTGATGTCATCTAGCTTCCTAAAAAATTGAAATGACAATAAAATAAACGAATACTTGTTGGTCTCTGCCCTACTCGGGAGCTCTTCAACCTTCTGGCCAAGGGCGTCATATTCTTGCTTGTTCTTCCGGATCACACGAGCCTCTCCTAACCGCACCTGTGCTTCTTTCATGGCTTGTTTGCTTTCCGCAATCTACAAAACAGCAATCTCAAAATTCATGAAAAATATACCTGATCATCGACAGCTTGAAGAAGCTCCTTGTAATTCTGTATCTCCTTGAAGCAGACTTTGGCAACCAACGCTTGTTTACGCATGAACACCGTGAGATTGTCAATCTAAGAAAAATGAAAAGAAAGCGAGAGATAATACCTCTTTTAGAGCATTCTCCGCGGCCACTGTAGTTATATCTTCAGCCGTTCTCAGCGTTTTCAGTTGGGCGACAATTCTTGGAAACCGCTTGTCCTCCAACGTTCCGTCATCGATTTGCACTTTGCGAAGTATAGCCGCATCCCGACGATTCATACCTGAAAAACGAGTTTATATCAAAGCCAAAAAAGGAGCCGAACAATTGAAAACGACGAAACTAGCACTACCCTACACATTCATCATAAATGTTAATTTAGAGACATCAACACAGAAGAAAGGCCTAATGAACCATAAATCAGCTTCTTGGGTTTCCTTAATCGTGGTCCGGGGGAATGTTTACATTCTTCGTTATTTCCAGGAAAGCTAATTGATCCGCGTACTGTCGTCGGTCCAGAGATAGCAGCAGAGGAAATCCTTTCACGAACACTGTGGCAAGTGGCAACCACACTTTCTTCATTTCCGGGGCAATCGCCGCATCCACGACATCTTCTGGCTTGAAACGAAGTGCGCGCTTTCGCAGGAAAAAGTCGTAGTGAATCGTGGTGACGATCTTCTCCTTTTCGTTGTAATGCACTTCGATCGGGAAACGCTTGGCCAAGAAATGTAGCAAAAATGGAGTAAACGACAGTAGCACTAGAAAGCCGTTCGCCACGATGGCGAGGGCCATAGTCGCCGGCCTTTCTTGAGCAGCCTCCCATAGATACGAGGACAGCACGGGCAACATCGCAGCTCCAACGACCGATGAAGCCAGGGATAAACTCTTCGCGAAGAGTACTCCTCTCGATATCAGTTCGTGAGGCGTCTTCGTAGAGCCGGGCGGCAAATTCTTGCTAGTCCAGAGGATCGACGGGCCGAGTTCGGCATCACTCAACGACGAAAGCGGCTGCAGCGAAGCCGACGTCGATGCAAATTTCACCAAGCGCCGGGAACAAAGCTTCAGCAGAAGCCCAGATGCCCGTGTTCCTCTTGTACATATCCCCAATGCAAACATCTAAAACCTAGTGTTTTGTGTTGCTGCAAGCTTTGCCAAATAACGGATTCGATACAGTTTATTGAAAACGGTCAAAACGTTACAACAAAACAATTTATCGATAGTCAACAGATTTAGGCGGTGGACTCGGTCTTCGGGTGTCTCTTGTTATGCTTCTTGGCGTAGCGCAGGTTCTTCAGGAACTTGGGGTCGACTCCCTGCATGGACATGTATCTTTGCTTCCTCGGCCGCTTGATGCCATTGCGGTGAGCCTTCTTATCTAAAAAAGGGAGATAAATGAAATTATGGCAAAGAAAATAAAAAATAAAAGGCCAAAACGTACTCTGGTTGTGATTGGTGTGGTTCTTTGACTTGGCCATTGCGCTGGAAGTTTCTTACCTGAAAAAAAGGTTAGTATTGTTATAAAAATTATAAAAGACATGGAAAACATAATATTTAGTACAATTGGGGGAGAAAACGGGCATAGGGACGTTGTAAAAGCCATTTTCGGGAGAGAAACCAAAAGAAAATGGGTGTTCTAGCCGCCGATGCGCTATTTTTGGCCGCGGGTTACGGTCGGTAGTCCACGCTATAAGGGTGCGCAGCGTAATTGTAGTCTGCACTCGGCGCTGGAAAATTTTTGGAAAAGTAAAAATTACTTTGAAAATTATTTATTTTTGTAAAGAAAATGAATAGCAGCAGCGAGGGACGATTTGTCGCACCAGGTAGGCTTTAACTTGAAGCTTTGAATCTGCTTTAATACGCGAAAATGACCCTGTTTCAGGCGAGGTGGTGGTCGATCTACATGAAAAAAGCGACCACGTCCCTGGAAAAGGATGTTACTTGCTCAACAACCAAATTCGAGCCTCCGTCATCGGATACGTGCATGTAAAGGAGCAGAAAGAGGTGTGTTTGGTGTTTTTGGATTAAGATCTGCCCTAGGGTGACCGTGTGACGAATGTGGTGGAAATTCAAATCAGCGAGTTTGTCGACGATGCATTAATGCCTGAAGAGGGACGAGTGGTCACAGCAATGTAAACAGATCTTTTTTATAATTTTTTTTCTTAGTGTGTCTGACATTGGACCACAATGGGCGCAATGTCATCTTCTATCAATGGAGGACCGGAGAATAGACAAGGACTTTGAGTACAGGCTGCCGAAGAACAATATGAGGGACACGCTTTTTGCTTCAGAGGTATCGCTTTGAGAGGTATCTTGAAATGCTATTTTTTTCAGATTGAAGTGCTCGATTGCGTACAGCCGGGCGATATCATCCTGGCCAGGATCGTGGATTATTCCTTCCGGCAACGAGCCTATGTGCTAACAATTGCAGAAGAAGAGCTTGGAGTGGTGAGCTAATTTCTGTAAATCTAAATCAAAACGAATATTGGGAACTATAACTATTTTCTCATTCAGGTTTACGCACAGGGCGTCAAGTCAAGACTACGTCCGCTCGACTTCGAAACTGTCATCGATGACCGCACAGGCGTCAAGGAGAAGCGAAAGGTGGCAAAGGTAAAAATTCGGATCTTGATAATATTATTAGATTCCTGAAATTGTCAATTTTCAGTGTAAAAATACGATTTTTATCTTTTTTTTTTTCAGGTTCCGATGTACTTGAACGCGTCGCTGTTCGATCAACTTACCACGGCAAAAGACAAACTTATAAAAGAAGAACCACAAGAGGCCAGCGATGCCTAATATCTCTTTTGTTCAGTTGTTTACGGGTTCCCTTTTCTGCGTTTTTCTTGGAGCCCCCAAACCCGCCTTTTGTTTCCGGGGCTCTGTTTGTTATTGTTGACCTTGATATTGTTATCTTCAGATCCTTGGATCTTTGACTTTGCAAACGATAAAGTGTTCATTCAATTTTCCCCGGCTAACTTTGACTTGCAAGGGCTATCAATTCCTGAAATTTCTAGATGCTACTAAATTATCTCAATCTAAGAAATGGCTTTAGTCATGTGATGACCCAAATCACGGAAGGTTCGGCAGTATCGCCGACAAGTAAGATTTTCATGATTATTGAATTTTTCCTTTTTTAGACGGCGCTAATGATGAGCCCTCGTCAAAGAGGAAAGTGGCCCACTGCTTCGATCAGGGATATATCGGTTTGGCTGTGGTAAAAATTCTTCTAATTTTTCTTTCCAGACCAAGTCCGGACGGCCAATGTGATCGTGATGGTCGGGTTGCCGGCCCGGGGCAAGACCTACATCTCCAAGAAGCTCTGCCGGTATCTCAAATGGATTGGCATTAAGACCAGAGGTACTTTGAAGCTGGAATGCATAACTTGTGTAGTTTCCAGTATTCAATGTCGGCGAGTATCGAAGAACTGAGGCTGGGGCTTCTGATGCTGTACACGGTGCCAACGCCAACTTTTTCTCACCCGACAACGCAGAAGCGCAGAGGATTCGAGCGTAATTTAGTAAAATTAGCACTGAAATTTATTTATTTAGTGAATGCGCACGCCGGGCACTGGAAGACATGGCGGTGTACCTGGGGGCCGGGGGTGGAAACGTGGCCGTTTTCGATGCAACTAATACCACTCGAATGAGGCGTTCGACCGTTGTCGAGTTTTGCGAGGGCAAAGGGTACGAAATCGCTGAGATGAGAAGGTATTTTTAATTTTACAGTTTCCGCTGCTTCTTCATCGAAAGTCTGTGCGACGATCAGAAGATTATCGACTCTAATATTACGGACGTTAAGGTAACATTTAACAAGTAGTTTTGAAAATTTTCTTAGATCAATTCGCCCGATTACAAGGGTCTGATGACGGCCGACCAGGCGAAGGAGGACTTCGAGAAGCGCATCGAGAACTACAAGGCGCAGTACGAGCCAATGTGCGAGAATGTCGATAGTAATTTGTCGTTTATTCGAGTGAGTGGTTAAAAATTTCCAGAAATCACCAAAATCATTGAAAAAAGTTTCAAAATGACATTTTCAGGTGATCAACGCCGGCAAGTCGTTCTTCGTGCACAACGTCATGGGCCACGTCCAATCCCGAGTCGTGTATTTCCTGATGAACATCCACCTGCTCCCGAGAAGCATTTATTTGACGAGGGTGTGTAATTTTTTTATTGGAATCGATAAATCAAATTTTTCAGCACGGTCAATCCGAGTACAACGAGATGAACCGGATGGGCGGGGACTCGCCGCTCACTGAGGACGGCCGGCGGTACGCGAAGGCTCTGGGAGAATTCTTTGATCACGAGCACATTGGGGAGCTGCGAATTTGGTGCAGCCAAAAGGTATGCAGAATAAACGTAAACTTTTCGCGACTTGAGAAAGTACGTGAAAAATTGTTAAAACTGTGAAGCAAAAATTAATCGTTAAATTGTGCAAATTCAACGTAACTTTTCCATTTCAGATCCGCGCCGCGCAAACGGCTAACCAAATCGCCTCCCACGCGGCCAACATCGAGTACTGGAAAGCGCTTGACGAGATTGACGCCGGGATTTGTGAGGGGTTGACGTACATTGACATTGCGCAAAGGTGAGTAGAAACACCCCGTGATTTTTTTTTGCTATAAAAAACAATTGAAAACGGTTTTAGATACCCAAAACAAACGGAAGACCGTACCCGCGACAAATATCACTACCGCTACCCCTCCGGCGAGAGCTACGAGGATGTCGTCTCCAGACTCGAGCCCGTCATCATGGAGTTGGAGCGGCAGGCACGAAAAACTTACTTGATTTAACGACTCTCTATTACAGACTAACGTCATCGTGGTCGCCCATCAAGCCATCCTCCGCTGCATCCTCGGCTACTTCTACGATCGTCCGCTGATGGAAATACCGTACCTCGACACCCCGCTCCACTCACTCGTCAAGCTGACGCCTCGCGCCTACCATTGCGACTCGACGGTCTATCAGTTTGACGTGGAAACCGGAAAGGTAACTATGCTAATTTTTTAGTGATTTCGCAAAATTGGGGAATCCCTTTTTTTAATTACGAGTCCAGATACGCCCGGTAATCATCGTCTAAAATAATTTTTTTCTGCGACCCCATGAATTAAGAAAGACCGCATCATTATCAAAAAAGCAATTTCAGTGGACCGAACAACACCGCCAGCTTGCCCTCTGCGACAGCCCGATCTAGATGTAGTTGCCTGCCAAGTTTTTTCTTGTTTCTGTCACGTGTGATTGCCCGTTGTATGCATTTTCTATTCCCCAAGACACTAGTCAATACGATTTATTCGCAATCCACACATGTCTTTGTATCTTTTTCTTTTGGCGCTGATCGCTAATTTCGACATCGGCTTTTTAATAAATGAGTGCCACTTCTCATTCGGCCGGACAGGGTCTCGTCTCGACCACGTAGGTGCCGACCACGTCATCATAGTGCGAGTGGGACGCATGGTTGTAGGAGAATCGAAAATTGAAAGTTCGTTGCTAGCCGTGGTTCTAGAAAACTTGATCAAGTAACACCAACTTGAAGCAAGCCTGCCACTCGTCGGCCAGCACAAATCCTTTTGAACTGCTCCCAAAGTCAGTCGGGATGCCGATCGACGGGTAGACGACCTAAAAATCAGCTGCTTTTTGGAGACTGCCCGACCTGCTCGAAAAAGTCCTGCAGATGGGCAAATTTTGGGCTGGCCGCCCGGTTGATGGTGCCGCAATCCGTCTCGATGTACGCGTCCAAAATCATCGACATCACCAGCGAGCTGAAGGAGTTCAGAGATCAGCTTCATCCTTGAACAATCCATACCTGTACAGCCTCACCGACGCCGTGCCCTCGCTGGCCAGCTTCAGCAGCGTGGCGAGATGCTTCATCCAGCTAAAAGCACGATATTTTTGTAGGTTATCGCCCGGCGTACTCTGTGGAGTCGTTGCTGTCGTTGTTCTCGTTGTTCTCCTTCTTTCCGGCGCTGAACTGGAGCACGCAGTGGCCTGGAGAACCGAGAAGTTCAGCAAGTTTTTACGGAACATACCTTCACGTCTTTGAAAGGGCTGTCCTCGACGGCACTTGGTCCAGGGTTCCCAGCGGAAGGCGAGGGCGAAGTTGGTCTGAAGAACATATATCTTGCTCTTTCTCTCTCTCTCTCTTTCTCTCTCTCTCTCTCTCTCTCTCTCTCTCTCTCCATCTCTCCCTCTCTCTCTACCCACCATAAAGCGATCCCGAAATTTCAGATCCACCGGCTTCTCGGGTACTTTTCGGAGCACCAACCGTTCTCGCGGATCGTCAGTCTTCCCGCCTTCTTCGTAAATCTTGCCCAAAGCGTCCTGAAAACATGGTACTGGGTTGTTAGCGGGGGAGGGGATTTCTCTCCCCCTGTTTGTCTGTCCGTCTCTCTCCCCCTTTCTCTCTCTCTCACCATCCATCCCTGGCATCGTCGATCTCCCGGAAAACACAACGGCGCGTTGGGCGGGCGGTAGATGACTGGCCGCCAATTGAATTGCCACTTGGTGTCGGGGTACATCTTCGTCGCCGTGGCGTCCAAGCATGGCGGGTCCGTATCGCCATTTGCGCACGTGAAACGCGACGTTTCCTTGTACACTGAGCAGTGCATTCTGCCTAAAAAGAAAATGTTTCAGTCCAGCCCTAAGCCTAAGCCAAAGCCCAAGTTCAAGCCCAAGCCTAAGCCTAAAACCAATAACCCACCCATATCCCTGTGCGGATTCTCGCGCTCCAGATACCCGTCAATCTTCTCCATCTGGTGAACGCCGTTGATCGGCGTCATGGCGTGCAACACGTAGAAGTAGCGGACCTACAGTAAGCTGCTTAGCAGATAATTCATGCTCAACATACCGTACTCAACGCCACCCGATCGTAGCACAGGTAGACGCCGGCGTCCCTTGGCGATGCCTAGAGGAATTTGAAGATGAGTTAAGCCTAGCCTAAGCCAAGCCTAAGCCTAAGCATAAGTTCACGCCAAGCCTAAGCCTAAGCCAAGCCAAAACCTAACCAGAAACCTACTTGATGAATGTGCAGATTCTCGCCGTGCTGCTCGAAGATGCGGCCCGGCAAGGCGCCGGGGTAACGGTCTTCCCACAGGTTTGAATATTGGCTTAAAAAATGGAATTACAAGGCTTTCCAAACAACAGATTTTCCTCTAACAAATAATGATATGCGAAAAAGAGTAGAAAGCAGGAAAAAAATACTGCAAAACGATAGACCCACGCTGCGCCGGGCATCTCCCAAGCGTTCTCCTCGGACTGGTCTATGAAGTCTGCAGTTATTCGGTCGACCAGGCGGTCGTTGCCTTCAAAGTGTTCCTTGTCGAGCCGCTGTAAAAATCTCTCTCTCGCTCTCTCTCTCTCTCTCTCTCTCGCTCACTCTCTTACCTACCATTTTGGCCATAAACGCTTGAAAAAATGTGATGGCGTCAGGGCTGTAGCCCCAGTGCATCACGTTGCCGTTGGTGTCGAGGCCTCTAGAAAATCACGAATTCTGAAGGGAGGGTGACAGCAAGGTAAAAGAGACAGAGTGAGAGAGAGCGGGTGAGAGAAAGCGAGTGACAGAAAGCGATAGAGAGAGTGAACGAGAAAGCGAGAGATAGGTACAGATCCCAAGCCCAACACCGTACTTCTTGCAAACGCGGCAAACCAGGCTGACCTGCTGCCCGGGCCAGAAGTAGACGTGCTCGACCTATATTAACGTTTATAACAAGGAATCTGGCAGTTTAAAGGATTTGGGAAGCGAGTTGGTTAGATCCAATCAAGTCGGGGTCGATTTCCACGCTCCCTGAGATTTTTAAGCCCCAAAACCTTGCCTTATACGGTTCCCCATCGGTCGTGCAGGCTGTCGGCCGCGACCAAGTCATGTATTGATGCAAATAGCTGCAAAGCAATAGAGATTTATGCAAATTCTGCGAATTTTTCAGCACCGGTAGATGCGCACATTGTCCGTCTTTGTCTTCTCCCACCCGTCCTTCCAGGGAACCTGAAAATTCCCAACTCAGATTAAAAAAACCTTATTGATAAAGGAAATAGTGAGTCCAAAAAATTCCTAACCATCGGTATGTAGGGATCAAGCTCAAAGATCCCCGCCACTTGCGAGAACTAAAAATTACGTTCAAAAAATTCAAGGGAAGAGGAATACCAAATGAAAACTGAGCAACCAGAGGAGCATCACCTCTTCGAGATCTGGAAGAGAGTTTGCGTTTTTAGTTCGTTGTAATTAGACAGAAATCAAATAAGTATATTTATTCAAATTGACGGATATGCAAATTGTATTAATGCCAATTTTCGGCTTCGGTGTCTCCGGAGTTGATAGGAGAGTTTTTATTGTTCTGGCGAGGACGGCGGCCTAAAATCGATAGTTCGCAGCCTACGCCTAAGCCTAAGCCTAAGCCTAAGCCTAAGCCTAAGCCTAAGCCTAAGCCTAAGCCTAAGCCTAAGCCTAAGCCTAAGCCTAAGCCTAAGCCTAAGCCTAAGCCTAAGCCTAAGCCTAAGCCTAAGCCTAAGCCTAAGCCTAAGCCTAAGCCTAAGCCTAAGCCTAAGCCTAAGCCTAAGCCTAAGCCTAAGCCTAAGCCTAAGCCTAAGCCTAAGCCTAAGCCTAAGCCTAAGCCTAAGCCTAAGCCTAAGCCTAACCCCGGGGCAATCGTTGCCAAATCAAGGGAAACCCATAGGACCCCCTCCACACTGGTGGGCCAGATGAGGGGCGAGTGGGGAGCATGGAAGGATCCGAAACAATATTTTTGGCTCTATATTTTTCTTTTTTAATTTTAAGACTCCCATAATTATAAAAATGACAAATAGACTACCGTAATTTGGGGCTAAAATTTGTAAATTTTTAAACCTGCGACTAAGCATAAGTCGAACTAACTTGTAACGTTCTGTCGCCACCTCCGATACACCGCCAGTGCGAATATCATCGTCCCTTGACTTCCGTTGACTACTGTGAACAAGTAGTGGTAGGCAGTGATTCCTGGGGAGAATATTGCCAGGTATTGCAGGATCTGAAAAACGGCTTCTAGAACTTCAGGGCATTTTAGCAGAGATGCATGGGGAAATGGAACCCACCCAGGGCATTCCGAGGGTCAGTTGCATCAGTAAGAGCGTGACCACCCGCTGCTTGACGTGGGCTCGCGTCAGTCGGACCTGAAAGGAGTTTTTGGAGAGAGAGAGAGAGAGAGAGAGAGAGAGAGAGAGATAGAGAGAGAGAGGGGGAGAGAGAAAGCAAGAAAGAGTAGGACCCCACCTCAGCTGCCGATTCCCCGGTGTAGAACAGCTTCCGGGCCACAAAAATTGTACAAGCTATCCCGTTTAGTAGCAACAATGATAGTGGGATGACGATGGCGAACGCAATCATGTCGTGCCGCACCCAGCAGCTGAACAAGTCCTTTAAGATTTCGAAATCTCGTAAAATAATTAGCCCTAGTTTGAAACTTCCGAAAAAATTAGAAGACAGCTCACAAATTATCCTGGCGTTGATAAAAATAGGTGAAGAAGTACAGCAACGTCGCCAAGATGACGGGGATACCTGAAGTTATTTAAAGTTGCTGGAGAGCTTTGATCATCTACCAAACGAGACAATAAACGCCACAAGCGGCCTGCTGACGTTGCTGACCATGATGGAGATCATTTCCCGATCGCTGTGGAAATTCTTGACAACATTGGCGGATTGGATCATGGTGAGGATGATGCAGCTAGAAATAGCGTGGTTGCGAGAGAGAAAGAGAGAGAGAGAGAGAGAGAGAGAGAGAAATAGAGAGCGAGAGGGGAAATAGAGTATCCCAACTGCTCCAACCTGATAAACAATGTGTAGCTGATCGCGGCGAACTCCTCACAAAACCTGCCGGCGACCGTTTTGTTGGAGAAAATCGTGAAAATCAAGTAGAAGAGGCACAACGTGACGATATACAAAAATTGTAGAGTTGAACGCTGGACTCGCTTCCCGACAATTCTGCGTGCCAGCCAGTGGCGACGGACTTGTGGTAGGGTGGCGCTGAGGCTAAATGAACGCTTTGAAGGACTCTGAGGAACTCGAACGTTTGAGTTAAAAGCGGTAGTTTTGTGCATTAATGATAGCTAACCAACTTGGCCAAGCCGAAGACGACGATAAGCAAGAAAAGGCAGGCGATGGAAGAGATATTGATGACTCTTCCCATCCACATGAGCATCAGGTCACAGACGAGCGGGTCATCCACATGGCCGTCCTAACGGAACATTTTTAAAGGAACGAGGAAGTCTAAGGTCAAGGAGCTAACGATAATCAACACCTTCTAACGGTTTTCCCGGTTTTAAAGGTACTCGTACGACAAATCTTCACACTACAGGTAGCTGATACGTCTCTGCCTTTGTTAGCCATTAAAGACTTACAATCAACAACGTAAAATCCGTCAGATGCTCGCATTCGGCCGTGATCTTGCCGGCCTTGTTGCTGATGATGCGGCACATGTCGTGGCTAGCCCACCGCACCTGGTCCCACCACGAAATTTCGTAGCGTCCGTGGAAGGGATGGACGTACTGGAAATGGTGGTATAAAGCGAGACAGAGAGAGCCAGCGGCCGAGAGAGAGAGAGAGCGAGAGAGAGAGAGCGAGAGAGAGCGAGAGAGTGAGAGAGATAGAGAGAGGAGAGACAGAGAGCGCGACTCACCTTCGAAGTATCCACAGTAATCCGCGCAGTAACTTTTGAAGTCGATGCTTCGGCAGCTCTTGTGATGTATCGGATAGTGTTATTCTCGTGTTTTTGCATAGCCGTCGCCGAAAATATGTGGCCGTTATCTAAAAATGACGGATTTAGAAGCTTATTTGTAGGCTTAGGGTTAGGCTTAGGATCAGGTTCAGGCTTAGGCTTTGGGTTGAGGCTTAGGCTCAGAAAAAAGCTTTGGCTTAAGCGTTGTTATAGTATCTTTTAAAGCACCTTGCATGAAAAGCTGCCGATCACAGGGATGCGGCGCCGCCGGTGGGTCGAAAAGCATGCCGGTCTTGTTCAGCGGTCTCTACAACTTTTAACGTATTTTTGTGTATTTTGAAAAGGAACGGAAAAGGCCGGAAAATCCACCTCATCGTCATCGTCATCATCTAGATCAGCTTCAGAAGCTTTGCCCTTTAACGAGGTCTTGATTTTATTATACGTTTGCCCGACGAATAGCTTCCGGTTCCGGTGGATCGAGACGACGGCGTGAGTGGCTAAAATTAAGAAAAGAAGGTTAGAATTGAATGTTTCAGCGTTGTAATAACACTAGAAATTTCCTTACCTCCGGAATTACACAGAAAACTCGACGGCAACTCTACAGAAGCATCAGAAGACGACGAACCACTATCCGGAACTTCGTCGAATTTTCCGTCTGAATTTTGGAAATCAGATTTTTAGTAATGCAAGACTTTTAAAAAAATCCGAACCTGTGCTTGCGACCTTCAGATTTCCACAGTACCCATCGGCTAGCAGTCGTGTTGCCAGGCCGATGTTTTGGCCGGTATTGAAGTTTATCTCCACTGGAGAGGCGACGACGATTTTTTCGAGTGATGACGTCAGGCTGAATTTATTTGTTTTGCTCTCGCTGGCTCTCTCTCTCTCTCTCTCTCTCTCTCTCTCTCTAGCTCTCTGTCTCTCTAGCTATCTGTCTTTCCCCTACCGATTGCCAGCGTTATTTTCCGGTCCTTGTTCCCTCAAACTCGTCACAAATTCCGCTTCCTTAGCGTTCATCAACCCGTCAAGATTGTGTAGGGCCAGGTGAGGGACCTGGAATCGTCGAGATATCTCGCTCACTCACTCACTCACTCACTCACTCACTCTCTCTCTCTCTCTCTCACTCTCTCTCTATCTGTCACCTACATTATGCGGCAAAACATTCCACTTGGTGCAGCTCTCAAAGATACTGGCAATCAGGTGCAGATCGTCGGCCACCAGCTGCGCCCCCTTTGCTAGCAGCAATTTTTAGAAACTAAGAGCATACTTGTAAATTCCAGCGTCAAATTCAAGATGATCGGCATGTTGTCGTAGGTCATCTGGATCTGAAAACCAACATTTTTGCGGTCGCTGCCTATCTCGAAGATGTTCAAGATGCCGAACTGCTCGAACTTGCCCTACAGCTAGAGTCGCAGTCATTAATGCATCAAATCACTTACATCTGACAAATTCTTGAGGGTATATTGACAATCGGTGCACAGTGTCGGCTCTGGAGACGTCGTTAGAAGTGACGTTGCCGTAGTTTCCAGGCTCGTTGTACTTGTTGCTGGCGTGCTCGTAGATCCCGGGGTAGTAGATGGCGTCTCTGCACTCGTATTTTCCGGAGGTGCGCTTGTACTTGTCGACAACGTCGGGCTCGTGGTGGAGGTCGTTGAGTAAGTTGTACTTGTTGTAGTCATCGTTGTGCATGTTGTAGTAGTAGTAGTCGTCGTCGTACTCCTCGTAGACGGCTTGGTAGGTACAGTAGTGGTTGCAGTCGTGCTGTTTGTTGGCGACGTCGGCTGCGACGTATCTCCTTGTGTCGATTGGATAAAGTCTGTCGGCACTGGAGTAGATGCACTAAAACAGGCTGATTTAAAAAAAACCAGCCGTCCAAATCTCATTAAAAAAGAAACTGCTGATGGTAGATGCTCACCAACTGTAATGTGCGATGTCGCAAACCCTTTTGTTGAGGCGTTTGGGGCAGACTTCAACGACTTGGTAGGGTAAGTTTTGTCCCGATTGGCAGTTGAGGCGGTGCTGGCATTCGGAGCTGATGGTGATGTTCTCCTGGAACTACGGTAATAAAGTCAACGAAGAGAGTGCGAGAGAGAGAGAGAGTAAGAGAAAGAGAGTGAGAGCAAGAGAGCGAGAAGGTTTTAATAATTACCTCATCCGTATCCAATTTCCATAAAAAGTTCATCAACTGCGAGTTGTAGTATACGTCGATGGATTCGACCCCAGCGTAGCTGATTTTCAATTCTTGGTCCGGGTCGTAGGTTGCCGCGCAATAAGGGTTGCAACTAAACAAATATTTTTCCGAGATTGCAGCCGCAATGGAGTAAGCTTAAGCCTAAGCCCAAGCCTAAAACAGACCTTCCATCTCCGGTTGTCATGTTTCCATCTGCTCTGTCGCCACCCATCAACAGGGCGTAATAATAATTATAATAGAGATTCGGCTCCAGAATCAGGTAGTTGAACGCGGTGCCGAAAGAGGCTGTCGCTACGCACACCGTATACGTATTTACGTCCGTATTGTTCGGGGTTGGTTCCAGTTCGTGGCTAAAAATGTGCTAGACTAATTATGAGTGATTGAGTGGTAGCGCGTAAAAGAGCGAGAGAGAGGTAGAGAGAGAGAGAGAGAGAGAGAGCGAGCGAAAGCTCACCAAGCTTGTAATGCCAAACTCGCGCCCAAGCAAGTTGAAGCTGCCGCTCCGCCGACGCACACTTTCATCTCGTCGATGATCCCCCGAAAATCCTTCTGGTAGAATACCGATTCGTCGGTCTTGATGCTTTGCTCACAGCCCTAGAATGCAGCAATTCAAAGCGTCGAAGCTTCATAACGTCGAAATTTTGGCAAGTCAAAGCTCAACTTGACCAACCTCCATGGTGAAGTTGTACTTGCCGTCGCCGACCTTTTGGAAGGTGACGAGATCAAAAAACGCGTTATCGATCGAAACGGTTTGTTTTTCGCTGTTGAACCCGGTGCAGTTGGGCGAACATCTGGAAAGACTGTTTTAAGCCTCTAAGGCCGAATCATTCAGCTTTTCTGCTCTTCGAAATCCAGCAAAAATTTCGTTTATGCAGACGGATTAGGTTGTGAAACTACGCCCAAATTTTGGTTCTCGCGGTAGCTCCTCTTTCTCTCTCACTCTCTCCTCTCTCGCTCGCTCTCTCTTTCTCTCACTCTCCCCCATCGATTAATCTTTTAAAGAAGAAGGATACTTGCTTCTGCTTGTTGACGAAAATCGTATGCTGGGGTGCGGAATTTGTGAGTAGTATGTAAGTATCGCCGGTCAGGTCGAGCTCTAGTCTGTCGTAGAAGTCGGTATGATTTAGCGTGATGTAGTAGATGGCGTCGACACCTTGAAATCGGTTTAAATGTTCGCTTTGAAAGTTTAGAATTGCAAAAGCGATAAAATGCAGTCTTCTCTTTCATAAAATTCTCAAAAAACCTTTCAATTATTAAAAAAGTATTTTTAAAGTTAAAATAAAAAATTAATGAAAAGAAGTAGCCATTCAAGCAGATCAGATGTTTACCTCTCGCTACGCGGAAAAACAAGCAACAAAACAGAAGCAAGAACCGAATTTCCGGAATCATCCAAATAACAGGATCGGCTGGCACGAATTATTCCACTTTCCAGGGCAGGGAATGGTCAGAAAATGGTCAGTAATGTTGCAGACTTAACACGCCCAGGCGTGTAGTAATAATTCGAGTTTGCCACGCGGCGCTATCGGCCAACACCCGCCCGCTTCATGAATTAAGCCGTCTCAGCATAAATGGGAGGGACGGGGGAGGGGTTGATTCACACCTAGAGCCGATTAGGGCCATGGCTTCCAGGGAAGGGCCGGTGTACGGAGGTGTCGCCCGGAAATGTGAAGATCACAACGCGGAAAGAGAGACTGAGCGGGAGAATGAGAGGGAGAGAGCGAGCTAGAGAGAGATGGAATTTTCCAATCCTGATGACAATTGCTAATAAGACGCACCTTTTATTGGGCTTCAAAGGCGTAGTGCTAGGTTTTTGGCTCCTAAAGGAATTTAAAATTGCCCGCAACCGGAAATCAGGAATTAAAAAGCGCACACAGACGCCGATAATACAAAAATCAAGAAAGGCAAACCAGGTTTTGTAGTCACGGACCACAAACATTCATCGGAGCATCGCGTTCTCGGACGTTAGCATGCGCGGTGCTCCAACCGAACTATCGTCCTCCTTGCATAAACACTTTATCCATTCGTCGCTTTCATTTTACGGGTGCTAGTGGAAGCGAGCAGGGGACAGAGAGCGAGATACAGTGTACACGAGCGGGAGAAAGGAGAGAGAAACAGAGACGAAAAGAGACCGACCACATTTTAGAAATTTTGAAAAAGAGTACGAGGCTCAAGATAGAGACTAGGGAGCAAGAAAGAGGATAAGATAGAGAGAGAGAGAGAGAGAGAAAGCGAGAGAGAGAGAGAATGGTTAGTAAGGTTTTCACGATTGTGCTATGTTCAGCCTTGAAAAAGGCCTGTTCTCCAAAGCTATGTTACTCAGAATACGACTTGTTTCGCAACGCAACGAGCCGTTTTGTGCTCGTGTCCGTCCCCTCGAACTCACTCTTTGTTCCCCAAAAAACAACCCACTGCCCAAATTTCGCCACCCACCAACATCCTTGTGTTCTGATAAAGCCCAAACTCCGGAGCGTCAAAGCTCGGGCAAGCCATTTCGTAGCGCAGGGAGAGGCATCGAGAGAGAGAGAGAGAGAGAGAGAGAGAAAGAAAGAGAGAGAGCCAGAGAAAGGCTAGAGAGACCTAAAGAGTCGTAACTCGCTATCTGATCCAGGAAGTTCGGTGAGAAGGGCCGATGACTAGCTTGCCATTCGTTTTTTGGCTGCCACAAACAGCCATAATTCCGGGGGAAATTCCGGCTCGCGGGGTCGGCCCCCTAAAGGGTAATAACCGTGATCAGGGCCCTGATAAGCCAATTTTATATCCCGCGATCTCGGGCGATTCTCGCCTCATTCCGTCGTCTGTTCATTGACTTCGCCCACCCGGGCGCTGCTTTTCCGGATGGTTTCTGGGCTTGGAAATAGCTAGAATTCTTCAGGAATTCTTCAGGACTTTTTAACTAATTTCCCTTTGAAACCACAATCTTTGCAACTTTTCTAGTGCCGTTCTGGCCTTTTGTTCCGACTTCGACGTGCTGAATTGCGATTGTTACCGATTTTATAGCGATAAAGCGATCGATATTTTTAGCGATTCTAGTGTATTTTTCAATGCGGTATGCAATGGCGTCAAAAAAAATCCCGGAAAAATTACGAGAATGGCGACAATTTTGGCAATTCTCTAATATCCCACTTTCAACGCTCTTTTTGTAGCGTCTCCAGCCAAAAATGTATCGTCTGAATGTCGTGAAGCTTAAAAAATAGCCAACGTTTGCTATTTTCAAACGAAAAATCTTTTGTCTCGTTCGGAATCTGATTAAAATCGTATATTCAATTTCTTCGAATCAGTTTTTTGAATTTTTGATATCAGAAACTAAAAAAACGCGTGTTTTCCAGGGTATCCTAATAATGAACCGCTGGGTGGTTTGCCTGCTGCTGCTGCCGGCGCTCGTCTACGCAAAGTGCGGCACGCACACGACGTGCGGCGACTGCGCCGGGGCAAAGGATGGGCTCTTCAGCTGCATGTCAGTCAAATTTTGGCCTGGAAAACGATAAAACTGATCAGGGATCTTTCAGATAACCGGAAGCGCTCTGGTAGAGGCCAGATAGCGCTTCGCTCTATTTAAACGGAGCATGGGGAGCTACAAAAAATGTTTAGCACAAGATTTACCAAAGTTAATAGCGAAAAATTAAGATAATTAGTACATAAAATTCGACTTCGAACTTTTTAATATTTTTTCTAGCTGGTGCGCCGACGACAATGGCTGCGTCTCGAGCGTGCAGACGGACTGCGCGAAAACTGGCCAAATCAAGACTACCTATGATTGCCCGATGAAACCGCCGGCCGGATATGAGTACAACGAGACCCTGGCCCGAAATGTTGCTGTCTACGCCACCGCTGCTACGAACGGCGCCGACCGAGCTGGGGTAAGCAAATGAAGCCGAGCCTCAGCTTGAGCTTCAGTCAAGCCTAAGCCCAAGCGTAAGCCAAGTTTATGTCTAAGCCTAAGCTAAAATCAAGCCAAAGTCAAACCGAAGCCTACGCCGAGCTTTCTAAGTATACGCAAAAACCTAACCTAAGCGTTGATAATTTAAGCAACAGCTAAGCCTAAACCTACCCAAAGCCAAGCCTAGGCTAGGCTCAAGGAATCGGTTAATCATAGATTAAGCCCAACTCTAAGACAGGCTCAAAGGTCCGAGCTCTAAGATAAGCTTGGCATTAGCGAGTTGAAGTAAAAGTCAAAACCTAATCCTAACCCATGCTCACGTCCTGCCTAATGAAGTCCAGAAATTTTAGATCGACAGCTGCCTCTCAAAAATCTCTGCGGCCTCGACGCTGCAGGTCACCAAGCCGTGCGATGCTCAAGGGGTAGGTTTTCAAAGTGCTTATCATCAAGCCCCAATTCCAGGACTCGTGCTCCGGCTACCTCGGCTACAGCGCGCGTGAAAACCTCATCATCATGGCGTTCCGTGGGAGCAAGGATGCCGATCAGTTCCTCGACGAGGGCGTCGACTTCATCTTCAACAAGCTGACCACGATGCCGGTGATTGGAGGAAAAGTTGACAGGTTTGCGCTGACCTCATCGACGAGAACTTCGGCAAGTTCAGCTACTTCTACGACGCATTCATCGCCATCTATCCCGGCGACTTCGAGACGGAGCTAAAGAGGCTGCAACTGCTTTATAAGAATGCTGGACTATTGGTGGGAAAAAGTTTAAATTCTAATTATTTACAGTTTTTGCATAAAAATCTATCAATTTTGGAAGTAGTTATTAAATGTAATATTTTTTAAGCTGAGTTTAATTATTTAAAACCAAAACTCTCTAGGTAGTCGGTCACTCCCTTGGCGGCTCAATGGCTTCCATCGCCGCCGCCTACTCGGTGAAGAAGGGATACTTCACCAGCGAGCAGGTAAGCCTAATTATTTATCATATTAATAAACATTCCTTATTAAATTTTACCAGTTTAATATTAACATTATTAACTTACTAACTCGCCAATTCTAGGTCCGCCTCGTCACGTTCGGCGAGCCCAGAACGGGAGACATGGATTACGCGAAGGCTCACGATGCCGTCGTCAAGTACACGTACCGACTCGTTCACCAGCACGACCCGGTGCCCCACCTTCCGGCCAAATTCTTGGACAACCTATTCGACAACCCGTTCCATCACCGTTATGAGGTTGGGCTTAGCAAAAACCTATACACTGATATAATGACAAAATTTATTCAAAAGATTTAGTGATTTTTTTTTCTAAAATTTCGGATACGCCTAACAACGTAATAGCAAGCATTCTAATCGCCCTTTGTTATATAATTTGACCAATATCAAACGAAAAACTATTGAAAATTGGAAATCAAAAAAATTGAAAATTTTGAAAAGTTGCCCGGAAATCTGCTATTTCGATGCAAATTAACGCTTTTTTATATTTGCGGATAGCCAAAAAAAATTGTAGAAACAATACACTATTTAAAAAACATTGTAGAAACTGTAGAAGTTGTAGAAAGAAATTGTAGAAACAATACACTATTCCCTATCCTTAGCATATAATCGGTTAACAAGAATTTTTCCAGGTCTGGTACCAAAACGACATGAACCCCGGGGCCGCCTACACAGTGTGTGACCGTGCTGATGATGACGCCTGCTCCAACAGCGTCACAAACGTAAGTTTCTCGAAAAGAAATTGCTGCCTAAAATGACCAGCTTCATCTAGGAAAAGCATAAAAACCCTAACTCTTTCAGCAAAACATTCAAGACCACCTGCACTACTTCAACCACGACCTCAGCAACTGGGTGCAGACCGGATGCGCGTAATCGACACACAAACCTCAAAAAAACACTTCCAAAACTTGGGTGCCTAATAAACCGGTGTTTCCTTGTTGATCTGATGGTTCTTTAGACGTTTGGGGGGTTAATATTTATTGCAAGTACCAAATTGCTCAAACAAACAAAAATAAAAAATGCTGGTGTGTAAGGTCTATAATTACATGAAGTCGCGCTTGATGTACTTCCTGCAGATCCATTGTTTCTAAAAGAAAATAAGGTTACAAAATCGTCCCAAAGAATGGTACTCGAGCCTTAGCGGGGGGGGGTAGTTATTTTATATCGACCTAGTAAAATTGTTGCGCGAATAGTGTTTTATCACTTCTAAAAACCCGTCAGTTATCAAATTTGCAAATTCATAATTTTGGCGCAATTGAAAAAAGTAAAATTCATCTTCTTTGACCAAAATTTTAAAAATGTCGATAATTTTAATATTTTCATGAGATTTTTATAAGCAAGAACGGCTTCAAAATTCGCCCCCACCCGCTAACAGAGCTTAGTACCCCCGAAAAATCACCTTTAGTTCTCGGCTCGCGTCCGAGGTGGGCTTAGTGTCAGTGGCGGCCTTGGGCTCCCAGTACTGGTTGGCGCGCTCGTTGCCCATGTTGCTGGCGATCGACAGCTTGTCGACGCTAAAAAAAGGTATTTTAAAAAAACAGCACAAAATACCTGATGTTGTCGAGGCACAGGCTGCGCACCTTCGAGATGTGGGCGCCGAGCTCGCGGTGGATGGCGGCACACTCGATGCACAGCACGACGCCGAGGTTGAGGCTCACCTAAAGTTATTAAATTTTCGAAAAATGCGGTAGGTACCCAAGTCGGGTTGCTGCCCCCACAATCGGCGCACAGCTCGTTCCCCGGGCGCGAGAGGAGGGCGGAAACCTAAAAATAAAAAAGATATAGATAATCTAACAGGTTTTCAAAATTTATAATTCGAAGTGCCTAAAACGTGATTTCGAACACGCCGAAGTTCTAGAAAATCCCCAGAAAATCTCTCAAAATACCGCGTCCAAAATTCGATACCTGCGGGGTGGCCGAGGCGTCGTCCGACGTCGGCGACGTGGCCGGCGAGTTGGTCTGGCTAACTTCGCCGCGCGCGTTGGCCAGCGCTTGTGCGATTTGTCGTTCGATGGCCGCAATCCATTGCTCCTTTTCTTCGGGCGTCGAAGCGGCGAAGATCCAGTGCCGCTGGTCGTGGCTGATAATCTAAAAAAGAAATATAGGTTTCAAAGTCATCATAAAAATTAAAAAAATTAAATTTCCAACCTCAAAACAATCCGGCCGCTCTTCAGTCTTCCCGGCGCTGTCTTTCCTGACGACCTTCTTGGGCACGGAAATAAGCGGGATTGGTGGGGCACAGGATTGGCTGTCCTTTTTCTCGTTTTTGACATTAACGAGTTCTAAAAAGATTCGATGTTGAAATCAAGCAAAATCTTACGATTCAGATGCGGGGACGAGCCAGTCTTGGGCAGCACTCTATTTTGCAGGCGATCCGAGCGGCGCACCGTTGCCAAGCCGAGAAAGACTTCCTTCCCGGGTTTCAACTCGAAAAATGACTAAAAGAGATAATCTCGATTTAAAACAAGCTCGATACCTTCTGATTAGGGTAGTAGGCGAGGCGGCCGTCGTCAAATATGCAGACGAATTTGCGCTTCCACTCGCGGTTCAGCAGGTTCTTCTCGGCGCGTTTCCACAGGTAGGCCTGAAAAGAAGTAGAAATATACTACATAAAAGTACCTGCATAATCGGAATCGTCTGCCCTTGACCGAAATGTCGGTATTTTTCCAGGCTTTCTCGCCTCTAGAAATTCACGATGAAATAAAGGAAAAAATCATTTACCAAGACGCCCGAAATGCTGCGGTTTTTCCGTGTGGTTAGCGGGGTGAAGGGAGGGGCAACGGAACGAGAGTGCTGGTTGAGATGCGAAGTAGACGCCGAGATCCCGCCCGACTTCGACCGGAACGGCATGTGCATAGGGCTGAATAACTAAAAAAAGAAATACAAGTCCTTAGAAACTAGAAAATACCCCAAAGCTGAATTTGCGATGATCCGAGCGTGGCGTTTCGGGGCGCAGCGAGTAGATGCATCGTTGGTTGATGGCTTTTCGAGCGGCTAACAAAGGTAATCACAACTTCGCAAACAGAAAATACCATCCAGAAAAGCGGCCTCCACATTGTGGCCGGTATATGGGCACGTTTCGATGTAGCTGCAGTGTTTGCCTACAACAATTCTTTGCAAAAAAAATAAAGTTCAAACCTAGTTTCATCACTTTTCCGTTGACCTCGGCGCTTTGGAGTCCACGAGTAGGTGCTTTGGACGCCTAAAGAAAATTAGCGCATGAAGGCAATAATTTACTTGAGTGCCGACGGCGATCAGCGGTAGATGATCAATATTTCGGAAATGGCTCATCATGTTGATGTGAGTGTCAATCTGGAAAAAGTTGATTGTCGAAAATGATGTTTTACCTCTTGAAAAGAATCTTGCAGTCGCTCCACACTGAACACGATCAGCACGACGTCGGCCCACATCGTGAACTAAAACGAGATATTTTCATAGAAATATATGAAACCAACCTCTTGAGACGGCATGGCATCTCCTTGATCCCGGATCAGCATCAAATACTTGCGCCCCTGCATCGTCAGCTCCTTCTTGTAGCGCCCGCCGTCGGGCAGGCTCTCGTTGCAGAACTCGTCGGTCAAATAGCGATTGACGAGCGCGCCTTGACGCGCTTGCCCGCAGCCGACGACGCCCTAAAAAAGTTTTATAAACCCCAAAAATCAAGCTTACAATGCGCAGCTCCGTGATCGTTCGGCTTAAAACCCACTCCGGCGATGCGACAAAGGCTTCTAAGCTTTAATTTTTTCTTCAAAAAATTTGTCTGCACCTTCTAGGTTGATGACACGCTCGCGAATGATCTCGGCGTGGTAGTCATCTTCGCCCATTTCTTCCAGTATGTCGTATATCTAAAAAAATCAGCATCGTTAAATTGTAATGGTATACTTGAAAGAACAGCGGGTGAATATTCTCGTATCGCTTCAGCTCATCGGCCAGCTGCCCGGTCTCGTGGCGCAGGGATGCTTCATCGGGCTGGTAGTCCCAGTCGGGGCTGCCGTGCAGCGACTTGGCGCGCGGTCTGGAGTAGAACTCCATCGGCGAGTAGGAGGAGGGCCCGTCGTGTGGATTTGGGCTAAAAATAAGTAATAAACAAGGCTTAAAAAATAAAATAATTACCGAGAACGTTTGATAACACATAAAAATATGTTTTCCTTTGAGCGCCGCATTTAAATAGCTAAACAGGCCCGTAAAACATGATCAAGCTGCTAAAAATTTGAGCAAAGTTTGAAAAATGCCCAAAAAGATAAGAATGGGGAAACCTAAACATTCTATAATTTTCTAGCGATCAAAAACTACTAAAAGTTCTACAAGTACCGAAAACTAGGAGAATTAACAAGGAAAAAAATAGCTTTCGCCCCGCTAAGCGGAAGTCGTCAATAATGTCAACGTCGAAAAGTATCAACCCGCTCCCAAAAAGTCGCTCGTCAATTCGCATGATTCACATGTGCCGTGTGGTCATATTGTTTGCGGCAACAAGGGCCGCTGCCAAGTGGCAATTAAGAAAAACGGCTGTTTAGAAGAAGCCTAGCGTTTTGATGGGAAAATCAGCTAGAATAGTCTAAGAAAAGAGAGCAAGAAGACCCACATGACGGCCTTGAGCTTGAGGAGCAGATTTTTGGCGAAGCCCATTCGTCGTTGGCAGTGCGGTGGGAGGGAGGGCGGCTCGTAGAGTGTCATCCAGCGGCGGCAACGCCAGACTGCCGGGGACTCTTCGCCGATTTGGTGTTTTACACTTGAAAAAGGTTATAGAAATCAAGAAAATATCCAAAAGGATAGAAGTAAAAACATTTCAAACGGGAAAACTTGGTATTCCCAAAAAAAATAAATTTCGTTTTTTGAACGCGGAAATCCCAATGCTGGATTCTTGTGTAGGGTCGGAGCGTCGCGGAATTTCACTTTATTTTTGAAACTCATTTTTTTTTCAAATAAAAACAGATGTTTTCTCTTTTCTAGGGATCCAAATTTAGTAATATTTTTTTGTAAGACATTTCTGTAATTGCAAACATGAATTGAACTTTTATAAAAAGAAAGCAAGCTGCGCCGATAGCGCTGAAATTAGCCGAATTCTTTTAGAAAGTACTTTTTCTCGTCAGTTTCCCACCAAAACCCACACGTTCTGATCGCTTAGGGGGCGCTGATTAGCGTGTGAAACTAACAAAAACCTTTTCGGCCCTTACTTTACGTTTCTGCTCCCAGAAATAAATGTATTTTATTCAAGTTGACCCCAAACTAGCGAAGTCTACTTTGGGACAATAAATATAGAATTTTCACGATTCGCAAAGAATAAATATGTGGCTAGTTTTGCCGATACGAATCTCCCAGGAAAGGGGAAGCTTGTCGAAATCAAGAAATCACAATGGAATGGCACCGTTCGCTGGAAAGTAGGGGAAAGAAAAAGAGGAGCATAAAATAAAGAAAAACTAGCTTGATTTTGATAAAAATCAACAATGGTTGCAAGTCAAAGGGCAGTAGGACTTCATCACGAAGAAGAACGACGCTCGCTTGCAGTACTGGGAGAAGTGGGGGCAGTCGATGAAGTGGTCCACGCATTCTGAAGTGTATTTTGCGTTATTTTGGTGAATTTTGTACTGTAATAATTCGCTTGTAACGCTCATTACATAATTTTTTAAAGCGTCAAGCTCGACTTACTTTCACTGCCCTCAGCCGCATCAATTTTTGGTCGTATCCGGGTCCGAAGCGACTGTTTTATCAGCGGTTTTGAGGGTTTTCGCGTTGTCGCCGGCGTTGGGCCGTCACATTGATAGAGTTTGTTGATCTAAAAGTTGTATTTCTTGGTTTTTAATAGCGCAGGTTATACCGTTAAATACCTTAAGAATAATTTATCGAATGCTGAATTTTTGCGAATTTTTCGTAGTTTTTTTAGAGTTAGAACCCTATTTTCAGTTGCAAAAATATTATACTTTCCATTTCCCACCTTGATGACGTCGTTCTTCGACAAATCATTGGCGGACCCGATCATTTCCGTAAAACCGTCCTCCACCGTCTCGATGGTGTTCTTCCCGTTTCGGGAAAATGCCGTCGAGTCGTAGTGCATGATGGAGAGGTAGTCGTATTTCTCTCCTAAATTTGAAAAATTTGCTTTTAACGATCCGAAAAATGTCTTTTTTTAGCGAGTTAACGAAGAGAACGACGACGAAGAAGAGATAACGAGATTAAACCTCTGCTTTCTACTAGGCCTTGACAGCTACGCACCACTCCGAAATACATGTAGAATCTCATTTTGTTAGTCGTGTTTTCGTTTTGATAGAAGTTGAGAGAGCTTTTATAAATCAGCCCAAGCTTGAAACGGTTTTTGACTTTTCGCGTTATTGTCGAGAGAGACGTAAGGGTCCGGTTTTTACGCTGCTAGTCCCTTTAAAATTGGGCAAGATCGTGTTAGGCTTTGGCGAGTCTCCAGAATAAAATTTGGTCCTAGCTGACCTTGCAAATCCTGCAGCGACGCGGCCACCTTGTCGAATTGGGACTTCATGCCGGGGAGGATGTTGTCCCACACGATTTTGATGTGGTCGTCACGATCTGCAGGGATTATTTCAAGTATTTTAAGCGTCGGGTAGTTAAATTTTTGAGAAATTAGTCTAGTTTGAAAGTGTTTAGAGTTCTTAACCTAATAAAAAAAGCAGATAATACATAAAACCCACCAGCCCTGGAATGCTCGTGCCAGAAGCCGACCGAGTGCATCAGCTCGTGAACGATGATCTCGTGAAATAGGCAGCCACGGCCAAGTGAGATCTCTTGCTTGCCACCGGTTCGGCCGACTTGGGAGTAGCATCTGAAACAGGGCATAGAAAATCTTATTTCTGAGCTTTCGTCTAAGCCTAAGCCTAAGCCTAAGCCTAAGCCTAAGCCTACGCCTAAGCCTAAGCCTAAGCCTAAGCCTAAGCCAAGGCTTAGCCTAAGCCTAAGCCTAAGCCTACGCCTAAGCCTAAGCCTAAGCCTAAGCCTAAGCCAAGGCTTAGCCTAAGCCTAAGCCTAAGCCTACGCCTAAGCCTAAGCCTAAGCCCAAGCCTAAGCCTAAGCCTAAGCCTAAGCCCAAGCCTAAGCCTAAGCCTAAGCCTAAGCCTAAGCCTAAGCCTAAGCCTAAGCCAAGGCTTAGCCTAAGCCTACGCCTAAGCCTAAGCCTAAGCCTAAGCCAAGGCTTAGCCTAAGCCTACGCCTAAGCCTAAGCCTAAGCCTAAGCCTAAGCCTAAGCCTAAGCCTAAGCCTAAGCCTAAGCCAAGCCTAAGCCTAAGCCTAAGCCTAAGCCAAGGCTTAGCCTAAGCCTACGCCTAAGCCTAGGCCTAAGCCTAAGCCAAGCCTAAGCCTAAGCCTAAGCCTAAGCCTAAGCCTAAGCCTAAGCCAAGCCTAAGCCTAAGCCTAAGCCTAACCTAAGCCTAAGCCTAAGCCAAGGCTTAGCCTAAGCCTACGCCTAAGCCTAAGCCTAAGCCTAAGCCTAAGCCTAAGCCTAAGCCAAGGCTGAGCCTAAGCCTACGCCTACGCCTAAGCCTAAGCCTAAGCAACTTACCCGTATCCCTTGACGATGTTCAAATAATCTCCTTCCCCATCTCTCGGCTCAAAGCGGATGCAAGTAGCTCGGTGGTACGAATTGAAAGCTCTTTCGATGGTGCGCGCTTCATTAGGTACTGTAATTTATTTATCAGTTTTCAATCCGATTCCTCAAAAATTTCCGCTAGCTTGCCCGTTTTCTAGCGCACAGAAAAAGCGCAAATTTCCGTTCAGAACTCACAAAAAGCCGTGTCCATCACGTATGGGATGACGCCCTCCGGCCACCGGAGCTGCTTGTTCTTGAGGGCATTGTAGAAGACTTGACCTTGCTAAAAATAAAAAGACGATTTCAACAATTTCAGAACAGCAGCTTACGGCTGACTGGATCAGCTGCGGGTTGACGTCGATGTCGCCCTGGTATTTGCCTAAAAATGTAGATGATCGTGGCGTCAAGATCGAGCAGTTCAAGCGCTGCACAGAAAATAGGGTAATCCGTTGCCCAGGCTTTTTTTGCAAAAAAAAATGAGAAAATAATATCGCTACTCCTCGGATCAAGATTCAACGACACTTCTCGGCGTCAAGGTCGAGCACTTCAATGATTTTTCAGAGCCTTTGGAAAAGCCGTGCTTCTGTTTTTCCGGTAATAACTGGAAGAAGAAAAACTATTTTCAAAAATAAAGTGTTTGAGCTTGACGATCTCGATGAGTTCAAGCAGTTCAGGAGCTTTTAAATGCACGCACCCGAGTTCATCCACCGGTTGTGCCGCGCGTATTTGGGCAAGTACGAGCGAATATCATGGAATAGGTCGCCATAGGGCTGCGAGGAAACGGCCACTGGCCCCACCACCAGCACCACGACGGTGATGACGATTCGGCCTATCGAGAAGACATACCGGCCCATCCCATTGGCCACTCCCGAGTAGTTGACCACGGCCACGAGGAGGGTTCGGGGATCTGTGAGCAAGAAAAATTCATACAGGTTCAACGCAATGGTGTCTAGGAAAAGCAAAAAAAAACTGTGAGTGAGAGCTAAAAGAGAGAGAGAGAGTGAGAGAGTGAGAGAGTGAGAGAGAGACAGCGGGAAACAAGGGGAGAGAGAAAGAGCGAGAGAGAGAGAAAGAGAGAGAGATTGCCGCAGTCGCCGTCCCTTTAAAGGGACGTTGCAGTAACGGAGAAAGGTAGTGAAAAGTAGAATCAGCAAATTAAAAAAATGAAACCCAAAGAAGGACGGAAAATGGTAGTGAAGATAGGAAAAATGATTTAAAAATGTTAGAAGCGCGTGAAATGCTTCATGGTCATACTGTAAAATCACTCAGGATTTTCAAGCGAAAAACCGAAAAAACCCTTTGGGGAAAGGCGTTATACAAAGCCATGTTATTTTTAGTTTGGAGCAAGAGGGGTGGAGCAAGAGAAAATTTTTCAAGCCAGTTCGGTTTTTTGGAAAGGGAAATTCGGAAAGCGCGAATTTTTCGAAAAATAGCAACGATAAAGATCTCAGCAAATTCTGCGTCGAGTCCGAGACGGTCCTATCGACGTTGAAATTTAATGCAATCTGATGCCTTATAAAAAATAAGGATCAGCCAAAGCTTCGAGATTCAAGCCCCCACCATCCCTTGGCCTGGGGATGGTCTCTGTGGGATGGGGTGGGTGTTGAGGGGGTGAATTGACACCCGATTGTCCGGGGCCCTCCAGACCCCGCCGGGGGCAACGAGGAAGGGCCCAGCCCGCCAAAGACCCAACAAACAAACAAACGCCTTCATCGGGCACACAGTCCCTACCCCACACAGTCCGATCCGCATCCTCTTTCCGTCTTTCCGCCTTGAAATGGGGCGGAGACGGCGCGGATCTCTCTCTCTCTCTCTCTCTTTCTCTCTCTCCCTCTCTCTCTCTCTGGTTTCTAGTTAGCCTTCGAACTGAAAGAGGGCTCTTCCCACTACCCGACGAGATTTGCATCGATCCGGATGAACCTACCGGATCTCAGGACCGAAAAAGAAATTTCTAAAAAACAGGAAAATGCTGCAATTAATGCTTATACTGGAGTCTAGAGGTAATAAACCAGAAGTGAGGGTGTAAAGTGGAGCGCTGTGTAGCGAAACGTATGCTACAATACGCATCAATTGACGCGTGCAATCTATGACCCTTCGGATTAAATCGCGTAATTTTTCGGGGTGTCGCTGCGCCTTTAGAGCGACTAAAGGCGCCTTCAAGCTTTCTGGCATTACTTTTAGGCAAACCGAATATTCAAGAAAATCTAAAAAAAGATTATAGCCCTAAAGGAACGAAAAAACAGCTAAATCTAGGAATCTTGCAGTTGTCTATGCATTTTGAACTTAAATAATTTATAAACACGTTTAAAACGTTACTTTATGACTTATTACAATAGCAGACTCCAGAAGATAATATATTTATTCTCGCACAAGGTTCACAAAGTCAACTCTTACAGTGTGAGGAATCAGGTGTAAATAGAGTGGTGGAGAGGATAGATAAACAAAGGGAAAATTATGATTAATTGTAATGATTATGAAGATGTGAAAGATGCCGAAAAACCCTCTGAAATCTACGATAGGAAAGTCCGATAATGCAGATGAGGCGGAGGGCGAGTTACATAGGTAGAAGATACCCGAATTTCCTAAATTCCAGGACACTCCCTAGAGGATTGTCTCCAGAAATGGAATGACGCCATTGTGGTGGTGGACATGTGTGTGACGCCGGGTTTGGAATGGCCACACCCTTTCGGCCAAAAACCGGCCTTGTCGGGGTGCGCGTGAACTACCAAAGAGGCTGCAGAACTGGATGCGTGAACAATTAATATCAAGCAATTGGTTGATACAATGAAATATACACATTTCGGAGCATCGTCTCCTTCGTGTGTCCCTGTGCTACACGCAGCTTTATAGAGCCTGGGTGTGCACTTGAGGATCTCGGCATCCAAACAGGCCTGCAGCCAATGACGAACCATGTGAATCACCAAGGATGTGTCTGTTTTTGATGGCTGATCACAGACGGGAACCTAGGGCCAGGAGCTCTAATATTACTTGCAGAATTTCTTAAAACGCACCTTGATACTCGCAATACTACGCCTACACCTAATTACGCAGAGGCTACACTGACATGCAGTAAATCCAAAAAATTTGGAACCAAATTTCATGTGGAAAATTTGTTCAGGCTTGAAAAAGCGTGCTTTGGCTAAAGGGACGAGCAAGGCTTAATCATGAATTTTTTCGTAATGGATTCTCAGGAAATTTTGCCACCGGCGACACGTGACACACACGCGCGCGGAACTTCCTTCGTCCTAACTCTTGGAAGCGCACGCGCGCCACGTATCGCATACGCAGCAAAATCTAGGTGAAATCAAGCTCAGAAAATCCGTAAATATACCATTTCCGCCATTTAATCACGTAAAAGTATGAAAATAAGTATTTTATGTTATTTAAATTAGGCAGCAGCCCCGACGGCGTCGCGTCGCGAAAAAATTCCAGAATTATCGACTTAAGGAAAACAAAGTATTTAGAGCTAACCACGATTGATTTGGTTAAATAGGTAAAGGCTCTTCAAAATCAGGGTTACGCGACGGTAACCAGTGAGTACGGTAGTTGCGAAGCAAGGTACTGTAAGTCTGAAAGAAGGAGCTCAAAAAGATAAAGATAAGCTTTCAGAAACAAGTTCATAAAATTGATAGGCTCTCCGAGGATGGATCTGGTGGCGCTGAAGTGTTTGGGGACTGTTGTTTCGGGGTCTGGGGCCCCCGCTTCAGAAAGACAGAAGAAACGCGAGGCGCCCACAGCCGGGTTGACAGCTGAATGGAGACACTGTGCGGCGCGGCGAGCGCCCGCAGAAGCGGAACGTCTCCAATACGGGGCGAGCGGAACACGAAAGGAAACAGCACTGGCAGTTTCCCATTTTAGAAATGGCCACATTTCGAGACAACCCGACGAGGTGCGGGAGGGTGGATGGGTGCGGGAAATTCGAGCAGGAAATTCGGGTCTCGGTGGAAATCAGAATCTCGAAAGAATTGGTTGACAAATTTTAAGGTAGCTTTTTCATTCTAAATTTTTTGGCTCAGGCTGTGATTAGGCTTAGGCTTCGGCTTAAGCTTGAGCGCAGGCTTGGGCGTAGGCATGGGCTGAGGCTTAGGGTTAGGCTTAGGCCTGGGCTTAGGCTTAGACTTGGTTTAGGCTTAGGTTTAGGCCTAGGCTTAGGCTTAGGCTTAGGTTTAGATTTAGGTCTGGGTTTAGGTTTGGGGTTAGGCTTGGGCTTCGACTTAGGCTTAGACTAACAATTATGCTAATCGATCGTCGGCATACAGTAGTCAACTCGAAGTTGCCACGAGCCGCCTCACCCTTCCTCGTCTATAGGTGCGTAGCGTTCATTTTTGTGCAATGCAGGGACTGCACAAGCGGTGTCGCGGGTGGGGACGGGTCTTTTGGCGGTGGTGACCAAACATGGCATTGTTGTCGCCATTCCTCCAGGGCGCGGGGCACGGACGCGTCGAATGGCCAGTCCAAACGAACAGGCGGCAAAAAGCAGCTGGCGACAGGTTGGGCGAGAACATGCACAGAGAATGGTCAGCAGCAGGAAGTGTTGCCACCCAGGGAACGCGGGGAAAAAAATTTGAATGCGATCTGGATGGGAAGGGCCTATTTTGGCGTTAAGTGGGGGCCCTATTGTGTTGCGTTTGTACTGTTCCGTACTTGTATCGGTACTATTCACCGATTTTTTTAAAGGCGCGGGCGAGCGACGGTGTTGTTTTGGTTGACATTCACGTCATCCCCATATCTTGGAACAAATTTGTCTGACATACGGTTTGAATGAGTTTTAATATGCGTATACTTGGAGCTCAGCAACTCCGATGACTCGACCAGCTTAAAGGGAGTAGGACTCCCCATGTAAATTAGCATAAAAACGGTGGCCAGATCTTGCTGAATCGTCAGGCTCAGTGGGAGAAAGTTCGGAAAGACATAATTTTTATCTTCCAGGATTTTAGGACGTTTTGCTACATCATTTATCAAACCGTTCCGAAGAACCACCCGACGCCGATTGTCAAAAGGCTGTAGCAAAATCTTGTTCAGAAATAGTGTTCTTGCGCTTTTTACTTGCCTCCTGTATTTTCCTATTTGTTAAAATTCATTTATCTTTACTAAACCCGTGTCAGTATGGCAAGTTGCAAAATCGGCTCGACGCTAGCGGAAGGACGTAAAATCGGCTCGTCATTCGATCTCAAATATTCGCAGCAACTCTTCCGGGTCCAAGACGCTGAGGTCGTCGTCTGGAAATGAACCGCAAGTTATCAATAAAAAGAAGACTGAACCCTTGAATTTTATAAAAAATATAACAGCAGAAAACCAGCAGGATAATATAGTTTCTCACTCCGGGTTTCTTCTTTTTTATGAAATTTTCGCGTTGGCGCGGAGCATAACACAACAACAGAACATGTCATTCTTCTTAACAATCTTTCCCGGGTCCCTGAACTTCTTAACAACCTTCGCCCTTTTCGAGCAACACTCCATACCTGTGGTGGTGACGTCCAGCGGAGTAGATGATATTTCGGACACTTCCTTCCCCTCTTCCAGCTCATCGGATCTGGAGCTTTGGTGAGATGTGGCGAGCTGACGTCCCGCTCGTGACTTTCCCAGCTCATCCAAGCCGATCGGTGACGGGCAGTTATACAGCTTGTTGATCTGAAAGCGGATTTGCTTAAAAATGCCAATGCGTTGTTCTCATGCATCCAGAAAAGGACGAAAATCTTATATGTACAAGGAATCGACGAAATCTAGGGAGAGAGAGAACGAGGGTGAGAGAGCGCGAGAGAGCTAGAGAGAGAGAAAGAGAGAGCGAGAGCGAGAAAGCTAGAGAGATAGTGCAAGTGAGAGAGAGAGCGAGAGAGGCGCTTTTACTTACCTTCCTCTTGTCGCCATAGCTAAGATCCGTGCCAGTACCCATCAAATCCGTAAGTCTCTCGTCGAGACTCTCAATCGAGTACCGCGCATTGGTCGCAAACGCCGTCGCCTCATAGTGCATCACCGAGAAGTAGTCGTAGGGCTCGTCTAAACATGCATGTAAGAAGCCAACCTAAGCCTAAGCTTAAGCCTGAGCCTAAGCCTGACCGAACCCTAAGCCTAAGCCTAAGCCTGAGGCTAAGCCCATCACCCACCAAGCAGATCCTGAATCGACTTTGGCAGCTTGTCGAATTGGGAGGATGCGCCAGCGACAATGTTGCCGTAGTTGACCTTCACGTGGTCGTCACGATCTAGGATAGATAGTTTATAGTGTCTTAATATGCCCTGAAAGCGAGCAGTTGCTGGCCATCAACTCCGTCAAGTTTTCCGAGATAAAAGGATCAGGATAGATCGTGCTTAAACCCACCAGCCCTAGAGTGTTCGTGCCAGAAGCCGACGGAGTGCATCAGCTCGTGGATTATCGTTTCGTGAACGAGGCAGCCGGCTCCGAGAGAGACTTCTTGCTTACCACCAGTACGTCCTACTTGTGAGTAGCATCTAAAATTTTTGTACATTTTAAAGTATAACTGACCCCTCGCCTCGGATAATATTCAGGTAATCCTGTTCCAGGGGTCGTTTTCGGCGAAATCGAATGCATGTAGAATTTCGAAAGCTACGGAACGCTCCTTTAATCGCCCTTCTCTCGTTGATGGCTGAAAAAAGGGTAATTAATGACACTTACCCCGCCTCGCTTTCTCTCACACTCTCTCTCTCTCTCTCTCTCTCTCTCTCTCTCTGTCCCTCTCTCCCGTGATATCAATTTGTTTATTAACCCCGAGGCATCCCTCAAAACAAACGACCTACAGAAATTGGCGTCGAGCACGTAGGGCACCTCGGCGTCGGGCCATGTTTGCTCGCGGTTCTTGACGGCGTTGAAAAACACAAACTCGTCCTGCAAACAACCGCCTTTTGCAATGACGGAGAAGCCGAAAAAGGCCCGAAACACCGCGAAAGACAGCCCAAAAAGGTGTCTAAAACCGAGGGCACTCGATGAAAAAAATCGGCGAGAGCGGCGAAACGTTGCAAGTGCCGTTTTTTTGGTTTGTCTCGACAAGACTTTTCCTAGCAGAGCCAGATTGGCGGTTTTTAAAGGGGCTGTGAAGGTAGGAATTGAGCCCTTTAGAAGACTGGGTCCCGACAACCACACGTAGCGTCAAAATGTGATTGGAAAGGTTTTTCAATTGAGACGACTTTATGAGACGGTTTTTGAGAGGCTATCGTGGATATCAACAAGGCGTAACCTTGCGCATTGCGTAGCTGTCTAGACCTAGTCATGTCAAGGGGTCGATTTTCGTGTTTCTAGTCCTGTTAAGACCTTTTCAGCTTGATATAAACGGGAAAAGAGCGGCATATAAAAAACTAGAAAATTTTTTGTGGAAGAGAGTTAAGATTTGCTAGCCTTTTTCGGAGGTGTCAGGATCTACCGTATCTCAGAAAACTACAGGGTGGCGATTAATTACCTGCGCGTCGCTTTTACCCCAAAAATCAGGCTTTAAATTTTCTCTGATAGAGTGGTTTTACTATATTGGTGGTTGTTTAGTTGCATCCAATCCAAATTTTAACCGGGTTAAGCAATCACGAAAAACTACGAGCTAAGAAACATAAATTCCCGCTTCACAACGCGCATCCCGATCGCATGACCACACTTTTGAAGCCTACTGTAACCATGGGAAGCAGCTAATCTTTTATAAAACGGCTCAGATATGTTGCACGCTTCTTTTCAAACGTAGTAAGCGTTCGAAAACCGACCTAAGTCAAAAGATAAAAAAAGATACAGTATCGAGAACGACATCGGTCAAATGGAAATAAAAACCGCGCGTCCTTTCGATATTACGCGTGAATCTATCGGTACGATATGAGAAAATATTTACAATCCTTACAACAACCATATGCCAAAAGTTCTTGGGTTCATAAGGCTTTATCAGGAAACTAGAATCCAAAAATGCTAGAAATTGCTGACGATTTTTGAGGCGCGCCGCGGGCTGAATTGATGGCATCATTTTTGCCCCAGAACTTTCCCAAAATTCTTCAGAACCGGCCTCAATTTAACAATGCGTCCTATCAAACCAATAAAAAGAGGGCTACATCAACGAAATTGCACTTTCCCAAAAAATCTTTTTATTTTTGAGGTGTCTCATTCTGGCCGATTCGGCTCCAGGCGGAAATTGGTCGTAGAATTTTTGTTATTTGGTAGAGCTAGGGCTCAATAAAAATGCTTTTAATGGATTTGAGCATCTGGAGGGTAATCGGTGGCATCGAACTAACAATAATTTAAGCGCACTACCTATCAAACTGAAAAAATATCGGGCCTTTGAATCGGTACATACCCGCGGCGCGCGCGCTTTTTGCTCGACGACATTTTTCGGGCTGGAAAAAAGTTGAGGGCCACTAACCCAAATTTTTTCTGTGTAATAAGTATTATATAGCTTGTGATATCATAAAATGCAGATGAATCAGAGATTGCTTTAAGGAAAATTCGGAGCGAGCGTTTTCTCTCGCGCAGGTAATTAATCGCCACCCTGTAAAGTTACATTCCATGCATCTTTAATAGATTCCGCAGGTCAAAAATTTATTTCTATTTTTTTTTCATTCACCCCTCTAGGCCAAAAAGTATCGCGTGTAAACCCCATTCTCACAGCCCGCCCAGCGTAATCTCACGAAAATCCGACCAGTGACCCTAAAGGGCAACGATCCGCGGGGAGTATTTACGCGTACTTGGTCTCCAGAATGGCGTTTTTTGGCCTGGACGACACTGGAATCCGGGGTCCGGAAGCCCTGGGGGTAAATATTTACCCTGAAACCGATCGGCGGGAGACTTACCGGTTCGCGAAGAAGGGTCGGGTCAATGTTGATGTCGCCCTGGTATTTGCCTGAAAATAGAGAAGATAGAGCTTAATCCGTAAGGTGTTGTGGGATCTTTGCAAAGTGGCGCGTGTTCACAATTTTTTCCTCAAGTTTCTCCGCTAGTATGCCGCGCTCAAACGTCAAGACTTCTATTTATTTTATTCATTTTTTCTACTAAATTTTCATCGTCAAAATCCGCGGAAACGAGCCCGAAATCAAAATCAACAAAAATTGGCCTATTTATTCAAGTTTATAGGGACGAAATATCACAAAGTTTCCGATGTAAGGATTTTTAAAAACCAGGATCTCCAGCTATTTCGGTTTATTGAACTTTTCCTCCCTAAACCCTGACCCACCCGATCGTAGCCACGGCTGCTGTGCCGCCCCATCGTTCATGTCGAAGCTCGTAATGTCCACCATCGCAGCGCAATCCTGGGGCAAAAGCTGGAGGAGCAGGGGGAGGGCCAGGGACAGTTTGATGATACCGTAGCCCCCGGGGGTCAGCCGATGTCCTCCGCCTGCCCCATTCGGTCGCATAAAGCTGAAAGGGGCAAATGACTGGGTTTTTGCGCATTAAAGAACCATGGAAAAAAGAGGCGTATTTTTGTTGCATGTTTGGAAGTATGAGCATACAAAAAAAAAACAAGAAAAAGAAAAAGGACTGAATGTCGAGAAAAGAAAAATAGTAGGTACGGAGATTGAGCGAGAGAGAAGGAGTGAGAGAGACGGCAGATAGTGAGAGAGAGCGAGAAAGAGGGAGAGAGGGATAACTTAATTTTCAAGTGTCTATAGGGGAGAGCGCCGGTAGATTTTGGGTTGCGCCGAGTAAGCCATGAAAAACTACCTAAAATTTTTCCTTGCTGTCACTGCCCCTTTAAAACAACTTTAATCGTGAGCCAGAATTTCGGGCATACTCCGACAGCGACAATCTCTACACCAGAAGTTTTACCTTTAAAAGCCGCGTCTAGGGCTAAAATGCCAAAATATCGTTAACCAAAATTCCGAAAATAGAAACTAGCATCAGAGCATGTCGGGACTTTCGATGTCGGGATTTTGATCTTCAGGATTCTCGCTGCCGGTATTTGCAATTTATCACTTGGTAAAAAATAGCATCAAAAGATCGTCCAAAATCGTCAAAAGTTAGACAGGACACCGATGTAGGTGCCAAGAGTCCAAGCGGGACACCAAAAGTACCCACAGCATGCGGGGAACACCCGTTTTTTGTGTCGCCCACGTCGGCCAGGCTGCAAGTGAAACTTGGCCGACCGAAGGGTGGGTGGGGTGGGTGGCATTCAGAGGGGGGGGGGGAAAGTGCCGGGGATGGGCCCTTTGGGCTCTTTCGCGGGACTCCAACTGTGAGGACGGTAGAGAGAGAGAGAGAGAGAGAGAGAGAGAGAGAGAGACCGGGGGGGGGTATCGTTTGGGGGGGTCCAGGCCTGCCGTCGTCGTCATCGAGAGGTGCTCGGTGGACACACCAACACGCGCATCCGCATCCGGGCCCCCTTTCGACGATCGGTCTGTCTGCTGTCTGTAGTTTGTCTCTCTCTCTCGTTCGCTATCTCGTTCCGCCTGGCTGCACGGGCCAAACGACGACCCCGCTACACGTGATGCGGTTGATTGGATTATGCAAAGGGTAACCTAAGCCTAAGCCTAAGCCGAACCTAAGCCTAAGCCTATGCCTAAGCCTAGGCCTAAGCCTAAGCCTAAGCCGTATCGTCGATCACGGAGCTCGACCCAATGGCAAACTCATTCAGGCCAGCTAGAAGCGAGTTTTGAAAATTGTGACAGGAAACATCCACTTCTGCAGCCACCAACTTCTTAGCAGGCTTTTCCAGGCTGCAGGATTCCAGGCTTGGTAGGGCATGCGAGCAGAGTTCCTTTGGGAATCGTCGTCGTGCAGTGGGACCTAGGTTCTAGGCACGCAAGCAGCGATTCTTGTGGAAGCTATACTCCCAAGATCGATTCCGCAAGTCCACACGTTAACGACAGACAGATTTTGACTGCAATCTTTCTGATAAAAAATTGTTCAACAACAGTTCAAAGTAATTCCCTTCGCGGCCCTTTTAGAGCGGTGTTTCCAAAGCCTGTTTTCGAACTCTGCAAACACCAATGAATCAGTCAGGCGTTGGTACACAATGTGTTCTGGTCCACACACCACTCAAATGAACCGGGTCACAACATCATCATCATCATCAGCACGTAGTTGACCCGGGTCAGGCCCCAAAGTTATGAGTAATCGTGTTGCGGCCCCAACCTGTCTATTCAACTTGTTGTGCTTGTTTGTACATTTTTTTGTGCGCAACCAGATTGGGACCATTTTGTGCACATTTGTTGCGTTTCGTGTAGATTGATTTATGCGTGAGTCATAACAGTCATAAGACTAGCCAAAACTCGTGTCTCGGCCTCCCGGTTGACCGGATCTGTGAAGCCATTTAGCTGGTCAGTTTGACCCTAAAAAGGCGGCTTATTCCGAATTGACTAGTCGAATCCGAACCGTATTTTTCAATCGCTTGAATTTGGCTATCAGCAATAACACAATATTCTATTAAAAAAATTTGCAGCCATTTGTTCAAAACTCAAGTTAATCAACTTTTTTTAAAGAACGACGCTGGACCAAGACCAAGAAACAGCACTTATTTTAGGACCTCGTCTTGATTTTTTCGCCGAAAAGAGATCGTTTAGGGCTTCTTTCAGGTGGAATTTGATCTTTTCCTTGTTGCCACCATCGCCTAAAAATTCGGAATTTAATTTTTTGCAATGGAAAGCATTTTTTCCTTCTCGTGAAAAAGGTATCTTCCGCATTTGGCCACTGTTTTTAGACGTAACTTTTCTTTCAGCAGTTTTAGGTTATTAGAACTCCCATTCGAAATTTTTTTGGATTAGAAGCACCTAAAAATAGTCCTCCTCCACCCACTTCCTCACCCACACCCAGGCCCGTAGCGGAACCGAAATTTCGGGGGGGGGCCCAAAAATTTTGGTGACCTCCCCCCGTCGCCACTTTTAAAACATCCGAAAATCGCGTCAATAATAGCGCCGCAGGCAAAAAAAGCCAAAAAAGCGTTCGCTATACTCAAATTCGTGTGAAAACCGGCAGAAAACGCGCCGCAGGCGAAAATTTTTTAAGAACAATTGATTCACCAATGAAAAACCAGCGCCGCAGGCAAAAAAATTTTGAAAAAATCGGCTTCAAAGAAGCAAAAACTCTTAGAAAAACAGTAATAAACAGCGCCGCAGGCAGAAAAATTTTTGGAACTAAAAATCATAAGGGTCCCCCCTTATAAATTTTTCGGACCTCGACCGATTTCGGGGGGGCCCAGGGCCCCCTGGGCCCCCCCCCTCCTACGGGCCTGCCCACACCCACTAAATTTTTGGCAGCAAACAGTGCATATATCAACCCCAATTCGGAAATAAATGACTCCTGACAGGTGCTATGGGCCAAAAAAGTGCACAAAAACTCCAAGAAAAATAGAGCAGCTGGAATGTTTTGATTTTCATTGGCATTTGTTGACCCCGATTCGGAAGTTCTCGCGTTGATCAAGGAAGCTAGGCTTTTTGAGATCATTTTAGATGTAAAAACGGATGTTTTAGAGTAGCTAAGTTCACAAACTTTTCTCGAATCCTGAATACAGTAATCCATAGATCGGACTGCAAAATTCGAAAAACAAGCATTCTAAATCCTGAAGGGTAAACACGAAAGCGAGATTTTCCGCTTGATCCTTGACGGCAAGCAAATCCGAAAATCCGGGTTTTAGCGGAGTGTCTATGGTAATTTATGGAAGGGATATGGTAGTCCCTAGATTACCAGCTTCTCTCTCTCTCTCTCTCTCTCTCTCTCTCTCTCTCTGCCGCTCTTCATTCATATCATTAACACTATATAATCCAAAACAACGGCATAGTATTCGCCAGGTGACTGGCCCAATTCACACCCAGGGGAACCAAAAAAAGTACTAGATAATCCCTGGGTTTCCGGTCGGGAATTTCCGAAAATGTACGATAAACTATGACCAAACATAACAAGCGCACATCCTGTGAATTGATGCGTCAAATAGGGTTTGTCAGAACTTCCTTAATTTGTAAAAATTTTGCAAGTAAATTAAATCCTGGATTTTTTAACATTACTAACCGCCAGGGATACCGTGAAGGATGAAAGCCTTTGGATTGGGCTTAGGCTTAGGCTTAAGCTAAGGCATGGGCTTAGGTTTAGGCTTAGTTTTAGGCAAAGGCCTAGCTTTGGCTTAGGCTTAGGCTTAGGCTTGGGTTGAGGCTTTGGCTTCGTAGAGATTTAGACTATGTATTCGAGTCCTGTCCACTTTCGGCAAATTCGGGTGATCTTTGCCCTGAAGTGCAGAGCACCCAGAAAAAAATCATCGTTTTTAAGAATAATGATGGTTGAATAATGGTTTTTCTTGCAGATTTTTTATGCTGGCAACCAGCTATAGCGAATTGGTCTCGGACGTTGCTATGAAGGCGTTTTTCTAAGCAAGTTTTTGGACTGAATTTTTTTCTGTTAAAAGCTGATCTTTGTGTTTTTTCAACTTGAACACAATTTATTGAAAGGAGAGAGATAGAGAGAGAGAGAGAGAGAGAGAGAGAGAGAGAGAGAGAGAGAGAGATGGAGAGAGAACCTAGAAACAAGGCTTGAACCACGGTTCGTCCTGAAAGTTCAACTTTCAACCTTCATCCCACTCCTCAATTTCACAAAATCTGTCCACTGCCTAGTTATATATTATCTCGCGTAATTGTAGTGTTTTGTTGTTGTGCTTTTTCTGGTGGGTTGCCGGTGTTCTTGCAGTTCCGCTCCGCTACGTTTTACACCAATTTACGAGGCGGGCACACCATCAACAGCTATGTAAATACCCATTCCGCCTAGTTAATGATATACCTGGAAAGGTTTTTAGACCCAAAAATTTGGTCAAAACACTAAGAAGCAGTTGGAAGAGCTGAGATTTGGAAGCAGAGATTAGGTGGAGTTGCGCCTAGCGAATAGGTGTTCTCTGTACTTGAGGAATTGCTACCGTAACCCACGAGGGCCCGCCCCGCCTCCTCTTTTCCGTAATCCCTGAAACGGACCGGCCACTTTGTTTGGAGGTAGGATTTTCATTTCAATGGCCTTGGGACCCACGAAGTTTTGAAGAATTTTTAGGATCCTGAATTTTGAACATTTGGAAGTTTAAAAATTTATAATTTTATTAGGATTAAAATTTAGATAGAACGTACTGTAATAAGACTCAGGAATTATTATGCTGTCGCCTTGCATTTCTCTCCTATTGGTATAGATCTACAGTACACCTTATGCACCAACTTAATCCCAATCTCTGCACGCTCTCTCACTCTCCCTCTCTCACTGACTTTCTCTCACTCTCACTCTCTCATTCGCTCTCTCACTGACTATTTCTCGGCTCTCTTCCTATGCTCCCTCGCGCTGTTTAAGGAGCAAGAGACCATTCTTAAGTGACGACTTGAGCCCAGATTCCTAACCAATCCGCTGCTCTGCACGCGCAAGAAATTTCGTCGAAGTTCTTTGTTCCCTAATTTGGCGAAGCATCATTGCGAAACTAGTGCCGATTCTATCATTTCGACATCCCCTTAATCATTTCCGATTCGGCGAGCTGTTTATCCAGTTTTTTGGCTCCCCGCAATCTTTAAAGATTGCCCCACTCACCCTATCAATCAGCCCATTCGAATCAACAAAATGCAATGACGAGCTCGGCTTCTCTCCCGTCCTTTCTCTCTCTCGCTCTCTCTCCCTCTCTCTCTCTCTCTCTCTCTCCCTCTTTCTCTCTCTCTCTCCCTGAAGCTTTTCCCGGTTTTCAAGGACCCCTGCTGCTGCAAATTTGAGGCGCATAGATTGCGGTGTAGCGTGGGTAATTGGGTGTGGGCGATTGGTTTATTTTTTATTATTTCGTCGTTTTTTGAGACCCTTTTGAAACTTTAATTTGACTGAAATGATAGGCTTGAAAAGGCTGAAAGTATCATATGATGACTTTTAACGAGGATCTCCGGCTTTATGATTAATTGCTGAGGTCAGTGGGAAGTTTAGGTTTAAAAGGGCTAGAAATTCGAAACTTTTATCTCTGTGTGAGGGGTAGGCTAAACTTTGGCTTAGCTGTCAGCTTCGCTTTGGCTTAGAAGTATGCTTGGCTTAGGTTCGGCTTAGGCTTAGGATTCGGGCTAGGGTTAGTTTAGACCTAGGCTAGCTTAGGCTTAGCTCAGGATCCGCAGGCTTAGCTTAGGCTTAGCTTAGATTTGAAGTTACGACCCTGTCCACTCTAGAGACACTTTCGGATATTAAAAATACCTGATCGAAAAGGCCAGGGGCCAGTTAGTTCAAAAATTTGTCGCAACTCCGGCCAATTCAATTCAATTCCGGAAAACCCGGCAACATCTGGACCTGAATTTTCCACAAAATTCACCTGATACCTTTGAAAAATCCTGAAAATAGCCTTTTTCCGGATCCTGACAAAGGTTCCGGTTGCGCAGCTATTTTCGCGCTCAGAACATTTTCTAGCAAATGCTACGTGCCGATTTAGGCGGTCGAAATGATTTCGCTGTGTTTTCATCCTAAGCTTTTGCTTTGGCTTCCTCAGGCACTAGAACACACCTGATGTTGGGTCAAATTGGGGGTGAGCAGCGAACATTCCTAGTTTTTGTCGGCTACACAGCATCGTCATGCTCATAATTTGGGGGTATTTTTGAGCTCGATTTCAGGGGAATGTGCCGGGATGTACCGAAACGTGTAAAAACGTAGGTGTTGGGCCAATATAAAGGGTTTAGAGCCTGCTACTGAAGGGGATGACTACGGTAATCACTCAGCAAAAATCTTTTGATCTCTCGATTTGGAGGCATAGCATTCTGTCAAGAGTACGTTTCTGAACATCCTCACAATGCACGAGATATCGTAATTCACCAAATCCGTGGTTCCATATTAAAATGTTGCAGTTTTTTAATAGCTGTCACGCACCCTTTAAAACAGGTGAAACGAAGCTATTTGGCTATCGGTCCTTTTACAACACGATGAATCTGTTGCTTAGTGAATTTGCATTCTATCAGCAAGTTTTTCTCCCACGCTCTCTCTCTCTCTCTCTCTCTCTCTCTCTCTCCCTCTCTCCCTCTCTCTCTCCCGCTCTCTTCTACTATCACAGCGTTTAACTCTCATTAGCCCGTTTTCGATTCCTGCAATCCGATAATTTTCTGAACACTTCCGCAGGTACCGTTAATTGCCAATATCCGCTCAAAAAGGCCGGAAGCGGATTTCCAGCTTCGGAACGCGCTTTTTTGAGGTCAAACAATAACCCCGGGAAGGTGCGAATGGAGGCTCAATGTTTTTGTCCACTACTTAAGCCCTACAGGGTTCCCACCGTAATCTGCTGCAATCTTTAGCCGCCCCCCATTTCCGGGATTGTTTTTTGTGGTTTGGTGGAAGCGGATTTTTCGGTTTTTAGCGAAGGTAAGCCGACAATTTTTATGAGCTTTGAATTTGGCCTTATGCAGTTTTCTCGTCTCTCTCTCTCTCTCTCGCTCTCGCTCTCTCTCTTTCTTTCTGTCTGTCTCTCTCTCTATCTCTCTCCCTCTGGCTCTCAGTTTGAAATGGAATCTGTACTTACGGATCCGACTACGCGACGAGCCGTACTACAATGTATCCGGCGTACAAAAACTTTAGGAATAAAATACCAGAAAGGCCAAGCAGGTGCCAATTACGGAATTTATACTACGAGTCCAAGTAGGCGGGGCTACGAGGCGAGAATGGAACCCTTACTCTGAACGGGTAGGTCCTATGAACGGTTGGAATCTGGGGGATTTTTCGGGCACTGGGACCTGAGCCTAAGCCTATGACAGAACCTAAGCCTAAGCCTAAGGCAGGGCTAAAGCCAAAGCATAAGCCTACGCCCTTTTTCACGTATTTCCTCCCTCATCGCATCATTTCCATTCATTCTCCGATTCCCTCAAAAAATCGCGAAACCACAAAAAATTCCTAGCGATGCTTCACCTTCTCCCATTCACGTAGATTATGACAAGTACGCTCCCCACGCTTGAAAAAAGAAATACGCTTTTGGATTTTCGTCTCTCTCACTCTCTCTCTCTTTCTCTCGTATTCTCTATCATTCTCTTTCACTCTGCCCTCAATTCCTTGCCCACCCCACCCAGCTTACGCACAATAGCACCGGGCATGACTGGGCGCATTTTTCGACACCAGGGAATCGCGTCAGGCCCTATTTTTGTGTACCTCCCAATTTTCGACAAATGGCAACAAAATATTTTCGTAGCGCTTTTCGTGTTTTTCCAGATTCGAATAGCTGATGTTGGGAGGAGCGGATCATTTGACTCCGCCCCTTCCTGCCCATTTTTGGGGGTGTGGGATTACGGTAGCCCGGGGAGGGGCGGCATATAGGCCAGTGGGATCGAGTATTTGAGTCGCTGGGAATTGGGGTGATGGCTACAGTACGCTGATGGGGATACTGTTGATTCCCAAACTTTCAAAATTAAGTTGGGTTATGTTTTCCTAAAGGGGTTCTGCTAGCATGCCCTTCTTCAAGCTCTCTTCTAGCTTGCTCTTGCTCAAATTTTTTGGTTTCCACAATCTCTCTGCTAGCTTGCCCCTTTCCGCATTTGTTTTCTTCCAATTTTCTCTGCTAGCCCGCTCGATCCCAAGTTTTTTTCCTCAAGTGTTCATTGCCAGCTTGCCCATGCCCGTATTCACTCTCAGCAATTTCTCTCTGCTAGCCTGCCTCTAGCGGTTCCTTGTCTTCAAAGAATCTCAGCTAGCTTGCCTAGATTCATATGATGAATTCCACAACTTCCTCTGCTAGCCTGCCCTCGCTGCCTACAATTTTTCGAAATTCTCTCCGCTAGCCTACCAAACCATATTTCCCCCCACTTTTCTCAGCTAGCTAGCCCCTTGAGTTGCTTGCTAAATGTTCATTGCTAGCCTGTTAGAATTGTTGAGAATTTTCCCGAATTTTCTCTGCTAGCATACCCCTCTACCGATTGATATTTCCTCAATTTTCTCTGCCAACCGGCGCCCACCTGCAAACTTAATGTACACAGTACTTTGTACTTCTTTCTGACGAAACCCTACCCTGTTACCGTAACCCCAAAATTATCGCGCTTCCCCCGCAAATGTGCGAAGTTTGGAGCCAATTATTTCGAGCGGTTTTAGCCGACAAATTTTGAATAACTGTTCAACGATAATTATAGCTTCCAAACTCCACGTTGCACGCGAAAAACAATTTGTTCACTTTCGATTCATAAAGCCAAAATGGATGTTTTCCCTGGACTTTCGGTGGGAACTCATTAGTCAAAATGGTCAAACGGAGATCCCAGTCGAAAATTTGGATGTTGACGGTAATTTGGGGGTTTCACATCAGGAACCGGAAGCAGCATTTAACAAACATGGCATTAGCATGGAGATGTAGTAGCCTTTAAAGATGTCGAAAGGTTACGGTAGCGGAAGATGGGGTTTAAAAATGCGGTTCCTCATTATCCCACGTAATTTATAGGAGGGAGAAGATCTTTGAAAATAATGTTCATAAGCGATCGCTACTAGATTTATTGTTTTTTCTTTCCGCAAATCGTCTCTGCTAGCGTGCCCATAAGTTTTTCTTCGTCCCACCTTTCTCGAAAGCTTTCTGCTAGCTTCCACTTCTTTTTCCTGCCCTTTGTGCCTATTTTATAATTTTGTCTCTCTCTCCCCTCTCTCTCTCGCTCACTCCCTCTCTCTCTCTCTCCCGCTCTCTCTCTCTCTCCCTCTCTCCTCTTCTCGTTCTCTCTCTTTTTCTCTAACCCGCTCTCTCTCAGTCTCTCTCGCTCTCGCACTCCCTTGCCCTCGCAAGTTCGCCTTCGTCCTTTTCACAAATGATCTCTGCCAGTTTGCCTCTCGTCTGATTCGTGCTTAATCCGTACTTTCCAAAATCTGATTTTTTTCCAGAATGCAACTACTGGTGCTCATCAGCCTAATCTCCCTGGCAACTGCCGGCATATTCAGTTTGCCAGACCACAAATCACCAGAAACGAGGTGGGTGTTTTACTGATCCGTCCGACTACCGTATACCCCAATTAACCCGAATCTACCCCAATTTATATCCCGCCCCCCATTCACCCAATCAGCCCCTAAAAATGTGATGCTGAATTTGGAGTAATTCGGAGCGGCGATATCAATGCTGGATTATCCCATGGGCCCTGGGATTAGTCTCTCGGACTCCCGGACTTGGTGTGGCGTGTGGAGCTAAAAGCTACCCCCACGCATGAGTTGTAGATCGGAATTTCCGTTTTTCTAGAGGGACCAGGAATTCAGAATCAGGGTCGATTCGCGGCTTCTGGAATTAGGCAAAAACCAGCTATCATTAGTAGTATTCCGGAAGAAAAAAATAAAGTAAAAAAGGACGTAAATGAACTGGGAAGTCCGGAACCAAAGGACGAACTCTTACCCTGTCATTAGGTGTACGTCGTAGCACCCGGGTTTTTAAGAGATAGTGAAGTTTGAGTCGAAATAGCTAAAGATTACTAGCCGGGAAAATTTTCAAACAAGCTTGAATTTTTCAGTCCCCTCCAACGAGTCCGAAGATCAACAAATGCCGCTTCCGGAGTGCCTACGCAGCGATACGGTGTCTACCAAAGGAATTGTTTCTTCTCGCCCGTGCAATGCTACTTGTTGCCCTACCGGCCGAGGCATCAGAATAGGCAACGGTTCGTTTTAGTCGTTTTAAGTGGAATTGGGAATTGGGAAGATGAACAGGGTTTTAAAGGTACCTGGAAGTCAAAAATAGCTCTTTAAGGAATTTTTGGAATTCACAAGAACATGAACAATTAATAAAAAGCTATCAATAAGCGACCTACGTGTTTTAAAGGGATCAGAAAGTCGAAAATCGGCCTAGATGCGTAGTCAAAATTTTTTTTGTCTGCTGTATAGTCAATTTGCAACTTCATGGACATCTATCAGTAGGATTTTCGCTTCCTAACACCTTTAAAAGCTCCGTTTCACGCCATTCATCCTCAAACATCCATTCGTATTCCATTGTTTTCAAGAAAGCCACCCAAAAAGCTTCAGAAACTCCCCCAGGTGCAAATCGCGTACCTAGTGCTTGGGCGCGTTGCGCAGCCTCCGTGCTAATGCCATAATGACCCGTTCAGCTCCGCGTGAAACTTCCCCAAAAACACCCGTGCACCTGGTGTTTTTCGCCTGGGCAGCCAAAAATAGTGAACGGGTGATAATAGGCAGTCTAGGGCTACGTAGGCATCACCGAGCTGCAGTACTCGAAAAGCACCTGGTTTTTGGGTAACCGGTCTCCGGTTTTTTGGACTGAGCGTGATGCGGTGTTCTGAGGATCAAAAACCCAAGGGTTGGCGTAAGCCTAAGCCTGAGCCTAAGCCTAAGCCTGAGCCTAAGCCTAAGCCTAAGCCTAAGCCTAAGCCTAAGCCTAAGCCTAAGCCTAAGCCTAAGCCTAAGCCTAAGCCTAGGCCTAAGCCTAAGCCTAAGCCTAAGCCTAAGCCTAAGCCTAAGCCTAAGCCTAAGCCTAAGCCTAAGCCTAAGCCTAAGCCTAAGCCTAATCCAAATCTAAGCTTAAGTCCAGACTCAGTTAGTATGGATTTTGAACTTGCCGGTTTCACAAAAGGCATCCAGATCTGGCCCTCTTTACTATTGATGGTAGGGTATGATTCGTAAATTGTAGCTTTCCGTTTTTTTTGACAAATCTCACGCGGATCCCGCCTCTAAAACACACCTTTTTTGGCAAGTATTTTTGGCTCAATAGCTCATACGGAAGTGGCTGCTTAATCATGGGGTTCGATAGAATTCGGGTGCGCTACAAAGTGATGCGATTTGGCAAATTTTTGCAACAATTTTTCAAGCGCTCCCACGCGCCCCCGCGCCTCCCACGCCCGTAATTTGGGAATTACGTAATTCGAAGCATATGAAGGGAATTTTGATGGAAACTAAAGTCTAAAATTCGCCCTGAAAAGGCTATAGGGTTCCATGACTCTGCAAAATGCAAATTTTCCCGAAAGCTTAGTTTTAAAGTTTGAAAAATTTAGGAAAAGACACGCATTTTAAGAAATCACATACAACTCTCTAATTTTCAGGCGTCACCTCCGCGTCCATCGGCGTAAAACGGCTTAAGCAACTTACGAAGCTTAGGCTACTTCATCAACTTGAGCTACTTCGCTGACTTCAGTGACTTAAGCGACTTCGCCGGCTTCCGCATTTTCCGCTGCTTAAGCGACTTCAAACATCAGCCATCGGAACCAACGCTCTGTCGAGCGATCTTTTTACCCCTCCCGTAATGCTTTCATGTTGTGAATATTATCCCCTCAATTCCAGCAAAAAACACTCCCATGTATGGATCTCCCCCATAACTGCATTTTTCAATTTCCTTTTTAACTTTATTTTATTCTGGATTTTTCTGTTTCCAGCAGCCAAATAGTGGACAAAACGGGCAAACTTGATATTACAGTACCCCCATCGCCGTGCCTTGCCAGCGCCAAGTGGCTTGTGTTTTTCACGTCATAAAATAGTTGTATTTTTGTACCTAATTCGTCGTTTGCCTGTATTTATTTTTGGGATGCAAATATCAAGTGATAAATGGTTCAGAACCTTTCAAAAATTTACATCAGGAAAAATCGCGGACAGGGTGAGAGAAAGAGAGCAAGAGAGAGAGAGAGTGAGAGTGAGAGAGAGAGAGTGAGAGAGCGACTGCGAGAGGGAGAGACTGCGAGAGAGTGAATGAAAACGACACAGATAGGGTAAGCGAATGAGAACGATTTTCAACTCTTGAAAAAGTTAAGAAAAAAGAGAGCGGCAGAGAGAGCAAGAGCTAGGGAAAGAGAGACAGAGATATCCAGAAATTGATCATTTTTCTGGCGCTTCTTTTTTCCAAGCTTAACCCGAAAATTCTGGGAATCCGACCCATCGCTTGACTTGTTGGTTCCGGTGCTGCTCCGTTTGCACATGTATTTTCCACTGTCTTACGAGGTTAATCCGGTGTTCGGGGTACAAAATGCGCTGTTTGGACCACCGCGCCATACCTCGCGAAACCTGGCGAGTTCGGGCTGCAGATTCAGAAACATAGGAAAAGTAGGCTGGGGGTGTGTGGAAAACGAAAATAAAACTAAAAACCAGGATGATATGATTTTTCGAAATTGTTAAGTTCGAAGCTACGGTATTCACGTTTTCCGGTAGCTACCAAGGACCACAAATCTGATTTTTTGTGGTAATTTTTTTTGTTTCTATAATTTTTGCCGAAATTAGGCCATACTCGAAGGTTGGTGGGCACGGTATTGCAATCATACATTCGCTCTTAACATCCAAAGTGTAGATTTTTGACTAGTTTGTTCTAGGTTTTGTGTTTTGTGTTTTTGTGTTACTAGTTTTTAATCTTAAAAAATTAAAAAGCGCTTATATCTGATCAGATTTTAATGTAAAAAATCTTTCCTTTTAATCTTAGCAGCTCCGTAACACCTTCTTCCTAGCTTAGTCAAATCCTTCTTCAAATATTTGAATTTTCGATCAATTTCGCGCCTTTAGTAACCTTTAGAATGTCACCTCAATACAATTGTGTCTGACTAATTTTGAATCCGTTTTTTTTGCTTCCAAAAGCCGTTTCCGACGAAAATCAAGACCTCAGGGCCAAGCCACCCGGATCAGTGGCTAAAGAAAAATGGCGTCCTTTTTGCACGCGTCGTCATTGGCCGAGCATTACCACCAAGCTGAACCCCAGATTTAAATTGAGTCAGCGCACGTTTTTCGGGGGAGAAAATGGAAATGTCGGGAAGTGGCAATAAAGGCGCTTGTTGGTCGGGTCTTACGCGACCTTTTTCCGGATTTGGCGTGGAGCGTTTTACGTGGGCATCAAAATACTAGGGAAAATGAAGAATTCCGCATTTGGGTAGCGAAAATTTCTGAAAATTAGTAAGTATTCAGGACAATTGAATTTGAGCTGAAAAATCGGCGATTAATGCATGTTCCGTTTTTGTGGGAAGCAACTTTCAAATGTTTGCTCTGTCTCTCTCTCTCTCAGTCCCTCTCGCTCTTTCTCTTTCACGCTCTTTCTCTCTCGCTCGCTCGCTCGCTCTCTCTCTCTCTCTCTCTCTCTCTCTCTCTCTCTCTCTCTCTCTCTCTCTCTCTCTCTCTCTCTCTCTCTCGCTCTCTCTCTCTCTCCCCCTCTCTTTCCCTCTCTCCCTCTCTCTCTCTCTCTCTCTCTCTCTCTCTCTCTCTCTCTCTCTCTCTCTCCCCTTTCTCTCTCCCCCTTCTCTCTCTCTCTCTCTCTCTCTCTCTCCCCTCTCCTTCCCTCTCTCCCTCTCTCTCTCTCTCTCTCTCTCTCTCTCTCTCTCTCTCTCTCTCTCTCTCTCTCTCTCTCTGTTTCGCTTTCTTGATTTGGGCCATACAAATGACCCCAACTTTTCGTTGTTGTGTTTTTCAGGAGAAAGGGCAGAATGCGCGCTCGCCACCCGATTTTCGGCCAGACCCCCGAATAATCCATGGCCAGCCGGCTCGTGGTCTCGATCTCCTCAAAACCGTTGTTATCTGCCGGGTTCTGTTTTGGTGCTGGGTGTGGTAACGTCTGCCTGACAAATTCTTGTCGGGTATTGGCCGGCTTATAATTTTTATTGTGCCCCGATACAGTACGGAATTTCTTGAGCGCAAGGGCGGCATGAGAAACCGACGATGCGGATGTAGGGGAATGTGGAGAGGTTGCTGAAAAGGGGAAGTTAAGCCGAAGGCTACGCCAAAGTCAAGCCTGTGCCCAAACCTAAGCTTAAGCCTAAGCCCAAGTCTGGGTACATCAACTCACCGAAATCCCCCGTCAAATTGCATATGCTCCGCGCGAAATGCCCGCTGGTCAGCCAATGAGACGAGATCTGGCTAGATTCAACTACAAATAGTAAAAATTAACTACCATAGTCGGATTTCCTGAATGGCTACGCCCAGCTACAAACAACATGTAGACACCGCAGCGTCCTGGAAACAAACATTTGGTGGTTGATCTCTTTTTCTCGTAAGCTAGCTCGCTCACTCTCTAACCCTTCCACTCACTCACTCTTTCTCGCTCTCGGTCATCCTCGCTCTCGGCTTCTAGCTTGCTTACCGTTTTCACATTTCGGAACAGGTATCAGTGTTATTGCTGGGGAATCCGGTAGCGTCGTCCAGAGGGCTCCTGACAACTAGGCTTTCTCGCTCAGTTTCTCTCTTTCTCTCTCTCTCCCTCACTTTCTTTCTCTATCTCTCCCTCTCTCTCTTCATCTCTCTTCATCTCTCTCACATCCCCCACCATTCTCCTCCTCAATGCAAATATTTCCGCCCGGACAGTAAAATGAGCCGATCGGCGGATCCGTTGTTTGGAATGGTTGTATCGTGGAAAAATCTCCATTTATCGACTGAAAATTTGGTTGAACTCCCGCTTCACAGCTGCTGCAGTTGGCTGAAAATAATATTCTTGGAAGAGAAAGAGTAAAAGGAGAAAGAAAGTTACGTGAAAGAGAGCTGATTATTGACCGGAAACCGGAAGCACACCTCAAAATACTACTACCGCAATGCTTACCTTGACTATACGGTTGGCTACCGAAAATATTTGTGTTGACGGCGTCGGCTGGAATGAAGAGTGATAGTGGGGTCGGAGAGCAGGAATCCTGAAAAATGGCATAAAACCTCTAAAAAAATCTCGTGCGGCCCGTTCTCTCTCTTACCTCGTCCTCTTCCTCATATTCTTCCGTTTCGAATTCGGGCTCTCGCTCTGGATTTGGAGGAGTATAAGCTTCTACTTGATTAGTCGGGATTTTGGGTAATTGGGGTTCTGTAGACGTAATGTAGGGTACGGTAGATGCGATGAAAATTTCCTGAAACGTATTTCGCATATGTAAGAAATTTTCGACATACTTCTGGCTCCTCGACGATCGAATTTTCGGTCAGCACGTAATCGTCATAAACAAAGCCACTTGATTCGTAGCTTTTATAATTTTCGAGGGTAATTTGCATGCCTGTAAAACAAATATTTTTAAATAGTACCTTTTTAAAATAATTTGATATTTATAGCTGTTTTCTGAAAGTTAAACAACCGAAAAAAAATGTTGGTAAAAATTTGGCACAATCGAAAACTCAGTTTTTAGCGTCTTTGATGTGACTGGAAATGAATGTTTTAGCGTTTCAATACGCGTAATAACTTTATTATACCTACCACTCCCCTCCAGTCTCGTCATATCCTCAAAAGCCTCATGACTGAACAAATATCCCAAATCATCTTTTATTCGGCGTATTTCTCTGCATTCCAAGGCGCAGAATAGAAAATTTAATATAAAAGCATTGGATATCCTCAAAATCATAGTTTTTATAAAAATATTATGAGGATTATGGAGTCGTAAGTGAGATCTGGGTGACTAGAGAAAGCGGGTTGACCTCCCACCAGGGGGGGTGGGTGAAAGCCTAGATCCAAATCGCGCATACAAAAAACGGACATTTCAGTTCTCACAACCCATTTTGGGGATCGGAAAAAGGCCGGAAGTGGAAGGTGTCAAGTGTATTGAAGCGGAATTTATATATATACTCCGAAATTCAAAACTTTAAAGATGACGAATCGCGAATGGTCTCTGCTAGCTAATAGAGAAAGCGAAGCTACGCTCAAGCCTCAACCTGAGCCTGAGCCTGAGCCTAAGCCCAGGCCTAAGCCGAAGGCTAGGCCTAAGCCCAAGCCTAAGCTCAGGAGATAGCACTAAAGGTAAAACTCCAAAATTTACAGTAATCCGCCACCGATTCGGCTCTTCCCGACCCAGGCGACGCTTCTGGTCCGGGCAATCAAAAGGTAGAAAAGCAGAACTACACGGCCCAACAAGCCTATAAAAAAGCGCCGCCGCCCGCGCCTGCTTCTGATACCAGGAGCAGCTGGGTGGAGAGGGGGAGATGAAGTCGAATACTGAGCTCATTCTGTCCAATTCCGCCAGTGGCACCCTGGATTCCAATTAATTACTGTAGACGCGTAAGAGCAACTTTAGCTGGTTCGATCGCTCAGCTACTGTAGATCACGGGACTTCAGTTTTTGGGTGCACCCAGCGGGGTTTTTATTACTTTGTGAGGCATTCCCCGTTTTGCCGATAAAATCCGGGCAGCAGAAGCGCACGGTTTGGATCCTTGTCTATGGCTTCAATCTTCAAAGGGCTTTTGTTTCTTGCAAAGGTTATTCAATAAATCCTAAATTTCGTAGTCTTTCAGAAAATTGTATCTTTTAAATTATCAAGATCTGGCTCTATCGGGCCATTTTTGCGTTTCTTTTTTTTTTTGATATCTCCGTTCACCTTTTGGTTATTTCAACTTTTCTGGATAGCTTAAACCTACTTATTTTTTGAGCATTGAAACTGTAATAACTTTTTAGCATTTTCAGATATCGGTAGCACTTTTTCGATCAATTTGCGACATTACCAGATTTTTTTGGCGTTTCCAGGCTCTGGTAATTCCAATACGCAACTCTTGACGACCGATAAACTCATAATTTTTGCAAAATTGCAAAATGCTATAAAATTTTGAGAAACTCCTTGCAAAATTTTACTTTTTAAGGGCTATCAAGTTTGTTTTTTCCATTACAAGCCACTTTTGGATCGAACACACTTGGAAGAGCATTGATTTAAAGAATTCAGAGGTAATTGAACACTTTTTCTAAATTTTCTATTCTCCCGCTCTCATCTCATCTCTCTCTCTCTCTTTCTCTCTCTCTCTCTCTCTCTCTCTCTCTCTCTCTCTCTGTCTTCCTCATTTTCCCACCAGTCCCCCGAACATCATTTCCGACCAAAAATCCACGGCAGCCCTCTAAAAAAAGGCGCGATGTGTGTCTTGTTTGTGTATGTAGATGTCTGTTGCCCCGCATCTCACACCGTTCCTTCCCTATTCTCGGGCCGGTGTGCACAGGATTCTGGTGGAATGGGCAATTGGCAGCCAGCCCATTGTCCTCCCGACACCCATCTACATTTTTGAGGAGGCCCGGTGCTTTTTACGGATTTGCACTGGAAAGGGGGAGACCGTCTGAAAGTCTGTGTGTGTTTGTGGGCATCGAAGAACGCTTTTGGTTAAAGGGAGCTTTCTGTCTCCTTTTCTCTCTTTCTCTCTCTTTCTCATGCTCTCTCTCGCCCTCCCTTTCTCAATTTGCATAACTCCTTCCAGATGCCACCTGCGCGGCCGCCGATCGTCTTCACGGTGACCCCCGCCGACAGCGAGGGCACATCACAGTCCTCATTTGATGAAGACTATCCAGAGGAGCCTTGCGGAACCAAAAGCCCTACTTCAGCTACGACCCCAAACCTGAACCCGCTTTCGCCCTCCTATTCAGCACCTGCTAAATTGGTAAGTTTTAGGATTGGCTGACGACACTCCTCAACTGAAAATAGGGCCTGGAAAACCAACTGATATTTTTGGGGAAGCATTTAAATGTGAATGTCTCTGTATCTGAATAGGCCTTTAAAAGGCAAATTAAGGTCAGGCGGCTAGCAGAGACCATTCGAGACGGTTTTTCACTATTTATGCGCTATCTCACAAACTTCAAGCGGGGCTTGAATTTGCAAATAGCAGGTAGCCAGCGGGCAGAGACCATTTTAGGGAACACTTTGCCATGATACCCGGTTGAAGGCAATACCTGACACTTAAATGGCGCGTTAAAACTCATTTTTCAGGCTCCCCCTCACTCCGTTTCCGCATCCGGCTCAGGTGCTCACAGCAAGTAAGTCAATTTCATTTGGATTTTGATTTACTTAAGCATTAAAGGTTAGCACTGTCGTTTAAATTCTGAAATGTAAAAATTTTCTTTTTACATTTCAGAATTACATTTTTTTACATTTACATTTCTACATTTCTCAGGGCTTTTACCTTTTTTGGTGGTTTCGGCTTGTTGCTTTATTCGCAATCTTTTTTTAGAAATTCTAAAAAGCAGAGACTATATTTACCGATCCAAGCGCCTTGGCAAAAAATGATTCGACTCCCGCTCCCCCACCTGCAAAATCATTAATTTGAAATCGCATATTTTGGCCGCGATCACACCCTGCCCGTACCAGACGCGACCCTCGTTATTCGGGATCGCGCGGAAAGAGGAAAGGCGCGGAATCAAAAAACAGACACAATCCGTTCCAATGACCCATAAAGGGCCGCCCGGCAGCTTATCAGGGTTGATCCTCGCTGACCGCTCAAAGGCATAAAGCTGGGGGGTACGGTAGATGTACCCAGAAGAGTGCGTTCGGGAGAGGTGGAAATTCCGGGAAAATGAATGGGGGTCATGAAAACCAAATTGAGGAGAGAGAGACAGCGAGAGCGAGAGCAAGAGAGGGAGCGAGAGAGAGAGAAGAGAGTGAGCGAGAAAGCGAGACAGGGGGAGAGAGAGCGCTAGAAAAATATGCTATTTAGAGAGCTATCAGTATATCATCTATTTTCAGACACGGCAGCTACCTCTCCTTACACGCCAAAGAATTCCTTCACGATGTGAAAAGCACAATACCCATTGCGCATATCCGGCGGATAGTCACCGAGAAGAAGCTAGGATCCTATGACAGAGAAACGCAGTTTTTTACTGGCAAGTTCTAACAATCACAGCCCGACTTCGAGCAGTTCACCAGCTTCTACATAACCATCAAAATTCAGATGTAACAACAATGCACGGTCCGCTTCGTGTTTACGTGGGAAATAGGCTATCCACCTGGTTCTGGGCAGCGATTATGATCTGCTCGGCGTCGTTACTCATCTCCCAGGTCGTCAACATCACCACACTGTACACCAGCAAGCCGATTGTTTCTCAGGTAAGAGAGAGAGAGAGAGAGAGAGAGAGAGAGAGAGAGAGAGAAAATAAAACCCTTTAGGTCTCCTTCCTCATCGAGGATTCCGGCATCCAATTCCCGGTGGTCACCTTCTGCAACTTCAACCCCATCAAGAAGTCGTGGCTGCAGAAAATCAACGCGACGGGGCAGTTCAGTGAAGATTTACTGGACTATTTGTTACAAGCCAATGTTGAGATGCAGGTGAGAAAAACCAAAAAAGAGGGATTTGTGAAAGACTACGGTAGCCCGGGCTACACTACGGTACTGGCATACCTGATATCGTAATCCGATACTGTACTTGGAGCTAAAGTCTTCCTGGCTACAGTATTCTTAGCCAGTTTACCGAGCTGCTGTACGATTTTCTTGCGTCTTTTGCCTTTGGACTACGGTCTTCCAGATACCGTAACGGGGCAGTTTCCAAGCGTAGTTTCCGAAAAACTGCGGCTTCTGTGTTTCTAAATACCGTAATCTCGAAGACAAAAAACGGAAAGTGTAAGAAGTACTAGAGTTACCGTACCCTTTTCCAGGCTCTCTACAGTAATGCTAACCCAGCCGAGCTGGCGGCCGGTCAGAAAATCATGGACGCCTACAAGAAAAATGTGGATCCGAGGCTGTCGGTGGACAAATTTTTCTTTGATGGAGGGTGAGGGCTGAGAATTTATTTTGTAGAAATTCAAGAATTCATTTCTGAAAGCTTAACCTTGGTTTAGATTTGAATGCAATGAGATCATGAAAATCTGCTCGTTTGGAGGGCGAAAATTTGACTGCTGCAAGCATGCCGAGTCGGTGTTGACCCCGTTGGGAAGGTGGGTGCGATTTTTTATAGTATGGTATGTATCCCGAAGCATGATCTGCGCATCAATGGTATCGTAGCGGGAAACAAAAACATCAAGAAAGCTAATTACAAAATATGGCTGTCTACAAATATAGAATTATTTGGATGCAAATTTCCCCAAAATTTAATAAAAAAAAACGATTTTCGAAAATTGAATTTTCCTACTTCCTTCTTAAGCCAAATACGCAAATTTAGACCCCTTTTGGTATTTTGTAATTAGTATTTTTGATTTCTAAAAAATGTTGGTCAGTTTTTTTGTTGAATAGGCTAGAAAATTAAATATTAAATTATCATGCCTAAGCGTTTTGGGGTAGCTAGGTATTATGCAAGTCAGAAGCTCGCAGGCAAAAAAATCAGGATTTCGTCATTTTGCGAAAAAAGCCTTTCTGTTGAAAGAACATACAGACTGACTACAGTAATATTATCTTTATCCTCAAAGTATATTTTTGAATTAGAAACAATTTTTAGGTGTTACACGCTCGACCTGAGCCGATTTGGTGAACCTTGGATGTGGAAGCAGGTTGCGGCTGGCGAATATAACGGGTAAGCAGTCCAAAAAGCCGTTCAGAGCAGCGTCGCGTAGGCGCAAAGACTTTTCACACCTACACCCCAAATTTAAATACCCGTCTCCGGGTACACTCGTTTATTTTAACGACCCACATCGGTGCACACACTTGATACGCTCCATTGAAAGGCTTCAAACTTGAGCCGCGGCTTGAAGCTCATCTCCCTCTCTTTCTCTCTCTCTCTCTCTCTCTCTCTCTCTCTCTCTATCCGGCCAAGTCGAACGCCGCCCTTTTTCTGATATTTCTGAATGGGTGCAGGCGATCCGAGCCGTCAGGATGACCTCATCTCCAGGCTGATCGCTCAATTTTCGAGCCCTATCACGTCTCCTGGGCGGAATTTCTCGCCGGGGCTTCTCCGAATTTTATGGCCCGTCGGCGGCTCGCCTTTAGACTGGCGACGTGCGAAATTGCAGGGGTCAAACAGGGGAATCCCAGGGACTTATTGAAAAAGTTTAGGCCTGGCTTGGGCTTGGGCGAAGCTTAGTTTTATGAGCGGCTTAGGCCTCATTTAGACTTAGGCTAATGGCCAAGGCTTAGGCTTAGGTTGAGCTTGGGATTAGGCTTCGGTTTAGCTTAAGCATAGGCCACATATAAATATGCAAAAAAAGAAAGTAAAGAGTCAAGAAATTACCATTTTCAGGCTTCAAGTGCTGATGGACTCCCACCTCGAGGAGATTTCTTACAGCGGATCTGGAGGTTCGAAACCATGGAAAAATACAAGTTTCTGGATTTTTTTAGAAGAAGCAGACCCCGTGTTTACGAACTCGTTTGAGAATGGTTTCCGATACTTTGTCCACGCGCCAAAGGTATCGAAAAGCCCAAGAAAAATATAGACTTTTCTTTGCTCTTTAGACTCTTTCATTCGTAGCCTCTGAAGGGATTTCCGTATCCCCGGACACCAGAGCCTATTCTTCGATCTCATCTACAAATGCGAGTTTTTATAGGTTTCCAAGGTTTTTTAAGGGTTAGCAAGTTTCAAAAGCGCCCCTTTTTTGTCTAGGTAACTTCCAAAATAAGTAGAACAAAAAAGAGGTAAAGCTCGTGAAGAGCTCAAAACACATTTTCTTCCTGGCGTTCACTTGTCGAGACCTTGTCATTTGAAGGGTCCATTTTTACGCTTAATAATCGCTTTAGTCTATTTCTGTATTTTAGTACGTTCTTCTCGATACGCAAAATTGGGGCACCTGCGTGACGGAGTGGCCTGAAAAATACCAGACTGACATTCGTAAGTGGATATTAATCAAACGCAAATGTATCATCTGAACGAACCTCGAAAGTTAAATTAAGGGCTGTCACTGTCCCTTGAAAATGCATAAATTAAATCTATTTCATTATTTTGATCAACTTTTATGGGTTTTTTGTTCAGCGTACTCGTCCGGAAACTGCGCCCTCCAGTGCAAGGCCCGTTTCTACCACGATCGGTGTGGATGTGTGCCGTTTATGTACAACCTGGATTACAGTAGGATTTTAATAAAATTTTGAAGATTTTTTAAAGATGGTAAATTGTTTTTTATTGCTTGTAAAGCTTCAAAAAAGCAAACTATGTTTTTTTGGCCAAAAATATATTTTTTTTACTTCAGAAAAACCCACCTGTACCCCGCACGAGATGTTCGTATGTATGGAGGGCACTGTCAAGAATAATGGTGGCGATTTATAGTCGAAAATATTTAAAGATAAAATAATATAAAAATTGGGATTTTCGTTTAGGCACCGACTTTGAGATGCCAGACTGCAAGGACTGCGCCGTGGAGTGCGAGTCATGGCAGTACAACGCCTTCAACTCGTATGGTGTCGGATTTTCGGGTGGGTGATCTTTAGGAAATCTCTATTTATTGAGACGTACTTTTTTCGATACTTAATACTAAGCCTATACCTTTTTTGTATTTTTATAGGGTTCAAAACGTCAAAATTTCAACAACGAAACATATTTTTGTAAAATCTATTTTAGTACAATCACGCATCTAAAGCACGATTATTCCGCTTTAAACTGTTTATTCTCGTATACTAGTGTATTTTTCAGAGGGCTCAATCAAATGGCTGATGGAGAGGAACCGAAATTGGACGTACGATCATATTAAGTTGGTTTTTGCATTTTTTTAGAAATTTTTATGCACAGCATGTTCTGAATATTATCATAAAAATTTTAAAAATATTGTCTGATTCCAGACAAAACTTCCTGGCCGCCTCGATCTTCTTCAAAGACCTCACCTACACGCAGTACAACCAAGTGAAGGGAATCTCACTCTCGGAGACACTCAGTAAGTTGATTAAATGTTTTTAAACTCTTGAAATTGAGTTCATTTATTTTGGTATAAAATTACAAGTCTATTTCGGGGCTTCCAAACAAGAAAAACAAGAGAAAACAACCGAAAGAGACCCGATGACAGTGGCTCCCTTTGCCCCCCAGAAACGCGCGCCACCTGGCCCACTCCCCGCGAGAGGGGTATAAAAAGGGCCGCGCCCGGCCTTTCAAGCGACCTCTAACGTGCTGCGATGAAATCACATCTTTCGGGGCATATTCACTCATGATGATAAGCTTCAACGCTGAGCAGATTTTTGTTTTTATGATTTGGAGATAGGTGGAAGATACTTTTTTAGTATTTCTAGATAGATCCTGCATAGAAAAAGCTATAAAACCAGACGGAAAAATATACCTGAATAACTATCAAATAATTAGTCTACAAAATAATTAATGTTTAAATTAAAGGTGTAGCGTTTGAAGTGGGATTAATTTGGGCAAAATTAAAAAAATGGTAAATGAAAGAAATGAGACAAATAAAAAGAAAATCCGGTGTGAAAAATTTGCATTCAGGTGACATTGGCGGAAACATGGGCTTATGTTTCGGAATGTCGGTCATCACCTGCACCGAGATCAGCATGTTCCTCGCCAAGCTCTTCTGGATAACCGTCTCTAAGAAGCGGCGCAGCTACATGGAGGAGAAGAAGCAGAAGGAGAAGGTTAGCTCAAATCCCAAATGCCGTACCTTCAGATTTTCAGGAGAAAGAAGAAGCCGTCGATCGGATCGCGTCGGAGATGAACATCGAGCGTCTTTTTAAAGCCTTCCAAAGTCAGCAGCATGTCTCAGAAGAGCTGCCTGACAAAAGCCATACAAATATTTCGATTGATTTGACGGATGAGGGATTTCCGCCCTCGGAAGACAATACACCGCCCGGCTCCAACTCGGAGCGACTTTGCTAAATTTGCCTGTATATACCGTACCCCACGTGATCCCATTTTATGCTTTTCATCAGTTATGTTCTTCAAAATATCGAAGTTGTTCTTGTCGAAATTCATAATGTCAAAACTCAAAATGTCGACAGTTTCAAGAAATTTTTAACGTAGTCTTTGGGACCATTCCCGAATGCTTGCTGATAGTCGAATTCAACATGCTGGAATATCGGCATTATGAATTGCGACATTCGGGGTTTCGAAACTATGAAACGTTGGCCATTCTGAAAGTCCACTTGTTTTGTTGTTGCCCTGCCGCCACTTGCTCCTCCGATCCGGTCATTTATCTACGGCTATCTTTTCAGAATTGTATTGTGATTTTGATAAAGAATTTTATTCATATTTTTACATAAACATTGTGGCCGCATTTTCGAAAAAGCTTAATAAAAACCAGAAGCCTTGGCAAGTTTTTACATCGGTCGGTGTACGGCATTCGAACATTTTACACATGCCGCACCGGGACAAACAGCACATTTCAAATCCTAAACCTAGATGTCGGCTCCGAATCTAACTAATTAGCATGGCAGCCCGAGCCTAAGACTGCGTTTTTTTTATTTAATTTGTAGTAACCTTTTACTTTAATCTTGTATTACCAATTTTGTGCCCTCTTTTTCGAAATTTCTATGGTCCAAGGAAGATTTAACGAATTTCAAAATACAGAAATTTGCTCCGAACTGGGCACTGTTTACGACAGGTTTGCGAGCAGCTCCCCGGGAATAATTTCTATTTTGGCCAGAACGCGTATTATCTCGTATTATCTCGTATTATCGAAGTTCTTCTCTCTCTCCCTCTCGCTCTCGCTCTTGCGCTCTCTCTCTCTCTCTCAGTATATCTCTTGCTCTCTTACGAAATTTTTTTCTGCAAGTTGCTTGCCCCAAAAAATTCCCAAATCTGCCATCATCATCTGCTGGAGGTTGGAGACCAGATTTGGTTCGAACTTATGACGAATTTTTGCCGATGGGCGTGTTTGCAAATGGCGTGTCGACCCACATCGTACCTATAATCCCTACCGTAACCCCGGGGAGGGGGAGGGAGGGGATCCCCCGGTTGCAAACTAGAGCCTATAAAAGGCCTTCCGGCGCACACGGGTACCAGTGGACCAAAATGGGATTAGGGCCCGGCTCGCCCGGGCCCGTACTAATTATTCCGGTTTTTGAGCTGTTGGGATGGAAATTTAAAGGGTTTATCATGGCGAGGGAGGCGCCATTAATGCGCAAAGCTTTTTTCTGCCATTTTTTTGTAAAAGACCGGAGCGTGGAACATGTTGAAATAAAATTATCGGGGACTGGGTCTGGGTACAAACCAGTCGCAAACCGTTATCGCAATGTTACTGTTTCATACCGGCGAAATTTCCGATTCCCAAGGTCTTAGGATCGATCCTCTAGGTATAGCCATCTCGAGAATCCTGGGATATGGCGTTTTTTAATCTACGTCCCATAGGAATTGCCTCTTAAACTTAGTGTCCAAAACCTAAGCGATTTCAAGCGTTTCCGGAAGCTGGACCAATTAGCATGGGTGCAACGAGCAGCCCGGAGCACCCTAGCAGATTACTCGCTAATTAGGCGCCAGGTGTGTGGGGCGGGGGGAGGCGAGGATTGACGAGGAAGATCCGCTTCCGGCATGTACTGGATCCAGATTGGACCGATTTCATAACTTTTCATGTTTTTATCATCTTGTCTCTGTATATCTCTCTCCGCTCTCCCTCTCTCTCTCGTTCTCTCTCTAGCGCTCTCTCTCTTTCTCTCTCTCTTCCAGATCAGTACTATTCTCGTGAATCCCTCGAACCCTCGAATTCTCCACTGAACCCTATCTGACCGGGGTGTAAATATGTGTCGAAAGTGCCGTTTGCTCCGTTGGCCCGTTATCAGCGCTCGGCTTCAAGTCGGGGGTTGTTGCCGAATATTTGGTCGGATGCAGGTGCTGATCTGTCTTATCCGACGGCACCGTGCGACACACTTTGTTTCTTTGCTCACCTAACCGCAAAACGGTCCTCAGAGCTTTCAGTCGGGGCTTATTCTTTTAGGCGCATCAGAGGGTTCTGGCATTACCGATATTTTTCCTAGCTTGCAATTGAGATGCTTTCGAGGCCCGCTTGGTCAAAGAATCTCTGCTAGTTCAATCAAAGCTACTCCGAGCTCAAGGAATCTTTGCTAGCTACCCAAATCTCTAGGAATCTTTGCTAGCTACCCAGATCTCAAGGAATCTCTGTTAGTTACCCTACGCTAGGAATCTCTGCGTGCTACCATGACCTCCAGGAATTTTTGCTAGTTACCCCGATCTCAAGGAACTCTGCTGGCTATCCCGATCCCAAGGAATCTCTGCTAGCCACCCGCTAGCAAACTGATACATCAAAAAATCGCTTGCTAGCTACCCCGGTTCCACACCGTACCTTTTTATCACCCTCGGATACCCCTACATTTAGCGGACCAGAAATTCGGGGGCCAAAGTACCAGTAAAAACAGCTTCTGGCACAACTCCCAGGCTCGTAACACACCTGCCATTAAACTTTGCTTTCTCGGCCCTCATTTGTTGATATCCTCACACAATTAATAGAGACTTCCGGTTGATTTGTGATTGGGTGAAGCTCGATTTGACATTCTGTGTTCCCAAGGCGAAACGAGCGCTTCCCGGTTCCCCAGGGGAAATAATTACAATTTGCCCTGCCGCGGGGGGAGCCCGAGGTGGGAAATTTTCAAAATAGTTTCCAAGAAGTGGCGACAGTGTTTCGGAAGGACCGTAGATCACCACGCGGGCTGGGAAATACGGCTTTCGCTTTGCGGTGTGCAAATTCAGGCTGTGGGATTTGGGAAGGGTTGTCGATTTTTGGCTTCTACGTCCAGAGGAGAGAGAGACAGTGAGAGAGAGAGAGATAGTCGGAATCTATCAGCCACTTGCTCAGCCTGGGTTCCTTCGAAAGGTCGAGCTCTTCAGTTTTTGCATTTGCATCTCTCTCTTTCTCTCTTTCTCTCTCTCTCCCGCTCTCTCTCTGCCTCTCTTTCTCTCTCGCACTCTCTCTCGCGCTACGTTGCTCTCTTTCGCAGTCCGGTAGGCTGGCACAGATTCTTTACGGAACCTGAAGGATACTAGCTTGGTTCTCTCTATCCCTCTATTTCTTTCTTTCTCTCTCTCTCTCTCTCTCTCTCTCTCGCTCTATTTCTCACTCTGCCTATCTCTCCCTTGATTAAGAAACAATAAATTTCGACAAAAAAGCGCCTTACACTGGATTCCCCCCTCAAAAATCTTGCCGTAAATCTACATACTCAGCCGGCTTAGCCCTCTGCTACACCTCGGTTCGTACTTACAAAAGCCCTGTTTTCCCGGGGACTATAATTCGCGCAAATCCCCGCCTCGCCGGCTCCAAGTGGGCATTCATGGTTCAGCCGCCGGACGCTGGCTTCAACAGATTTTCCGGATTACACCGATCGCTCCCTGGGCCCTCCCCTCTTCGGTCTTGTAAACAAAATTGCCTGTAGGCTCGAGCGTCAATAACCTACTGTATACCTGGGAAAAGAGGTACGGTAGCGAGTCACTCACTTGCTCCATACTAATATATATTTTCCAAAAATGGCATCAAGACTTGAACGTATATACTACCGTACATCGTAGCATCTGGATATCATTCTCTTTCTCCCTCTCTATCTCTCTCTCTCTATCACCAGGGACCAACAGACCACCGTAGATCCGCAGTTTAGTACTTTACTCCCTTCCCCCATCACCTGAGCAGCCTAGAATTGCCAACCTCCAGGGGACGCGCGTGGAACAGGTGCCATTCCCGATTTCTGATGCACTCTGGTCCCTCAGTGGCCGACAAATTGTATATTGCGCGGAGGCGGAAGTCATTTTCTTTATATCTTGATTGCGTGTAGATTGGCGCTCAAGGAAAGGGCGCCCATTAATTTTTTTTTCTGCGCGAAAGTACGGGAGTGCTGAGCTATTTTCTGATCGCTGATTTTGTAGCACAGAACTCGGAGCAAAGTACGAAAAGCTCCTAAGATCTTCGTTGGATTGAACGGACAAATCAGGTAAGTCTCGATGGACAGACGCGACGACGCGACGCGACACGTTACGCATTTCTGCGTCGGATTCGCTTCAACACGCTTCACCCGGATTTTCATTTTTGTTCGGAACTTCAGTGATAATTTCGACGGACTAATGGCAAAACCTCTAGAGTTGCGTTTCCGGCCGCGACGCAACAAGTGACGTGCGTCGCAAGGATTTTTTTTGTGAAACTGCATCGTATTCAAAGCTTTGCTCTGAACTCGCTAATACATAGACGGAAGCTGGCCGCAACGCGAAGCGTGACGCGTGCGAATTTTTGGGCCATTTTCATTTGCCGCCACTTTTTCGCAGCTCTCGCTCACTCTTTCTCTCTCTCTCTCTCTCTCTTTCTCTCTCTCTCTCTCCCTACCTCTCTCTGACTCTCTCTCCTACTTACTCCAACACTCCTTTTCATTCCGCCAGGAAACTTGCATGAATGAAACTAAAACAGGAATGCGAAGCGCCCCATTACCAAAAACAAGCTGACAATTATGTGGCTGCAGTTTGGGCAAAGGCCCGCCCTTGGCCTGGAACGATATCCGTACTCACCGATCCCCCGGGGGATACAATGTACGAGGGCAGGTGGACATTTCGTGATCAGCTTTTGGTGGGGCCAAGGAGTGGCTTGATAGGTCGCGATTCGCCATTCTTTTCTCTTAGCGAATTCACCCGGGGTTTAGGCTTGGTTCTACGCTTCGGCTTAGGTGACGCTTGGGCTAAGGCTTGGGCTTAGAAACAGGCTTATGCTCCGATTTCGGATTCGATTCATCTTCCTTTCAATCCCGATAAATTAGCAAAACCGCCAGCCAGTGGAATACACACGAAGTGGTCTCGATCTATGCAACGACCCATCAGGACAGATATGGCTGGAGACGCCACGAACATAAAATTCGCCCCAGCATACCCTAGACAAATATGGCACGTAGGACATCTCTGTTTCTGTGCTCGAATGTGCGCCGAAGCCTAGGCCCAAGCCCCGATGCCGACGTCTTTGTCTCCTTGCTCTCCCCAACTGCTTAAAGCTCTTGCCCGGCTACCAAACTGTCCGATTGACAGCAGATAGAACGGGAGGACTGTGAGTCATGTCTTTGATTGGCTGTGATCTATGAAGGCTTGCAGAGGAGTGTAGGGAGGGAGAAGCAAGGGGAGGGGGTGTCGATGTGAACGTTTGCTTTCCCCGGGAATCGCACTCTATCTATCTATCGCTCACTCTCTCTCTCTCTCTCTCTCTCTCTCTTTCATTTGATGCACTTCGATCCCTTCGTTCCAATGATCAACCCCCTGGGTTTCTGCAGTTTTCTGACCGCTGCATTTGCTTCCGACCAGCTAGCAGATTTTGCGATTCCATTCACCGTCCTTTAACGCATTGTCTTAAGGAAGACTCAGCTGAGGTCAACAGATTTGTCGGAATTATTGGATAACTTGTAGCAGGACTACTGTAGTTTCCAGGCTTTTGTCAGGCGCAGTCCGGCTTAGCCGCGCTTGCTGCCACGCTCCTTTAAAGTATTGTAGAATTCCGCTAGCCTGCGGGCTGCTGGAAGTTCGGGTTACTGTATTTTGCGGCCTTTTTCTCCAGTATAGCTCAGCAATCTCTAAATTTATTAAGCCACATTATGAGGGTTTTTGCGATCTGGACTTAGGCTTAGTATTAGGCTTTACGGCTAGGCTGAGGCTTAGGCTTAGACTTATGCTTAGGCTTAGACTTCGCTTAGGGAAGAAACTTAGGAAAACGGGATCTTGCTCAGTTTTTCAAGCGCTTTCGAATTTAGGCCTATATTTGCCTAGCTTAGGCTTAGTCCCTTTAACAGCCTTCCAACCCGCCCGTTCAAACCAGCTTCAAACATTATCGAACGCCGACGCCCCGCGGAACTTGTCATTCCTGCGACTTGCCCACCGATACAGATCAGCCCCCCATTCCCAGAGCCTGGGTCTTCTTCAGTTTGTGACAGCGAACTTATCTGTGTTTTACCTTCCCCCACTCTTCGTTGTGCTCCTTCTCGCGGTATTAACGGATGTTTGCCATCGACTCTTCATTCGTCGCGTGGGTCGAGAGTTTTCGGCATTGTTTGGTTATAGTTGGGGTGTTGACCGCACGGGTATCTCCCGAACTTACGCATCTTTTTCTTAGCGTTTTTAGGGTTAATCAAAGATTTTGTCTTTTTTCTTGCTGAACTTCTCGAACTTAAAGTAGGTCTTATAAAGCCCGTTTCCTGAATGATCTCTGCTCCCTTGCGCGTTCCGTCTAGCAAATCCACTGCATTTTCAGGCACTAACCGTCGAATGCAGTTTGGATCGTCAATTTTCCAACTATTACCTTCAGGTTTGAATCGAAGGTTTCGTCTTTTTTTACTACTGAACTCGGCGAACTTGAGCCCCCTAGTCTAGAACTCACAACTTATCGAAGAACGGTCGTTGCTGACTACTTTTTACGCTGACGCTCGTTTTTCAGGTAAACCGATAGCGTGCTGACTCTCGCCTTGCGTGGCTCGACCTTTAAACCTTAAGCAGCATGCTTCCCTTGAACTCTTCGAACTTGATGTCCCCCTAGAATCACCTTTTTTAAGCGATCCGTGCTAGTTTATCCTTCAAGTTCGCATGATGTTCTCTTTTGCGTTTCCGTTTTTCGTTCTCTCTCTGTTTTTTTGTTAAAAATCACCTCTTTCAAGCCTCCTCAATTTGATGACCGCATCCTTTTAAATCTTTTTGGTAGATTTTGTATTTTTTAGATCTTATACACGTTGCCTCTAGATTTCCAAGAAACTAAAGGTATCACTACCACTCTCTCAGTAAGGACATGAACTTCTCGTACTGCCCCCACCCCAAACGGGCTAAAACCTACATGGGTTCCTCGACAAAATCCTCGTTGACACTATGGTTTGCACGCAGAGGCCCGAGTGGCCGTCTTCTCCGCATTGTACTTCTTCCAAAGTACGCGCACAACCGCCCAGTACAATTTTTGCCCGTTTTCTCGAGGGGAACGGGAGGCAAAACCGTTTCCCTGAGTCGCTGGGCTGGAAATGGAGCAAATGTTCTTGAAGCAGAGCTCCCACTCTCTCTCTCACTCTCGCTCTCTCTCTCTCACTCTAGCTTTATCTATCTTTGGCTTTCACTAACTGCCTTATTTACTCGTTATCTCTCGCTCTCTCCGTCTATCTCTATCACTCTCTCTCTCTCTGTCAGTCTGTCTGTCGCTCGATCTTCCTCTATGTATAATCGGGGTTAGCGGGCCGAGCCCGCTAATAATTATCTTGGTCTGACTTACTCGTTGCCACCCGCACTCTCTCTCGCTCTCTTTCTCGGTATATCGCTCTCTATCTCACACTCGCTCTCCTTATCGACGTTTTTCTCTAGCTACTTCTTAGCTGAGACTCTATGGCTTGCTGTATCTTTGTCTATATCTATCTCACCCATTCTTTCCCTCTCCCGCTCTCTCTCTCTCTCTCTCTCTCTCTCTCTCTCACTCCCGTCTCCGTTATTCTACAAACAGAAATCAGGGGCCTCTCTGTCCTTCTCCAGCTTCTCGGCTCGGTAGCGGGTTCCCCCCACCCGTTCCTGCGCGGAGTGCAACGGAAACCGTACTTATCCTCGACTCGACCCGGCACACACCCCACCGCAGCAGCAGCCCGAAGATCAACACCACCAACCATTCGAATCTCTAGTGAGCGCCCGAGCGGCCGGTGCTCTTTTTTGTTTTTTTTGGAGGGTACGGTAGGCTAGGGCGTAGTTTGTATTCCTTATCTCCATATTTTCGTTCTGCTTCCCTAAATGCGCTCATTTTGCACGACCGTAACCTAATGAGCGCTCCCCTTTTAATGTAGTTTCACCGAAAATTAGGAATTTCTCACGACCCGTGATTAAATATTTTTTGTGAAAATTTACTTCAGTAACAACATTCCGAGTTGTTAAAACCGTCCCCTAAGACATGATTCTTCATGGATACCGTAGCCTAGACGTCATTCGCTTTTTGGCTACAAGCAGATCCCAGAAAATCCCCATTTTGGAAAAGCTTACAGAGGCCAAGGAAGCAAATTTTTAGTGCTTCCGAGACCGCGGGATTTGAGATTTAAAGTACGGTAGCTGGGGTTTGGCATTAAAATGTCGTTCCTAGGCACAATTTTGAACATCAAAAGCTGTTTTTCTTTCTTTCTTCCCTCTCACTGACAAGGGAAGTGCACGACCGGCCCACGAGAAATCGACACGAGACATAGTGGATCTGATAGAATCGGACACGGAGATTCCGAATCTGTAATCAGAATTTGCTAAATAAAACGGAGAAAAAAGTTATGAAGCATCAAAGTTGGCCAAATCGCCAAAAACGGTACCTTTAGGGGCCCGTAAAAACCGGGGGAACGGAATTGAGGGGAAAAGAATTAATGCATCTTGTTCAGCAGAAAAAGCGCTTTCGAATGAGCTGTAATAATGAGCTGTCCGATTCTATCAGATCCACTATGTCTCGTGTCGATTTCTCGTGGGCCGGTCGTGCACTTCCCTTGTGAGACCAAAACGGGTAACTTTTGCCTACAGTCTATGCAACTTTCTATTTTTATTAGCCAAACGCGTATTACTTTGCTTACCTAACATTATTTTATGCAACCCATCAAAGACCCACATAGTGTAGCCAAAATCAAAATGTCACGAAAATCGCAGTTGGCTGGTCAGTGGCCCGGGAAAGTCATCTCGATAATCTCTAAATCCACTTGATCCCACTCTAGCCAAGTTCACAGTGGGTCCGCCAGACTGTACCACGACTGTACCTTGGGCTAGAAAAAACATTTACTTTCATGATAGGAGCGAGCGAGAGAGCGAGTGAGAGAGAGAGTGAGCGAGAGGTGGAGAGAGAATGAGAGAGAGATGGGAGCTAGTGAGAGTGAGCAAGAGAACATGGGCGACGGCTAGCTCGAGTGACGCCGAGAAAGAGGGCGACAGCGTTGGAGTTAGAATGAGGGAAAGCGAGAGGCGGTGAGCCAGAGAGAGTGAGAGCGAGAGAGCGAGACAGAGAGAGAGAGAGTTAGGACGCGATAAAGCAAGATAGCCGTAGATATCGGGCGAAAGGGAACCAGTGAGGGAAAGATGGTTGACGAGAGAGTGCGGGAGAGAGAGAGAGAACGCGAGAAATTGGAATAGAAATACTAATCTACCCATCATCTGAAGTCTAGACTGCACTCCGAAGAACACCCATCCACAACACGCCCATTTCACGCTCCATGCCTTGTACCGCTTGTACTTTCTCGCGCCCCCGCCTACCGTACCACCAGTTATTGTCCGGTCTGGTTGCAGATGGGCCGGCCAGGGTACGGCAACTGATCCAGGGGATAAGCCGGCCGGCTTTCTCCCCAGGCACTTTTCCGCGCAGGGATTTGACAAATGCCTGTTTTGCGAACGGGCCCGGATGGACGATCGGCGTATTATTGCCATAAGGGGCGCTCTGGGGTACGGTAGCCGGGGCAGAGAACAATACATCCGGGCATAAAAACGCGGGGCGGCTTTTGAAACGCTGGATTTTTTGGGAAGACTAGCAGAGATTACTTGGTCTGTCTGACCAGATTCTAAAACGTTGTTCTCCCCCGTTCCTCTTCTTTCGAAATTTTCGAAAATAAAACCCGCGAATTTTGGAAACCTTTCATTTTCAGAATCTTCCGGATTTTGGATTGTCAGAACATTGTATTCCCAGAATCAGAATTGTCAGGATTCTCGCATTTTCAGCATCCAAAATATCCAGAATCTGAAATTCCAAGAAACCTAATTCTTTTGAAAATGGCGAAATATCACAATCACGAATTTTTTTGTCTCGACATTTCCTAACCTCAGATTTGAAAGTGATAACAGGGAAAAATCAGAATCCCTTCAGTTTTTAAAGTTTTCTCAGCTTATGAGCCTTTCGAGATTCTCCAGATTCGAAATTCTGGAATTTCGTGCTCTCGAAAATGCTAGTTTCAAAGTTTCGAAAATCTCGAAATTCCAAAAACTCGAGGTTTTAGAAATTTTGGCTTCTGGTTTTCGAAATTGTGATTTTCGTTATTCTAAAAGTTACTCGTCAGAAAAAAAATCTGTGCTATTTTTCCCCTGCTTCATCACTCCGATCTCTTGCTCCAAAAAGGGGACGAAAGGAGTGGCAAAGGGTTGCAAAGCCTTCAATTTTCTCCCTCAAAGCCTTGTTCTCTCCTACCCCAAAAAGGAGCAAGAACTGCTGCTGCAATAACTTCTAAAAAAAGCCAAGAGCCCAAACAGGGGTCTTTTTGCAAACTTCGGACAGATTTCGACCTTTCGATACGATAATAACTCGAGAGCAAGTTCCACCATTTCCGAACTCCCCTCTTGATACTCGCCAAACTTGATTCCCCGGTACCCGGGTCGGAGCGCTCCCCTATTTGTAGCTGGGTCGCCACCTCCCGGCGGGTCATGCTATGAGATAAGGACACCGTTGGGCAAATAGAGTCTATGCGCCCACAAGGGTTGCCCCCGAAACGTTCGTCTGGCTCTCTGTTCGTTCAATTTAGTGACTGTTTGCTTCCTAATTCATTGTCTTGCCATATGTCGAAATCTCGCGATCGTGCTCTCTCGTTCTCTTTTACTCTCTCTCTCTCTCTCTCTCTCTCTCTCTCTCTCTCTCTCTCACTGTCTCACTCTCTGGCTCTCTCGCTCTCACTATTTTTCTCTCATCTTTCTCGCTCTTGCTCGCTCGCATTCTCGCGCACCCGCTCTCCCTCACTCTCTCTTTCGCTCTCCCTCTACCCCTCTCTCCCCTCTATCATGCTCTCGTTTATCTTGTTCACTCTAGATCGAGTTCTCCCTATCTAATCTCTCTCTCTCACTATCTCTCTTACTCGTACCCAATTGCTCGCGCTCATGTTCGATGTATGTTCTATAAAACTAAATTCTGCCTAAGCCTAAGCCTAAGCGAAGGCAGGCGCGAGCCTAAGCCGCAGCCTAAGTCTAAGCAAAACCTAGATCTAAGCTCTAAGCTTTAGCTCAAAGCCTAGGCCGGCTCGTCAAGCTCGTTCTGCGGCTTCGGCCTTATTTTGAACTTCTTATAACGACGTATTGATATTTTATCGTGTTTTCCAATTGATGAAACACCCTGAATCACCGCTACCATTGCAGGAACCCACCAAAGCCGGTCTGGCGGGCGCTAGCAACAGCAGCAACCAGTCACAGCGGATTGACGGTCAGTGTCCGGAAAAATTTATTTACTTAAATACTTACCATTCGCCGTTTCGAACTCTTAATTTGAGGGATTTCGAAACCTTAACCTTGTGGAATAAAAGTAAGAAAAAGATTTTATGGGATAAAAACAGGGCAGAAGGTCCGACGGAGTTTCAAAAATTTGTTCGCACGAGGCTATGGTATCTTTCCCGGGATCCAAAACAATCGCTACTAGTTCCGTTTCCGGTGTAAACACTTCCGCGTCATATCCCGGAGATGCGAAATCAGGATATTTCACAAAATACATGTAGTACGTCTCCCGCATCAGGAAGACACGCCATCCGGGCCGCCGGGGGTGTAAATCCGGGCCCCGGCACGTAACGCCCAAGACCTATATATTTCAACACAGTCCCCCCTCCTGTCCAGCCGAACAACCATAGCACTCTATCCGATTTGCGCCATTTCTACCACTTACTCCCCCCCTGGCTTAATCCCTACGCGAATTCCATCTGCACACCCACCCATTGCCCAGGAACATCTTTTATGCTACAGCCCCCCGGAAAAATGGCTCGTCTCGCGACGATTAACGAGTTATAAGCCCTGAAAAAACAACGCGCGCACCCCCTCGGGTTTTACATAAAGGTACAGCCAGGACGGGGGATGTGTCTTTGGACAACGAGCCTTTCTGCTATTCCGCTTTTCGCTACGAGACGGGCATTCGAACGCCTCTGTAGCCAATGGACGGCCAGCCGTGGGAGGGATACGGTAGCTTTTTTGAGGTTTGGATGGGTCGGGAAGAGCGCGAAGTAGCACGGAATTTTTTTAGATTTGTTCCGGGGTGTTCCCATTAATACTGTGCCTATGTCCTAATTAACTAAATTTCTAGATGTCAGACCACCCTTAATCGTGACAAGGAGTGCTTTTTTGAGTCATCGGCAAAATTTCGCTACCTAGCTCATTCGATAGAGATACTGAATTCTCAACGAGATGCCGGTGTTCATTTTTGCGGAATAGCTGTCTCCGATTTTATAAAATTCAAAACAATAGTGACTGTGGCGCCCAAATGCGAGTTGCGTCTTTAATGTGTCAGTTGTGGGCGACACGGTTTGAGAGTAAGGCCTTTATTCCACCTTTAAATAGGAGGAACGGTAAGGGCCGGTCTCGGAGAAGGGAGATGATCGGTGAAATCGCTGGCTCGGAAGCCCACACTCTCCTTTGCTGGATTACTGTAGCCTTGAGCAGGGCGACAGCAATTCAGCAAGGGTTATTTGAGTGTGTGTGTGGTATGCGAGGGCCCCAGGCTTATATAGGGGCTGCTGGGCTCCGCCCAGTCAGCCCCCGATTTCCGATATTCCCGGCGGGGAATTTCGGAATTCCCCGCAGGGACTTTCGAAACTCCCCGTGGGCCTTTGCGGATCGGCCCCGAGGGGCTATGCAAGCCTGAGGGCCCGCCCATGCCCGAGATTTTGGGACTCCCTTTCCCGAAGGGTCGGTAGGATCCGACAGTGACCGTCTCTGACCATGAGTGCCCTTCGAGCGAAAAGAGACGCTTTCGGGCGCCGTTTTAAAATTGTATAAAATTAGGGATGGCCATTCCGCAAAAATAGACAACCGAGCCTTGTTTGAATTAAATTCTCTATCGAATGAGCTAGGTCTCCTATGGTTTTGCCAACGACTCAAAAAACACTCGTTGTGGGCTATCGGGGGTTGTAGATGACCCGATCCATGGGCTCTGCTGGTCGAGCTTGGGCTTTATTTTCTTGAAACTGTCGAATTGTTAGGTTACCTATCCTGAGATCTTAGAATCAAAATCCTGAACACGAACGCTAGCTTCTGATGGGATAAGTAATGACAGAGAGGTAAGAATCGCGAACACCATAGACCCGAGGTGGCACCTTAACTTTACTCCGGAAGATTGTCATTTTTTCTTGCAGGTCACCGTCCCTTTAAAACTCGGGATGGTCACTGTTGTTGCAAAATATCTTTCGAAACTTTACGCTGTACTTGTCGAAAACCATCAATTTCAGCTGACCCAAACGTGATGGTGGGCCTACCACTAGCGCCCGGTACCGTATTCCTGCCTGGGATGAACGGGCTTTTTCTGGGACTTCAACAACTTCCGATGCATCAGCCACCCATTGGATACCCGATGAAGGTTAGCCTTGAATTTTTGAAAAATCCTCGAAATTCGCGGCATTGAAATCGAGATGAGATCCTTCACTTCAACGCTCCTTTAAGATGCTGTTTCAGACGACCCAAACGTCGCCAATGATTCCGGCGCCGATCATCTTGAAAGATCCGGTAGGTGTAGACTTCTTGCTCTCTCTCTCTCTCTCACTATCCCTCTTACACAGCAGGCGTCAGCAAGCCTATTCTTTCCGAAAATTCCCTCACAAAATGGTTCAAACAGCCGTCATGTGAGAGTTTGCGATGCGTAGCCTCTCGTAGTGACAGCGAGATAAGACTGCCCGTCGGCTTGTTTCGGCGATCGTTGAGCCTGGAAAAATTCTATCCCATTATCGATTAGAGCGCTGATCTCGATTCTGGTCCCAGATCGGGAAAGTTGCGATTTCACCGGTTTTTAGACCTGGGCAAGTTTTCATGAATTTTGACTTAGCCAGTCTTTCTTTTTGAACTTGTTGAACTTGACGTTGTCATTTTCAAGCGCTTTTATGCATCTGGGGATGCAGTAATTCATATTTTTCGTACCCTAAATCAGCCATACGTTGCTGTTCTTGCGCTTTTTGAGGATTTTTCGGACTCACGACCATTTTTCAGATGGAGCAGCTTTTCTCCACAATTGCCACACACCCGTCGTTGGCCTCCCCCATCTCGACGCACTCCTTGATGTCGTCGCTCGGTGGGCCCACCTCATCTGCCACCTCTGCCACCCCGGCTTCTCCGATTTTAACCTTCACCCCGAGCGATAGGCTCGCGACCCCCGAGCCAATGATGAGGAGGGTGAGTATTACTTACAGCACAACAATATGAAAATTTCTAGTAACGAGGATTACTGTTGTCAGAGCTAAACCGACCCTCCAATGGACCAGGTCTCAGCGGCTACGCGTTGAATTAATTGGCGTTGATCTTATCGCGACAAGAAACTAATTTTAGCGTATTATGTAGCTGTCGATAGTTAGAAAATATAAAACCATCATTCTTGCGCTTCCACCGTCACTTTAAAGCTGTAATTCTTGGCTGAGGGGGGGGGGGTGGATCGGAGTCCCGCAGGGTGTTTACAAGTGTTACAATGCTGCACGTGATGCCGTTTTTGTCCATGCAATTTTTTCCTGATTTTCGGCTTGATACTTTATCCCATGATGCCCCGAAAAAAAGCCTAGCCGCCGAAACGGCAGCCTGATAAAGAAATCGATATCGGGCCCGAGGGCGGGGTGCCAGTTTTTCCGCCTGCAATGCCTTTCTATCCGAGATTTGATGCCGCGCATTAATGATAGGGATTTTGATACTTTTAGCTAGGTGACTTTATTCCCCGTTTTTTTTTTCTTAATATTGGAAACCTTTTATTTCTACCCGCTACCAGTTAAAACTCTCGTCTTCGTGAAAACTCTGACTTTACGATTTTACATAACAATTCCTTCAAGCCCGTTAATTACTATATGGGAAGGTGCTTAATGGTAAGATAGCCGATAAGCGCAATCAGCATACGCCTTTCCAACAGCAAAAAAGACTTATTTATAGCAAAAAATTAAGCAAGTCAAGCTATTTAAGCCCAGAAATTTAACTTTTGAAAAATCTCTTTTCTTTGCCCTGTATTTGCTAGATTTAAATCGGAATAAAGTAAAGGCGTTGAAAAAATTAGCATAAAACAAACTGAAGTGGGCTGACATACGGTCGAGAAGAAACTAAGAACTTGGAAACTTTTCAGCCTCGCTAGAGTCGTTTTTATATGACCCCCGACACCTTTGAGGTGTTTTATGTGTCTCCACCCTCCCGCCCATCCCCTTATATTTACATAGTGTCACCCATTGTTCGATGTGTATCGATGCGTTGTGTGTAGGTTGATCACGGAAACCGGGGGGCCCGCCCCGTTCAAAAAGTTCGCTTTTACCTGGGGGCTAGGGGCCGCAGTATTGTCTAGCCTAGGTGGCGAGTCTTGCATCCAAAAATAGGTCGGTTTTTTAGAAAGAATAAATTATGCCAAACTGCTTAATGCTACTAATATAAAGCAAGAAAGGTCTTGATTTGATGGCGTAATCAACTCATAAGCCATTTTCAGATGGGCCAGCCGCCCTGCTCAATATGCGGTGTTGAATCGACGGGGATCCATTTTGGCTCGGAGGCCTGCGCGGCGTGTAGTGGGTTTTTTACTTTTTCTAGATTTTATTTAAATTTTACTTTCTGGGTTTAATTTGCTATTTTGAAAAATTTTCCAAGCTGTTTTTGTATATTTTTTAATATGCCAATTCGCGAAAATTCTTGGCTTAGAAAAGCATTTTTCAGAAAAATTTTAACGATTTTTTCGCTCGATTTTTTAATGGCTTAAAATAGCTTAAATTCTACATTAAATTTCCTACTTACAATTTTCCCGTTGCTAGGCGCCTTCTTCCGGCGCACCGTCGTCCTCAACAAGCAGTACCACTGCCCGAAGGGTGGAAAGTGTGTGGTCACGAAAGGTCAGCTTTTTATTTTTTCTAATGTAATATACCCGTTTGTTCTATTAAAAATAGCTATCGCTATGTCCTATAAATCTTGTTAAAAAGCGTAATTTTCGGCTTTCAGACGCGCCCGGGGCCCAAAAATGCCGAGCCTGCCGCTATACCAAGTGCATCAAGGTGGGGATGGACAGGAAAGGTATGGTTTTCAAGCCATGAAAAGCTACAACTTTATTTAGCCGTTCAACAACGCCGAGATGCCATCGGAAAATATTCTGTCGAAGCGGAAATGAGCCGAGAAAATGGCAGAAAACGGCCTTCAGACCCGGAAGACGACGACGGGATCGATGCATCTAGTGCTCATGGTATGATTTCAAGCCTTTTTTTCGTAGCTGGCGAAACCTAGTGGACTCAGGAGGACGATTTTCGGCTTTGTGAGGCTTTTAAAAGAAGCAATAACATCCAGGAAGTGAAAAATTCTTTATAAATTTAGGCTCCACTCCTCTTGGCGCTATGGACTCGGCGCCTAGATCCCCAAAATCCCCAAGAACTTCCGGGACCGTACTTGACGAATTTGTGGAGAAGCACGAGGTGAGGAAATTGCGAAATTATCTATAAATTTAAGCTCCGTCATATTAAACTAGTTAAAAATTTAAATTTTAGAACCTAAATCGTAAGCGAAAATTGTTCTACACCTCCCACTCCTTGGCGGACATGTTTGATGATGATACGGATTTGGTGAGTCGTTCTCTCTCTCTCGCACTTTCTCTCGCCCTCTTTCTCTCTCGCACTCTCTCTCTCTCTCTCTCTCTGTCTCTCGCTCTCGTTCTCTCTCTGGCAGAGATCTCTAGCTACAACCTTTCAGAAACCCGTGGAACTCTCCGACTTCGCCGAGTGCATGTTCCAACTTTGGCAAATCGAGCCCCGGCTTGCCGCCGAGTTCATCGCCAACAATCGTTATCTAGCTCATCTACCGCCCAATGAAAAGGTGGGCAAACTACCGTACCAACTCGAAATCAGCGATTTCGAGGAAAAAATGCGAGATTTGCTATCGCCTTAAAATTTTGGAATCGCTGAAAAATCTAAAAAATAAGTTTTCCTGTAGCCCTACCGAAATTACGGTAGCTAAAAAATCCTAAAATACTCCCAAACTCCTGCCTTCCAGACAAAACTCCTCAAAAATTTCATGCTCCTCTTCCAAGCCGTCGAAGAGCCGTATTTAACTTGGAAATACTGCGGCTTCGGCAAGGACAAGTGGATGATGCCGAATCGGTTAGTTTCGTGTCATTGTCCCTACAAAACCTCGGCCTTTAGGACGTTCATCGACTTCAATCGGATAGACTACTACTACAAAACTGACAAATGCATCAAGGGGTTGAATCTGGATAAGGCGACGGCAAGAAGGTCAGTTCAGCAATATGTTTTCTTGTAAGGTATTGGTTTTAGCCTCTTCATTCCCTCCTTTCAACATGCCCTGGATTTGGTTGGGAATCAGATGTCGTCGATGGACATTGGATATGTGGAGCTCGTGGCGCTGGCCTCGATTTTGTTGCTGGATCCTTGTAAGTCTTTTTATCGCTCTGTCTCTCTCTCTCTCTCGCTCTCTCTCTCTCACTCTCTCTCGCTCTCTCTGTTGTTCTCTCTCGTTCTCGCTCTCTTCTGGTTCTTTTACCCTCGCTCTCGTCCATTCTGGTTTTAAGGCTTAGGCTTAGGCTTAGGCTTGGGCTTAGGCTCGGGCTTAGGTTAACGATTAGTTTTCGACTCTCTAACTTCCCTCTTTCCAGTCATCGAGGGCATCGAACCCGAGACGAAGGCGTTGTGCGCAAAGTTGCGGAACCAGGTGATCCAGGTGAAACTTTAGACCTTATTTGAAGTCTCTGAAGCCCATTTTCTAGCTGTCACACTACATTTAAGTCGCCAAAAACTTCTGAAAACTTCGTTTTAGGACCTTTTCGTCCTCTACCAAAATGGATGTGTAGCGGAAGACCCTGAAGTGCGACTTGGAATGCTGATCAACATTATTTCTGGCATCAAGGTAAAAAAGGGAGACTGAGCGAGAGAGAGCGAGAGAGAGAGAGGGAGAGATCATGAGCAAGAGACTCAATTTGTGCTTCAGGTCCACGCCATCAAGTCGATGGAGAACATGCTGATGCTCAAGACATTCGACATTTGCCCCCGGGATCGACTTTTCGACGAAATTGTCGGCATTCAGACCTGATTGTCGGGATTTTCTAGGATTTTCTATATTTCAATTTTTGGCAGATTTCTATGCTTTGTGCAATACTCATTAAAAATGCCCGCCCCAAGTATTAGAAAATTTAAAAGTTCCTTTTTTAGCCTTTTTTAAGAACGAAACTTGAACGCTTTGCTCCAAATTATTCTTCTTTCTTGTTCGCCCTTTTTGCTCCACCCAACGGATCTCCATAGTAGCCCGTTTCGCTTATGTTTTTTGTTCCTTTCCGTTTTTGTCCAAATCCCGGTTCCTTTGCTCCCTCTTTCCGGCGTCATTTCGATTTTTTGAATTTTCATTACCTCTGGTTATTATCCATTACCGACGGGTTTTTTCTGACCACAAAGCTTTCCGCGCACCAGCTTTGTCCATATTCTAAGTGCATATCCTGTATATAGGTGATCGATAAAATATTGAATTATTAAGGGTTTTTCCGAATAGTTGCAAAAATTAGCAAAACTTAGAAAGAAAGTTAGGGAAGATGAGAGAGAGGCAGAGATGGAAAAAGAAATACAGGGGAGAGAGAGTGAGAGAGCGAGAGTGAGAGAGAGTGATAGAGAAGGAAAGAGCTATAAAGATATAGAAACGAGAGAGAGATAAATAGAGAGTGAGAGATACAGAGAGAGAGAAGAGAGAGAGAGAGAGAGAGAGAGAGAGAGAAAGAGATGTTTCATACCCCTAAAACAGCAATACAATGGAAATTCCGCTTTGCTACTATGAACCCGGCGTGGGATATTGGTGTTCTAACACTCTTTCGCACGTTTCATCGAATGACCAACAAGGGATGGCCACGCCGTGCTACAAAATTGCTATAAATTATGATATTATTTAGGGGGAAAGGCTATTTTGCTTTCCTAATTGACCTATTTTTGGCTTAGATATCGTCTCATTCAAAAAGCCCTATAAAAATTATTTCCAGTACACTTTAATCAATGACACCACCAAGAGGCCCTGGCGCTGGAGGAGGATTTTTATTCATATTCTTATCTGCTCTACTTGTAATCTACGTCCTGAATGTCAACCGTAAGACCTCGGATCTAGATTATCTCCGAGGAAATCGCAGCTCTTAAATTAAAAGAAAATTCAAAAAGAGTGTTTAAAAATTATTGTTAACCGATTACCGTACTTCCAGAAACGGTAGCCATCAGAAGCAGTCAGAGACATGGAAAGCCAGATTTTGAATTGCTCGAATCGATTGTGGCCCGATACCAGAAGCAGGCGCTGGTCAGGGTTAGAGCCCTACAGTAAGTTCAAAGAGAGGAGATAATTAGAGGTAGAGATGGAGAGAGCGATGAGAGCGAGATCGAGAGAGAGTGAGAGAGAGCGAGTCAAAGAGAAAGATCTTCTTTTCAAGGCACCTCTTTCAGAGGTGTCTACAACGGAAAGGGCATCGACATAAAATGGCGTCGAGGGACCAAGTACGTCACGATGGTGCCCGAGGTGTACTGTGCAAATCGGGTAGCTTAAGTTAAGCTTTCCGATCCTCGAATTAGGTCCGCATAGGGAACGTGGTAGATGGCGGGAAGTGGATGTGCAACCCGGAAGCTGTTAAAGGTACAAGCCAGAGTAAAAAAAAGAGAGAGAGAGGGAGACAGTGAAAGAGAGCGAGAGAGTGAGAGAGAGCGAGAGAGATAGGAAGAGAGTGAGGGCAACAGATTGCATTTTAGAAAGCTGCGCCATCTTCTCACTGGGAGTCTTGGGCGATATCTCCTTTGAGGAAGAGTTTCAGGAGATGACGAATCAGAAGTGTGTTGTGTACTCGTATGACAAGGTATCTGTTACTGACTACAGTTTATCGTTGCGTTCTGTCTTTTTTTTCCAGAACAGTCCAGGGCAAGCGATTATCGATCGGCTGCCGCAAATTAATGGACGCTTTACCAAAGCTTTGATCGCAGATTTTGACGATCCAGCGGTAAGCGTTGCGGTTCTCAGGCTCTCTTTCTCGCTTTCTCACTTTTTCTAGCGTTTTCTCCGACTGCCCAAAAGAAATTTTTTGTATAGACAAACACGCGCAGTATCAAGTCTGAGCTTCAACTGTACAAGCTGGACCGGGTCGAGGTGTTGAAGATTGATATTGAAGGTATTACTACCAGTTTTAAAGTATTTTTCCAAATCTAGGCGCCGAGCTAAAAGCCTTACCACCGCTTCTGGAGCAGGCGCTGATTTGCCAGGTAATTCGAAAGCTTTATCGACTTAAAAATGCTTGCAAATGCGGAGAGGGTGCGACAGAGAGAGAAATAAGCGAGAGAGCGAGACTGAGAGAGAAGGAGAGAGAGAGGATAGAGAGACTGCAATTCCCGGGGAAAGCAAACGTTCACATCGACACCCCCTCCCCTTGCTTCACCCTCCCTACCATCATCTGCAAGCTTCCATAGACCACAGCCAATCAAAGAAGTTACTCAGAGTCCCCCTTTTCTCTGCTGGCAATTAGACAGTTTCGTAGCCGGGCAAAGAACTGTGTGCTAGACTGTGGCCCCGGGTGTGGGGTGAGGTTTGAACACCTGGGGAGCTCAAGAAAGCAAAGCTCGAGATTCGGGGCCAGGCTTTAATTAGGATATTCTCGGCTTAGGCTTAGGCTTAGGCCTAAGCTTGGCTTAGGTTCGACTTACATTTTTCAGATTTTGATCGAAATCCACGGGCTACCGGAAGAGGTCATCGACCTGATCGTGTTTATGGCGAAGACAGGGTAGCAATTTTCGTTCAGTTTAGCCAGATTATAACTCGGTTTTTCGGTGTCAGTATCCTTTGAAAATCCATATTACGTTCTTCCAGATACCGCATGTTCCACTAAGAGGTCAACGGCCTCTCCCTCGACTTGAGCGAGTACTCGTTTATCCACGAGAGCTGCATGGAGCAGTTCGGAGCCGTCCCGTTGGCGTATTACTGGGATAAAATTAACATTTCCAGACCAGCTGGTGTGTAAAAATCAAGCCATTGATGCGCTTAAATAGAGATATCGCTTGATTTGCAAATTTTAGTGTTTTTGTAGCTTGTCTTTTTTGCTAATTTTTAACCTTTTTTGCATTTCCTAAACGGGTAATTTTTGTTTTGCTTTTTTGGGTCTCTTTAATAAATATTTAGGAAAGTTTGCTCCTAAAAATCAGCACCAATGTTCCTATCCTTGCCCGCTAAAACTTGCCCCATGCTAGGGGGCTAATCTCAGCAAAAGCCGTCCCATTAGCCTAGTGCTTGAGGCGCGAAATGGGTGGCAATGGGTGGCGCGCCCTAGAACTACGCACCGCTCCAATCGACATCCTTGATTTTCGGCCAAAATGCAGGCACTGGTGCTGCTACTTGCTTTGCCGATTGTGTTTGCATTTACGTTTGAGGAGGTAAGCTAACGTGCTTAAGCTTAGGCGTAGGCTTAAGCTTAGGCTTTGGCTTAGGCTTAGGCTTAGGCTTAGCCTCGGGCTTGGCTTGAGCTCAGACTCCATTTTTTTCGTTTAGCGTGAACTTTTCAATGGTCTCGGCGCCCGCGAAGCGTTCCACCTAGAAAATTTCGAGAAGAAGATTGCCAACCTGACCTTGGTGGGCTTTGATCATTTTCTTAACTACTAAAACGTATGACTTGATTGTTCCTTCTCTATAGGCCCAGCAAAGCGAGGAGATCCGAAAGTATGTGGCGACTATTCCTGCTCACAGGCGGGAGAGCTACGAGATGCGCAAGATGGAAAAGAACAAGGAGTGGAAGAGGGTGAGAAGATCAACAGAGAGAGAGAGAGAGAGAGAGAGAGAGAGAGAGAGAGACAGAGACAGAGAAAGACAGAGAGAGAGGGAGAGAGAGACAGAGATGAAGAACGTGATCGACTCAGAAAGAAAAAGATGCTCACCTCTTGAAAACGAATTCTTAGAAAATTCACCTACTGCGCCTGAAGGCGGTCAAAATCCTAGGCAAACAGAACTACAGGAAATCCATGGCCGTAAGTCCTACCGTACCCTAAAAAATCTTTTTAAAAAAAAGCAAAAAATCCTTTTTCAGGCCCTACACAAGCCTGAATTGAATCGACAGCAGCGTCTCGAAGCCATCCTGAAATTTATGAAGCGCGTCAAGCTCCTTGGGCAAAAATCCATCGTGAACAATTGGGCCCGTGAGGAGATCCCGGCCGGGATCCAGTAAAATTATTAACTATGGAAGTTGTATGGATAAACGTTATTTGTATTAAGAGTACGCAACAAACGCAAATCCAAGCCTGGACCAATTTTGTTCAGAGTCCGATTTTGTAATTCCCGTCCTGATTTCCGGAATTTCCGGAATTCCGGGACGTCTTCTCAATCGGCCCCTCATCCAAATCGGGGTCAATTTTCTTGGCCCCAAAATGAGGAGGCGTCTTTGTTTGGCGTTCCGCCTCCTTGAAGCGCCCAAAAGAAATTCCACTCACGCCTTAATTTCCCGATCCTGTCGTTTGGTTCTTAGGTTGCCTCTCGCTCTCTCTCGCTCTCTCTTTCTCTCTCGCTTTCTCCATCTCACTCTCTCTCTCTCTCTCTTACTCTCAAATGAGCCTATTCTAAATTGGAAACCCTTGAATCATTGAGCCCAAGAATGCACGTTTCAAAGTACGCTTCGTTATTTGCTCAGTTTTGAGCTTCGTACTTTAGATGTTTGCTGCTAATTTTTGCACAAGCCGTTTGTTACAGTGAGCACCGCCATGCCTCTGTCTACAGTAGGACGACCGACAAATCACGTAAGTTCTCTGAGTCTGCAGCCGAAAGGGCCTTGTCAATAGGAAAACCAAAGAAGCCCTGTAGTGTGTAACCAAAGTTTAGTCCGGAAAAGTTTAGTTCTGGGTGCCGTTTGACGAGAAGCTGAATAAGGTACATTTTGTTTCGGGATGTAATGGGTATCCATTTCCTAAAAAAATAAAACCTGACCTACGGTATCGACAGGAAAGCTTTCTAAATTTTCGGTTGCAAGGCCGCTTACCATGCGATTTTCAAGGTCGGCCAAACCCTGGCGATGCACCTGGACCAAGCTGATCTCGAAATTTCCCTCTGGGGCTTTGCCCTTGTCACCAAGCCGCTGATACTTACTGTAAGTTAACTTTTTCTCTACTATTTCTCATTTTCTGTAGACCGTGTCGGCGATGATGACCTGCTTGGCCTTGTTTCTGGAACTACGCCCCAAAAGTTGTCCGATCTCAAGGAGTAATTCGACCTGGTTTATATAAATTGTTACTATAAGCGGAACAATAGCGAGAGAAAAGGAGGGAGAGAGCGAGAGAGAGAGCGAGAGAGAGTGGGAGAGAGTGGGAGAGAGTGGGAGAGAGAAATACAGGCAAAAAGTATCCATCTGGAAATTTTACGAAAAACGTCGTAAACTAAACGACAAGTCTTTGGTTTGGTTTTAGTTTTTGGATTAGTTTTCCTCACGTCATCCAACGAACTCGAAGACCAGTCTAAAAAGCGCTTTTTTCAAGTTCTTCTCCCTGCCCAAAACACCGTGTTGTGACCCCGTTATTTGCTTGTCCAACGTCTGGGGGCCCGTTCAATGCCCCGGCGACGACTACGTGCAAATAGAGCATTACAAAATACCGTAAATACGGACCACTAAAGAATTCGGAACGTCAACGCTAAAAGAAGCGAGAAGAAGGTTATGCCAATATTTTCGGCTTGTTGACCCTGGCGAAACCCCCGAAATAACAGTCTTGAACTGGCTAGATTTTTGTAATTCGTTGTTACTCACAACTGGTCGTTGGTATAAAAGCCGAGGTGCCACCAGGATGACAACCAGTCTTCGATACCTTCTGAATATCTACAGAAGCCCTACAAAACTGCACAATGTTCAAGTCGGCGCTTTTCGTACTACTGATTGCTGGAGTTGCACTGTAAGTTAAACTTCTTTTTTGACCGCAATTTTTAAACGCTTTTTAACGTTTTAGTAATTGTTTAAATCATACTATATCTTATAAAAATTATTACTCGTTGATTTTTTCGCTTATTCCAGTTTTTCAACAGGTTTGAATGGTTAAAATCTATCCAAAAACCAAACAAAAATAAGCGGTGCCTTGGCGGCTTGCCAAAATTGCCAAATTTTGGATTCGCATCCGGTTTTAATAAAAATTTTTAGAGTGCTTTAATTCCAGATTCAGCATTTCAAAATCGATACAAATTTTTGCCTTCACAGTCCCTTTAAAACGAAAAATTCAGGTGCAAGGACAGTTCTGAGAAGAACCGCCAGAACTCGACGCTAAACCGCACCAACTCCCAATACTACAACTCGGCCAGCCAGTCGAGATACGGATACGGTAGGTCGTGCCAACAGTTTAGCAAATTAGCATCTTTAGGCGGCGACGACAGCAATGAGGACGGGCTGTACGGCCGTGGATATGTGGGTTACTGTAATTCAAAGCCTTCCAACCTCCTTTAACTAATTATATTTTAAATCTGGCTACATAGCTGGTCTCAAATTATTTCAATCTTTAATAGTATTTAATATCTATTAAATTCTGAAAGGATAATAACATTTTTCAGAACTCCGGCTCCGGCTACAACGGGTATTCCGGCTCCTCGCGCCCCAGCAACAATGGTCAAAGCACGGGTTACGGTAGCGGTTACGGTAGCCAGTACGGAAGTGGGTACGGTAGCGGGTACGGAACGGGCTACCAGAACTACAACACTCGTCAGGGACGTGCTGCTGGTTGGTGCATTATCGATGTTCAAAACATTGAATTTTCTAGGATTTGGCACCCAATACGGTCAAGGCTACAACGGGGCCAATGGACAGTACGGTGAGTTACAGTAATCGCAAAAAAAAATTAGAAATGACAAATAGGCGCTTTCACTTCAAAACATATTTCGAAATCCGTGTAAATCCCAAAAAAAGTAAAAACCGTCAATTTTCCAAAAATTGTCTATCCAGGGTTACAGTAAACTGAAAAATACAAAAATGTCAAATGACAAATTTGGCTACGGTATTGTTTTATCTTTCTAAATTCCAGGGCAATACGGCAGCAGCCAGTCGGGCTACGGCTACGGTCAGGGCGGTCGTTACGGTAGCCAGTACGGGCAGCAGGGCAACTACGGTAGCCGCTACGGCCAGACCGGGCAGCGCGGGCAGTATGGTAGCCAATACGGTAGCGGCTATGGTAGCCAGTACGGCAACAACCGAGGTAAGTTATTCTAATCATCTCTCTCTCTCTCTCTCTCTCTCTCTCTCTCTCTCTCTCTCTCTCTCTCTCCTCTCTCTCTTTCTCTCTCTCTCGTAACCTCAGAATCGTAATTTTACAGGTTAAACCACGCGCCTAACCTCTCGCCAGCCAACTGTGATCACAATGTAAGAAACTGTATTAAACTGTACCTAATTACTGTAGTTTTATTATTGTACTCACCTTGTAATTACTATTGTAATTCTGCCAATGAATAAACGAGCTTGCAAAACTGAGGAAACTTTCAAAGAAGTATGCAAACCAATGGTCGAGGTGGAAAAGTGGGGACTTCGTCCAGAAAAATCAAAACCTGGAAACCTGGAGAAATTAGTATATCCTAAGTTGCATGCGCTTAGCCGTAAGCATTTGGAATTAAGGAACTGCCCGGAAGAGCGGAAGTGGCTTGAAATTAGCATAGACTAATTTGCATCCGGAAACCGTAGAGAAAAAGATTGGCGGAAAAAGCATTGTCATTTCTATTTCGTTTTCCCGACCCTTTGGCTGCCAAAGGTTTTCTAATAGGTTTGTTACTTTTTCCTGTGTATTCTAGTTGAAGTTTTATGCAAACTCCAATGCAAATTTTTATGCCAAAAAGGCCCCACTTTGCCGAGTGTAGCCGTAATTTGTTCAAACCATCATTTTCCAGCCGTTTCCGCATGGCCATCATCCCCGAGCAGTGCGAGCTGGACGTGGTGGAGGCGCTGATGGCCGCCGGGCTGGACCCGCTGAGTCTGGTCGACATCAAGCACGAGCCGATGGACGAAGAGGAGCCCCTGCCGGAAGACCCGTACACACTTATTCCGGAATGTGACCCGAGTCTCGACCCGAGGCTCAACCACCATCTTCACGACGACGGCGAGCAGTACGCGTTTGAGATGAGCCAGATGCCGCGGCTCGAGCCGCAGTTCAGTTACGAGCCGGTCGACGAGGTCGAGGAGCAGCAGCAGCAGCAGCAGCTGTACGACGACTACCACAATCAGGAGCATGAGGTTGGGTGGGCTACGTTTTGCGCTTCGGCTCAGTCAGAAATTATCAACCTTTAGATGCCGATGAACATCGACGAGGAGCCGCAACAACCCGACAGCTTCAAACCGGCCGGCAGCAACTCGTGGAACGCCGCCAGGGTCAAGGACGAACCGATCGACGAGTGCGAGCAGTACAACAACACCTACAGCAGCCCTGGATACCAGGTATGACTTTGTCAAAAGCTAGTAGATGATCTCAGGTTCCGATGAGCGCCGAGGAGCTACAGCGGCAGATCGAGAGCTTCGAGCCGGTCGGGATGGTGTCGCAGAACCTCGCCAGGGTCAGGGACGAGCAACAGCCCCAAGAGCACAACACTACCTACCGTAGCCCTGAATTCGAGGTAGCATTAAAGTAGAGGCGTTTTAGTAGATGATCTTCAGAGGTCGAGGGGCGCCGGCGTCCAGGGCAAGGTCAACCTCAACCTGGCCGTCAAGATCAAGGAGGAGCAGCAAGAGCAACAGCAGCAGTACAATACCATCCACGATGACCATGTGGGGAGCTTGGTACTTATCTGCTAGCGGAGGGCAGGCATAATAGTAATTATCTAGATACAAAACTTGAATCCTAAGGAAATACGCGCTCAAGAAATCAGCACCTTTTTGCAACCATTGAGCACCTACAGATGCCGGTCGACGACGCCGGAGAGCACGAGCCGCACCTTGATCAGTACCATCCCTACTCGAGCCCCCAGTACATGGACATGTCCATCGAGTCGGAGCAGGAAGAGGAGGGACAGTGCCAGGGCAGCAGCTCGTCCTCCTCGAACCCAGGCGGCGAGCCTGACCTGAACACTGCGACTATGAAAGGTAAGACTTCGTCTCCCATATGCTGGTGCGTTTCAGGCGTCAACCCGAACCACCTGTCCTCCCATACGCCCATCGAACTCGAAAACCGCCGGCTGGAGTTGGAGCTCAAGATCAAGAAGTATGGAAGGGGAGAGAGGAGAGAAAGAGAGATAGAGAGAGAAACAGAGAGAGCGAGAGAGAGAGAGAGAGAGCGAGAGAGAGAGAGAGAGAGAGAGAGGGGAGAGAGAGAGAGAGAGAGAGAGAGAGAGAGAGAGAGAGATAGAATGATTTCTCATTTCAATTCAGACTTGGTGGCCACATCGACAGACACAAGGAGGGTAAGCTGCTCGCCCCGAAGCTGAGCTACCACCGCAGCAAGATTGCAATCCTCAAAAATCGTGAGCATCACTTGAATCTCCAAATTTTTATTATTTCCAGTCCAACCCGACCCACACCGTGTCGTCACGCGCTCCAAGGCCGTCATTGCTGAGCAACAGAGTTTGTTCATCTACTGGAACATCAGTTTTTCGCTAGAGTCGGCCCCCGCCGTTGAGACGCAACCCGTCGACCCGTTGCCGTACTTCAAGCCGCGACGCCCCTATGAGCCGCCTGCCCGAGTCCAGGTAAAGTTAGGCTCAGGCTTAGAGCCTTGAGTTTTGGCTTAGGCTTAGGCTTAGGCTTAGGATTAGGCTTAGGCTTAGGCTTAGGCTTAGGCTTAGGCTTAGGCTTAGGCTTAGGCTTAGGCTTAGGCTTAGGCTTAGGCTTGGGCTTAGGCTTAGGCTTAGGCTTAGGCTTAGGCTTAGGCTTAGGCTTAGGCTTAGGCTTAGGCTTAGGCTTGGGCTTAGGCTTAGGCTTAGGCTTAGGCTTAGGCTTAGGCTTAGGCTTAGGCTTAGGCTTAGGCTTAGGCTTAGGCTTAGGCTTAGGCTTAGGATTAGGCTTAGGCCTAGGCTTAGGCTTAGGCTTAGGCTTAGGCTTAGGCTTAGGCTTAGGCTTAGGCTTAGGCTTAGGCTTAGGCTTAGGCTTAGGCTTAGGATTAGGCTTAGGCTTAGGCTTAGGCTTAGGCTTAGGCTTAGGCTTAGGCTTAGGCTTAGGCTTAGGCTTAGGCTTAGGATTAGGCTTAGGCCTAGGCTTAGGCTTAGGCTTAGGCTTAGGCTTAGGCTTAGGCTTAGGCTTAGGCTTAGGCTAAAGCATTTCTAAGCAAATTCTTTTCAGTACGTCAACGTCGACTACGCCGACTACGCCCTGCCCTAATACATCTATGCCATCATCTACGATTTCCAAAAAAAAAACCTTGTGCCATTACATTTTTATGTGTGATCCCTGGAATTTCGCTTAACAGGTGCTGAATAAATATTATACCGGGTTTTCTTGAATTTTATGATCTGAAAGAACTGAAAAAAAATGTTTATTCATATTTACAGACAATTATTACTTTGATCCATTTTTCACATGTTTTGCGAGGCGTCAAATGGATTGTGGCGTACTCCTAGTGGGTAGACGTCTCCCCAGCGGGAGGGGAGCTGGAAAAAAATTTCTATTTTTTTTATTGAGCCTACCTGATTGCCATCGCCGAATATCACTATCGATTATATTCATGTGAATGACGTTCAAATCTAAAAAATCGGGATTTTGTGAGAAGGAACGAGAGAGTGAGGTAAAGAGAAAGATAGAGGGAGAGAGTGAAAGAGAGAAAGATATATAAAGGGAGGGAGAGAGAGAGAGAGAGAGAGAGAGAGAGAGAGAGAGAGAGAGAGATAGCTAGAAAGAAATTGGACGAACCTGGTGGAGCTACATCTGAAGGCTCAATTTCAAGTATCGGACTGAAAAAAAAGATTTTCTTTAAAAATTTGGCCTACCTAGCCAAAATAACGCAAAATAACAAGCCGACTAGCAATGAAAACTTGATCATGTCCAACTTTGTGTCTGGCGCTCATCCCCAAAATTGCACCTTTATATGGGGGACGCACAGGTTGCATTTGAAAGGCGCGTCCCCCGGGAAAACAGTTTGGTTGATTCACGCATTGTTCAAGCTTGAATACCGGGTGAATATTGTTGTTTTTGAAATATTTTTAAAGTGGCGGATCGCTGTGGAAATCCAGGAAATCGAGATCGGGGGAGAGAGGGAACGAGAAAGAAAGAGAGAGAGAGAGAGAGAGAGAGAGAGAGAGAGCGAGCGAGCGCGCGATGGCCACTAGGCTAAAAGCCGTTAGAATTTGGCATCTAATGGGTTTTCATGGCTTTTTGCGTTTTTTGACTGCGTAATTTGGCGTATTGTAATCCACTAATTAGATAGATACATTTATTCGCTCATTTTGGCAAAATATCGTCAGCCAAATATTTGGCACAGTCCGAATTCCTGACACAATCCCCGTTGGGGTTGTAGCTGTAGCCCTTCTTGCAGATGCACTCGTAGTGTCGGCACAGGTTCCAGCAGGTCTGCAATGATAGCTAGACATAGCCCCTGGTTATGTTTTTTTGACATTAATGCATGTGAGTTCCGGGTTTGGAATTTGCGGAAGTTTCAGACCTTGTTGGCGTTTTCGAGGTCATGCTCAATTTATAAACCTTAACAGCTACGGCCCTTTGTTCGGATCTTTTAACGACGCTGAGCCGTGGATCAACGTCTAAAGATTCAGAATTTCACAATAAATTCAAAGTTTTGAAAACTCATGCTCACCGGTGTAGCAGGACCGGCCCGCACAGTTCCGCAGGCTCGACATTTCCGCAACGGCGCGCACCAGACCCGCTCCTCATGCTCGTTTGGACATGGCCTAACAGAGCGATTTTTTTTTGTTACAGGGGCAGCGTCTTAGTTCATTTTTTAGGTTGAAAAATAATTAAAAATCCTTGAATTCAATATATAGGGTTTTCCGACGTTTGTGAGCCTACCTGAAGTGATCGCCGCCCAAATAATTGACTTTTGGCGTGCCCTGTTGAGCGGTTGTGAAGGACACAAAATAGTAGGCTAGAAAGAGTAAAACCGGAAGAAACATAGCTTAAGCGTGTTTGGGGCGATGAATTCTACATCATCTGAAACCCTCAAGCGGCCGGCTGGGGTGATAATTGGGTTATCCCGGAATAGCCGGGCCTTCGGAATTGCCAAATTTGCCGTCGCTCTATCCCCCCTATGTTGCTCCATCTCTCTCTCTCTCACCCTCTCTCTCTCGCTCTCTCGCTCTCCGTCTCTCTCTCCCCCGTCTCTCTCTATCTCCCGCTCACCCTCTGTTTCTCTTTCTCGATGCGCCAACCATTTCCACAACATTTATTAGAATCAATCTCCAAAAATCATGTCCAAAATTAATATTTTTGTTTTATTATACACACATCCACAATATCAGAAACAGAAACCGATAGAAAGAATATGGACGGGGCGAACCTAAAAACGGCGGGTGCGAGCAGGGTGGGCGGGCACATCGGCAAAATGTGACCATGTTTGGGCGAATTATGCGCGGGGGCTACGGTAGGTTGAGCAACTTTTGGGAAGTAGAGGAGAGGAGGGGGATGGCAATTGAGCGCAGATTAGAAAACCGAAAATTAGGCGTGCAGTTTGCAGAAGGGCTCGCCGTTCTTCGCATAGAAGCTCTCGCCCTCCAGGTTGACGTTGCAGCGCTGGAATTGAGAAAATTGAGGTTGAAACCTAGCCAGAGCTTAAGCCTAAGACTAAGACTGAACCTAAGCCTAGCCTAAGCCTAGGCATAAGCCTAAGCCAAAGTCAACACCCAGCTTACCGTGCAGTTGAAGCAGTTCGAATGGTACGCATGACCCAAGGCCTCCACCCAGCGGTCCCCGGCCTCGATCGGGTACGTGCACTGGTAGCACTTCGTGGTGAACAGTCGGTTCCAGTCTGAAACGCACAGCGTCTTCAAGATGTTCAGCAACCACTACGATCTCTCACACTCTCTCACACTCTCTCTCTCCCTCGCTATATCTCTATCCTCTACCCACCGTTCTCGCAATACGGCGATCCCTGTTCGAGGTAGAAGGCCGAGTTGCCGAACGGCTTCGAGCAGTGGGCGCAGGTGAAGCACTGCGGGTGCCACTTCTTCTGCAGCGCGTTCAGGCAGTCCTGAAAGTCAGAACATGATCATCTGCCATTCGCCGAACTCACCGAAACGATCGGCCGGGTGCACTTGGCGCAGCGCGGGGCGATGTTGCTCTCGAAGCAGTTCTGAAATTTTTGCTTGAGTAAGCCTAAGCCTAAGACGAAGCCCAAGCTTAACTGAAAGTGGTCGATCATCTACCAACCTCGCAGAACTTTTGGCCGTTCTCCTCGACGAAGCCGCACTCAAGCAGCCGTCGTCCGCACGATGTGTTGGCGCAGATGAAGTGCTCCGGGCACCAGGAAAGGCCTTGGGCGAGTACGAACGCTCCACTACAAATTACGGAGTAGGCCGTCGAGTTCAAGGAGGTCGGGTCTATCTCTTACTCTCCCACTCTTTGCGTCGCTATATCTTTCTCGCTCGCCCTTTTTCGTCAAAACTCACCGAATCTGTTGTCTGCAGGCCTCGCAGTAAGGTACTTTTCCGCCCTGGACGGGTTGGTTTAGGGTGTGAGACTCGGTGCGGGTGGTGGTCGTCTGCTGGGCGCTGCGGTTGGCGAAGGAGTTGGCTGAAAAGATCGTTTCTCTCCATCTCGCTCTCGCGCGCAGTCTCTCTCTCATCCTCTCCTTCTCTCTCTCGCCCTTCTCCCTTTGTAATTACACAAAACACCAATTTGCACCTTTCCCTAAGGACGACACAACAATACACGAAACACAAAATACGAACGGGCAGCCTGCTGCTGCTCCTCCTGCTCCTCCCTCTGCCGGGCCTCCAATTTCCGGACGATGAAGTCGGAGGAGCGGGGCCGCATTATGCTGTGCAACTCGTCGAGCACGTGGGACAGCCTGAACGAAGAAATGGGACATCGACATCACATCTATCAACACCAGTGGACAGACGGATAAGCCACATTTGCATGCATACTTTAAGGAGACATCGGGGATCGAAATTTGACCCTCTTGGTTCTTGAATAAACTGTAGGAAGAACGTTAAAAGCCTCACAAAAAAATCTGGAGTTTCTCAGCTGGAGAATTTGGAGTTCTAATTCCGATCAATTTTAAACAATACCTAGAAAAATTATGTATCCTACTATATATAAAAAAATAGTGTTTGTGTGTGTGTAGACACTTTGCATAAAAGGCTCGAAAAAACCGGGTTATTGAGATATCAGGACGGGAAAAGCGTTTTAGGGGCCAACTGAAACGTATTTAGGGGTATTCGAAGGCGTAGATTACTGCGCGCTTATCAGATTTTTAAGAAAATGACGATTTATACCTTATTTTAGTCTTTTTAAAGCATATGGAAATGTCCTCATTTGCATACGAGCCGTTAAGGGGCTTATTTCGGATTTTGCCACGCTCGCATTCGGTCGCTTTTGTTTTATTTAGTTGAGAGGTTGGCGCTAATTCGCTAGAATTATGCAAAGTGAGCAGCTTTTAGAGATACCCCCGCAAAGGCCAGGGGTGAAAAGCCGCGTAGCGGCTTTTCAACCCTGGTTTTTTTGAATTCTCGAAACTTGTAGAGAAAATTTCGATCGGGACGCTGAATTTTACCTTTTTCTCGTCCGAATAACCTTCCAGGAACTGGCTCTGAGACGTTTACTGCCTTGAATGTCCCTTTAAACCCCCAATAATCCAAGCCCTAGCAGCTAGTTGCGTCTTAGGACAAAGAACGCCATATTGAAACTTGATCCGGCCTAGGGAAGGGCTTGAAGTGGAGACGGCCTGGGAGCCAGAGGCTAAATTTTCGATCTCAAACGCTCCAAAATGCCATCATCTAGGGCCCCACAGCGCTCAGGAATTGGCAGTTTTTGCGATTTAAAGGAACCGGAAAGCGCCAAAATCGACTCTCGTGTGCATTAGGTCTCGACAGCTACGGCCGATTCGAAATGACGTTTATCAAGCACCTGTCGGCTTAAGTGGCACACACCCTTCATATCTCTCATTCTCTCTCTCTCTATCGCTCTCGCTCTCTCTCTGTGTTTCTCAATATCTCGCGCTGCGAGGCACAATTTTGAATTTAGCGTCCGACCTAGTCCTCGTCGGGGGTCGATTTTTGTGTTTCTGGTCCCTTCAAAAGTCTTTTTCTACGCTTCCAATTAATCCTTCTTTCAACCCACTGTTCCGTCTTTATCGGCAACGTCTGATAGTTCCTCCTTGGCGCTACTGGCGAATCCATCGGGTAATCGATTTCCGGAATAATCGGCCCGCCGGCCCTAACCGGCGGTTCCGGAACCCCATCCAACGCCATGTCCAGCCTCCCCAACTCTTCCAAAATCTCCCTCTCCTCCGCTGACGTCGTCAGCGGGTTCGCCGGGTGCTCTTGGACATTTCCAAAATTCTTCCTCTGTGGTGGATACGGTGTTGAACCGGGCCCGCCCTGATGTTCAGCTACTTTCCTTTGCTTCGTATCCATTTGACTGACAAAGCTTATCGCCGAGTCCAACAGCCCATGCAACCTCTGGTCCCCTAACGTCTTCTGATGTCTCTTCATACAATGTATAGCTCGTTTCCGGTCAGCGTCATCCATACCCCTGCACTCCTCAAGTTGCTCGTGCAGCTGGGAGACGATCATCATATCCCGGTCCATCTGTCCTTCATCGTCAAGGAGTTGCATGGCTTGCCGTCTCCACTCGTCCGATTCGGACATCATCGACACGGTGTCGCGCTCGCTTTTCTCGTCCCAATTCGTGTTTTCATCTATGGATTCGGGCTGAACCGCTCGGAGTTGTTGTCTTCCAACATTTGGCTTGATGATAGGGCTATGGGTCTGTTCAGGAGCTGTAGGCCTTCTGAAGGTACCCTCCCAATTCGTCGAAATTTCGGGGTCTTGCCGCGAATTTCGAGAAAAGGCAGTACTTTTGCCCGAATTCGGTGTGCTCCGTAGCCCAGGCTGAACATGACCTTCTGGAGCTCCTTGTTTTCTTAAAGTACCCTCCCAATTAGTGGTAATATCAGCAGTAGGGACCGAATTTCTGGAGTAGCTTTGACTCGCGGAATTTGGTGTGCTCCGCAGCACTGGCTGACTATGACGCGCCGTAGAGTCCTGGGAGTTCGACTTGGGCTTAACGTTCCGCTCCCAATCCAACATCTGTGCCATCAGCTCCTCCTTCCTGGCCAGCTCCAACTCCTCGCGCATCCACCTCTCTTTCTCATCCTCCGAATCGATGTCAGTGATGTCGGTATCTTCCACATCCTTCTTCTGAGATCTCCTGATCTTGACCAGCTCGCTCTCATCTACATCATACTGATTCAGGAGACGTTCGGGGAGGCGCTGTTGCTCAACGACGACATCAGAGAGTTCAGAAGCAGCTGCGTTTGCCGATTCGTCTGATCGTCGACTCGTATCGGTCATGATATCGCTCTCATCTACTACTTCGGACACCTTGGCCCAGTCGCCGTAGTTGGGTTCTTGCAGCGAGCCTTGCCTCGAGAGTCTCATAGGGCTCATCTCCAGCTGGCGGCTGTCTTGTTGGATCAGCTTTTTCAGGCTTGGAGATGGGGTCCTTTTACCTAAACTCTGAAGCCCCATAACTGGAGATTGGCGGTGTCGTGTCAAGATTTGGGCATCTACTTCGCCGACCCCCTTGTAGTTCCTCGACAAAGTTTGAGCCTCAGCTTCTCCCGCCCCTTTGAAGCTCCTCGGCAACGTTGAGGCCTGGCTTGGATGTCCTGCTGGACCAGCTTGTCCTGCCGGTTTTGGAGGTATCGGCTCGATGGAGATGTTCAATACCGGGGAGGGGGTTCTGTGATTGGTTGTACGTCTTGTCAAGGTGGCGAATGGGGAGCCCTGTGGGGTAATGACCTGCTTGCCCTTCATCAAGGGGGGCAGTCCGCCCAGGTCGGAGGGCCTGGCTTCTGGGGTATCGAAGCTGCCGCTGCTTGAGAAGCGCTTCTGGTGGGAGGGGAAATCGGCCGGTTCTGGGGCTTTAAAAGGTCGGCTGGTGATGTTGATGCCGATGAAGCCGTGCGGTGCTTGTTGAACTCCTTGCAGATGCTGTTGAGCTTGAGCTTGCGAAACCTGAGCAGCCGCCGCGTTGAGCTGAACTCCTTGCTGACGCTTCTGAACTTGTGACGCCTGAGAAGCGGCTTCCGCTCTCTGAACGCTTTGATTTCGTTGCTGAGATTGAACTTGAGAGCTAGCCTCGGCCTTCTGACTTCCTTGTTGCTGTTGTTGAGCTTTAAAAGCCGTTTCAGCTTTCTGAGTTCCTTGCTGGCGCTTCTGAGCTTCCGGTGCCCACAAGTCCGACCCCACCGCCTTCACCGGCCCGATCTTCGGGCTTGGCGGCTTCTCCACCAGCTTCTCGGGCTGATACGGCTTGAATGGTCTGGGCGAGGTGATGCTCTGAATCGACGGCTTCGACGCCAGGTTAGTGTCCACCCTAGGAGCTTGAACAACTTCCGGTTGGCTCGTCCTCCTCGGGTCCAACTCCACCGTCACGGTCTGGGACCGCTGCTTCGGTTTTTCAACCTCATCTACAGGCGCATTCGGGTTGTAGATGGCGGTCAGGCGGCGTGGGTCTTTTCGTCCGGGCTTTTTCTGGAGCTTCTTCTTTGCTTCCGGTTTTGCTACTTCTTCTGGCTTCGTTTCCGTCGCTACCAAGCCGGGGCTTGTCTGGGTCGTCTGCGTCACATGCACGGCCAGATGAGCCGCAGGTTCTGAGAGCGAGCTCGGCTCACTCGATTCATCTGGGTCTTGCCGTGGCGAGGTGATGGCGTCGGTTTTCAGGATGGGTTGGGGTGGGAAGTCGGCCAGGCGGTTGGTTCCCTAAAAATTGGAACGAGTAGGGTATCTTTAAAGGCGCTGCGATGCGCCAAAACCTATCCCATTTTCGCCTAGGGCTCGCCGTCTATTTTTTTCACGAGGTAGGCCTTAAAGAGATGAGGACGGCATCTGTTGAACCCCCCTTGGGGAGGGGGGTTCAACAGATGCCGCGGCGAGAGAGGGCGCCCAGGGGAGGCGCAGAGACATTTTCTTTCCCGCGCGTAATCGATTGACTTATGCCGCCCCTATCCCTTTAAGGATCCCCTCCCCCGATTTTGCCAAAGTGCCCAAATCCGGCTAAGCAGACGAGATCTAGTCACCAAAACCTTCGATTTTACCCTTCACGATCCCTTTAAACCGACATACCTGGAAAGTACTGCTCGCCACCGGGTCGTGCTTTACCGGCCTAAATCCCGCCTTATCCGGCTCAGCGGCAGATGAAGTCACCGGCTTAAAGCTGCCCCCAGCGACAGGCTCGAGCTGCACAGAACTCGGCCGCTGCCGTGTACTCCCCGAAATCGGCGGGCGCGCGCTGGCCGCCGAGGGGCTCCTCTCGACGATGAGGAGGCGACGGGGGGAGGGTCTGGCTGGAGGTTCGGCTTCCGGATGGTCATCCATGGCTTGAACGGCGTCTTGTAGGGATACAGTAGCCCCTCCTGTTCTTGGGGGCTCAACGTCGGCGGCTTGGTGAAGTTCAGTGTTCCAGTAGGGAGTGGTTTTAACTTGGGCCTTCGTTGGTGGCCATTCTCTGGGGAGACGAGCACGACGTCTTGGAGATACGGCAGCTCGGAGAGAGGCGGGGACGTGCTCGTCAGGGACGGTGAGCTCTGAAATTGGACGTCGACAGGACAGGGGACAGTACGGACAGTTTGACATTGAGTACGCGACACTACGTTTCAATACGTTTAAGTATGCTTAAGTACGTTTAATACGTTTTTGTACTTTTCACAAAAAAACACGATCAGATTCTGAGGCTCTGTAATTGATACCTGTCGGGGGCTGAGAGCCGGGAGGTGGAGGTGGAGCTCCATGGGGTGGGGCGAGGGAAGAAGCTGGGCGATAATCTAGAAATTAAAATATCTAGGTTTTTAACTCTCAAAAACAGGAAATTCCGAAATTACAAAGTTTGCCTGCAGGCGCGACATAGGGAGCGAGAGCGAGAGAGAGGCAGAGACAGGGAGAGAGAGCGCGAGAGAGTGAAAGAGAGCGAGATTCAAAGAGTTCGAGAAAGACAGTTAGAAAGAGAGAGAGAGAGAGAGAGAGAGAGAGAGAGAGAGAGAGAGAGAGAGAGAGAGAGAGAGGGAGGGAGAGAGACTGTGGTGTCTATTTCCTGTCCCAGCCCCCTTAAACCTCGTGCTCACCCTGTGTGGCTCTTCCAGCTGACCCTCCACGTCCCGCCAATTCCGCTCCATACATCTGTGACGAGGGCACCCCACGGTTCGACGGGCTAGAAAACAACAAAATTTAAATCCTGTTTCGGCTTTCGATTTTCAGCCGTCACTTCCGGTTTTGGTAACGTCGTGGAAGATTTTTTAAGACGCTAGAACCATCTCCAGATGCCCATAAATCCCTGAGGAACCCCATATTCAAATCGGGCCCCACCACCCTTACATTGTACATTGTTTACGGGGGCGGAATGCCGCGTACACTCATCTACACAGACATGCATAAATTAGAGGTGCAGCGCCTCCTCCTGCTCTTCCTCCCAGGCATCCAGGATTTGTGTTGAGGTGCAAAATGGCACTTTTGGAGGTGGCGGAGGGGTGTTGCTCGCTTTTTTATCGTCTGCCTGGTTTTGGGATAGCTGAAGCTAGCCAGTAATCCAAATTCCTTTTCTCGACATTTTTTTGTATTACTGGGCTTACGGTAGCTTTTGTAGTATTTTCCGTGATTATTTTTGCATCTTGGAGATGACCAAAGCATACAAACGTCGAAAAACCAAAATTTCCTGGTTTTTCCAAGCTTTCTAAATTATTTTTGGACTTTGCCGGGGTTACTGTAGCTCTTTTGAAAGCCAACATTTTTTATTTTTGCACTTTAGAGGTGATAAAAGCTTCAAAATTAAAAATATTCCGAATGGCTCCAAGTTCCGGTTCAAGAATTAGAGTAACCCACCGGTTCAAAACAACGCGCGGACCGAAAAATAAAGTTTTTGTAGGAATTCTCGAAATAGCACAAAAATTCGTTACAACCTTCTAGCAAAATCCGCATGCGACTCCCTTTATCATTATACTAAAGAGTCCGAAGCGCTACCTGATGACACCCTGCGTGCGCGGCGTTCCAACGGACACGTTCAGCGACTGCTGGCTGGTGGACCATTGGTTCGGGTTGGGCGAGACGGAGAGTGGGCGTCGGTTGATGCCCTGGAATGTCATATTGGATAGGCTTACTGTAGCTAAAGAGCGTTTTCAGGGATTACGGTACGCTACAAAAATGACAGTGCGATAGATTCTTGTTTAGAAAATCTAATACGTACTTAACGATTTAATTAAAACATAATTTGCAAACAGAACAAATTTCCTGAATCCCAGTGACGTAACGCGGATTACTTTTCAGCGGATTCTCACTTCGCTACCAGCTTAATTTTTTGGGATTTTTAACCGACTACCGTAAGTCAATCACACTATTGTTTTTCCGCCTTTTAAACACTTCAAAATCCCTAAAACCCTCACCAAATCCGGCTGGTAGTTGCCGCGGGCCGGCTCTACGGGCCGAGTAGGTTGGGCGGCGGTCGGCGGCGTTCGTCTGGAAATTATAAGGTTGTTTTGGGGAGTTTCTAGCCGGCGTTTAGGCACCACTTCCCCCAAAAAAATAACTCTAGCACTCGCTCTCTCACTCTCGCTCGTTCTCTGTCGCTCCCTCCCTCTCGCTCTCTCTCTCTCTCTCTCTCCGCTCCCTCTCTCTCCAGGCCCCAAAAAACTTGTTTGCCCTCTTGCTGGACCAGAGGGTGGGGGGCAAAAAGCTTTTTCAAGCAAAACATTGACGCCCGAGGGCCGGAGCGCGAGTTTGTAGCCCGGGGCGTCAAGTGGTAGGAGGTAAGGTAAGAATGGGGGCAGGTGGGTGTGAAGCCTGGAATTCTGATCAAAACAGCATTGACGCGCGAGGATTTCCGGTTGTGAATTGAGTATAGCTAAAAGAAAATACTACTAGAGAGCTGGCTTCAGTACTTGGTTTGTCTTTGCTGAGGCTTAGACTCAGGCTTGGGTTAGGCTTAGGCTTAGGCTTGGGCTTGGGCTTGGGCATAGGCTTATGCGTAAGCCAACAAACCCCGAAAAATTTTGACAAATGCCCCCAAATCTATCATCAGCTTTCTCGTGCGTTTCCATCATCACTCACTACCTCCTCCACACAACTTTTTGAACGACTTTTTTACCTTCCCGCCCACCCTCAGAGGCCCGATAAATTTTTAAAGCGCCCCCTTTCCGCTCGGGGGTTCCAAAAACGGCCAGATTTTGGGGTGGTGCCCACGCGAACTTTGCTTTTTGATGATTTCCGGCTGAAGATTTATACCCCATCTCGGCGGGTGGGTTGAAGGCGTTTACGACCCGAATGGCACGTTTCGATTTCCGGGAATTATTGATATGACATGGCGGGGATTATTTTTTGCGGTTTTCTGGAATTTCTCGTGTTTGGGTATTTAAACTCAGGCCAACTTACTAAACTTGTACTTTGCGACCTTATAGATCTGGCAAATAAAAACTGCGCCTAAGCTCAATCCAAGTTTAAACCCAAACCTAAGCCTAAGCCTAAGCCTAAGCCTAAGCCCAAGCCCAAGCCCAAGCCTAAGCCTAAGCATACGTCAAATTTTTTCTATTTTTCAATACTAAAAACCCAGAAGATCCGCGTCACCCTGCCCCAAATAATTCCAGCCAACATTACGTTCACCCCATAAAGTTCAGCCCCCAAACCTCGGCGGTTCCCACATATTTTTCCGAGTCTCACCCTCTACCCAAATTGCGATCGCAATCCGTGCGCGCCCCCCAGACCAGCTACCCATTTCGTAAATTCGTAAAATTTGCGTGGGATTGCCCATGTTATGAGGGGGATGAAAAAGGATGAAATTGTTTAGAAAATGCGTTAGAGATCGGAAAGCAGTGAATCATGGCTTGGCAAAATGCTGTTTGCTGTTTTTTCCTGGGGCTTGATATCCTCAAATGGTCTCTGCTAGCTTGCCAAGGTTCTAAAAAGAACAGAAAGTCAAAAAATTGAAATTCGGATTCAGTAATTCTGAAAATGGAATTTTCGAAAATTTCGTTGCCAGTTGCCCTTTCTGGCAGTTTCTGGACCCTTCCTAAAGGCCCTCTGCTTGCCTGCCAGGTTTCGGAACGCCCGGAAATTCATAATTCTGTTCAAAAAACCCGAAGGGACTACGCCAGTTTTAAACCTTAAAAATGGCTCCCTTTCCGCAATGATCTCTGCTAGTTTGCCCTTTGCGCCAATTTTTCAGTATTTTTTTCCTTTTAATTTTTTACTAGCAAAAAATTACAGTACCCCAAAAAGCCCTCATAAGGTGCTTATTTTGCTTTTGCAAGACAGAATTTCGCGTCAAAGTACGTTTCATATGGTATTTCCGTATTTTTAAGCTTCCTCCAGTTTTCTGAATGAAAATATCCCCTCCAAACCCCCAAAAACGGCGCCAAATTACAACCGGAACTACAGTGCACACCTCTAGACACCCCCAATTCACTCGCGCAATTAGCTCAAATATCAGGGCCATTACGATTGTATCCAGACTTGGGCGGCTCGGTGGTGTTTGCCCCGCCGGCAAACCCGACAATTTTGTATATAAAAATTTGAGACCACGGCAACATTTTGGTGTGCCCAAATTGCGGGGTTTTGAAAGGTTCAGCCGCCCAAGTCCACCCGCCGTCTTCAGCAAGTTCATCCCTGCAGGAAGTGACGAGGGCCAATGGTATAGAATTCTGTAAGATGGGGCGGGGCTAAACATTTCGGATTCTGTTTTGGGGTGGGATTTCCTGGTCTAGTGAGTTTTGGGGAGGGGTTTAAAGGAGCTAGAAAGGGGGAGATCGATGCATAATTTGACTATGCCTAGACAGCTCCGCTACGCGCCTAAAAACGCTTTCAAACTTGGTCTAATCGCTTCAAGTATCTTCAAAGCCCTCTGAAAGACCTAATAAAATTAAATTCACTAAATTATCGAAATTCGCCCCAGGATTACGGTAGCTTGAAAATCCCAGACGTATACTCCAGAGGTTTTCTAGCTGTTCGCAACTTTTAAAGGTACTTGGAAGCCAAAGATAGGCTACGGATCCGAGCTTCCGGTTGCTTTGCAAAAAGCTGCATCCATAATATTTTGCTACGTCAGCTTTGAGGCGTTTCGCGGCGTACTGTAACGCACTGTCGTTGTTTTTGGCGTTCTTAAAGTGATGACTTTCTAAATTCGCTAGGCCATTAGGTTCACCGGTGTACTGTAGGATTTTTGGCGTCTTTACCTTCCATTTTCGCTAGATTCGAAGATGCAATCAAAACGATTTTTTTCCATACGTTCAGCGGGGTACTGTAGCCATTTTCCTATACTTTTGTTTTTCTAAATTCCTTGACTCCATTCCACAACTATAACGACTTCTTCCCCTCAAAAATAGATCCCGGGTCCGAAAAGTTTCCCGAACGGCCCCCCACCCCCACTTTTTCAGCCTCAAAGTTCCTCTCCCCGGCGACTGGAAGGCGATTCATCCAATTAGCTAAGCGAATGGAGATGTGTCCTTTTTAACCTAGCCGGCAGGCTTGACCGGCCTTCTTGTTTTGTCCCCGGCTGTTCGTGGTATACGAATTGACAAATTTACGAAATAGGAGATACGAATTTGGCAAGGTTCGCAAAGCGAAACCAAGCGTTTTCTGTTTTACTGGTACATTCCCGTGGTTCGCGCAAGACATAGTACGCAACATGCCGAGGCGCTACAAATCGACTACGGTAGCCACGGGACACAACTCTTTCATCCGGGTCACTCTCCCATGCTAATGACGTCGATCACAAGCGGATCCTGGTGGAAAAATCCCATTTTTTGCTCAAAAATTTCCCAAACAACTCGAGGCTCGGCTAAGCCGGCAAATAAAGCGAGAGAGCGGGAGCGGGAGAGACAGAGAGCGCCAGAGCGAATCGCAACTCCCTCAAATTGTACACGGCCCTATTGTTCTTCACGCGCCCCATAATCCAGGCGGGACCCTAGCCGCTAATTTGGCTGGGAAGACCAAAGGTGTCCCCCCCCATTCTCGGGCCCTCATTCGCGCCATTTTCCCACCCCAATTTGTTTGACGTGGGCCCCCAACAGATTTTGTACTTCGCGCCGGGACCCACCCTCTCGTGGCCCACCCTAATATGCCCCCTCCTCCCTGGGGGCATATTTTGATTTCGGGGTCCGCATTATAGCGATTCTGGATACGGTACCGCTGCTCTAACCTTACCGTAATCCGTTTTCTATTCTGCACCTCCGAGCGGTAGGCTACAGTACTCCCACAGTACCCCCAAACTTGTTACAAATTACAGAGTTTTGTTGCGCACTGTACTATACACCGTATCCTAATGTAAACATAGTTGAAACCCCAGAAAAATACTTTTTTTGTAGCGTTATAATGATAGGCTACCGTATCGGCCTTCCGCAACGCCCGAATTTAGCACAAAAAAAAGTATATTTGATACTTTGTTTGCTTAGTTAGGCCTACGGCTAACGTATCCTTGGCTCATATCGTGTTTTTTTTCGCGTTATAAGGTTAAAAATATAAAGAATCATAATAGACGGTGATTTTCTAGATATTTCGGGCCCCCAGCTAACGTAATGCGAGTCGGATCCCCTTCAGATGCGTATCCTCTTGAGCCGTAAATTTAAGCTGAAACCTGCTCGATTCTAAGTTGCTATTTCTAGCTCTTGCTACCGTAACCCTAGACAAAGCTGCGAGATTCGCCGGAAATATATGGTTTGGCGTTCGGGAAAAAGTTGCTTCGAGGATGGCTGGTTCCCACGGGGTTCCGATTCCGCCCCGAAACGCCATTATTTTAATACCTCTCTCGCTCTCTCTCTCTCTCTCTCTCTCTCTCTCTCTGTCTTTCTCTCTCACCGCTAGAAAATGAATGATGAATGAATGGCCAAGAAACATGGAGGCCAAAAATGGGTGGGCCCACATCCCCTCATGAAATTTCATAAGCCCGTTGGTATCAACTACGTGAGGGAGGCCGATGTGCGCAACTTTTCGGTCCCCCCTTCATTATCGCCTAGTGTCTTTTTGTTCATCGGATTTTCAGCTCGAACCCCGGCTCCCTCAATGTTCCTCTATTTTTGGCCCCAATATTCAGAATGACGAGATGTAGGAACGTCCGCTAATCGTTCAAATGCACTTGAATTGGCCTAAAAATAAGCTACAGCTCGTGCTAGCCCCAATTTCCGGGGCCACGCCTCCGTTGGGGGATGGTGTCGGGTGGGAGTGATGCTAGTATTAAAGCCGAGCTTTTGAACGTGATTTGATGCTAATTATTTTCGAAACATTGCATGCCGAACCTTAAGCCTAAGCCCAAGCTAAGCCTAAGCCTAAGACTAAGCCTAAGCCTAAGCCTAAGCCTACGCCCAAGCCTAAGCCTCAGCCCAAAGCCTCAGCCCAAGCCTCAGCCCAAGCCTAAGCCCAACCTAAGCCTACGCCATTCCCTCTTTTCCCCCAAAAAACAACGCACGCCATCAAGTTGGGGTCGGACGGCCCGGTGCTGGTGGCCCTCTTCAGCCGCTGGTGAATGTCGCAGTAGAACTTGCCGTCGATAAAGTGATGACCGATGTTCTAGAAAAAATAATATGTTCTTGTAACGTAATACATCATTTCTGAGGCCTATTGAGTTTTTAAAGGTGCTTGGAAGGCGCAAATCGTGAGCTTTTCGAGAGTACCAAATGCACCAGTTTGCACTATAACTTCTCGACCATACCCTATTTTTCGTTGGAATTTTGTGTTGTGGTTTATAGCTGTCGTTCACCAAGTACAGAAAATGAGCTGAACTGCTTGAGGTTGCTGCACAGACGCTTTTTTGTTAGAACTTGCCGATCGTACGGTATTTGGAAGCGAAAAGCTCTTAGTTTGTAGCTTATAGCTTGCTCTGTTTCCAGTTAAAATTTCATGTCGTACATCTTGAACATGGATTGCCCAGGCTCGAAAAGCCCCAGCCATCCCTGTACTTTTAAAAATTGCCCTAAAAATTCCCGCCAACGGATGTTGTCATTTTCCCGCGTCCGATTCAGACCCAAGACTAAAAAATTCCGGAACCCGACCCTGTCGCGCAAAATTGGTGCTCAAAAATTCCGTTGCACTCCACTACCGATGAGAGAGGGAAAGAGATAGCGAGAGAGCGTGAGTGAGAGGGAGAGGGACAGCGAGAGGGAGAGAGTCCATTACCCTCCTCGGGACACATTAGTAGATAGATGCCCTAGGGTCTCATATCGGCCTCCCGGAAGAATAGGGGGGTGCAAAAAGCGCAAAAACGCCTGGCAGCTAGGAGGCGAACCCGGAAAAACGGGGGCGTCTTGTAATGAGAGCCCTCTGTCGAGAAGCATCGTCATTTGCAGCGGTGGTAGTAGGTAGTAGTCTAGCGGAATCGGGAATTCTGGTGTGGCCTGGGACTATATTAAGACCAGGAGGTTGCAGTGAGGTAATATTATAGTTTTTGGCTTTATTCGAGGTGAATCCTAGCTTTAAAGGAACTCTAAATGGGCAATAAACCCCAGCAGCCGTATCAGTTCGTGACTTTATTTCTCTAGGAAATGGCACTAATCCAATTTTTCTAATTTTTCGTTTATTATAAGTTGCTTTAACAATTGCTTATGTTTTTTCCTTGTTAAACTACCGTAATCGCATATTTTCTTCGATTTTTTGCAGCTAGTTTCTAGGTTTTTGACTTATTGTACGGTGATGCTTTTCACGTTTTTTCATTTTACTGTCTCATAAAATTTAAACAAAACTTTAAAAAATGAAAAAATCTACCTTAAGCGAAGATCCGCAGGTGGCGCAAGCAAGGCAGTCGGCGTGCAGCTGGTGGCCAGCAGCTTGAGCCATTAGGCCCCTGAAAACATTGGTTTTCATTAATTATATTTGCTTATTCTATTGTGGGTCTCTGAATTTTAGTTTCATTTAAATTATTTAATTTTCCAGGGATAAAAATGCTCCGAAGACTGTGCAGCCTCGCCGTCCTGCTCCTCATCTTTGTGGCCATTGAGGTGAGATAGAGAGAGAGAGAGAGAAAGAGAGAGAGAGAGAGAGAGAAAGAGAGAGAGAAAGCGAGATAGAGAGAGAGAGAGAAAGAGAGAGAGAAAGCGAGATGGAGAGAGAACTAGAGATAAATTTCAATAAAAGAAATTCAATTTTAGGCATTCCCCCGCCATTACTCTTACTACTCCGGGGACTCGCCGTTGTTCCGCGATACGCGTTCTACCCTCCAGGTTTGGAAATTAGCATAATTTCAGAAAGAACACGAGAGAGAGAGAGAGAGAGAGAGAGAAGAGAGCGAGGGAGTGATAGAGATAGAGAGCGATCGATAATCTCAAGTTTTTCAGGACGAATATTTCATCGCACCGCGTCCTGGCCGTTTCCCGCGAACCGGTGGCGCCATCTTGCTCGGCAAACGCAGCAACTTCGAGTATTAGAAAAGCCGGGCGGAGCTGAACAACTTCCGGACAGCGGGAAAACATCACCACATCGGGCACACGCTTCTTCTCTTCATTTACCACTCTTCGTTTCATGCGCAAATTTCCCTTCCCTCCGATTTTCGCGGCTCTGTCAGCAATAAATTTTGTCTGTTTTTCGAGCGAGATAGTCGGGGGTGAACTGCTTGCGGGCATGCCAATTTTTACAAAAACTCGGCACAAAAAGAAGGAATCAAAAGCAAGTGAGATTTTTGTAAGGGCGTGACAACGAGATCGAGCAGTTCAAGGTTAAAACAGCTGTGCTTTGCTTCCCAAGCCTCTGAAAAACTCACAAAATCGGCTTCGTGCAAACGTAGCAGACCGGAAGCCCGTGGGTGTTCCTCTGGGAGCCGTGACCTGGAAGTCGTGATTACTCGAAAAACGCAATGCTCAACTACCGTTCTCTTGCTCCTTGAGAACCTTGAGCGTCTCCGAGCGTAGGTAGGCAGGCTGGTCGCGAGCGTTGGCAACGGAGGAGCTGGAAAGTGTTGCCTTTTTGCGCTTTCCGGTGCCTTGAAAACGGACTTTTAAGAGTAGCTACAGAATTTTACGCCTTTTTCGATCCCGAGTACTCTAATTAGCTCCCTTATGAATTTCTTATGAAAATCGAAATCAGGCTCGGCCTCTCGGGCGTTCGAAGAGAGGAGCATCATCTCTCTCTCTCTCTCTCTCTCTCTCTCTCTCGCTCTCTCTCTCTTCTTCCCTCTCTTTCTCGCCGGGGAGTGAAATTTAGCGCCGATTTGGGTCAGGCATCAGCCAATAAGGGAACGGGGATAGTGAAAGGCGGCCGAGATCCATTAAATGAAAAGGGCAGCCGGAGGGGAAAGGGAGATCAGGTCGCCTGATTAATGGGTTGATTCGATGGAGTGTGCCATTTAGGTTGTAGAACATCAAGAACAAGGCTTAGGCTTGAGCTTAGGTTAGGCCTCGGTTTCGGCTTAGGCTTAGGTTTAGGCTTAGACTTAGACTTAGGCTTAGGCTTAGGCATCGGCCTGCAATTAAACACTCACTCGTGCTGGACGATCCCCTGCGTTTGCTGGGCGTACTGCTCGGCGGCGGCGGAATTCGAGTAGAGGCCCATTGGGCTGAAAGTCCAAATCATTTACAGATTAAGCAAAACTATATTTTGATACTAATAGGATTTCAATAGCCACATTTAGCAAATTGCCCAAGATTACAGTATACATTCAGTTTTTGGGTTACAAAAACAAAACAAAGATAGCTTCCTACCAACCTGTTGTACTGCAAGTGCTTGACCCGGGGGTCGGTGTTGAACGGGTAGGCGGCCTGGTTGAAGCCCTTCGGTGGAACTGACTGAAAAATAGGACTAGGCATAGGCTAGGCTTAGGCTTAAGGTTTGGGTTAGGCTTAGCGTAAGCTTAGCTTCGACTCAGGCTTAGGCTCACGCAAAACCATACCGAATTATTGTGCTCGAGGGAGACTTTGAAGGGTGGCACGCTGTGAGTGGTGTCCTGGAACTTGGACATCTCGGTGTTGGCGGTGATCTCAGGGCGCCAGACGCGCGCCGCGCCTCCGCCGCTGCCATTCCTAGAAAATACAAATAAAATTCATATACCATAAAATTCATAAAATTTTTATGCTTTTTTTGGATGGGTGCCAAGGATATTTGTCATTTTTTTAGGTTAAGAGTCATAAAATTCATATTTATGATCTGTAGCCTGTAACCTGTCATTTGTAGCCTGTAGTCTAGAGCTCCACTTACTGCTGCTGCTCCTTCTTCGCGACCCCCGGAACTATAGTCGGGGTTGGAGGTGCTTTTTCGAACATTGACCGCATCAGGGCGGTCCTCCGCGTACTTGGAGCTCCATCGGTGGGCTTCTCATTTTGCTGAGAATTCGGATTCTTCGCCTCCGAAGCTGGGGGCGAAATTGAGCTTGAGCTCGAGCTCGACTTCGTATCCCGAGCCTGGCTTAGGGCTTGGCTTCTGAATACCGGGGCTTCAAAGGAAGGAGGGCTGGGGCTGGAGTATTGGAAATCGACGGGCTTGACTTCTGCGGGTCGCTGAACTGCTTGAGCGTGTTGATGGGGTTGAGCATGAGTTTGACTTCGGAGTTGCTGCGCGGCTTGGACTTGCTGAGAAAGTTGAGCATGAGCTTGGCCTTGAGCCAGAGGATCGACGGAATAGGTAGCAAATGTAGGGAAGCTAGGCCTTGAAGTGGCTTCGTTTCGAGCTTCAGAATCTTGAGCTCGTGTTTGCGGCAGTAAGCTAGGCTTGGCTTCAACTTCCGATGACCTAAAAACCGATGGATTTTGAGCCTGAGGAGGTTGCGCAGCTTCAGGGTCTTGAGCTTGAGCTCTAGCCACTTGTTCAGCGTAAGCTTTCGCATATAAAGCTTCCAAAGCCGACTTGATTTCGGCAAGATTTGGGGCTTCGGAGGACGGTTTCTCAGTGCTAAATCTCGGTTTTTCATTCTGAAACTGGCTGGTAACTGCTCGAAGAGGTGGCTCATCTCCTGCTTCCTTCATCAACATCATGGGCGTGTACCACTCGTGCGTATTAACGGTATAATGCTGTTGCGTAAAGGTATCGCCATTTTCCGTCACCCCGTGGCTGGTCGTCATCGACTTGTTCGACAAGACGAACGGGCTGGGGACGGCAGTTTGCGAGGAAAAGCCCCGCTGCGCCAAGAAGTTCTGCAGCTCGGCGGGCAGGGTGGAGAAGGTCGGGGTATTTTGGACTCCAGCGGGCATTAATAGATCCCCGAGTTGCTGTATAGATTCGACGCCGGGGGATAGAAGTTGCGAATATTGCGATGCAGCGGGGGAGAATTGGGGCAGGGCGGTAGATGCGGCCATTGAGGGGGCTGGAGAGGGGTTTTTGGTGTCCATTTCAGAAATTGGCGCACGATTTGGAGCAGTTCAGAAATTCAAAAAATTGCCAAGTTGCCCAGGATCGGATGCTAGCCGCCAAGGTCAAGCAGTTCAGGTGTTTATGGCCGATTTGAAAAAGTTTAGGGAGTTCAAAAAATTCGACAGTGGCCGGGATTGAGCTCTAGCCTCGAATTGAACGAGCTTAGGCTTTTTCAGCTTCTAAGATGAAGCTTAAGGAACTCAGAAAATTTCGGAATTGTCAGAAATTTATGTCAAACGCTCAAGTTCAAGCAGTTCACCCTTAAAGGGATAGTGAAGGCCAGAATTGTATGGAGAATCAACGGAAGGAGTCGAAAGGGCGTCTTAAAGGACAGTTGAAGTCAAACAATGGTAGATTCGGAATAGCGAACGCAGAAATTCTCAGCTGAGGTGAAGCTGATCCAAAAATCCTGCGATAATCGGGCGAAAGTGCGGGAAATGGGCAAAAGCTTCGCGCCCTAAGCGAATCGTCTAATCCGGTGTGTGACAGCCAGTTTGTACGCGACTTTCCGGTATTTGTGGCCCAATTTTGTGAGTCGAGAGAGAGAGGGAAGGAACGAGAGAGAGCGAGAGAGAGAAAGAGAGAGAGAGAGAGAGAGAGAGAGAGATAGAGCTATCAATGCGGATTTCGGTTCATCCACCGACTCCCCCGGCTGCCCCAGCTTTTTCAGCTGTTTTCTTCTTTTTTATGTTTTGGGACGGGGTCGGTATCGGGGGAAAGGAGGCGTTCTGGTTAGCCGATAGTCGAATCAAGTTTATTGAGGCGGATCACGGGAAAGAAAAAGCGGAACGCCTGGAATGGTCAGGATAGCACTGAGCCGACTTCTCACACCTTGCAAATAATGTAAAGAAAATTCGAGCAGGAAACGCAACGCACCCGCGACGCGTTCAGTAAAACAAAAAGAAGAGCGTGGCATTAGTGAAAAATCGTCAAAAAATACCGTAATTCTGTGCGCAAAATCGCTAGAAAGTGTACTTACCATGGCTTCGGCGTCGAAGTAATCTGCACCATACAGAGCTGATTGTACACCTCAAAGATGTCGCGTCGCAGCTGCTCCTCCTCGGGGCTAAGTTGACGACCCAACGAGGGAGCAGGAGGGGGAGCTCGTTGATTCTGCTGCTGTTTCGGTTGCGGGGGAATCCTCGCCACCTCGGCCACCATATCGCCAATCTTGCTCTCCTCTTTCTCTCACTGTCCCTCCGCTCTCACTCTCCCTCTCTCGCCTCCCTCGGATGCAAATGTGCGATGAGGATGGGAGATCGGCAGTCGGGAACGTGAATCCTCGATGCGTGTGTGGCGGCCGAGAAAATCCGCTATGAAATTATGAGCATTTAGGGAGAAAGGAACGGGGGAGAAGTAGGGGTTCGGAGCGATATGGAGGAACGGAATAATGGAATAATGGCATTAACAAAATGTTACGGAATATAGTGGGCATCATGCCGGATGCCGTAACGCAACGCAAAAAAAGTATGAAATTAACGTAGTGTTATAGAAACGAAGAAAATAGCGGGAGATGCCGGAAGATACCGGAAAATAACGGAATTTTACTCGGAACGAAAAGTGCATTGCAAGATGCAAGAAAATGGGGAAATCCAAACTAATTTTGAGTCTGTAGGCGCCTTATGGAACTTGCGGAGCGTAACGGAACGCAATGGAATGGAATAGAATTTAACGGAATGTAAGGAAAATTCAGTCGACATCTCGAAACACACCGGAAGGTAAGGCGCCGTAACGGAGCGGAGCGTCGCGGAACGCCAAAAATTTTCAAAAATTGTGGCCAAAAAATAGCATTTTTTGCGTTTATTGCCCATCTATTTAATGAAATTATTTTAAAACCCTATTTTGAAAATCCCGATCTAAAAATATAGCGTCTGAAAATACCGTATCCCGCCTGATTTTCAGATAAAATTCAACTGAAAGACTTTTTGAAAGCTAATCTCAAAAGTGGGCATCGTAAATTCGTCACTTGATTTAGCGCGTACAAAAAGATCAAAACTATCTCAAAAACCTGATGCCATCAACAATTTAGTGCTCTTTGAAACTTTATGCCCTAAGCCATCAACCATTTGGGGCGGCCAAAATGATGGGGTCGTTAGAAATCGGACCCCCAGATAAGAGAAGTAACTCTACTAGGAATATTTTATGAGGCCTATGGAATAAACACATGGTTTTACTTAATGAAGAAAAAAATATTGCCTAAAAATTACTGTCGACAGCTGGGAAAACCAAAGGAAATTGAGGCAACAGGATGAGTCTTGGCAGGGTCAATTGGGAGGGAGAGCAAACATTATCCGATATCCGAGGTGTCAATTGGATTCAGCGGTAGGAAAAGCTGAAGGAAAAGCCAAATAATGACGATCTTGGAGAATTCTGTTCAAAAAACTGCAATTATTCAAGAGAGAAGAACTCCGAAGGGAGGTCCATTCCGAGTCGGGTATCACACCCAAAAACAATTTTATAGCTAATTTTACAAAAACATACAAAATTTCTGCGCCGTTATTTTCATGGTTTTGTGGCGTCATTTCTAGCTCTTAAACTGCTCTAAATTTTCTAAAATTTCTTAGAGCTTGGAAAAAAATAATAGAAGAAAGATTTGGTTTGCAAACAGATTTCCACGCGGAAAAAACCTTTCACGCCTTGTATCTTTGCATACAAGTCTTTTTGCAGCATTTTGCCTATACAGAAAGGTAGATTTGAAGGGGTAGGTGCTCATAGATACCAAAATCAGCAAATTCGGTCGTGTTTTCGCAAAGTTACAGCCGCAAACTCGACCGAAAAATTGAAAAATTCTGCTCCAAAATGTGAAATAGTTACGGCAACTTATACAACGTTAAAGCATTGCGTTTAAAAATGTTGCGTTCCATTTGTAAGTACGTTTCTTCATTTCCTACCCTTGGCCTCCAACCAAAAAAAATCTCGATATCAAAAACCGCACGCTAATCCTGCCCAAAGCCCCCCAGATTTTCGCGCTCGGTTTCTGGCGATAAAAACTGTGTTCACATGGCCTGAAAAAAGGCCATCAAGCGAATGGCAATCCGTGCTAGCAGCCGATAAACGAACAGGGCAAAATTCAGGAAACTCATAAAATTTGCAGGCCGAGCGGTTTTATGCGAGTTGTAATCGCCGGTTGCGGGCAGGAATTTGTTTGGACGGGGAGGTCAAAGGACGGAAGCTGTTCCGGAAGGAATTTTTGAGGGCTAGAAGAAGGCCGAAAAGGGCAAAGAACAGTGTTTCTTTTTGGTTATAAAATCGTGCTGAGAAAATTTCCTGATATAGCCTATTTCTAAACTTGTCAAACAGCGCTAAAACCTGGCATTCTAAAACGCAATTTGTCTAAGTTCTTAGACCATTCAAACGAGAGCGGACTGTACCTTTAAAGGGACTAGTAAGCGCTGGAACCTACTGCCCTTCGACTAGGTCTTGACATCTAAACGCCACTCCAAAATAAGACAAAAATCATGACTTTAATCGCTATTTGTCATAATCGATGGTTGAGTGAATCAAAGAGAGCGCATTCGGAGGAGGTGAAAATCTCAAATCTCGGCTCTCCTGGTCTAGCCAGACCCTAATCATTTAGCGCCTCGCACATCACTAGGGCGCCGCCGTATGCTAATGGTGTTCTGAGCGATAAGCACCAGGAATCAGAGATCTTAATGGAGGGGAAAGGACAAGCTTTCAGTCAAAAAGCACTATATTGCGAAATTAACAGAATTCAGTAATCAAAGAAGATATTCCAGATTTTCACAAAATGCCGAACTGCTCGAACTTCGTGTCCAGGCTTACTTCCAGTTTTTAAGGATCTATTGAAAGCCCTTATCCTGAAGAAGTAGAGCTTCAAGAAATCTTGAACTGCTCGAACTCTGTGTGCCGCCGTTCTTCATTTTCTCGATTTACTGCTACTCGTTAATGCACCACGCAGCTACCAGTAAGTCTGTTTTGTTAATTTTGACCCTTGGCACCTTTCCAGATCCCAGAAAAAACAAATTCAAATGACAAATCAAACCTGTGCACGACCAGCTCGATCTTGTCGCGACTCGTGACGAGCAACCGGTCGGTGGCGTTAATGTCGAGATTTCTAAAATTCCTTCTTTCTCTCGCATCTCTCTCTCTCTCTCTCTCTTTGGCTATTGGACAGCCAGCTCACCTCAACCCCTCTAGCTCGTCCAAAATATCGCCGTTGCGCAGACCGGCGCGGTCGGCAAGGGAGCCGCCGACAACCTGAAAATAGGAATTTTTGGACGCTTCAAAGTTGAACCTAAGCCTAAGCCCAAGTCTAAGCTTAAGCCCAAGCCTAAGCCCAAGCCCAAGCTTAAGCTGTTCCTCCCTTTCACAATTTTTCAAAAATCATCCCTCATTTCCGTCTAGCCCACCCGGTATCTACCCCCACAGCTCGAGGTGATTTTTCATGCAAGTTTTTGCGTGTTAGGTGAGCGGCTTTTTCGCCGGGGTTCCCCGCCGCCACATCGTCGTGTTACACCACAACACTCTCGCCCTGGCCAAGTTCATCCCCAGGCGTCTCGTCCGGCCACGCCGGAACATAAAAACGAGCAGCGAGACCCGGGTCGGGGAGCCGGAGATTGATGATGAACAGTTAGCGAGGGTCGAGTTATCGCCCGCAAAATTGAGCAGCATCTAATTTAGGGTTAAAGAAAGTTTGGGCATGTGTCTAAGGCTGCGCATGAGCAGAACCCTGAGCCTAAGCCTACACCTAAACATAAGCCGAAGCCGAAGCCTAATCCTAAGCCTAAGCTTAAGACTGATTTGCCCAAGTTTTAGTTTCTAGCTTTATTTTTCCTGAGAAAATTGCAACGCGCAACTTGGAAAGCTGGAGGGAGAGAGCGCAAGAGAGACAGAGCGAGAGAGAGGGATAGCAAGGATCCAGCCTACACCCGCTCAATTCCTATGGTTTGCCTCGCAAAGAGCATGTTTGTCCCCCCAGGGGGGGGATCGTCCACTCAAGAAGCCGTGTCAAATGAGAGACCCCCGGTCACGACAAGCTACAATTTGCAATTGCGTAGTTCGCGTAGCTTGCGTGTGCAAAGGAATGCCGGAATATGAAAAAATTGATCCGGAAGTTACAGTGGACTTTTTTCGATTTATCGATCTCGATTTTCGATTTTCGATTCATTTTTCGATCGTTGCTGATCAAAGAGTTCGAATATTTTCATTAATGCGCGTAGCAGCGCCTATTTTCGTCGCCTTGTTTTAATGTCAAAAGTAGCTTTTAGTTCACTCTGGTTTTTCCGCGACTTCGAAGCCCCAAATCCTCTCCCCCGAGGCGTTTTTCTAGGGTGTCGAATGTCGACAGGCAAACCAAGGGCAGAGCAGGCAAAAAATATGCGAGAGAAGTTTGCTGGCACTTTGGAGAATAGATCGGAGACAATAAAAAGAGAGAGGGAGAGAGAGAGAGAGAGAGAGAGAGAGAGAGAGGGGGAGAGAGAGAAGAGAGAGAGAGAGAGAGAGAGGGGGGAGAGAGAGAGAGAGAGAGAGAGAGAGAGAGAGAGAGAGAGGGAGAGAGAGAGGAGAGAGAGAGGGAGGAGAGAAGAGAGAGAGAGAGAGAGAGAGGGGGAGAGAGAGAAAAGAGAGAGAGAGAGAGAGAGAGAGAGAGAGGGAGAGAGAGAGGGAGAGAGAGAGGGAGGGAGGGAGGGAGGGAGGGAGAGAGATAAATATATTATAGAAACACCCACATTAACAATGACAACATCCCGACTGGGCGCTTCAGTGACTCCGAATCCCCACGGGGTCGTCCGGTCGCCGCGCGACATCCGCACCGTAACCGTCTCCATGGCCGCTGGCGGATCGCGTTCCCGGAAATGTACCCGTCTCCTAAAAAAATAGTTGATATTGATAAACGTATACGGAGATAGATGTAAACAGATCAGGGAAGAAAATCTACGGTAAAGCCAAGGTCGTCAATTAGAAAGGATTGCGAGGTCTTCAAGCAGTGCAGCAAAAAAGAAGCCGGAGAAGGCGCTTTCTGACGCATTTTAGGCGTAAAGCAGTTTGAAGATATGAAAAGCTCGAGCGGCTAGTCGCTGACCAAAACCTCCCTCAAATCGAGGGGTTGAACGAACTCCCGGCGAGCCACATGTGGCGCAAATTGTAAGTGCCGGGTCGTAAATTGCCGACGACGACTCGAAGCGGACGGTAGGGAAAGAAAATAGCCGTTACTGACTATGCGTTTTATATGGATTTTAGAGTTTGATCGATAAATGTTTAGATTGGTCAAATGACCCCGCATCGAGTTCCCGACTTTTCTGCCTCTAAATTTTGATTTTGGTTGTTTTTCGACTCAAAAGTTACGTATTGATACTCAACCGGACAAGGCTAACATCTTCGTATAATTTACAGCCCGATAGCACAAATGGGACGCAAGATATAGCTAAATTTGAGGCTGTTTTGGGGGAGGTGGTCAACTAGAGCCTTACCCTATTTCCTGGCCTTTTGCAGGTTTTTAAAATAGTTCTATCAAAATGTAGTCCAGCCCAACGCCTAGATACCTAATTACGAAAAGAAAAGCCGTGATCCAGACCCAAATCCCCCCGGCTAATCGATAACTGAAAAGAAACAAGTGTCCGCGGCGGTTTGGGGCCAAAGTGACTCTGGGGTGGGGCCGGCCCGACTTGAGTGATGGCCAATCGCAACTTTCCCTTTTTCGCAAAGGCACTAGAGAAAGCGGAAGTTCATCCGACTTTGCGTTTGAGATAATTGGCATGATTGTCCTCTATCTCTTTTTCTCAATTTTTCGTAAAAAAAACTAAAGCAGTTGAAATTATCCTTAGTTCGTGAGACGGCGCTTTTTAAGCACTTCTGGCACCATTTTAATGATGCTTTTACCAAATTAGTTTGAAGCGCAAACTATGTCCAAAATATGTCGAAAAGTCTAAGAAATCGAAAAAAATTATCTTTGTAGTCCTCAATTTCGATTTTTAATTTTTTTTATGTCTAAAATAGTAAAAAAAAAACAGCTTTAAAAACTGCTGCCTTAAAAATTCTTTAAAATCTTAATAATTTAAAAATAAAGAACTTCTTTAAAAAATTTCGAATTCCAAAAGTTCTTATAAATTCTTATAAAAACCCACCCAGCACGGTACACCGGATGCATCAAAATTCGCAAAGTATTTCAGGTAGTTTAATCCTGGAACTTTTAGCGCAGCTAGATCGATTTTCGCCTGAATTTTGGGCTTGTTGGTAGCGCGTGGGGTATCGTGAGTGTGGCTACCTCCGTAATAATAGGGAGATTTAGCCCAAAAAAAGCTGCCCGACCCCGGCGAGCCCGACCTGTGACTCAACTCTGGCCCTAAAAGTCGAGCGAGCGTAAACTAGAATTTTTGTGAACCATGAAACCGGTTTCGCTAAAAAAATGGAAATTTCTATTGGAAAAAAAGAATTTTGAATGATTTTGCGAGTAGAAAATCACACGTTAACCTAAATAGTCAGATTTAAAAATTGAAAAGGTCGTCAAAAATGTCCGCTACATACTATTACAGCCTGCAAAAATATATCAAGCTACAAAATCAGTACAAAAACCGCAAGCGACTACAAAAAAAAAACAGAATTTGGCAAAATCCCTAAAAACATTTGGCGCAATCGATTTTCTACAAATAAAACAAAATCACGCAACTGTATTCCTAAAAGGCCGTAAAACGTACAAAACGGATTCGGAGAAACAAACAACCAAAAGTGCAAGAAAACACTACAAAAAAGTTCTAAAATTTGTTAAAAGCTATCCTCTAATTACTAGGCATTTGCGAACCAAAATCGACTAAAATCAGCAAAATCGCGCAAGTGCGAAGAGCGTAAACATTTTAGCGGGGCTCACGCATGAGCCAGGGAGACCCCGGGCCGGGTGAGCATGGCTTACAACGAGGTGTAGCAGGGCGCGAAGAGGAGGAGCAACAAGGCGAAGAAGAAGAAGAAAAAGAAATGAGCGCGAGAACGGATCGAGGGCCGTGGGCTGGGCGCTAAGGGGGCCCTAAGCGCCGATGTGACACAGTCAGTTGCCGCCTCCAGGCAAGTCGACCCTCACTGCAAGGAGGCCAAGGAGCCACATTCCGCCCGCAAAAGAGGGTCGATTGACTAATCGCCGTGTTCGTCATGCATCGGCTAGGTCGGGAGGAGCTTCAACACACAAAAAAAGAGAAGTCAAAGATCTTTTGGTAATTTTATTAAACTCGAAAAGTAGTAAAATTGCGAACCAAAATTCCTCAAAGCGAGGAAAAAGCGGGGAGTCCTAGTCAAATTTTCCTATCTTCTAGAATTTTCGATACCTTTTGTAAAGGAAAGGTTTAAACAGGAAAACAGAAAATTATGATTTCTTAAATAGCGTCTAACCCAGACGCTAAAACCGTCAGTTCCCCATAGTTTATTGGAAAACGTTACACTCCTGTTCACGTCCCGACACATTTTTTCACTTTTCCATGCCTTTAAAAGTAGCGTAAACAGGATTATGAATGAGAAAAGAGGCAAGACGGTAAAAGCAGCGTAGTGTAGCGCTGTCAAAAAGTTGCAAGCCCTTTTTGTATGTATTAATGGCATTTTTAGAGCTTCAGGAAGCAGAAAAATGTACAAAAACTCTAAAGAAGGTGTCGCCAAATCGGTCAGTGGAATGCCAGGTACGTGTTGAAAGAAGCGCCACGTAATCGTAATGGTCATCGTAACGACTAATTGTTCCTTACTTTAAAAGACGTGGAAATTTTTAGAGTATTAGACAATCAGTACATAGGCAAACAAAGTGTTAAAGGGAGCGTAACTTAGCTTTAGAGCTGAACGCGCATTCGCCTCTCAAAGACCGTTAAAGCATAGAATTTCGAAACCAGATCCTGCTTCCCCTTTAAAAACACCTAATCAATGGCTAACAACCGGAAGGAGGTGTATGTAGCCGCGAGCGCGTGGATGAGCTCAGGGTGGAAAGGAGGCCTCTCGCGTTTTGTTTAGAGGACGGTTGGCTGGTTGGCTGATGGGTGGGAGGCCCAGTGTCGAACTTCTCGAGAAGACGCCCCTGACCACTCGAAATGCTCGCCTTTAGCCAGCCCGAGGATAGTCAGTCGGTCACCAGCCCAACACCATCACCGGGCCCGGTTACTACAAAGGAACAAGCCCAAATCGAATTTCTAGAAAAAATAGCACTATTGATTTTGGGGTTCTGGTTCGTTAGCGGGGGGGCGAGTCTAACTTCCCAGAGTAATCAAAAAAATACACTATGTTATAGTGTTTTAGCAGATTCCGATAGTTATAGAAACCTTCTTGACCTTTCTACCATTTTTGATGCATTGGAGAATAAATTTTTGAGGAGGCCAAAAATCCGCAAAATGCTATTAATTTGCACCTTGTTACATTTTATATCTCAACAAGCGCAAAATGTTATTAAAATCTCTAAAGCGCATTCCTCGGCGTTTAAAGAAACATAGAAAAACTAAGTTTTCCCCTGCTAAAAGGCTTGCCTTTATAGTCAAAAAAAGTGAAATGATCAGAAAAATTACGCGTTCCTAAACTGCTAAACCAATAGCCTCCAAGAAAATAATAACGCCATAAACGATACAATAACCGTGTAAACAAAAGAAACTTCCAAAAAAGCCGGACAACTTATTGCCGCCGCCGAAAAATAATTCGAGCTGGCCTCGGTAAACAGGGCGGCCCGCAAAGAATGGGAAGAAGCGCCTTCCCCATTGCTGAGTTTGCTTATTTGCCGACGGAGTGACGCGCGGCTGGATTACAATAATTCCGCTCGGGGCTGCCAGCCCCATTGCAAAGAATTGCCCCCACATTTTGAATATCGCCAGCAACATCCATTTGCAGAGTTCGAAGCGTGCAGGCGAAATTGATCATCAACTATTTGGTGCTGATGGCCCGCCAACGCAAACAATTTGCAGCCGATCGCGGAAGACTGTCGAGGGCCCGCTGCCGTTCTCATCACCGCGCAATGCAACTGGAATGCATCAAGGCATGAAAGGGCACATTGGATCATAAGCAATTTATCTACGTTAAAACCGGGCGGGAGTCATGAATGGGCAGATAGAGGCCGACAGTCAGAAAAGTGAAAAGGCAGACATTATGCATATAGTGGAATAAGGGACCGCGTGTTTTCGAGGGGAAACCGTACCGGTGAAGCATTTGGCCTTGACATGGGGGGGGGGTCATAATAAACACAGAAGGTGGCAGAGAGAAAATGAGGGGATACAAAATGTAAAAAACTGCCCGAATCGCTTTAGGTGGTCTTGATCTTGAAGCCGCCGACGTCGATCAACTGCCCCATCACCGTCCTTCGCAGGCCGGCGCGCTCGAGGAACTGAGTGGTCTGAAAAAAATAAGTTTCAAAAGCAGCAAAGACAAATTATACCTTGTTCTTGAGGTTGCGGAGACGGCACGACGCGTGGACAAGACATATGAAGGTCGGGGCCAGAGTCGAGAAGACGATCTAAAAACTTTTATTTCGTTCTACATAAAAAAACTCACCACAACGACCGACGGGAGGAATGTGATGAATAGGTAGGCGGAAGCCACGATGCCGCCCAGCGTGACCAGCGGGTGCTCTTTCCGAAGCTAAATCCCAATAATTGAAAGTTACCGAAAGGTATACCTCGTGGATACGCGGATGCGGTGAAAGACTGAAGAAAATGGCCGCCACAACGAGGCAAATCGCGAAGAGCCCGAGAACAAAATCCTAGAAAACATTTTGGATAAAACAAAGCGGTAAACCTTTCCGTAAGCAAACGAGAAAAGGGCGATCATCAGGAGGGACATCGAGAAATAGTTGGTTTGATAGTAGAGCAGGTTGGCGATGATCCTGTTGTTCCACCGAGTCAGATCGTTGAGCGGTGGTCGCTAAATCAAAATTAATTCGAAGAAATAAGAGAATACTACCTCATATCGGGCAGATTCCAAAAGGAAGTCATCGAGGCCACTGCAAAAGAAGAATTATAGCCGTAAAGGGCACTTTTGAAGTCAAAAGACATAGTTTCTAACGATGACCAAGCTAGGGAAAATAATTACCGGAATGGAGGGACCTCGGCGCCATTGAAGAGCTTCATCGTGGCCTCCTCATCTTGAACGGAGCCGGTAGGTTGTGTGACGTCTGATCGCCGGAACGACATCTGAAAATAGTAAATTTCTAGCTTCACGAACGTAGAAAGCACGAAACGGAAAGTTTATAAAGCAAGAGCATATCGTTATATCTATCGAAAGTTTCAAAAAAGTATGGATTGGAACCAGCTGCGGGCAGGGGCTAAGCGGTCTCAATTTCCAGCTGAAGCATGGGGGTTACCCTGACATTGGGGGCGAGAAGGAGGGGCGCGCGAATAGAGGCCAGAAGTCGAGAGTGCATGTGCCCACGACCCAGGTGCCCAAAAAACGGAAACTGGAGAGCAATATTTCGAATGCGCTTCCCGCTAGTCCAAACTGGCGCAAGAAATTACGAAATTTGTGGCGAGTTGGCGCGAAAACAGAAATTGAAACGAGAAAATCCAGATAATCGAGAGAAAAAACTGAAGAGAATGCAGTGGAATCGGTCAGGTCGACCTGTGAGGTCCTGCCGCGATTCTGCGACATTAGGGTATCCTAGACACCTTTTATCTTTCTGGCAATCGCCAGAAGAGATAACTCGAGGACAGCGATATTAGAGAAATATAGCAATCGTTGAATAGTTTTGTTTATGTAATATAATGAAAATTAAAAGATTTTCGCAAAAATGTACAATTTTTCCTCTGTTTGAAACTCTTGGGATTTCAACCCACAAATAGCGAGCACATTTCGACATAGTTAGTATTTATTCGATCAAGTCTATCTTAAAACATCTAAAAACCCATCAAAGACACAATCACTAGTATTTGAACTCGTAAAATACACGTAGCAGCTGATCACAATTGCGGTCGGGTCGGCTTTTTGTGGTTGGGCACGCATTTGGCCACCATATCGTGCAGTCGGGCTCGCGAGGCCAGCAGCGCATCGTAGCCGCCGACATAGTCCTTGCAAACTAAATAGGAAAATCGTGACTAAGGTGACCAGAAACTTACTAAAAATCTGGGGCACCGTCGAGCGCTTCGTGATAACTTGTAACCCTCTCACACATTCCGTGGCCATGGCGGGGCTAACCTTGTGCAGCGCTTCGATATCCTAAACTAACTTTTACGAAAACGTTGGGAAACAAACCCGCTCAAAATAGTCAATCCCCTCTTCCTTGAACAAATCTTTCGCCATCGTACAGTAGCCGCACGATGAAGTCGTGTAAATCATAACCTGAAAGGAACTATAATCCTACCTTATATAATTTGGGCGTGTATCTTTGTGTGTGTGTGTGGATGTCAGTTTCGATGCCCGATTTGAGGGCCTTCCCGTGTCCAAAACGTCCCAATTCTCCGTCACTTCGGGGAGTCGACCCTTCTGTTTCCGATGGCGTGTTCAGAATTTCGATAAAATATAAGTTTACAAAGTTAAAGCCGGTTTTATTCATTTTTGGGGTCCTGGAAGGCTAATTTGCATAATGTGAAAAATAGAAATTTCCTCATTCTTGCAAGTTGCGCTCGCGTGTGTGGTCGGTTGGGGGGGTCCGAAAGACCCAGGCTATCGGAAAGCCAAATTTCTCATGCAAAGGCCGCATTCCAGCGCCCAACCCGCGAAGCGGGTGTTGGGCGCTGGTTTTGACAAATAAATTTACCGGGTTGTGGCGTACTTCCTCGACGATGGTGTCGCAACATTTGGGTAGATCTTGCTTCGGCTTCGCGTAGGAGCCACCCATTCTGGCGGCTAGTAATTAGGTTAGTGGAATATCACAGGCAATGCAGCAGTAAATATGAGGCCAAATACCAGATTCCGCTTTCTCCCTTTCTACAAATATTTTTATTCTACGAATTCGAGCACCAGGGCCAAGAGCCAGGGTTCCTACAACGGGTCGAGCACAGACTTCTTCGCCGCCTCTTCTTTCCGCTTCTTCCGGATGCCGGCGCACTGCGATACCATCTCCTTCAACGAGGTCTTCGTTTTTTCGAGCTCGGCCAGATCGCCGACCAGGTCACCGCAGACTAAAAATTATATTGGAAGCGAATGGGGATTCCGCTCACCAAATAGTTGCGGGTAAACGCGGCTCTGCGTAATTACCCGAAGTCCCAGCGCGTAGTCTTTCCCTTTTTTAGCGTCTTCTTTCGTTAGAGTGTCGACGTTCTGAAAATTGCCAGTTGCAGAGAAATAAAATACCTTTTCTACAAAGTTGATCTTCTCGCTCTTCAATACGCCGCGTGCCTTCTTGGACTCTTCACACTTGTCTTTGGTGTACAAGACCACCTAGGTTTTGATTTAGTGAAACGATTGCAATTACCGGATTTTGATCTGTATCTTGGATGATTGGCTCCAAGAAGCGTGGGTAGCCTTGTTTTGGTGCGCGAGAATCCGAGGCGGACATCTAAAAAAGTTTCATTGAGAATTTTTTTCTAAAAATAGCTAAAAAGTAAACTCTATTCTTTTGGGCCCTCTCGTTTTTTGGACTTCGTTTCGTTTTCTATGTTCTACAAATAGCTAGCAGACAAACTATTCTTTCCAGCCCTCTCGTTTAAGATTTCTTTTCATTTTCTATTTTTCTAAAAATAGCTAAACCTAATTGCCATTCTCCCCATACCCTCCCGTCATGGGTACAGTTTTTACTACCTTTCCTCACGAGTTTTATCCGAGTTCAAGCCCACTTCCCAGTAGTAATCACTTCCCCATGCCGATCTCTCCAGTCGGGGCTACTCAAAAAAACGGGGGTCGCCGCGCGAATGCCGCGTTCTTCTCCCTTCCATAAAAAGGGAGCCGTCGAGAGACCTCCACCTCCGGTATGGGTCTGGCACCCGCAAAAACAGGACGGAAAAACAATTCGGCAACTGATAAGCCGGGATATCCCTTTGGATATCGGTGTTGCTAATGAAAAAGAGTAAAAAAAAGCGAAGAGACCCCCGCTGACGCTGTTCAGCCCCGCCAACGAACCACCGGCAGAACCGTGGGCGAGCAGGAATGCTAGCCAGGGGTTCTAGTCAAGGTTACGCGCCGCGCCGGTGGGCGCTGGGGGATCTGGGCCGTGCCCATAAAGAGGCAAACCGAGGCAGCGGGGCGAGCCGGGACTGTGTACTTCAGTCACCTGAGGCCATGGACGTCGACGCGAAAATTCGCGCCTACCGCTTTGTCGGCTATGCGGCCGTGTGCTTCTCGGCGGTTACGGTCATCAGTGTGTGCATCACGATGCCGATGGTGAGTGTGTAGATGATATTGTTTTCCGCGAAATTGGATAGAGTTAAACCCGAGAAAATCAATTTGAAGTAGCGCCCGATTTAGTACCTTTTAGCCATCCAATAGTACAAATTATAATTCTAGATCTACTCCTACTCGCAAACGATGCGCCGTCACATCGAGATCGAGACCGAGAAGTGCCGTACCGACATCAAGGATACCTGGACTGAGGTGGGTGCTAGAAAATACCTAGTAGTCGATGAACATCTACAAGGTCACGCAGTAGCTTTCTTGAAACAAATACAAATTTTTAAATATCCATAATCTTAGGACACCGAAATCAATTAGAAGCATGACTTGATCAATCTAATCAAAGCAACAATTTCTAGGTATCCATCATGCGCACACAGGATATGCCCACCAACGGCACCAGGGTCGCCCGTCAGGCTTCTCAATGTAACGGCTGCTGCCTTCCCGGCGTCGCCGGACCCCAGGGAACCCCCGGACAACCTGGTACCCCCGGAAAGAATGGAGCTCCTGGACAGCCCGGAAACCCCGGCCGCCCGCCAAGCGACATGTGCGAGCCGGTCACCCCACCACCATGTGAGCCTTGCCCTGCTGGAGAACCCGGACCCCAAGGACCCCCCGGCACCAGGGGAGACCAGGGACCGCCTGGACCTCCCGGAAATGAGGGGCCCGAGGGCACCCCGTGTGGAGTTGGCCTCAAGGGAGCCCCCGGCCGACCTGGACCCAATGGACACCCCGGACAGTCTGGATCTCCTGGACCTGACGCCGAATCGAGCAAGTACCAGCCTGGACCTCGTGGACCGCCCGGACCCGCCGGACCTCCCGGACTTGATGGATATCCCGGAAACGATGGCCCGCCCGGCAACTATGGTGCTCCCGGCCCGAAGGGACCCGATGGAGGCGCTGGACAGCCCGGAAAGGACGGCGAGCCCGGATCGAAAGGAGACTCTGGCAACTCTGGAATCGAGGGAGAGCGCGGAATCTGCCCCAAGTACTGCGCCCTCGACGGAGGAGTGTTCTTCGAGGACGGAACCCGACGTTAATTCGTTTGCTCGATGTAATAAACTTGTACGCTTTAATTCCTCATACAAAAAAATGCACAAACTATAGACACCGGATCGTTAAAAACGACTAAAGTTTGCGCAATTTACGAAGATTCTACGTTGACGCCTATCTACAACTGCGTGTATCTCAGCGTAAATCAGGTCCACGCGTAGCACGGGTCTGACATAACCAACTTATTTAAGATTTTCAATAAAAGGAAAATTTTATTCTAAAAAGCCAAGCTTCATCAGCTTCATCAGTTTTTCTCTTACTTTAGAACCAAAAATCAGTCATTTTCCGCACACCAAAATTTTGTTTTGGTAGTTAAGCTCGGATTCATGGTATGCAGTCCCAAAAACAAATTTCCGGCCTTGAGAAAACGCTTTTCGAGGCTATCTGTAGGGATAAACGACCCGCACCTGCTATTTCGCTTGCTTGCGGGGCAGACTGATACCATTACTTCCCCCCCGCAGCTCGCCCGCATCCCGAATGGCAGCTATGAACGAGAGAGAGAAAGTTTTTCAGCGCCCAAAAACCGGCGAGCCCGTTCCAAAAAAAGGGATATCGGGGCGCGCGCGTGGTCCTGTAATGCAGAGAAAAAGCGGCGGGGCTCGCGGTAGAAAGTGAAGTGCGATTTGAGGCCGATCCGTCTTGGCCGGGCCAGGTAACTAGATAAAAGGGCAAGCAGGTTGGTATTTGCCAAGACTCTCCCTCCGTCAAGCCCCGGCCGCCATGGAGATCGACAGTAAAATCAAGGCGTACCGCTTCGTCGGCTACGCGGCTGTTTGCTTCTCCACCGTGTCGATCGTGTCGATTTGTATTATGCTGCCCATGGTGAGTTGAGCTTTAAGTTTTGAATTCTAAAGTAAAAACCAGAAATGTGAAAAAAAAACCTAGATGAAAGCTAAACTAGCCGTCCAGCGGCAAAAAAACTAGCTAAAACTATTTTTTAAAAGCTAAAAATAGCAAACCAAATTTTTCAGCTCTACAACTACATGGGAACCATCAAGCAGCACGCGCACGCCGACCTAGAGCACTGCAAGGCCCAAATTAAGGACACCTGGACGGAGGTAGGAAAATTTCAATTAATAAATAAGTATCTAAAGATAAATCGTAGCTATCTAAAGGATCTTTTGAATAGTATCTGCAACAAAAAAAAACTTTTAAATAATTTAGGTCTACCACATGGGAGCCCAACCCCTCAACACCAACCACACCCGTGTGGCTCGCCAAGCCTCGCAGTGCAACAACTGCTGCCTCCCAGGAGCCGCCGGACCCCAGGGAACCCCCGGAAAGCCTGGACGACCCGGACGTTCCGGATCCCCAGGAATGCCCGGAAACCCCGGACGCGCTCCCACCAACATGTGCGAGCCCGCGACACCGCCGCCATGCGAGCCTTGCCCGGCTGGAGATGCCGGACCCCAGGGAGCTCCTGGACCCGCTGGAGATGTTGGAGGCCCAGGACCCGCCGGAAACCCTGGCCCTGACGGAGAGCCTGGTCAGGTTGGACCTAAGGGAGCGCCCGGACACCCTGGAGGCCCTGGAAACGCCGGACCGGATGGACCTGATGGAAGCGCTGGAGAAGATAAGGCGCCCCAAGAAGGACCCGCTGGACCCCCCGGAGAGCCCGGACCCCAAGGACCCGAAGGAGAAGTTGGACTCGATGGAACCGACGGAAAGGACGGCGCCCCCGGCCCGAAAGGACCCATTGGAAACCCTGGCAGACCTGGTGACGACGGAGAGAAGGGCAAGGCCGGATGCGATGGAGAGGCCGGAGTCGGCGGTGAGAAGGGAATGTGCCCCAAGTACTGCGCCCTGGACGGCGGCGTCTTCTTCGAGGACGGCACGACGAGACGCTAAACGGCCCAATAACTTTAAAACTCGCACTCAAACTCAGGAATTGCAAAGATTACGTGCATGTACGTACAATAAACTTTGACCACAGCCGCATAGCACCCATACGTCAACAAATCATTTCTTATAATCTTTATCCATATCAAAGAAGTACATGTGCCGATGGTATATTCAACAATTGCAAAAAGAAAGAAGGAAGAGAGAGACGAACCCATAAAAAACTAGTCACATCGGAATCATCGGCTATTATCACATTCGAATAGCAGCAGCAGCATGCGCACCAAGAACCGAGTATTATATAACTTGAAGTGAGGCGAGGGACAAGTTAACGTTAAAATTCTAACTATACTTTGGTTACATGAAGTTGGAGGGAAGTGAGAGGCGTGCATGGGACGTAATGGCATTAATCGAACGAGATGAGAGCCGCCTCCGGGATGGCCGTCTCGACAGAGGATGAGGTAGCGGCGGCGGCGGGCATGGCGTGTGGGACTGAAAAAAGTGAAATATGCCTAATTTTTTGGCATGTTTTCCACAAATGCCTCTTTAATGATACACTTAACCAAAATTTAGGTATATTTCAAGGGGGACCGTCGAGAGCGCTTCAACAAAGATCAAAAATTTTCAAATTTTGCTCGGAATTTGGCCATTTCAGAACGGAAAATCTTTATTTTCAGAATTTAAACAAAATCTGTAACGTCCTAATTCTGTCAAATTATCCAAGCATGAAATTCCTCACCATGGCTTGCGGGCGGGGCTTGAGCATAGGTGGCCTGGGGGTGGTGGGGCTGCTGCTGGTGTTGTTGTTGTTGCTGCTGCGCGTAAGCCTGCTGCTGTTGATAAATCTGCTGCTGTTGCTGCTGCTGGTAGTAGTGCTGATTGTATTGGGCGTTCGGGTCGTAGTGTTGCTGCTACAAACAAAAGATTTTTCAGCGGACGTTGCATGCATACAGGATATTGATAGCCCGGGGCCTGATGAGGTTGTTGGGCAACGGGCGGAGGGGCGCTGGTGGCCGGATAGGCCGGCTGATGGGGATGAGGCTGCGGGGTGGGAGGCTGGGCGACTGGAGGTGTGTAGACGCCATTCTGGTGGTGCACCTGAAGGCAAGGAACATTCCTAATCAAGAAAAATTATATTACAAAATCGGCCCTACCACCCATCCAAAAATTGTTCTGTTCAATCTGTTCAAAAACCACCCATCAAAAAATTATCTCTTCGAAAAGCCACCTGTTCAAAAAAATGGATGCTGAATTTTCCCGAAATCACGCAGAAAAATACCATTTTCGCATAGTTGCTTTTCATACAGAACATTTAAAAAAAATTACCTGCGCCTGAGCCCGTGCCGGATCCTGAATTGCGCCCTGCTGCTGTTGCTGCTGGGGCGGATAGGGTGAGGCGCCGTTGACGGGTTGAGCCTGTTGGTAAACCGGGGGCACGTGTTGCGCACCAGGATACGGGCTCGGGCCGGCCGGGTTGCTGGGCGTCGGGTAGCCGTACGGGTGAGCGGGTGGTGCGTATTGGCCGGGAGGGTACTGGCTGGTCGGGACCTGGCCGTATGCATAGGCGCCCGGCGGAACAGCTCCGTAGCCACCGGACGGCTGGTACAACTGCTGACGGCGGGCGGCCATCTCGGCCTCTTGCTGCTGGAAGCGTTGGATAGCCAGCTCGCGCTGCGACATCAGCATGTCCTAAAAACCCGAATTTCGATGACTCTCAAAAATCAAAAACAAAAAGAAGACATGATAAAGCAAGCCAAAACCAACATGTTTTTGCTGCCGCATCGCGGCCAGCTTGTGCTGCATCTGAGACTGTCGGAGACGCTGTTCCTCAGCAGCAAGTTCAGCTCGTTTCCGCTCTTCCTCATCTCTAAAAAACGATGTTACAAGCGTAGAGAGTTTCGCTATAAAATTGGCGAGCTCTTAAAGATTTCTAATTGTTCGTGATGGGCTTAAATTGTCCGTAATTTACTACATGACCCTAGAGCCATACACAAAAATGAACACTTTTCCTCTTTTATACACCTCCATAGTCATTTTGGCTATCGAGAATAGGAAAAGAGGGAATAACAAAAATAGCTTCAAAAACACACCGCAACGCCGTGATGGCAGCGCGAGCCTCGGAGATGTGCGAGATGTTGTCTTGCAGCGATTCGAAATACACTGCAAAAAAAACTAATTTGAAAAATGGCGAGCCACTTACTTCGCTGATGCTCGAGCTCGTTCATCCGGCCCATCACATGAGAGTGCAGCTCGGTGAGGCGCATGTAGATGCCCTGGATAGCCGTGTCCGTGTAGACGGGACGGCCACGCGCCACGTTCGATCGGATGCGGTTTTCCATCGATTCCACCTGAAAAAAAAAGAGAAATAAACGTTTTTCGCATCTTTTAGGTTTCTTTCTTGTCATCACTTCACCGCGTTTATTTACCTTTAGGTGATCAGGCAACTACGCAATTCTATTTTTTTTCAAAACCGGACGCCAAAAAATCACAAGAACACCGTACTGTCAGTGAACAAACCTTAGACTCCTAATTTCTTTTATTGGACTTTTCTACTTTCTTTCTTTCCTCGATGCCCCTATATTATTTTTCCAAAAAGTTTTCCTTTCCCTACCTTCCATATTTCCTTCATTTACCCCTCTGACTAATTGGAGCGTAATAGGCACTTCAAGCCACACTCCGGTTCTATTTTCGCGCGACCCGGAAGCAGAAAACCAAACTCATAAATACCGTACTCCCGTACCAAACTAGCTTCCTTATCACCTCGCCACGAACAACCCGGGTGCCGATCCGACCCGCCGTGTGCTAAATCCGAGCGGGATCCCGGGTGAGATTTTGGAGGTCACCGCAGGGGCAACGGCAATGCCCGGGATGAAAAACGCCCCCGCGATCTCGGCCCCGCCAGGGGAATGTACGGAAAAAGGGGGCAGGCAAAAAATGGAAAAAAGGTGATGGCTAGTCGAGACTAGAGGCGCCGAGAAAAAGAAATGCCCCGAAAGGATAGCCGCTAGTTCTGAGAGCTCATGAAAAAGACAAGGCCACCAGGGTCTGGCCCCACAGCGCACCGGGGGTATAAAAGGAACGGCCCGGCCTGGGGTGCCAGCATCCAGCTCTTCCAGTCATGGAGATCGACTCCAAGATCAAGGCGTACCGCTTCGTCGGTTATGCCGCCATCGGCTTCTCGACCGTCGCTGTTCTTTCCATCTGCATCACCATGCCCATGGTAGGGAACAGCGTTCAAAATTGTGTTTTAAAACAAAACAAAAATAATTCCAAAATCTTTTTTTAGATGTACAACTACATGTCGCACATGCGCAAGCAGGTCGGAGTTGAGATGGAGAAGTGCCGTGTGCAGGTTAAGGACACCTGGACCGAGGTGGGTAGCAATTCAGAATGACCAGAACCTTGCTCGAAATTCTAAGGGACCGTAGAAGCGCAATCGTCGTTTATAAATTCTTTCTACGTTTTTTCGATATAACTAAATGAAAATTTTCAGTTTTTATGGTTAAAAAATGCTAGTAATTTGTTCTTCACAATTTCAAATATTTATAAGGTTTCTAAACAGCTGCGCCGGCACGACACCCACATATTCTCAAAAAAATCATATTAAATTTCAAGGCATAGCCAATTCCCGATTTTCCGAAAGCCCTTCAAAAAAAATTTGGAGTAGAGGCTTCTCGTTAGTGTTAACCAATAAAACCCCCAATTAATCCATATCTCCAGGTCTACCACATGGGAGCCGAGCCCCTCGTCATGAACAAGACCCGTGTGGCCCGTCAAGCCTCGCAGTGCGAGGGCTGCTGCCTGCCCGGAGCCGCCGGACCCCAGGGAACCCCCGGAAAGCCCGGACGCCCTGGACGCACCGGATCTCCCGGTATGCCCGGAAACCCCGGACGTGCCCCCAACCACATGTGCGAGCCCGTCACCCCGCCACCATGCGAGCCATGCCCCGCTGGAGATGCTGGAGCCCAAGGACCCCCCGGACCTCCCGGATACCCTGGACCCCGCGGACCCGCCGGAAACAAGGGACCTGACGGCGAGCCCGGAAAGGCCGGACCCAAGGGACAGCCCGGACACCCTGGACGCAACGGACCATCTGGACCCCCTGGTCCTGCCGGACCCGAGGCCGAGAGTAAGGGACCCCAGCCTGGAGCCCCCGGAGAGCCTGGAAGCGCCGGATCCGCCGGACCCCCCGGACCTGCCGGAAGCCCTGGACGCCAAGGAAAGTACGGACAGCCTGGACCCAAGGGACCCAACGGAGCCCCCGGCAAGCCCGGAAACGATGGAACCCCCGGCCCCGCTGGAAACTCTGGCAACTCGGGAACCGAGGGAGAGCGCGGAATCTGCCCCAAGTACTGTGCCCTCGACGGAGGAGTCTTCTTCGAGGACGGAACCCGCCGTTAAATCCCGGGATTTCCCGATTAATAAATACTGCATACAAAATTTGGTTACAGCAAAGTAATTACACAAAATATACCTGCTCGTTGACATCCGCACAAAACTTCTTGGTCTCTTCGACCTTGCGCAGCGTGTCGTCGTCGGCACTGGGCTCGGCGGAAACAGGGTAAACTGAAAAAAAAACTAGATTTTTGGAAATAGAAGGGTAACACGTGAAGTGAAATTGGCCTGTAATCGGATCGGGCTCAAAATTGGCACAAATAGAGAACTGAGGATGCTTATCCTTTGGCTGGTTTTCATGTATCCTATTGGTGCTGAAAACTGCAGATCACTTTGGCATTGGGCAGTTCCCGTTTCAACGAACTGAAGCCATTTTAAAGATAGAGAAATGTTCAACAGCCTTTCCATTCAAATTTGAGCCCGATCGGATTCCGTCTTATCATCTTAGATAGAAAACAAAAGAAAAATTCCACTCACCATAATCCTTCGTTGGACTGCCGCGAATCGTTGGGGCACACGAACCGCCGCCGAGGGAAGGCTCGCTCGGGAGTGGCGCCGAAGGGTTGAACTCCCAGTTTTCCACCTTTTCGTCGGCATTTTCCTTCCTCTGCTGCCAGTAGTCGCGGTTCAGGTAGCGAGCCAGGGGATCGTCGGCATTCAGCGAGTTTTCAGATGGTGATTCTAAGATAAACAGATATAAAAATAGCTTCCATTAAAATCTTTACCTCGCACGACATCGGCGGCTCCCTTGTAGATGCCAATATTCTCCGACGGGGCGATCGAGGCAGAGTCATTGAGCGTCGACATCGGAGAGTTGACGCTTTGGTCCTTGACGCCGTTGTAGAAGCTGTACAGGCTGGTAGCGCGCTCCTTTTCCTAGATGAAAGGGGTAAATCGAGCAGGGAAAATATACCTTTGCTTCGGCTTCACTTTGCGAAATCGCCATCGCCATCTGCAGCTGGTATTCCTCCTCGTCCTTCTCTCGCTGCAGGCGTGCCTGGCGCTCCTGAAAAAAATATATATAAATTAGTTTGGGAATTAATTCTCTTACCCGCTCTTCATTCTCCGGATCGGCAGTTTGAGGGGCTGTTGTAGCCGGTTGTTCCTAAAAGGAGGTTCAAAAAGGCACTTAACATTTAAAAAAAAGCGAGCGTTAGCACGGCACTTCCAGATTTGCTAGTATGGGAAACAAACGCACAAAAGCGGGCGACTTCAACCAAAAGCAAAAAACGCGTGCAAAAAGTAGGGACAAAAAGCGAACGACAAACACACACATGCAAGCCGTCTTCTGTCGTTTGTAGAACCGAACATTTCGTCGCTCAGCAGATAGTAAGACGCATACCTCCGGCTGTTTCAGCCCAAACAGGCCACGCAAGACGTTCTTGAAAAGGCTTGGCTCCCGATTCGTTGAAGCCGCGCGACGTCGGCCAGAGGGCAGCTCGCGGCGGCTCGAAACTTGCTGGCCCGGGCTCCGGCTCTCCAGGTTCAGATACGCCAAATCTTCCCGTTCACGGACAGCGGGAAAGACAGTCTTGAACAAAGGTTAAGCACACAAAGCACAGCACACCATGCAGCACACACAAAAATGTTAACGTATATACCACACCTTGCCCCGTGACGTTGAACTCGCCTGCTTGCCGAGGGGCACGCCGATGCCCTTCTCGAAGCAGCCGTCGCAGACGCGGACCTAAACAATATGTAAAATGACGATACAGCTACCATACCGGCTTTTCAATACCGTATTGAGGCAAGAGCATCTCCTTGCTGCTGCAACCGGCGCAGAAAATTTGGCCGCACGCCCGACAGTGGTGTTTCCGGGTCAAGAAGCCGAATTCGTTACGACAACTGAAAAAAGATGGCCTGATCACCAAAAATCCAGGTTACCGGAAACAATTGGGACCGTCTTCCCATTCTGGGGCCACCTGGGCAGCAAACATAGCGTCGGATTCTAAAAAAAGTTGAATTCAGCTTCCATAAAGCCACCTTTCACTGATGGGAAGTCGAAACCGGCCAGCTTCATCAGGTTGTGCGTGTCGACGACAATCTTGTACTCCTGCTTGTTCGCAAACGCCATCGCCCAACATTGCAGTAGCTCGAGCACCTTGTTCTTGACTTTCTCGGCTTTGGCCTCAATCGCCAGATTCTTCACGCCTTCCATGAATTCACGAGTGGCCAATTCGGAATGAACCTGGAGAAAATTATCAGCAAAAAAAATATGACAAACCTTCTTGCCGCAATTCTTCACCATCGCTTCCAAAAGGATCAAACAGTGAAGCTGAACGTGCGGGTTGTCGCTGGCGAGGCGCTTGAGGACGGTGGACATTCCCTCGCGGGCCCTGAAAATGATAATTAAAAATACACAATAAATATAAATAATTGATACTTATCTAAAGGTTCAACCCTTACTTTGTCTCGCCGCCTCGAATCTGGTCGACACAATCCAGGACCGCATCCCAGTCGGTGTCCAGCGAGTTCGGGTCGGTGGCCGCAGCTAGAGACCGCTCGAATCTCTTCGCCATCCGGCTGCTACCACTAAAAGGAATGGTTGAATCGATCGACAACTTTGGAAAGAGAAAACATTGCGGAAAGTAAATAGATAACGAGATAAGGGAAGCTTTATGACAGGTATTGGGAAACACAGCTGACTAATCAAGGGAGCGACAAGGTTACACGCTCGTTTCGTCAAAAGCAGCGTGCGGAACTTGAAAATCTTTAGAACAAAGAGCTCGAGAAATGTATTTTTTGAAAGCCAATTCTAACAATCGAATGCACTAGTTGTCTTATCATTCCTTGGGCAGATGCAAATTCTGATTTGAACTATTGATCTAGCACTAAAGGGACGACTCACTGCGAAATGATCGAAACATGAGAGTATGGATTCTGGGCATACTTGACCGTTTATTGTGATTAAAAAGGTATCTTTGACGCACTAATAAAAGGTATGATTACTAGCGAAAACGCAATCTTCCATTAATGCGCAAACCTCAAAAACTTCGTGGCTTTCTCAAGCTTCAACATCGACCTTATCTGCTTTCCTCTTGCTTATGCGACTTACGGCAAGCCTAGTATTCCTAATTCTCATTAGTACTTCCCGTTTTGATAAGCAGAAGCTTGAAACACTGGAATCGATGTCTTGGTGAAGACACCGTGGTCGGGGAGAACCCCCTGGTTGGCAAATAGCCAACCGCCCGACAAACTACATATAAGGCTGCGTGGAGTTGTCCCGGAAACCATCTTCCAGACTCATCTCCGGAATAGATAATGCCATAATCGATGTGTCTCGGGACTTGTTGAGCAGCTTACGAGGACGAGTAGTCACGATTTTGGCAGTGCGTGGTAGCCGGTTGCTATAGGAGCAAAATACTGGACCTTAGATCGGTTTATTAATATTTTTATTTCTGAAATACTTTCTTTCTATTTCCTGGTGCCCCCTTTCGCCTCGAGTACACCGCGATACAGGCGCCAAGGACAGAGCGCGCGCTCACCGAAGGCAGAGCCGCACGGTTTTCCCTTTTGCCTGGCGAGAATTGGAATTTCCCCATCCCCGGGTCCCTCTTCCCTGGCCCCTCGCCCCTCCCGGCACATTGCCGTTTTTGGCCTGTTTGATTGGCCGTGCTCGTCTTTTCCCAGTTTTTCCTGTATATTCGTGCCGCTTTCGGCCTAAAATCTCCACTTTCGCCCCACTAATACTTTTATCTTTCGTAACCTTTCCCCTTTCTGTAAATTCTAGTCCTTTTCCTCATTTCTAATCCGTCCCGCGATTCCCTAATAGATTCTTTAACTCTTAACCGTGTTTTCCGTTTTACTAATTCGGCTTGAGAGTGGTTTGCGGGGCTGAGAGTGGGGGTTGGCCATTTGTGCCGTCGTTCTTGGATTGCCTTTTATGCCATTTTGTGTGTCTCTTTTTCCGCTAGGCGCTACCCGCCGGGGTCAGCTAACCTAACTATTTAGCTCTTCACAAACTTGATAACACCTTGTTTCCAGGATCCGAAATGGCCGCCCAAACGCAGGACATCTTCGACGCCATCGACAAGGGACAGTTTGAGGAAGTGGAGAAGCGGCTGAAGGCGGGCATCGATGTCAATTGCTTGGACAAGAATGGAATGACCCCACTTTCGATGGCCGCCTACAAAGGAAATGAGGACCTCTGCAAGCTGCTATTGCAACACGGGGCAGATGTCAACTCCAAGAAACACGAACACGGGTACACGCCTTTGATGTTTGCAGCGCTGGCCGGCAAACCTAACCTATGCCGGCTTCTTATGGACTTTGGCGCATATCCGGCAGCGACAAACAACATTGGCAAAACGGCGTGCGAGATGGCGGCTTTTGTCAGCCAACACGAATGCGTTTCCGTGATCAATACGCACGTTTCGCTGGATCAAATATCGAAGTTGCTGAACCCAAAAGAATCTGAGGAAAAGTTCCCCGAGGAGCTGGCGAAATTCATACACGAGATGGTGTGCGCGCACGTTATCCACCCGGTTGCTCTAATTTTCTCGATCCTGGATTACGAGGACGGGATCAAGTACCGGAAGAAAATCCTTTACATCGTCGACCGCGTTTTTGAGAGCCAGCTGCGGTGCAAGGAGGGAAACGAGGTCATGTCACTCAAGCTGTGGTTTATTCTACACATGCTGCGCGAGATGTACAAGTATATCGATGAGCACTCAGAGAAGCCACCCAGTGAGGCGTTGACGCTATACGCGAAAACTCTGCTCTTCATGCAACCCGAGCACCAGGTGCGCCCGAATCTCGATGCTCTTTTGCGTGCCGGTATCGTGAGCTTCCCCTATCGTCAAAGCCTTCTATTCCAAACGATCGTCAAGGCGCTGGCGAAGAGCAAATTCGGGGAGCGCCCGGCCGCCTACGATTACATTATACAAGTGCTCTTCGGACAGCGAATCTTGGCTGTCAGTCAATTCTGCTTTACTTGCGGCGGGTTCAACGCGACGAAGCGCTGCCCGAAGTGCCGGGTGCCGTATTGCTCACAAAAGTGCCAAAAGTACGACTGGGGGATACATAAGAAGTGCTGCGCCGCGATCGGCGAGTGGCATACGCCAAATGATGATAGCCCCACCGATCTCGACGCCCTGCAGGCGCAGCTCGAGTCTGCGAGCGTCACTTCTTAATTTTTAATATCTTCTTGGCGCTTTCTATTTGTACTTGCGTTTTCTTGCCTAATATTTTGTGATGATACGTGCTCTTGATTGTTATGTTGCAAGATTCTTCCATATCCAGTCACTTTCAAGAATTTATTCCGTGCTAGTCCTGTGTCCGCTGTAATTTCTGCATTTGCTCGATCTCTTTCCTCAACTTGGTCATACAATAAACCATTCCAGGATGCGATGGCTAGTTGGGCTCGCATTGGCCTCCGTGGCGCTGGCTGGCGAGTATGACTTCACCGTGGAAGTGCCTCCCGGGAAGTTCCAGTGCTTCTTTCAACCCGTCACGAACCCCAATCACAAATCGATAGAAGTGGATTATCAGGTACAATTTTTGATTTGTTTTCAAAAACCGCTTTAGGTGGTAGATGGCGGCGATCTGAACATCAACTTCATGCTGTTGCTCGGAGCTGAGGTGCTGATCCAAGAAACGATGAAGACCGACGCTAGCCACAAGTAATTTTTCGAAACGAAATCAATCCGCTTTTTCAGGGTTGAGATCAAGCAAGTCGGGGATTATCAAGTGTGCTTCGACAATTCCTTCAGCTATCAATCTCGCAAGGTATCGGTATTTCGGATTTTCTAGGCATTATTTTAGGTCGTCTTCTTCGAAATCTTCCTCTACGATCAAGCAGGGAACCTGGATGACTTCGATTACGTGAAAGCTGGACTTCAGGTTGATTTTGCAAAATCCTGCTTTAAAATCCTTTTGTAGGACGACCGGCTGAAGCAGCGAATGGCCGATTTGGGGGTTACCGTCGAGATTTTCCACGTAAGAAAAGTGCTTCTAGCAATAAAGTTCTAATTTAGGGCGCTGCAACAAGAATCAAGAACAACTTCAACAAGATGGAATATCACCAGGCCATTCTCAGGTTGGTTTTTAGCTTGATGTCTCATTTTGATTATTTAGGGCTCATGAAGCACGTGATCGATCCGTGATGAACGCAAATTTGGACCGAGTCTCGTTTTGGTCGATCGTCAACTCCCTTGTGCTTATATTCGTCGGCGGGATCCAGGTATCGATGAGAAGTCTTTTTATTACAAAAACATTTTTTAGGTTTACATGATTCGCAGTCTCTTCGAGGAGAACTCCAAGGTCGGCCGCTTCCTCCGCAAGGGCACCCACCAGGATTAACGCTCGGACCAGTTTTTTTTGTTTTGTTTCTGTACATTTTTATGGTTTGCAATTCTTTGACATTTTCCCCTCTCGATTGGCAAACACCTCTTCCCACCTGTGATATCACTTCCTACATAATACGTGCATAATTTATTTTGCTTTTTATGGGTTTGACGCGCGGTTTTTGGGATTGTTAATAGGAATAAAGATCTATCGCTTTGGAGACGAAATAGCAGTGTATGTGTCCCACTTCAGCAGTTTCATATTTTGCACCGGGTGAAGCACATGTGAAGTGTCTTGTTTTAGCCAAGATGCGATTGTTCGCTTGCTCGTTGTTAGTCCTGTTTGTTTCGTCTACCCTCGGAGCCATGCAAGAAGATGAGGTTCATTGCCGTACTGGGCTTGACGTTTGATTTTTAGGTCGGCATCACGGTGAGGGTCGATCCCGGCAAAGTTGAATGTTACTTCCACACCGTCCAGAACCCCGCCTCCGGCTCGATGGAGGTCAACTGGATGGTAGGCCGTACGCATCAGTTTTATCGTGTTTTTTCTTGTAGGTCTTGAAAGGCGGCAGCGGCCTGGACATCACATTCACCCTACGAAGCCCAAGTGCTGCGCCTTTGTCCGAAGAGGTGGCCAAGCAACACGGGCGATTCAAGTAACTTTACCGCTTTCGCTGAAAATACATGTATCGTCGTTTAGTGTCGATTTTTCTGTGCACCCACTCGGCGACTATGTGATGTGCTTCGACAACAAAATGAGCATGACCTCCGAGAAAATTGTGGGATTTGGCGTCTTTTCAATATTTCCTTTCAGGTCTCTCTTCACATGTACGTCATGGACAAGAGCGGCAACTACATGAGCGAGCTCAACGCCCTGAACACGGACAGCTCGGCACACCTAGAGGCTCGCTTGGACTTCTTCGAGGTATTTAAATTTTCAGGGGTAAATTTTTTCGCAGGGCACGACGATGAGCATCAAGTCCAAGCTGACACGCATTGAATCGCTGCAGAGCGAGATGCGCCGCATTGAGTTCATCGATCGGTAAGAGGATTTGGTTTTCAATTAGTAAGTCCTTTTTAGTGGTATGGCAGAATCTACCTTCGAGAGCATGAACTTTTGGGGAATCGTGAACACGATCGCCATGTTGACGGCCGCCGGGGTTCAGGTACGTGCCGGATTTCGTGGGAAACGTATTTTTAGGTTTTCCTGATTCGCAGCATCCTCTCCGACGAGTCGACGGTCGGTCGCGTGCTTCGTCGCGCCAAGCTCTCGACCTGATCTCTCCATTCGCCACCCGTCTAGTGCTATCGAGGCCCCATCACTCACTTCGCCAGATACAGGTTCAATACTGTGCTCATATGTTTTTGTTCGGATAAACAGGTCAAGCTAAACCCTTGTCGATTGTTCTGCACACGTTCGAGACGAATCATTTTGAAGTAAAAATCTTTATGCCAAGTCATATAGGATTAATAAATTAAAGCCGAACCCGATCGATACAAAGGGAAGAAGTCCAATCACAATTCCTGACCAATGCGTGTGAGAATTAGCAAAAAACTTGTAGCACAGCGGAGGGGTAGAATATAATTTTATTGAGAAACGTTTCGTGCTGGTTGTGGCATTCGGGGTCACTGGTACTGCTTTCCGAGGGAGGATAGCTGTAGGATTTCAAATTTTAAAAAATTTACTACAAAAAATACCTGCTCAGTGAATTGTAGCGGGCTGATGAGCTCGGTCGACCCGTAGATGACTCGTTGGATGCCCTTGTCCCGGCCCCATTGCGCCACATTTTCGTATTCCACGTAGTTGCCACCGCCGACGACGAACAACAACACGTCGTGCGGCATTGTAGATGGGCGCAACTTTGCGGAACTAAAAAATTAAAGGGTCATGAAATAAGCCAAAAAGACGAGTTTTTAAATGTTGTTTTTCTAAAACATACTCGGGTCGGCCGGCGGGCAGCTTCGGATCGAGGTAGAGCAGCGCGTCGCCCTCGGGCTGCGCCTGGCTCATCGCACTGATGCCGACGACGGATGAGGAGGCTGGCGTCGCTACAGAGTCGACTAGCTAAAATATTCTAGGTAAATAGATCTGGTTTTTTTACCTTCGTCAACGGCAAGTTATGCTTCCTGGGCACCAGATTTTTCACGCCTTCCATCACGAATTTGCTGCTCTGGCCGAGCAGCTTGCCGAACATGCCCACCTGCAAAAATTCTTTCGTTTTTCAAGCTAAACTACCGTGCTCGTGCCGGCGCCGGAATGGGCTTCACTCGTAATCCCGCGCCCAAGATTCGACACGGATCTGGAAAGGAAATAAAATGGTAAAATTTGTTTTGTAAATTACCTGATCCTCTCCACGAATCGCAGGGCAACATCGTCAATGTTCTTCTCGCGTAGTAGTGTTCGCAGCTCTTCGACGTCAGACTGAAATATCAAATTCAAAGACTCGAATATTGCTGTTCACCTTCGATAAACGATCCGTTGACAAGTAGTACAGCAACACAACGCGCAGCACGTCCCCGTGATCTCCGTATTTTTCGAGCTCGCTTCGTATCGAGGAATCTAGCCAAAAATGAAATCTATGTGTTCCTCGGTACCTAGAGAAGCCTTTTGCAGCATCTTCTGCTCGAGCTCGAACAGCGAGTCGAGCTGTCGTTCTTTGATCGCGTTCAGCAGGCTGGTCGCAATGTTCGTGTGAAGGTCGATCAACCTAAGAACAGAAAAATTAGACATTTAAAAATATCACACCTTTTTTGCTCCAAAAGTTGTGGCAATGAGGTGACCGTCGAGCCGAGCTTGGAGGTCGTGTCGATGATCAGCGACGACATAGCCGCCTCCATTTCGCTGCCTTCGATTCCCTAAAACGACGTCAGCGATTTTTCGATGTGAATACCATGGCATTCCGCATTTTCTCGACTTCTTCCTTCTGGGTCCTGTAGTGCTCGAGGTCGCTCTGAATCGCCTCGGCCACCAACGGGAATGGGCTACCCTAAATGATTGGAACTAGAAAACTCTAACAAACCTTATGACTAGACCATATCCGATCGTGCTCGCCGTGCAGGTCGTGATCGACCTTTTTGCCCTTTTCCTGCATCGTCACGCGATTCTGGTCAAGCCCGAGGACGTCGTGGATGAGGGCTTGATCCGTCCAGGTGTGGTGGAGCATCGTCGCCAGATCCGCTGACCTACATTTTTCGGATCAGCTAGAGAAAACGGCTATTACCGATCAGCAATCACTAAAATCGGGCGTGTCCCCGTCAGCATTCCAGCTCGATTCACCGTGAACGTAAACACGTTGTTCGTCTCGCAAAGCGTATCCTTCAGCTTTTGGCAAAGACGCTAAAAATTCTCCCTTAAAATTGGCTAATCAAACATTACCAGTGCCACTTGCTCGGCCGCTCCTTCCTTCGCTGCACGAATGATCGGCACGAGGCCCAGTGTAGCGCAGACCTAAAGATTGCAAAGTTGGGTTCTTTAGGATTCCCGGGGGGGGAAAGTATTCCCGGGGGAAAACAAATTTTTTTCGGCGAAAGCCTAGATTTTTGTATAAATTGCGGATGCGTTTCTAAATTGTTTTTAACTATTCCTGTGCATAAAAACTACACACATTTTAACCAAAAAAATGTAAAAAATTAAAAATTAGGTCGAAAAATAGACCCAAAATGACCAAATTTTCGACTTTTTCAAACATTTTTCTAAATTTTTCTGAAAGTTATTCCGCTCTAAATATAGTTAAAACTTACTAAAAACAATTCGAAAACACTTTATATTTGATTACTAGGCCAACCGGGACCACCAGGAAAAAAATTGGTTTCCCCCCGGGAATACTTTCCCCCCCCCGGGAATCCTAAAGAACCCAAAGTTGTACTCAGCATTAATAGATACCGAAAAGAGACCATCAGCAATAGACTGGATCATGCCGTTCATCACGTCTTCAGAGGTGGCCAAGTCGTTGATCGCTAAAAATGAGAAAGTAAACGTTTGAAGGTAAAACCTACTATAAAAAGTCAGAGGTCTGCCGGCAGTTGATCGCTTGAGGACGAAGAGATCGTTTTCCAGCGAGATGAACTTTAGGTATTGGTCGACAACCTGAAAATCGTGAATTTTGTCTGAACAATAATTAAAAGCAGAAACCGGATCTTATGATGCTCAAAAAAATCACCTTTTTCACTTGATCCACGCAATTTTCCCGGACGGCGCCCTGCGCCAGCTGCTCAAGCTCGTTACGGGGTAGGGCCGACGCGAAATTGAGGTAGTAACGCTCGTAGAGACCCTAGAACTAAATTCAAGGCTAAATCCGAACCAGTTGCATATCGCGGCAAATCATCGCAATGTTTTCGTTGCTGGGGTTGACAAAGTACACGGCCGGCACGTCTGGTAGAGGCTCTCTTTTCCCGTCCAAAAGCCTGAATTATAAGTTCTCAATTGAGCTCATCAAAGCTCACATGTGAAGCGTCACACCCAGCTCGCGAAGCTGTTTGACGGTTAGCAGAGGAGAGATGATGTCTTGCCCGACTTTGTCCATGATCAAAACCTGAAAAACATCAGTTTTATAGGACTTTGAGCTTCATACCTTCCACACCGGCCCCGAGACCATCATATTCATGGCGGGCTCATTGAAGTTGATCATCTGGCGAACGGCAGCTAAAGAAAATCATAGTTTTCAGGGATTTCCGTTTACCAATCTGTCTCGAGCGGATCGTTTAGATGCCATCTTCTCGCGTGTTGTACATTCTACCTGAAAATAAACTATTTATTTGCTGTTCACCATTTTATAAACTTGTAAACAAGGTTTTATTAGTCGACAATCGCCCGCGGGCTGAACACCACGTACAATTGGCGGTCGTAATAGCCAAAGAGAGAGTTAGGGTTGAAAGCGCGGCGGCGTGTTGTGGCCTGTGTTGTAGAGCGGAAAACAGACTTTGAGAGCTAGCGAAATTGCGGATCAAACATCATCAAAAATACTTTAGATTTTGAAATATACAAAGAGACAAAGAATGTGCCGCCAAAAACTGTACATAAAGGAAGACGGAGCAAAAAAATCATAAAGCCGTTTTTCTACTCCTTCCGGGTATCTTAAGACGTTTTGACAAGTTGCTAAGCCTTATACACCTGATGTACGCTTTTTTAAGCGAGCTGAAAAACACGCCGGAGCTCCTGTTTATGATCACCAAGGTCTAGCGGTGCTCCGGTATCGCCAAACTCCGATAATAAATAATTTATTTGGTATCAACGCTATGTAGTCTTCAAATTCACAACAAGTCCGAAATCACGATGCGAAAAACATGGTTGGCACCTCGCACTACAGTTTGTTCAGGGAATGTGAAAATGCCGACGGCGTTTGGGGGAAATGGTACAGAATCGCGCGCGCAACGGACGAAAATCACAACGGCTAATTTCGGCAATGGCGATCGAAAAAAAGTGGATTCTACAGGGATGAGCACAAGTGTACGCGGAAGGATAGCATGCATTGCTAGTCGGGGGGATACCAGAACTACGGACATGGGCAAATACTGCGCTTAAATTATGCCGATGAGGTTAGAAAACTCAAAAAATTTGAAAAAAGAAATACTGACAATGATGCATAAGTTACGGCTTGTGCGGAGGGAATCTACGACAAAGCAAGTGAATTTTGGGCAATTTTATAAGTAGACGGTCGCCTTGTTCAGCAGCGGGTCTCGTACAGTCCGGAGCGGCCGATGTATCGCACCCACTTGATGACGTCGTGGTCCGAGTAGTTCCGCTTAGACTCGAACACCTTCAGGTAGCGCACTTTGAGGCCGGATGGGGCGACGGGAACCTGGAAAATCATTTTTGGTGCTTCCGTGTTGGCGCGGGAGCAATTTATTAACGCGGGAAGAAGGCAAATTTTTTTGAGATGGCGATCTACGGGAAGCTATTAAAACATTATTTGTTAAAACAATGACATACACATTACATGCATTTACACTGTTTTTAATATAAAATCACTTCAAATAAAATACTTAAAGTTTAGAGAAGGCTTGTTTTTGGTAAAAAAAAAAAACATAAAAAACTAGCACAGCTGGTCAAAAACTCTGGATTTTTAAGATTTTCCAATAAATTTTTAATAGTGTTTTAGTGATCGGAAACTACTACCAACATCGTTCAAGCATCCTTAATATTATCATCATCTAATCTTCCTAATCTTTTTACAACGTAACTACGCACTTAAAAATTTAAAACTATAGTGAAAGAACCAACCTCAAAGTACATGCTGACCGGCGGACGATTCCATTGCTGCTTCTCCGTGTTGCGTGGGGGGGGTCGGGATCGGCACCTCGATTTTCTGGGCGAGCAATGATGGCTTGAAGTTGGACTCGAGGACAACCTGAAAAAGAGGAAATAGGCCTTACAATTCTTACATGTAATAGTCACAGAAAAATATAGAACCTTTCAAGCCTCACCTTGACCTCCATCATGTTCCTAGACGTCTCGCTGAACAGGGGGATAACGTGGAATGGAAGTTGTATGTCTTTCGTCGTGCGATATCTAAAAACTAGAATTTTCAAGTTCTAAAAAATTAAAAATTAAGATCTTGAAGCGTTGTAGAAACCGTCACTCTTGCAAGAGATTACAACAACATAAAATAGCTACCTCATCAGCTCGTACTCGCCATCCGGGGGAATAAACGAGATCGCGTGCTCCGTGTCGAACTTGTTCAGCTTGACGCATTGATGGAATTGGCAGTCGTCTATGGCGACAGCGGCTCGAGACCTGGAAATAAAAGAGGTTCAAATACGCAACTTTGAGCTCTAATTTTCACGTATTCTCGACATTTGACGAGTAAGCAAATTAGAAAACCGACAAAAAACTTACGCCTTATTCGGATCATCAGTGCCGGCTCGATTCTTGCCCTCGATCCTAATCTTGTCGTTGATGCCGAATTTGCATTCGGGCATTCCAGACAGATAGCTCTTCATCGCCACTTTGCCAGCAACGTGTGCGGAGAGGACTTGTCCTGAAAGAAAAATAATTGCATTTGAGAAAAATGGTCATTTTGAGCATACTTTCAAGGTAAAGGTAATTCTTCTCACCTTGCTGACTCATGAGCAGATTAACGTATTCGATGACGTCCAAGAGCAGCTCATTCCGGCGGTACTTGATCCCTTCGCGACGCCATTCGATCTGCCCCGTCACTTGCCAGGTGATTTGCGACTGCTCATCTTTCGTCTGAAATGGAAAAAAGATAAAAAAGCCTAGAAATGCACATGCACGTTCACATCTGCTACGGGCAACGAAAAGCGCCACAATGACAAATACGCGGGAGGGAATCCAGATAAAAATCAATTCGCAAGCCAATCAACTAATCGCCGCACACAACAATTTGCTTACCACGGGCACCGGTGCCTCATGAAAGGGAAACGATTATTTGTTAAGATTGCCAAAGAATTACTGCTGTGCGCACGCCTTGTTGGGTGATGAAGGTATTGAGCACGCCGGGATCGGTGTTTTGAGGATATCCGAAGTCGAGGATTTCTAAAGCAGATGATTTGATAAAATAGATACCCCGAATGTACCGTCGAGAAGCTCATAGATCAGCACACAGTTGTTCTTCACGTTTTCTTCATTCAGCTTTCCGAAAAAGGACTGCATCGTGTCAGCACATCGGTTGAGGAACTCGAAAACCTGTAAAAGTCCTTTGTTAAACGTAACAAATTCAAAAGCCAGTTTCCAAAATAAACCAACCATGGCCGCGTTCACATTTTGCCTGCTGACCGCGCACACCCAAACGTTGCCGCGTTTCACGTGGAAGGAGGAAGTTCGGGCCATGTTCGTGACCGGCGAGCGGATCTGAAAATAAAAACGTGAAAAACGAAACTAATTCAACAAATTACCTGCTGTCTCGCGTGGATGACGTTGACACGGAACGCGTCGACCGCATTACGGCTAGAAAAAAAAGTTGGTTTTCTGTAAAAAAAGAAACTCACTTGACATCGTCCCGATAGATGCGCGAGATGAGCAGAACACCCTTGTGGTTGTACACGAAGAGGCCGCCGACCTACGTAAAAATCAAGAAATAAAGATAAAGCAATACCTCAGAGCCGCCGGGACGCGGCAACCACCTCTGCAATGAGCTGCCGGTGGGCCTCGGCCGGCAGCCTGTAAGCAGTTTTATAATAATAAAGCAAAGAAATAACTTACCACCGCATGCGGCCGGGGCCCCCGACCAGCAACCCAGACGACCTGCATCTTCGATGCAGGTCGTCGGTGAGGTGGCCGGTGCGTGGCCCACCGTGCCGATATACCGGCAGTTGCCAGATGGGTGGCTGCTGACGGCGCACGGGTGGCGCGGCGAAAGCGGGGGCCGGAGGAGGGCTTGCGGGAGGGCTTGCCGGGGGCGGGGCCACAAAGCGGCCATTGTGGGGGTCGCGGAGGCGACGAAGCACCGCGCCCCACGGGTTCTCGAACTCGACCCAGTGCGGCTGGGCATTCTGCATCTAAAAATCGAAAATAGACATGAAACGGCCTGATAAAAAACGCCTTTCACGAGAGGTACATGTACAGATCAGAACTGCCAAGCTGTCAATTCAATGCACATGTTACGACTTTTATTCTGAATCAGTGTAAAAAATAACTGGTACTAACGGAAATGCAGCGGAAAGGAAGGAATACAGATGAAAATGAAACGCGGGGACGAGAGTAACAACGTGAAAAACTGTGAAAATAAGAGACGGAGACGAGGGTTACAATGCAAAAGTCGTATGAAATGCACGAACGAGAATTACAAACGCGGAAGGTGAAAGGGGTTACTTTTGGTTTATTCCTTGTCGTGTAGCTGCGCATCGAGTAGTCGGTGACGGCGTTGACCTTGCGATGTTGACGGCGTAGATGTTGACGATGAGCTTCACCACTTGATCGCGGCATCCGGTTCTGTTCTATTTCGCGGGGGAAACTGTGCGGGGGAAATTTTCTTCGTTTTGTTATAACTCTTTTACATGATGCTATTTTGAGTTGTAATTAAAACTCTTAGTATATTTTTTGACGCTCTATCGAATGGCATTTAAGAAATTTTTGAAAGTTATCGAAAATGTCGAAAACTAGCTTTCGACTCCACGATCTCATGTGGAAACACCGTATAAACCTTGTTTTTGCTATAACTATTTTATAAAACAATATTTTAAGATGAAATTAAAACTCTTAGTATATTTTTTCATGCGAATCATTTTGAAGTAAAAATCTTTATGCCAAGTCATATAGGATTAATAAATTAAAGCCGAACCCGATCGATACAAAGGGAAGAAGTCCAATCACAATTCCTGACCAATGCGTGTGAGAATTAGCAAAAAACTTGTAGCACAGCGGAGGGGTAGAATATAATTTTATTGAGAAACGTTTCGTGCTGGTTGTGGCATTCGGGGTCACTGGTACTGCTTTCCGAGGGAGGATAGCTGTAGGATTTCAAATTTTAAAAAATTTACTACAAAAAATACCTGCTCAGTGAATTGTAGCGGGCTGATGAGCTCGGTCGACCCGTAGATGACTCGTTGGATGCCCTTGTCCCGGCCCCATTGCGCCACATTTTCGTATTCCACGTAGTTGCCACCGCCGACGACGAACAACAACACGTCGTGCGGCATTGTAGATGGGCGCAACTTTGCGGAACTAAAAAATTAAAGGGTCATGAAATAAGCCAAAAAGACGAGTTTTTAAATGTTGTTTTTCTAAAACATACTCGGGTCGGCCGGCGGGCAGCTTCGGATCGAGGTAGAGCAGCGCGTCGCCCTCGGGCTGCGCCTGGCTCATCGCACTGATGCCGACGACGGATGAGGAGGCTGGCGTCGCTACAGAGTCGACTAGCTAAAATATTCTAGGTAAATAGATCTGGTTTTTTTACCTTCGTCAACGGCAAGTTATGCTTCCTGGGCACCAGATTTTTCACGCCTTCCATCACGAATTTGCTGCTCTGGCCGAGCAGCTTGCCGAACATGCCCACCTGCAAAAATTCTTTCGTTTTTCAAGCTAAACTACCGTGCTCGTGCCGGCGCCGGAATGGGCTTCACTCGTAATCCCGCGCCCAAGATTCGACACGGATCTGGAAAGGAAATAAAATGGTAAAATTTGTTTTGTAAATTACCTGATCCTCTCCACGAATCGCAGGGCAACATCGTCAATGTTCTTCTCGCGTAGTAGTGTTCGCAGCTCTTCGACGTCAGACTGAAATATCAAATTCAAAGACTCGAATATTGCTGTTCACCTTCGATAAACGATCCGTTGACAAGTAGTACAGCAACACAACGCGCAGCACGTCCCCGTGATCTCCGTATTTTTCGAGCTCGCTTCGTATCGAGGAATCTAGCCAAAAATGAAATCTATGTGTTCCTCGGTACCTAGAGAAGCCTTTTGCAGCATCTTCTGCTCGAGCTCGAACAGCGAGTCGAGCTGTCGTTCTTTGATCGCGTTCAGCAGGCTGGTCGCAATGTTCGTGTGAAGGTCGATCAACCTAAGAACAGAAAAATTAGACATTTAAAAAATATCACACCTCTTTTGCTCCAAAAGTTGTGGCAATGAGGTGACCGTCGAGCCGAGCTTGGAGGTCGTGTCGATGATCAGCGATGACATAACCGCCTCCATTTCGCTGCCTTCGATTCCCTAAAACAACGTCAGAGATTTTTGCGATGTCAATACCATGGCATTCCGCATTTTCTCGACTTCTTCCTTCTGGGTCTTGTAGTGCTCGAGGTCGCTCTGAATCGCCTCGGCCACCAACGGGAATGGGCTACCCTAAATGAAAAATTAGAACTAGAAAACTCTAACAAACCTTATGACTAGACCAGATCCGATCGTGCTCTCCGTGCAGGTCGTGATCGACCTTTTTGCCCTTTTCCTGCATCGTCACGCGATTCTGGTCAAGCCCGAGGACGTCGTGGATGAGGGCTTGATACGTCCAGGTGTGGTGGAGCATCGTCGCCAGATCGGCTGACCTACATTTTTGGGATCAGCTAGAGAAAACGGCTATTACCGATCAGCAATCACTAAAATCGGGCGTGTCCCCGTCAGCATTCCAGCTCGATTCACCGTGAACGTAAACACGTTGTTCGTCTCGCAAAGCGTATCCTTCAGCTTTTGGCATAAACGCTAAAAATTCTTTAAACTTTTTTAGTCAAAAATTACCAGTGCAACTTGCTCGGCTGCTCCTTCCTTCGCTGCACGAATGATCGGCACGAGGCCTAGTGTAGCGCAAACCTAGATTGGAAAGTTGTACTCAGCATCAATAGATACCGAAAAGAGACCATCAGCAATAGACTGGATCATGCCGTTCATCACGTCTTCAGAGGTGGCCAAGTCGTTGATCGCTAAAAATGAGAAAGTAAACGTTTGAAGGGAAAACCTACTATAAAAAGTCAGAGGTCTGCCGGCAGTTGATCGCTTGAGGACGAAGAGATCGTTTTCCAGCGAGATGAACTTTAGGTATTGGTCGACAACCTGAAAATCGTGAATTTTGTCTGAACAATAATTAAAAGCAGAAACCGGATCTTATGATGCTCAAAAAAATCACCTTTTTCACTTGATCCACGCAATTTTCCCGGACGGCGCCCTGCGCCAGCTGCTCAAGCTCGTTACGGGGTAGGGCCGACGCGAAATTGAGGTAGTAACGCTCGTAGAGACCCTAGAATGATCAGAACTAAATTCAAGGCTAAATCCGAACCAGTTGCATATCGCGGCAAATCATCGCAATGTTTTCGTTGCTTGGATTGACAAAGTAGACGGCGGGCACGTCTGGTAGAGGCTCTCTTTTGCCGTCCAACAGCCTAAATAATATCTCAAAAACTTGTCTGAATAAACGCACATGTGAAGCGTCACGCCGAGCTCGCGAAGCTGTTTGACGGTTAGGAGAGGAGAGATGATGTCTTGCCCGACCTTGTCCATGATCAAAACCTAGCCAACATAAATTTTAAACTACTTCGAGTGCCATACCTTCCACACCGGCTCCGACACCATCATATTCATGGCGGGCTCGTTGAAGTTGATCATCTGGCGTAGGGCAGCTAAAGAAAATCATTGTTTTCAGGAATTTCCGCTTACCAATCTGTCTCGAGCGGATCGTTTCGATGCCATCTTCCCGCATGTTGTACATCCTACCTGAAAATAGACTATTTATTGGCTATTCACCATTTTATAAACTTGTAAACAAGGTTTTATTAGTCGGCAATCGCCCGCGGGCTGAACACCACGTACAATTGGCGGCCGTAACAGCCGAAGAGAGGGCAGGGCGCGCGCTGCGGGACGCCCGCTTAGTACGGGATTGACAAGAAACGGACTAACAACTGAAAATAAGCCTTTGTAGGCAAAAGATGGATAAGAAAAGCGTTCGAGTAACAACTTACACTTTGAAAAGCCTCTCATGAGTTTACGCAGGCTCTAAACACAGCAACAGGGTACCAAAATCTTATGTTTTTGCCAGTAACGTGCAAAGCAGCTCTCGATCATTGTGGCACTCAAATTTGACATAAAAATACCTATTATGAACAGTTCAGGGCTACAAAGGATTTCTTAAAATTGTTGAACACGTAATTTCAGAGTCCTGTACTTGTTAGCCGCCTGTGAGCACTGATTTCCCTGGGGAAATCCATTACCGTAATTTTCTAGATTTCGAGATTCAAGATAGGCTTTTATATTTGGAAATCAACGCAGACCACATTGTTACATCACATTCCGGGAGAATCTTATCCCATAGAATTTTCTCTTGGGTTTTAGAAATCCAAAATCGCCGTCCTTTCTTTTGCTGGCTTCCGGCAAACCTCCTACTCCCGTTCACCAAATAATTTTAGCGAAGGTCACACGTAGTTTTGTCGAAACCCAAATGTCGAATGATTTTGACCTTCACCCCTCTTTGTTGTTTCATGAGCCCCCAAAAATTCAGCTGTTCGCCTCGAGCGGAGACCAGCGTTCAGTTTTTCACCCTCAACAAAAAAGTTTCGAGTTGAAAGTGCAAATTTCTGGTGCTTTTGCATTATCGGTGGGATTTTTTATAATTCCAGAAATGCTTAGCAAAGTAAGCGTTTCAATAGCCCGCTGGATGAAATTGAACTTGATTTGAGGCGGAAAAACGAACTAAAAAATTTTTTAAAATTTTTAAGGCGAAATTTTGTCGAAAGTCGATGTTTTTCTATTTTTTTTAATACAAAATTTGTGTCTTTATTAAATTTTTTGTTTAGTAATGATAAAAACAGCTTAGGAACCCTTCGTCTGTTTATGCTAGAAAAATTGGATACTGAAAAAAACTTTCTTGACCGATAATACGAAAGAACCGACTTTTGAAACCGATAAAATGGAATTTTGTACTCCTCAATTCCCCGGGTTTTGCCGACAGAAGCATATGCTTTATCCAGAAAATTGTAAAATGAAATTTTCTACAACTATTCCCGATAACTCCCCAACTGTTTTTGTGTGTGGTATGTTGCGCGTGGGGGCGCCCACGTAATCCCGAGCAAAAGCCAGCGGAGTAGCAGCTGAAACTCCAATTCAATTAGGAGAGCCTGATGGTCCACGGGATCAGAATGTGCCATTATGAATAGTCTCTAAAAAGGCCTTCGAACTTCCTACAAGCCTTTGAATCGATGCCAGCTACAAAATCTACCAAAACCACGATTCAGAATTATCTAATGGCTACAACGTCACAATATGTTGAAGAAAAGGAGATAAACTACTTGGAGATAATTTCGACGTCGGTTTTTGTGGGGATCGGGCTGATCACGATCGTCGTTTACGCAAGGATACTCGTCTACCATTGGCGCAACGGGTTCAAGACGCACTTTCAGAAGATTTTGATCGTTTTTGTGGCAAATGTAAGTGAGATTATTTTTTATTAAAGGGGCTCCGAAATCTGGTCCACGGCCCCCTGCTGTGATTCCTGGCAAATAGCCAGATGCCGCCGCAACGCGACCGCGCGGCATGATCTTTTGCCCCTGTTTGGACGCGAAAACGCTTGAATTTCACAATTCTGATACTATTTTTGGAATCCTCAACGAATTTTGATCATTCCAGACTTTTAAATTATGAAAATTGATCAGAGAATCACCGAGATCGAGAGATTGGGTGCCTTGCAAGGCATTACGACAGGTAATCGCCGCGCACTCAAAATTTCGTTTTTGCCCCAAAAAGAATTCGGTTTTTCTCAAACATTTTACGTTTTTTCGCAATCAAATCGCTTTTTTGGCACTTCTCGGCAGTGACCGTTTCGTTTTTTGACCCGTAGGTTCAATCCCCGCACGCACGAATTTTGACTTCTGAGCCCCTTTAAAGATAGGATATGAGTCTACCAGTACCCAATTAGCAAAAGCCCAATCCTAAGTCTAAGTCTAGAGCTAAGCTTAAACATAAGCCTAAGCCTAAGCCTAAGCCCTAAGCTGGAATTTCGCAAAACCCTCGCGGCTACCCCCGGGTAATCGACTATGGAGAACACGATGCCGTTTTCCGATTTTCCTGCGGAGGCCTGTGGACAGAGATACAGTCTAAGTAAGCCTAAGCCAAGCCTAAGCCTAAGCCTAAGCCTAACCCTAAGCCTAAGCCCAAGCCTAATCCCAAGCCTAAGCCTATAAGCCTAAGCCTCAACCTAAGCAAAAGCCTAACCTTTCAGGACTTCGTCGCGCACTACACGCTACTTTTCCGCCAACGACTGCCTACGTGGGGTGTTAATGAGTGGTATTTGTATGTTCAGGTAGGAATTGTATTAAGGATTATTAAAAGCACATAAGTATTACTACTTCAAACAATCAATAAATATATAATATATCCAATTTTATTTAGACAGGACCAATCCCTCTTCTTCTGAGGATATCTTACGCTTTTGCGTTCAAGTATCAGGTCCTCGGTACGCTTTTGGTGGCCCTGAATCGGGCAAGTGCCATCGCCAAGCCCCAGGTTTATGATAAGGTATACTTTTTCACACTGTTAAACCTCCGTTTAGAGCAGTTATGAACTTATTTCAAAGCTGTTTAGTTTTGGCACGCGCATACGTGGCGGGTTTGCGGGCTTCTGGCAATTTATTCGTTTCTGACGGCCCTTTTCTGGGTGACGTCGACGAATATTTTTAAACGATATGGATGGGGGAATTATGTCAATTATGCATTTGCGAATAATGTTGTTATGGTAGGTATTTTGAAGCGACTAGGACTTTTACGTTTTTAAAGCATTTTAAAACAGAATTTATGAATCCAGAATCTATTTTCAGGAGCTCTACTCGCTCGCCTTCATCCCGCTTTGCACATTTATCGTGGTCCTTACGCTTTTTGTGAATCTGTACACTGGGATACGTCTTTACACTTATGGTCGGACCGCAACGCGTAGCCAACGGCTGAGCAGGCAGGAGAATACTTTCCACATGACGACGATGGCACAGTTTTTGGTGCAGATGCTGAACGCCATCGACTCGGTGAGATCAAAAGCTGGCGCCAGGTTACGCTATGTTACGCTACGCCTTTGACACACTTCTTCCGACAGCTAAAATGGAAGCTAAAATCCCGATAGACCAAAATACCGACATCCATAACACCGACACTCAAAATTTCATAGATATTTCATGTCGAGATTTTGGCTGTCGGGATTTCGGATGTTGGGATTTTGCGTATCATTATTCTGAATGTCAGGAATTTGGCAATCGGGATTTTCAATGTCGGGATTTTCGTTGTCGGTATTTTGCATGTCGCGATTCTGGCTATCATGATGTTAGAAATCACGCCTCAATTTTCAGGTGATCACCGCCACGCAGGACATGGACGCGTACTGGTTCTTCTTTCACTTCGCACCCGTCTTCAGTGATGTGTCGAATTTTTTGCCAATCTGGTGAGTCACGGCTTTTCATTTTATTACAATACAATTTAAATTCAAAATACAATATCTGTTGCAGGTTCCTGCTCGTCGTCTCCCCGGACACGCGTAACATCGTGCGTTACGGCTCGGCCGGCGGGCCCACCAGGGCAAAAAGCCCAGTTTTCTTGCATGCGCCCAGGTTTCGAAAACCGGGAGTGAAATAAAATAAATTATTTCAAGGATGCCATCTACATTTTCGATGACCGCAATTTTGAGAATAACTGTTTCGAAAACTGAAATTGCAAAAGTGAGAACCAACAATAATACAAAATATAAGTTTTCGAACACCACTTTTTTGGCAGCGTTGCAAAATCAAATTTCCAAAGCAATTCTTTCGTAAAGTATCATTTCTAAGATAACTTTTTCGAAAACGCCTTTTCCGAAGTCATAATGACTTCTCCGAAACCCAGAATTTTTGCAACTTCGCGTCTAACTACTAAAACCTACTAGGCATTTCTGGCCTTACACCAAATTGCGCGCCCCTTGATAGTGGAAAAGCACCGAAAAATTGCGGAATTGGAAGACTTCGACATTATGAGATTTCGACGGTCTGATATTTTTCGAATTCTGATACGAAAGCGCCAAAACTCTTTTGTTAAACTTCCAAAACATGACCTTCCTGCCGCTGACGCAAAGTAAACCCCTGGAAAATTTTCCCCTTTCATCCCACCAAATATTGACAATCGAAAATTAGACGTTCAACTTAATGACGGCTTTTGGAAGGCAGAGGCGCCCTTTCGGCCTATAATTTTGGGAAAAAAATTTAGCAACGAATGGGATCGGGGCGAGAGCCTCAATTTTCCACGGGCCCAAGAACAGTTTGCGACCCACGACTTCCAATGTTTTTAGCGAAATGTGCGTGTATTTCAAAATCAAAGAGTCAGAAGGCCAGAGCTGATCTTTTTTTCTTACCAAGTTTTTTTCAGAGTTTTCAAAATCATTTTTTGATGGTTTTCAACCTCATTTTTCTTACATTTGGGCCAGAATTCTATATATTTTCAGAATTTTTTTAATATATCTGAAGTTTTTTATATTTGAAAACCCGTCTGAAATCCATTAAAAACGTCTAAATTTTAGCTTATCTAGAGGAATAAATCTATCGTAGTAATCCCGAAGAAATGAACGAGATTGAACCCGACGACTACGAGGGGCACTTTGTCGATCCGTTCGAGATCGTATCGAGCGGTGTTTTTATCACTATCGGCTTCATCACCCTATTTGCTTATATCCGCATCGGCATCTACCACTTGCGCCACGGGTTCAAGACGCACTACCAGCGTATTTTCTACGTTTGTCTAACAAACGTGAGCAGGGGCGTAGCCAGAAAAAAATTTCGGGGGGGGCCCCCAAAAATTTTTTTCAAAACCCACAAATCATTAACGAGAAAACAGCGCCGCAGGCAAAATTTTTTGAAAAAAAGGTTACATAGCTCTACAAATAGCCGTAAAAAGGTGAAAAAATAGCGCCGCAGGCAGCAAAATTTTTGAGAAAATGAAAATCATAAGGGTCCCCCCTTATGAAATTTTCGGGCCCCGGCCGATTTCGGGGGGGGCCCCGGGCCCCCGGGGCCGGTATTACGCTACGTCCCTGAACGTGAGTCACCGCCGCCCCCCCCCCCCCCCCCCTCGAAAAGCTTGAACCCTCAAGATTTAAAGTATTTTTAAAGCACCATTCAATCTAGTCTAACTCCGTGAGCGCGGCAAACTAGCAGCGATTCCTAGGGCATCCGTATAGAAGCCCTGCAATAATCCTCTTCAGGATCCACTTTTCATGTTGTGAATTTTAGGATCTGGCCGTCCACTACACTCAGGTATTCCGAGTACGTCTACCAACTTGGGGCGCGAATGATTGGTATTGGGACATACGGGTTAGTTCGGTGCTTAGGTATTATCGGGGTGGGGGGGGAGGGGTAGCAGAAGGAACGGAATTTTTAGGTATACTTCCAGGTGCCTAGTTATGCAATAGCAACTAGAATGCAGCCATGTTTCAAGTGGCAAAATTATCAAAAAAGCTTTTAGAAATTGCCCAAAACGCGAAATTATCGTCGAAAGATCGATATTTTTGGTATTTTTAATAAAGTTTCTGCGCTTTTTAATCCAGTTTTTACGCTTCGAAAAATTATAAAAAGAGTTTGGCTGTTTTCCAGAAAGGCCCAGTCCCTGTCGCCGCCCTGGTCATCTACATCTTCACGTTAATGTTCCAGTTTTTGGGAACCCTCCTGATCGCAATTAACAGGGCGACGTCTCTGGCCTTTCCGCATACTTATGAAAAGGTAGCTGAAATTTCAAGTGCTAAAAATTTGTTATAAAACAAAATAAGCGATGTTTCAGATTTGGCTGCGCTGGACGTGGCCATCTTGTGGTTTTCTGACATTAGTTTGCCTCATCTACGCGTTGCCCTTCTCGATGGACGACGTCATATTCCAACGATTTTCATGGGGCTACTACGCCCCAGCGGTCACTAGCAGTACTGTACTTACGGTCGGTTTAAAAGGGTTAAAAACGGCCAGCGTAGACCGGGAGAAACATGAAATTAACTAAAATAGGGCCAAAAACCACTTTTTCGACCTAAAATGGGCAACATGTCGATTTTCCAGAAATTTTTCTAACGGAAGTCTGAGTCGTAGTCAATAGCAGTCAAAAATGAGAACGATTCCAGGCCGTGCTCACCGACAGCTACTACCCGATTTGCATGACGATTCTCGGCTTCACTTTTCTCGTGAACCTCTACACCGGGTGGAGGTTGTACAACTACCAGCGCAAGACCAGCAAGAAGCTGGGGAAACAGGAGAAGATTTTTCATCTCACCACCATTTGCCAGTTTATAGTGCAAGTGTCCAGTACTATCGACATCGTAAGTAGTTATTAAAGTACCCCCAATTTTTTCAGATTATAACGATCACCCAGTCACTGGACGAGTGGTGGCTCTTTTTCGAATTCTCGCCAGTATTTATCGATGTGGCCAACTTTCTACCAATTTGGTAAGCTTACAAAATTTAATGTCAAAAACTCATTAAATTTGGTTTCGGGTCGATCCGTTATTTTTTCTTAAAATTTAACGAGATTTCAGTCGAAAAACCATTTTTTGAAAAGGCAAAAACTGCTCAAAAATCTGAAATTTTGGTAAAATTCGAGAATTTTTGATCGAAGAATCGATATTCGCATTTTTTTTGATGACTTTTGGAAACTTTTTACGGTTAAAGCTTTTCATTGTTACACTCAGGTTTCTCCTCGCCCTCTCCGACGAGACGAGAAAGATGGTCTTCCGACATAACCGAGAAGATAGCAAAGAAACGACCATCTCAATCGCCACTGTCAAATCGCACGCCGGCAACCGGAAATTCTAGTGCGGGAATAAACTTCAATGTATCATACTTTCGATTGCATAAGAAATTGAGCATTTATGACAAAAAGGCTAGCATTGCAAATATCACCAAAGCAGTGTGGAATCAACAAAAATTAGAACGAAGCAACCCGAAAATATATTAAGTGGTAACGTGCATTTATCTTTTATACAATGAAGTCCTCGTCGTCGTCGTCCAGCTCATCAGGTGGTGCTTCTAGAACCAGGATAAAGGTCAGAAATCAAAGACTTACGCAGAAGTTGGCCGTCGGGTCCGAATCTCCATTCGACCTGTCCATCCATGGCTCCGCCGTGAACCTCGGCAAGGTGTTTGTAGATGTCCGGCGGGCCGTTTCCCTAAACAAAATGATTAGAATACCAAAAAGAAGGTTCTGGGTTGTTTTCGGGGGGGCAGAGGTCGCTAAATTTTCCTATGTTCTCGTTGGCGCCGAAAAATGAAATACAAACCATTTTATTAGCTTTTTACGCATTTTTTAGATATAAAAAGTTCATAAAAAGTATGCAAATTCCTGAATGTGAACAAAATATCAAGCAAAAAAAATAAAAAAATGTCAAAATTCAAAAAAACCCAATATTAAAAATAGTTTTTAAATTGATTTGACTCGTTAATAATCTAAAACTACTAAAAAATATTAAAAAAAATGTCCTGTAGTAGATAAGGTTAGGATTAAAAAGCAGGTGGTCTCTGCCCCCCGCTCCCCCCGATATTGCCAAAGAACCGAAAAAGCCCTACCCGATGCTTGCAAAGCCAGCAGAAGTGTAGTTTGCATTTGAAGCACTCCATGTGGTTGCAGCCCTCGGCCTTCTCGATGATCGCCGAGCAACCGGGGCACGCCGAGATTTTGTTGCCCTTCTTCTCCGCGTAGACGGACAGCGAGCGATCCGGGTCGGCTGAAAACGCGTAGATTTTCAGCGACTCTAGAAATCTTACCTCTGAGCATGCGGTACTCGTCGCAGCCGAATTCCGGATGAACCTCGACGCCACATAGTCGGCAGTGCTCGCGGGAGCAGGCTTTGCACTGGACAGTCGTTTCGATCTTTTTCACCGATTGTTCAAGACCGGGCGGGAGCGGCACGACGGCGGCGAGTTTCTGAAATTGACAATTTTAGCAGTCCCAATCACCGTCGTTTTCGTTTAGGAAAAACTAATATCGTAAAATTAAGGTATTTACCAAAATTCAGAAGCAATATTACCTGAAAGACGCCGTTGCAGCTCGGCGTGACGCAGCCAAAGTAGATGGAGTTGCGTTGGTACTTCAGCCGGTCGAGCGACGCCAGGGTGAACTTTTCGAGCTTCTCGCCGTCCAGCCACCACGCACGCTCTTCCAACATGAAGCCGCCACCAGCGCCGAGGAGTAGGTACTAAAGAAGAAAAAAAGATACACAACTAATCGATTCCTTACCAATACATCACTTGAGGCGAGCCGGCTGTCCTCCTTGCAGTCGGGGTGGACGCAGTAGAATGGGACGGCGTCGCGGCTGGTCTCGGCATAGAGTACCTAAAAGGCTTATTTTTAAAATTTCGAACCTCTCGAAGCGAAATTCCTCAAAACTTGAAACTTGGAAACCAAAACTTGTTGAAATTTCGATTATTAAGTTTCGACATTTTGATAGAAAATCTATGTTGATAGTAATCAGGCCTAGAGGATCCAAAACAAATACCTGATGGTTCAAACATGGACGGCAGAAGACGTGCCCGCACCGCTCCAACTTGTAGAAGTCGTCGCTCAGCGGCTGCGTGCAGATGTGGCAGAGCGGTCGCGAAGACGTGCGTGAGGGTGCCCGATTCGAATTTTTGTCCCGCGAGTGTTGTTCATTCAGGGCAAATTCACGCCAGAGCTGGAAAAAGGGCGTGAAGAAGACCGGCAAAAATCGGGAAAATTTCACAAATATTGTTTTCTTAATTAAAATTGAATTTTTCAAAAATAAAAAAAGGGAAAAGGAAAAGATTTTCTTTGCTAATTATTAAGCCAGTTGAAAATTTGGCCAGCTGTAAATCGCTGATAAAAATGTACCTCTTCGTCCAGCCCGTCGACAATTCGCACCAAGTTCTCGTAGTCGCTGACAGTGCCGTTGATCGACACCGCCCAGCCGACCGGATCAAAGTCGAGCTCGAGTCGTCTTCTGCCTCCAATGAACTGCGCAATTCCGGAAATGCCGCCTAAAAAGACCGATTATGTATGACAATGCATCTCTTACAGTGTTCGAATGCGTCGAGTAGGTTGAGCAGCATCGGAAAACCGCGCGGGAAACGGGGCGGCGCCACGCTGATCCCCATGATGCCCGAGACGCAATTTCTAGGAGGAAAAATGTAGCTTCGAATTAGTTCACAAGTCTTACCGGTTCCGCGCCAATTCCCGGATACGCCTCAAGGCCTCGAGTTTGCCCTTTCGGTTTCCCCAGATCGAAATCTTGCGCCGGGTCGCGTCAATGTCGACCGCCGTTTTGCGGAAAAGATCCGAATTCTTCAGATGCTTGTCCAGGCATGCAGCGCCGTATCTACAACAAGAAAATTTTGCGGTTCTTTAGCTTTTACAGCGAGACTTAATTTTCTTCCTAAAAGTCTAGATATGCCTAGTAGGACAACAGAAAATATTTTAATATGCATTTCACTAAAATTTAGCTATTAGCAAGTGGCAAAATTTTTAATAATAAAAAAGCACACTTTTGGCAAAAATTCGATGTTCGAGCATGTTCTACTTTCAGAAAAATTGAAATCTAGGGCAGAATAGAATTACTAAAGAGATTCGCCACTGAGCTCTATAAAATAGCCAGTTTTCCCTTACCCATAAAATAGCCAGTTTCCGGCCTCGTCGTCGGGCGCCACCTTGTAAACCTCGGGCGCGAAAATGGCATGCAGTTTTTGGTATCGCTCGTCGACAAAGCTAAAAAGGAAATACACAATGCTCGGAAATGCAATCCGTACCTTTTTGGCCATCCGTAGACGGCAATTCGACTCGTGCGCAGGTTGTTGTGGTTTTGGAACTCCGGCTCTCCGATCCTGGCCCATTGCTCCGGGGGTTTGCACTCGGCTTGTCTAAAAGAGTCCTGTTAATAAAAAATTTGTAACGCATACATTTCTCTGCTCAGCTCCCAAATATCGTCGTTGCAGAGGACACGCAACGCCCGCGGCACCTCACACTCGATCGAATATTGTGGCAAGTACTCGGGCCCGAATCTGTCCGACGGGTTCATCCTCAGGTTGTCGATGTCCCGGACACGAAGCAGCTCGTCGACTATGGCGTAGCCTTGCGCCGGGTTTTGGAAGTGAATCTAGGAAATTGTGACACCAGCGAAAACACTTACCGTGACCTCGTTTTCGTTTTTCCACGAGTTAAAGGTGAACTTCCAGGGAAAGCGTTGGTAGTCATTGCAGTACTGAAAAAAATATCAATATTCTTGATTTTATCGCTTACAGCCTACCGCGAAAATTAAAATTTTTTTATAGTATTGTGTGTTTTTTGCGAACAATTCTCCAACGTTCTCGCCAGCTCCTGAAGATTTTTGAACAAGCAAAGCTCTCAAATCTTTTTCTTGTCTTGACATTTTTTAATTTTTAACAATTTCAATTTTTAAAAATTCAATTTAAAATCTAACCCACAGCGTAAAATTCCATAACTGACGTGTGTAGAATTATTTCACTTCCACTTCTTTTTCCTTGCCCCCGTAAACACAAAAACGGGTTTTTAACACGAAAAGCAACACACCTGCTCCAAGCTGACGAGCTGCTCCCTGCCATACGCGCCAACATGCTCGCCGGAACGCACGAATAGTTGGGAGAGTAGGTAGGAGAGCGTGTCGGTCAACCATTCGGATCTAATAGGAAAATTATAAACAGCGAAAATCTAATCCCTTACAGTTCTTGATCGTCGTTCCGTCTGATGATAGTTCGGGCGATTTTCACCTTGCAAGGTCCCAGTATCGAGCATGCCCACTCTTCCACTTGTTCCGGTTTACGGAGCCACGTTGGGAGACGGCAGATTACCAGCTGAAAAAAACAGCGGATTCTGGACTGTCAGCGAGGGGGGGGAGGGGGCGTGCAGGGGGAAAACCACTTGCTGATTTTCTACCTATTGTTGTTATATTATGTATGTTTATAGTGTTTTTAGTAGTTTTGGATTGCTAGAGCTATCAAAAAAAACATTTTTTTAGTTTTGAAAATTCGGAAATTTTTACCTTATGGCGTCATTTTTTCATACACGTTTGACCAAAAGTCAAAAACTTTTCTATTATTTTCTTATATCTACAAAACTATGTAAAATACTACAAAAATTGTTTATATTAGGTTATAGGGTCGTGGAGAACCACAGAGAAGAATTTGGTTGCCCCGCTAACCGTCCAGAACCAAACAGTGCTGCCCCAGCGCTCAAAATTACCCTTCCGGTGTTTGAATTGTAGAGTGGACGCGCGAAGGCACTGGAAGAATTTTTGATCAGGTCGCAGGCGTAGAGCACCAGCGACGGGTCGGACAACTAAATGAAGCAGGGTTAAAGCGAAAAAAACAAAACCCACCACCAGTGTCGCACTGCTTATCGGACGACGTTGCCAACGGAGCCGCAATTTCACCTCGGTGCCCTTGAACTTCTCCATGACGTATTTGCCGATCAGAAAATCGGGTGGTGCCTTGTAGGCTTGAGGCTGTCGCTCCCGAAACTCCGTTCCGGCGGCAGGGTTGTTGAACGTGAAGAGCGTGGTAAGATGGCCCTCATCGTCTTCCTAAAATTTTTTCTTACAAAGTTGGCTTCGATTATATAGAATACAGGACTTGACGGAAAATCCCATACGACTAGACGGTGTTTTAGTATTTCCAAGGAGCAAAATCCAAATTTTTGCCGGCGGATCCAGATTTTCTAATCGAGGCTGGATTTTTTTCTAGGCGGTTTCTTACCATCCCCAAAAAGTAAAAAATTCAGCAGAAATTTATCCAAATATTATAAAAAAAGTATCTTTTTGCCCAAAAGAATCCGGTTTTCATTTTTAATGTCCTAGCTTATAGTTACCTTGTTTTCTACTTGAACTCTAGCTAAAATTGAGCAAAAATTAAAAGATAACTATTAAACCAAGATAAAAAATTAGCATCCCCCTACTAAAAGATAAAAACAAAAATAAAGAAACAAACCGATTTAAAAAATACTAGATCTGAATGGAAGAAAAAACACAAATAAGGATACTCTACCTCCGGGTCCAAGCCGAGATTTTTCTTTTCGCGCAGCATCAATCGACGGTGCTCGGGCGGGCTCAGTTTGTAGGGCGCGATTCCAGTTTCGTTGTGCTCACGAGAAATGCTCTCATCCGGGGTCCACAGGTACGAACATCCCGGGGCATCAGGCGGCATAAACTCGCACGAGCCGCCAGTACCGATTTGCAACTAAAAATACAAGTGGTTTCCGGAACGTGCAATTTTATTACCTTAAACTCCTGTCCGGGAACGGCCACTTCTATGACAGTGTTGTCGATACGTCCGGGGATCCCATGGCTTTTTGTCTCGAAGGCGCTCTGGGCTTCTTTAGACCAGTCCAACCGCTTCGTTTGGAACGATTTCCGAGGCGGGTTTCTGATCTAAAGGATCCTTCATCAGTTGGCTCGCTTGCAAAAACCCAACCTGTGCAAACGGCAGTGCTTCGCTTGAGTTTTCGTATTCGAAAAACACTCGCTGTATGCCGTTCGCGTCGTTTTTTGCGAAGTAGGCCGCCAAAGATGGTCCCATCGGGTAGGTGGTAGATCGGCTCAGGTACTAAAGAGGGATAACTTATTTTCAGGACCCAAATCGTACCTTCATTTCGTCGAAAAGCTGCTTGCGCACCTCCAAATGCTCATGCGTGCGCGAATTGAAGACACACCTAGAAACGTTCGATTATCAAGCGGGACTGCTGCAGATGGTTAGCCTAGAACTAAAGCTCACCTCACAAAAGCGGAAACGAGCCCATCAAGTCGCTTGGGATCAATCTTTTCACCGCTTCCTCCGGGTGCGTTACCGCCGGTCGGTTCCTCCTTGATGTTCACACGAAAATACTAAAATCGGTTTATTTGAGCAGCGCGAAAAACCTCTGCCGGCGGAATTTTGCTGGTTGGCGGATTCCAGGGTGGAAATCGCTCGCGCAGACGGATGTGGGCCAGGTTGTAGTCGTGGGGAATTGGCAGCGGATCGGTGCGCTGAAAATAAACATAGACTTAACAGAAATTCAAATACCTCCTGTGGCAAAATGCCCTTGCGTTGCGAGCGGACCCAGGCCAGCTCTTCGCCTTCCCATTGGTCCTCGAACTCGTTGTCGTAGTACTCGGAGCTCGGGCCAGGCTCTGGCACAACGAGAGGCTCGGCACTACAAGAAAACAATCGTCAAAAATAACTTTTATTACCCTGTTTCGGCGGGTGCTCCAACGAACCCGGCGCCATATAGATCTTCTTCTGCGAGGAATTGATCAACTGAAAAGATATACGTCCGTAGTGTCGCACATCCCATTCTATCATTAGATAACAACAGTCAGCCGCCAAGATAAAAATTTCCTTATCAAACTATCACAATATAAACAAAACTTACGCCCCAAAAAGACCGATTTTCCTTTGCGCTTGCCGCGAGACATTCCTGGAAAAAGAAATATTAAAAGTATATATTTAACAGAGTCATTTACAAAATAGAAAGTCGAAAAAGAAGTTGGATTCAGGGCGGAAAACTATTCGTTAATCATCGAAACCACTGCGTTTACACTGGGGTTGTTCTAGTCCAAAGATGCACTCATGACGCGTACATAGTGGCAGCAAGCAACAAAGAATTATTGATAGTGAGATCCAGATCGAACTTTTGAAAAGGTTCTAAATATTGGCAAACCACTGAAGCTTACAATTGCACATCTGCTCGGCAATTACCGCTTTTTATAAATGCTGTCTCTTGCCCACGAAGCATTAATGAAAAGCTTCGGCTGCTAAGGAACTTGTAAAAACACTCTTTTCGCTGATATAATTTAATTCATTAATTTCAATAATAAACTTCTCATTAATATTCGTGTTTTTCAGATGCTCTACGGCTCCGAGCACAACCCGATGCACCCGCGGCCAACGGCGCCGATCCCGCTGTCAGCCGACTTCTACAAGCCGTACGTCGAGGGACAGATCAGCGTTCCGCTTCAACCACAAAGTGAGAGTATATTTAAGATATAATGAATGCTCGTAGATGCACCAAACCGCTCTACAGCAACGTACGTAGAGGTGAACCCACAGCCCATCGCAGAGCGCTTGATGCGAGAGAATGAGGAATTTATTGAGAAAGAAGTTATGAAACAGGTAGGCGAGCTTTGCGCTTTTTTTTTTGCAAAATTTGGTACAGTTGCGGCAAAAAAAACAGGTTTCTTTACAGGCCGGAGTCACGTCTGCCACGACGATCCAAAAGCCTCAATACAAGGACCTGATCCCGCTGTCGTTCGATGAGGAGGCATTCATCGCCAAAGAAGAAGCACAACGGCAAATCCGACGTGAAAAGAATGCGGCGCAGACACTTCGAAAAAGCACATGAACATTGATTTCTCTTTCTCTTTCTCATTAAATCATTCATTTCAATCAAATATTTTCTATTTCTCATTCAATTTCGCTCACTTATTTACTCTCATATCGAAGCATATTATACTCAGATCTCGTGCAAATAAAGCTTATTGAACCTCAAGCCTTGAAAATTCAGAATTTCGGCTCTCCGAATTTACTGCCTTGTAAAACAACTTTCAGAACTAATCTTATTTTTTAGAATGAGCTATTTCGACTATAGCCACTTTCAAAATCGGCCGGAAGAGGTGGGAATTTTTCGGAAAAGAAATGAAACCTGTATTAGGTGAAACAATCGCTCACCTACATGATCACCAAGGCGTCGGAGGCGAAGCGGATCATCGAGGATTTGATCTATTTGCTGAACCAAGAGGAGAGCGTGCCGTATCCAGACATGTTGGAGAAGTTCACGTCTGTCGTCTCCACATTTTCGCAGTTACAAAGTAAGCGTTTTGTGCTTGATCCAGATAGAGATTTTTAGCGTCCTTCCGGAGATCGGGCATCCCCACGTTGAGCCAAGAGGATCATGGCCTGATATTGCGAACAAACGTGCTCGTCCCGCAGCTACTGAGCTTGGAGCCGAATCCTCAATTACAGGTACGGAAGACAACTTCTTTTTTAGCAGCTCTGTTTAGGAGACCTTGGAAAATCGGGTGCACTCCTGGAACCACGAAGTTGCGCCGGTCTATTTGAGTACGAAGGGAACACCGGAAATTGAGAATGAGGTATACACTTTTCGAATTCAATTTTCTTTGTTTAGGAAGCCGCCCTAGAGCAAGAGCGCCAGTCGAAAGCCCACGATTTAATCAATAAACAGGTAGCGTATTTTCGTTTTGCTAATTTTCTGTGTTCAGATTTCCGCGATGAACAAACACGTCGATGCGCTCGTCATCCAATTGCAAGCTTTAGAGAAGTTGGCGACGAATGAAGCTGATGCAAAGGTATTTTTCTTTTATTTTTCGCTTTCAAATCCGCTTTAGCCAACGTACAGCGAAGAGGAGACACGGAAGCTGGTGCGGGCGATTATGAACGGTTCGTTTTATACATCAAATTAAATTATTATGATTTAGGCGACACGATCAGCATTCGGCCAGCCAAGGTCCAGCCTCAAAACGTGCCACCCGGAGGGATGATGGGCCAGCAGCCGCCGGTGCCGGGGATGCCGCCGATGATGCGACGCTAACTTTGCCATTTGGTATACTTTGTCCGTGATCTATATCCTTTCATTGATTCTCATTTGTGATTCTTGAGTCTTATTCTTTTTCTCGAATATTAAATGAATATCGAAAAATTTTGACAACGCCATAGGGAATTTGCAAATCAGGATAGTTTGTTATCTTCAAGCTGCTCATCGTAGGCTGATGTCTTGTCCGATTAGCGACACCGTGGTCCTGGAAAATCACGCCTGGAAGTGCGAGTCGAAGGGAATCCCCCAGGACACCCCCTCAACGGGACCGTGATCACCGCCAGTAATTACGGTGTAGTGGAGGCTTCAGGATTTTTTTTTAGGAATCACCTAGCTCATACAGCCCCCCAGCAGTCCCGGTAATTAGTCGCTGATTGTTGAATTGACATGTGTCTGCCGTGGCGCGCTTTTCTTCGATGTTCGCCCAAAAGCACTTTGCGAAAATTGCATCTTACCGGTTTGATATGGGAATTGTGCGGAATTGGGTCGCCAACGCGATTACGCTGCGCGTATTACGCCAAGTTCAGTGTCGCTTGGCTGGTTTTTTAAAGGCCCTTTCCAATCTCAGGCTTTTGCTGAGGGGGATTTTTTCAGCATTTTCCGAAATTTGAAGTTTTAAAGCCGCATCTGGAGATTCTCTGATGAGCGATGCCGTGACGCCTCCTGATGACTATGAAGGCCATTTTGTGGATCCGGTCGAGATCGTCTCCAGCTCGGTGTTCATCGTCATCGGCCTTTGCACGTTGCCCATATATTTTCGCCTGACTCTCTACCACTGGCGGCACGGCTTCAAGACGCACTACCAGAAGATATTCTTTGTCTGCTTTACGAATGTAGGTCTTATTGTTAGTTCTCAGACTTAGAAAATATTTTTAGCTTTTTGAAAGACTTGGACTTGAAGATATTTATACTTTTTAGGTTCTTTGGCATCATCGGGGGGATGCTACTTAAATTTTTTTGCAGGTTTTAGAAAGTTTTTCACTCGAAATTTACAACATACACTGTTAAGATACTTATTATTACGTTACTGTGCGTTCCTGAACTTGTACAACAAATCCGTACCCCCCGATATGGCGAAAGCCCCTTTTACGAATTTGGGTTTGAAAAATTAACTTTTTAAACGATTTCAAACAACTTGTTTAATGAATTTAACCTCTAAAATCTTTCAACAAATTATAATTAAATTGTTTAAATCCGAAAAATGACAGAAACTCTTCGCAGGACCTCTTCAACCACTACAGCCAGCTGTTCCGCACCCGGCTGCCAACGTGGGGCGTCAACGAGTGGTTCTGGTATGTCCAGGTATGAAAGCGCACATCAAACTCGATCTTTTTACAATTTTCCGGAAGCAATTTCATGTATATTTAAGGTGGGGGTGCTCCCCACTACCTGCGGACTGATCCAGAGCTTCTCCCTGCAATTTCAAGTGCTCGGCACGCTGTTGATTGCCGCAAATCGGGCTTCATCGCTTGCTTATCCGAGTAAATACGAGAAGGTAAGTGACTTAATAATGTGGAAAATAGTGCCAAGGAATGCCTAATAGCGAAAAAAATAGGGAGACTTCGAAATTCGGTACTTTCGCATTAATGGGGGAAGGGGAGGCGGAAAACAATTTTTTTGTATAATCCCAAAACTCTTGGTACGTAATAGCAAGTATTTTAATATGGTTTTTACTAACATTTAACTATATTTCAATAAGAGAAAAATCTAAAACTATCTGAAAATTATTGAAGATTAAAAATTTGGTGAAAATCGGTATTTTTGCTCTAAAAATCGAGATTTTTGTATTATTGTAAATATTTCGAAAGTCCTTGCGTTTAGGAACGGCAAAAATATCTTAAAAAATTTTCTCTGTTGGTATCAGAAAAATTGAATATTCATGCAAAAGCTGCCCCCGCCTATAACGCAAAAGCGCCGAAAATCCGATAAATCCCATCGTTTTTACAGTTTTGGTCAATCAACACTTGGCGACTGCTTGCTGCAATTGCCCTGTATTGCGTTATCTATTCGTCACCCGGCGTCACCAACAAGTACACCTACAACCGAGATTCGTGGGGTTATTATATTCCAGTAACTAGGCGCTATAATCAAGTCACCGTAAGCCTTGAACTTCCACTTTTATACTGCCGGATTTTTCTGTAGACAATCATGGACAAGGTCGTCTTCCCGCTGTGCATCTCATACACCTTCCTCGCGCTGGTGTTGAACATCTACACCGGCTACAAGCTGCTCACGTACAGCCACAAAATGGGGAAGCCGTTGAGCCGCCGCGAGCGCGTGTTCCACTTTGCCACACTGTTGCAGTTCTTTGTGCAGCTGCTCAACACCGGGGATCTGGTGAGGTTCTTTGGCATTATCGGGGGGGGGTAAAGGAACGTATTTTAATAATCTTCTCGTGAAATTTAGCGATATTTCAAGAGGAAAAACTATCCAGAAACATTAGAGAAATGCTAAAAGTTTCGAATCTTTTTGCTTAAAAAATCTGCCATTATTTGTGTTTATAAACACTTCCTCTTCTTTCACTAGCCCCCCCCCCCGATAATGCAAAAGCTCAGCGGAAAAATTGAAAGAGTACGCAACGCTCCAACTTCCAGATCATCACCAAGACGCAGAAGATGAGCGACTTTTGGGTGTTTTTCGAGTTCCAGCCCGTCTTCATGGACCTCTGCAACTTTGTCCCGATCTGGTGAGCCGGAAGTTTTTTTAAAGCAGAACTACGCTCTGGCTACCGTACTGCTCGGCCTCGAGGGATCTGCCACAGACAACAATACCCACTCATCCTATAGCCTATCCAATTAGTGGAAAGATTCACGCTGCAGCCGTGACATCTAACAAGTGCCCTTTAGCTAATTGCATAGAGGGGATGCGGCAAAGCACAGCGTACTATGTAGGTTAAGACGTTCAGAAAGCTACGTGGGCGTCTATTTACGTTCTCTCTTTCTCTCTCTCTCTCTCTCTCTCTCTCTCTCTCTCTCTCTTTCTCTCTCTCTCTCGCTCTCTCTATCACTCTATAACTCTCTCGGTTTCTCTCAACCTTGTGTCTTTGATTAATTCGGTACCGACGGTGCAGGGGTTTTTAAAGCTTTGGATGAATCTTTACATGAAAATAGCTGGAGAGCCATCCGATTTTTCTAAATTTTAGTATATGCCTCAGGTTCCTGTTGCTGATCTCGGCCGAGACGCGGACGATCGTGCGCGGGAAGGGCACCGGTCGGGAGATGGCCGTCACCGTCATGTCCCAAGGACCCATCCTCACTACCGCCCCTGCAACGAAAAGCGCCTGGGAACGGGGCACCAAATCGGCGCCGACCACGATGTATAGCTAACTACAGTTTGTAAATTATTCTAGGCACCAGTTTGGCCCGTAATAAAGAGAAAATTTTCGAGAAAATGCAATTTTTGTGAATTACCTCGGAGAGCCAAATTCCAGCCATAATACCGATAGCAAAAATTTTGGAGAACGATGATCTCGACACCTGAATTCCGAGAGCCAAAAAGCCGACATCCAAAATCCCGACAACCAGAATCCCGAAAAACAAATCCCGACAGAAAGTATCCCGAAACCCAAAATCCCACTACCGTACTCTCCGCTGCAAACGACGCACGGACTATCGGGGTTCAGTTGCGCTTTTCTGCAGCAAAAACGTGAAAATTCGCGAGATCTATAATTATGAAGCCAAAAGTTCCTGACCCAATTCTCAGGGGAATTCGATAGATTTTTTAATTAAACGACAAAGATCCAAAACATCTTTTCCAGTTGATTCCAGGACAACTGAGTTGCTAATTTTTCTGATGACAATACCGGAAGTTTTTTATTGCAAAACTGACAAAAATTAAAAATATAAATACCACGTTTTACACTTCAAATGCTGATCGAGGTAACCTGCTTCTGGGCGGCCATCAGGTGGTGGTGCAGCGATTTTCCGGAAACCGGATCTTCGGCCACCTTTTCGATGCTAAAAACCGTTCTTAAAGTTTATAGTTTCAGTGTTAAAGAGTAGTTTATAAATTCAGAATTTTCTAAAGATTTTGAAAGCGACCGACCGCGCTGAAGGGGCCAATTTCCCGTAGCAGCGCCCTGTCAATTGGCGTACGAAATTCCGATAGGGGGCGTAGATGCAAAGCGTGGTGATTGAGGCGATAATTCCGTGGCTGGAGATTAGGATAAGCAGGACGTGGTTGATACCTTTAATTTAAGCTTTCAATATTAGAATTAAAGTTATCAGTAAGGTACCACTTTTCCGGTTTTTTTGCTTACCTTGCCCTAGCTGCAGCTTGAAGGTGAAGAGGATAAAATGTCCTGCAAATGGCAGAGCCATCCAGCCGGCCGGGATTAATGTCTGAAACGCTCTTGTATATGTTTCTTCTATAAATGACCAAGAGCTTTAAAACTTATTTTTATTCTAGGTACTTTCGCATTATCGGGGAGGGGGTCTTTTTATAAACCCAGTCCTCTCTAGCAACGTAATAACAAGGGTTTTGGCAATTTTTAGTAATTTTAAAGTGAATTTCAGATCGAAACACTATCTAAAAGCTCTAAAAACCAATGAACATTCGATATTTTTTCGAAAATCGACCACTTTTGATCGAAAAGTCAAGATTTTTTGCATTTTCTATAGAATTTTGTTAGTTTTTCGCGTGGGAATAAATAAAATATTTAGAACCACTTTTTCAATTAAATTAGAAAAAAAATTAAATATGGCTTTTCAGCAAAAGCTTATGTTCATCTTCTACCTGCACCAGCAACGACATCAAGAAGTAGCGCTGCATCATGCGCGTTTTCTGACTCAACTCTCGCGTCTCCAGCGCCAAACGCGCAATTGCGTTTAGAACGAGGCAGGCCACCTAAACAAAATTACTAGATATGCTTTTGGCTACATTTTATTTGTATCTCGATATGTTTTTGGCTATATTTTTGTTAATAGCAAAATTACATAAGGTAGCATTACCGTAACCACATGTATCAGCGCGAAAAACATTAATAAAAATACGGCGCAAATATGCGCGCGCAGCCCTGGGGTGAAAAAATAGACGTCACTGTCGACGAGTAATAAATTGGGGCCCGAGAGGATCATTGGGGCCAGGTTGGCGAATTCCTGAAGTATCGGAAATTAATGGAATTCTGGGGAACACTTACCGGGTACAAATTCATCAGCTCTTTTGGGGTAACCTGGCGAACCTGGATGTAATGGAATAACCAGAAGCAGGGCACGATTTCGATAATAAAATAGGTGACGCCGATCGCTGCCATAGAGAAGTTCGAGACCCTTAAGGAGTTAGTCATTGGAAAACGGTACTTTTCTATTTCCGGGGGGGGGGGTTTCTGAGCAGACTAACCCAAATTTTTCCTGTAATTCCAGAGATACATCGTAACGTCACAGCAAGGATTTTAGTAGTTATTTTGGCAAAAATGTAGCTGGATTTCAAGCGCAAAACATTTAAAACTATTTAAAAATCGAAATTTTTGTCGAATGAAATTAAAATTTGCATTTTTTACCTAAAATTACATAAAGGAAGATTAAAATTGTTAAATTTTTTCGATTATATTATTTATACATTAATTTTTTGTAAAATTATAAGTTAAAAACTAAGACAAAATAAAATTATCTCCGCGAAATACTAATGGGCTAGATTCATTATTTACATACCTGTACGGGCTGCCGGCGCCGAGCAGTTGCTGGTGCCTGTAGAAGAAGCAGAGCACGGTGGAGATGAACAGAGCGGCGAAGAGGCACATTAATGCTGGCTGAACATCTCGAATGTGTCTGAATTTCAGAAAAATTTACCAAACATGCGTATAGGAAGTTGACATTCATTGTCGGCCCAAAACCATGCGCCAGAAAAGCCGGGAGCGGCTCAAAAGTCTCGAAGCACAGCAAGCCAAGCCCAAATTCGCTTAGCGAGGAGAAGGTCTGGTTTAGGATTTTGGATTATTATTATTATTATTATTATGCAGAAAACCTGGGTCGCAGCGAGGTAATAGCGATACTCGGCCATGTTGTTCCCCGACTTTTTGAGTATAACGAAAAATGTGAATAGGTTGAGCGGCAAGCTGACTATTGTCAAGGTATACGCGATACAGACGTAGGCATACGGATAAACATAGGGCTCGTACGAAATCGATAACATTCGTAAGAATTATCGCCTTGATTCAGCAACATCCTTCGAGGTGTGCCGCGCAGGTGATATACGCCTTCTTTTTGATGTTTTCCCAAATTCAGCAGCAGCTGAAAGTCTGAGCACTGTATGACGGATATTCCTGAAGCCCTGAAAACGTCTATGTGATTACTGAACTCCTCGAAAAAGTCCTCAACTCCACCAAATCCAGAAAAAACTCAATAAACTTTATTAAAGCAATCCCAAACATAACAAGAGGCGCGAAAGAGTACTCGTAAAACAAGACCAGAAGCTGAACAGATGCGAGATTTCCGGAAAAGACCCGACACGGGGCGCACACTCACATCAAGCGCAAATCAAACGGATACAACAGGCAATTTGGCAATACACAATACAACAAGCCCGTCATCACGACAAATCAAAGAAGGGGGGAATTTCATGAGGCGAAGGCTAGGGCTTCCATCAGGTCGCTGTACAGTGTCGGGTCAACGCGGCGCGCCACATCACGCACCTGAAAGATGGTTTAGATGCGCAATAACGGATTATTTTTGCGATGAGAGAGTCGATAGAGCCTGAATTTAGAAGAAGGTTCTGTTTTAAAAACTGCTAGAAAACGATCTTCGAGAAAAAATTAGTGAAAACGAAATTTTTCGACATTTACATCCGATCAAAATAGCCCCTCTAACTGTTCGAAAACCGCTAATTGTCCAATTGTTTTTAAAAGACGAAATTATTCAGAATTTCAACCTCTATCGAAGGACCAGTCTTTCTCATCGTTTGTACCAAAGTTCCTACCTCTCCATATCGAAACAATTGGCGCACGATGGCCGTCAATTGGTCGGCTTGTTGAAAGTGCGCTGCCGGCTGGCTAAAGTGGCGATTGCGGGCAGAAAAGTGCCAAACAAACCCTGGATTCCTGGGCGGGCCCGGTTCCGCGAAGCCGTCGTCGAGCCGATTGTGATATTGGTCGTGGCCCGAGTGATTCGAGCCGCCCGGATAATTGATGCCGCCGCCTAAAGAAAATTGAAAAAAGTTTTTTTTACTAAAGCCATTTCATGCTAGATAATAAAGACCTACAGAAAATCATAAAAAGCTACCGTTTCTTTGAAAAGCGCCCTGCCGTAGCTCTTCCTCGTAGCTGGCCTGATGGCCGAAATTCTTCGGGTCGTCAAAGTCGTGGCGGTTGCCGGGCGACATCTCGCCATGGGGCGTCCGTGAGTTGGCCCTCATCGAGTCGATCGGTTCTCGATTATCCTAAAAAGGAGCATTTTTAGGTGATAGGATAATTTTTCAAAGCTCCTCCGATAGAAATGGTCAAGATGGGGGGAGGGCCAAAAATGGGGCAAAGTCCGTCCTTTCGGAGAGAATGTTTTCCGTAACCCGCATCGTTTCCCGGTTTTTTTTTTTTGAAAGCTGCAGCTCATTCAGAATTTTATGCGTCATCGAAAGTGTTTTTTTTTACATCGCAAACCACACGTTCTATTTTACGGTATTTAAAATTCGAAAAAACAGATATGGACAAATAACACAAAGAGGTACCGGGTACTGCTGATCAAGCGGAAATTCTTCATAGCTAGCTTGTGGACCGGCGTTTTCGTAGCCAAATCCGCCCCAGTTTGGCTCGACCGCCGGAAATGCAGGCGCCGGCAGCTCCGGTCGCTCAGTCTGTAAAAACGAAATTTAATAGAAAAGCGGAATTCCATACCCTTGGCGTCGTATCCGGTTCGAAGATCACCCAGTCGACGAGCCCGTGCTTTGTCGAGCTGTGGTCCAGATAGCACCAAAACCATCGACGATCGCCCTTTTGCATTCCGCTGTCCCTGGCGACGTTGTGCCGATCTTCCATATACCGGGACTAAAAAAAAACGTGTCATTCAACGTTGAAAAGCTTACCACTGGTGATCTCAGGATCGCAAAGTCAACCTCGCTGTTCTTGTAGTTCGTGTACTCGCATTGGAACGATGCCTAAAACGATGTATGCGATAGAAACGATAAAAACGCGGTACTGGCTTATTAGCAGGGGGGATTTTTAGCAGAGGAAAGCTAATTTTCATCTTTCCGCCTATACCCCTAACTGTTGGGTTAGATAATATATTTTTATAGTAATTTCCCTAGTGTTTGGATGCTAGACAGTCATAATGATTATCCTCGAATTTTGAAATTTTGAAAATGTGGCCCTTTTTAGTCATTTTTCCTACATTTTTCAACAAAACGTAGAAAAAATTTCGAAATTTTAAATAGGTTTTCCATATCTATAGTGTGAAATGGTATGAAAATCGTCTAGCCGTACGGAATATATCCCTAAGGAATTACCAGCAAAAAAAATTAAACCCCCTCCCCGCTGCTAACAGTCCAGTACCAAAATCGCGACAACTTACAAGGTATTTATCCTTTTCCCGGGACAACAGTGGCTGCGTAGAGTCCGGCTCCATCCGGCCGATCGTCGTCGTCCTCGGGATCAGCCAGTACTTGACAAAGCGGCCCATATTCATATCCCGGTATCCGCTTAGCCTAAAACCGCATCAGTCATAATAAAGCGACTTGCGTTTCTTTTATAATTCTCAGCGGCCGCTTGAAACGCTCGTGACATGGCCAAATGATTGCGTGCTCACTTCCGGGAAGCTTCGTCGCGAATCCGATAGTGGGGCCGTTCTAAAATCACAATTTTAAAGCAAATAAAACCCTCACTAAAATCGATTCTGGGAAGAATTGGCAGTGGACCACCATCCAATAATGAATATTCTGTTTTCGATCGTCGTGTCGGGTGATTAGACATTGGTATCGACCGCCCACAAGCAGAGACTCATTCTAGACAAAAATATTTAGGTTTGAGCGATTGAAACTAACCGGGACTTTTCCTACATCATCGAAAATCCGGCCTAGATGCTCGTTTATAAAGACCGAGCTGCTGTCCTCTTTTCCAACATACTCCATTTCGCACGAAACCTATATAAAGTTATTACAGAAGATACAAAACACCTACCATCACCGAATGACCTCCTTTTGGGTGGTTCTTGACGGAGGCTGAGAAGGAGCTCTTTTGCTTCTCGGGCGGGACGACCAGGTATCTATCCACCACGCCGATGCAGCCGTTCAGGTTCGCGTACTTCCTAGAAGCAAATATATAGGAAATCGAAAAATTTTCTTACTTCCAAGCAAACGCAATAATGTCGCCAACTTTGGCCGGCGTCTCAGCCGATTCCTGGAGCATCGGGCGGCTGTGGCGGGTCAGCATCAGCTGGCCATCGACGAAACGCACGAATTGCGTGCCACTGGTGGCCCGCGAGCAGACGACGCCATAACGTAGACGCTGGAAAAAGAAAGTAAATGATTTCAAAAAATAAGGCGATTTCGTTAAAACTGCGCGCAAAAAGGCTAAATAGTGTAAAGTGCCCAAAAATTGCTATCAAACGGTCCTCAACTGGCGGTATACCAAAGAAAAACTAGTTTTAATTCTTACCTGCTCTTCGATCACCTTTTCCATGCAACGAATCTGAAAATGGAGGTTGTTCATGAGTAAAAAAACAGCCACAAAAACGCGGAAAAGACGCAAAGCAAAGCGGGAGCTATTCTACAAAGCTATAACTTTACAAATATCATAAAATCAAAAGTTTCTTTAGTTTTCTAGCTTCAAATATTTGCAAATATCCAAAACAGTTGCCAAAATTTCTGGAAAAAACTTGTTGTGCCATTTTTGTCGCGTAAGCGAATGGCTAGCCGTCTCTCCAGGACCGCGCTCTCTCTGGCCCCTGTTTTTCTAAACAACACCCGAACGCCGGGCAGATTCGGAAAATCTTAATGATTAAAAAATAAATTGAAAAATCACTTTAAAGGTTTGTTTTAAATCTGGTCTTCAGAATATAAAGTTAAAAGATGCTAAAATACTGCTTAATCTGTTTATTTGCACCTTTTTTGCGTATTCCGCTGCATTTCGCATCACGAGTGTTTTGACGATTTATCACGTTGAGAAGAGAATGCTTCACTAAGACTTCGCGTTTCTTTAACTTTGGTAAGGCACCTCCTTGCGGCTGAACGGGATAAGGGCCACCGACAGTTTGGTACATTGGCGACGCCTCAGCAGCATAGCATCTACCAGCTCTGGACAGTCATGAAGAGGGTCAGCTTACTGTAAAGTGTTTTTACTCAGGCTGGCGTTTTAGAATGGGACCAAGCCTATCTTGTGCAGAATTTTTCGCTGATTCCGAATCTGGTTTTCAAATTTGCTGCCGACCTTTATTTAAAAAGTTATTCGACATTTAAGCTAAAAAAATTGACTAAATCTGGATTTTTTGCGTTATTTTTTAAGTTGTCGTCACCTCCGACGTTAAAACTGGCTCGGGAACGGTTTTAGAGGTTAAAGCACGATTTTATGCAAAAAATCATGAGTTTTTGTGCAAAAAGCAAAAGAAATTGTGCAGGGCGGGGATCGATCCGCCGCCCCTGTGCTTGGCAAGCGAACAGTTTGCCAATGCACCATGGTGCCAACTGCGAAGGACGCTTCGGGAGGGTAGGTAAGGGGCACAACAATACCTGGGCCGAGGCATGAAATAGTGGGCCAGCATCCGAATTTATGCCGTTTTTAAGCTTAATTTAGACCCCAAATGACTTTTCAACGCGAAGTCCGCCGCAAATTTGGAAAAGGATTCGGAATCAGCAAAAAATTCTGAACAAGATAGGCTTGGCCCCATCCTAAAACGCCAGCCTGAGTAAAAACACTTTACAGTTAGTTCAGCAGTGCATCTGCCGACACTGGAAACCAGTCTGACGACCTTTTGACCCACAAGTCGGAAAAACCCGAAAAAAATATATCTAACAAAAAACACCACAGAGTACTGCTAGGGTAGCTGAACAGCTCTGCTGTTCCAAGATCGGTAATACTTGCACGCCCGCCCCTCTACGGTGATGGATTGCCGCCCAACGCTTGGCCTTCCTCGGCGTTTTCTGCCCGATAAACACACGCTGGTTGGCCGTCTGGCAGTTCCCCGTTTGCCGTTTGTCGATGATCTACGGACTTTTATTTCGTGTGTGTTTATATTTCCTGGGGTTAGAGTTTTGGTTCTTTGTGTTTTAAACAGGCTGTGATGCATTTTTTTGATAATTGCGCGAAAGATTGTTGAGGTCTAAGCCTAAGCCTGGGTTTCCCTCCTCTTCAAAACCCAATATTTTTACAATTGATTAAAAACCTTTTTCACGATCTTGGAATTTTATTAACATGGCTAGTTTTTTTCCAGATGAAGCTGATCATCATTTCCGCCGTCCTCCTCGTGGCCGTCGCCCTGGCTGCTGACGGTAATTCCTAACATAAGCCTCGACCTAGAATTTTATAGTAACCTTACAGTTCCGTGCCCCGGCACCAATCAGGACCGCAAAGACGGCGAGCCGGAGATTTGCGATGAAAACTGCGCTGACGTGATCAGCAAGGAGAAGGGCGACAAGACGGTTAGGGTATGTAAAATCGTTAACACCAAGCCTAAGCCTAAGCCTAAGCCTAAGCCTAAGCCTAAGCCTAAGCCTAAGCCTAAGCCTAAGCCTAAGCCTAAGCCTAAGCCTAAGCCTAAGCCTAAGCCTAAGCCTAAGCCTAAGCCTAAGCCTAAGCCTAAGCCTAAGCCTAAGCCTAAGCCTAAGCCTAAGCTGAGCCTAAGCCTAAGCCTAAGCCTAAGCCTAAGCCTAAGCCTAAGCCTAAGCCCATGCCTAAGCCTAAGCCTAAGCCTAAGCCTAAGCCTAAGCTGAGCCTAATCCTAATCCTAACAACCCGATGCCTAGTTTTTAGCCCTGCCCGGAGATGTTCGTCACGAACGCGTGTCACTGCAAGGATGGATTCGTCCGCGAGAAGGACGGCGGCAACTGCATCAAGCCTGCGCTGTGTAAACGCGCTTAACTCATCAATCATCAATAATTTGCGTAAATCATAGAATCTTCGTCGAATTAATACATCAAGGCGATCCTTGGGTGATGCTTATCGTGTTTCCACGTCCCAGCTTCAATTTCGGCACATTTAGTGTCAATTTTCAGTTTAAAGGGCCAGTAATGAATTATAATGCGTTCTCTCAGTTCTTTCTTGATGCATATTCCGTCATTAGCAAGCTTGCAGACACACTTTGAGAGATGAAGCTGGGGCTTTGCATGCTCGTCTTGCTGGCTGGTGCCTACGCAGCTCTTCCCTTGAACCGGAATGGTGAGGGAGACAGAGAGAGAGAGAGAGAGAGAGAGAGAGAGAGAGAGAGAGATAAAGGAAGGAAAGTAGAACGCTTATTTCAGAACCTTGTGAAGGCACCAACATGTTCCGTGAGGACGGCGGCGTGCCAGAATGTGATGAAGCTTGCGAAGACGTCATCGCCAAGGAGAAGGGGACTTACCAGCCGAGGGTGAGAAGCTTTCTCTCTCTCTCTCTCTCTCTCTCTCTCTCTCTCTCTCTCGCTCCTTCGATCTCTCCCTCGCTTCCCCCCGCTCTCTCTCCCATTAAAATTACTACCAATCCCAGGCCTGCGTGCTCATGCTGGTGATGAACAGCTGCCACTGCGAGCCAGGCTTCGTACGCGAGACGATCGCCGGCAAGAACTGCATCAAGCCCGAGCAGTGCAAGAGAGCCTAGAAGGCCTGGATTTCAATAAAAATTCAATCCTAATTCTTATTATTGTTCCGGGGCTTGGCCATTTTATTTCCTTGATGAATTCAGCTTCACAAGATCAAAAAGCCCATGCTCAAGCCAGAATGAAGTTGCTGATCTGCCTCACGTTGCTGGTGGCTGCCGTGCTCGCTGCGGAAGACAGCCTTTTCGACAAGAGCGATCCAAATGGTAGGTTGTCATTGGAATCGGAAGTCGTTAAGCGGCGAAAACCAGGTCACTCAAGTCAAACCTCAGATTCTTTTCCAGATCCGTGCGAGGGGACGAACATGGAACGGCGGGACGGGGGTGCCGCATGCGCGGACGAGGCTTGCGTGGATGTGGTTGGAAAGGAAAACGGAAATTATCGACCTCGTGTAAGTTCAAGTCTAAACCTAAGCCTAAGCTTATACCTAAGCCTATTCCTATGACTAAGCCTCTTCCAGGCTTGCATCAAGATCTTCGTGACGAACGGGTGCCACTGCAAGGCCGGCTTTGTTCGTCGGATCATCGCCGGCAAGGAATGCATCAAGCCCGAGCAGTGCAAGCGCGGCTGAACGGCTTGAAGTCGGAGGAGATAAAGTACAGAATTCTGGTCCTTTTAACATTCCTTTTAGCTCAGCTCCAAATAAATTTTGCAATTTGTAATTTACGCACAAGAAAAAAGCAAACGACAGGCCACAAACTACACAAAAAGTGCCGACATGTTGCTAGTAATTTAAAGTACGTCGTTGCGTTAATGCTACATTAACAATAATGTCACAAGAATCACAGTTCTCTTATGCTTCACCAATCTCCGACGTTGACGCAAAACTCAAAAAATCATTCCACCCCGGCGCGTTAATCATTTTGCGCGGCCATTAGCACGTGGCGGGCGGGTAGGGGATGCGAAGCGTATGAGTTTGTGGGTCCCCCGATTTCATAGCGCCCCGGAGATTTCGCCAGTAGATGTTCTTGACCGTCTACGACTCCCAGAATCGCTCGCTCAATGCCTATGTGCCGATATTTGTGGATATGGAGTTCATAGAGGTTTGAGAGTTTGTTAAAGGGACCGGGAAGTGGTTATATATGCCCCCATCGGCGACTTGATCTCGACAGTTACGAGATTTCCCAAATGACTCAAAGGATTCTTTTAAATAAGAGAATTCAGAAGCCAACTCTCTCTCACTGTCTCTGTCTCAGTCTCTCGCTCTCTCTCTCTTTTGCTCTCTTTCATTCTAGCACCTTCTTCTTATGCTCTAGCGCTCTCTGGCTCTCGCTCTGACTGGTTTGTTTGCCCTCGCTGACCATTTTTCACCCCATATATCACCGTCCCGCTCTCGCTCTTTCTCTCCCTCTATCTCCCTCTTTCTCTCTCACTCGCGCGCTGTCTCTCTCGCGCTCCTCGCTTGTGAAGGGAAATGGAAAGCTTCATCGACATTTCGCGGAACTGTCAAAACCTATTCAAGTAAAATGGCGGTTTTTTTTGCATAAGATGCTCCTCTGAAATTCCAAATTCTTATTTCCAGGACCACGCGAACCTCCTGGTCTTCTGGGAATGCATGCGGATCATAGAGATGTTTTTCATCGTCGGCTCGACTTTTGTCTACGTTCCTTATCTACGCGTAATCCGGACGTGCGGCCGTTTCCACGGGAATCTCTGCCGCGTGTTTTATGTGCTCAGCCTACACCTGTTGATTGAGCAACACCTACGTATCGTATTACTTTACTATGAGGCGCAGGGGACGATATTTGTCGGTGAGTCGAGATCGAATGGAAAATCGCACTATCACACTCTCACTCTCACTTACTCTCTCTCTCTCTCGCTCTCTCTCTCTTCCTCTCTCACCATCTCTCACTCGCTCTCGCTCTCGCTCTCTGTCTTGTATCGAATATTGATCGAAGAATTTCGAACGTAAATCTGATCGTCATTTGGAAAGTAGGGTAGCTGTCGATACCCAGACGTCGGATTGCGTCGATCCTTTCACTTCCAAGTTTCTTTAAGGACCGCGGGACGGCTAGATACTTGACTACATGTAGAATAAAATAAATGAAAAGCAAATTGAAGATCATTTTTAGCCTTCCCCCTCCCAGTGCCTGTCATCCTCGGTGTCGGGCTGGTGCGCGTCTACGTCTTGCTTTTCCTCAGCTCGTTCGTACCGCTCATCACAATGGAACGGTAATTTTAGAAACCAATGGTAGAAAAACCGATACAAATTCCAGATTCATGGCCACAGTCTATCTCTGGGATTACGAAAAATCACCACGGCGCTGCCAGGCCTGGACTATGCTCATTGGGGCGATCATTGCATTTATCTGTATATCGATGTTTGTGGCTATAGGTGAGAGCGAGCGAGAGAGATAGAGAGAAAATGAGAGAAAGAGCGAGCAGAGGGAGAGAGAGAACCAGAGAGCGAGAGAGGGCGAGAACGCTTCTGCAAAAATACAACACAAGAACCACACAACCAGGCAATACCTGCCAGCCTAAAAACGCAGGAATCAGATTAGAACGGGTGTCCTGTTGACGTCGAGGACCAGAATAAGTCCAAATTTTCAGGGCTCGCCTCGGACTTCACGATTGCTGTCATCATCTCGGCAATTGGGTTGATGTTGATGGTCATCGGCTCGGGTTCGGTGAGTGTTTTTTGCGGTCTTGTTTTCTCTCTCTGTAACTCTCTCACACTCTCTCTCCGTCTCTCTCTCTTTCTCTCTCCCCCCTCGCTCTCTCTCTCTCTCCCAGTTCATGAAAATTGTTGATTGACCTGAAATGAAAGTGTTGACTTCGAGGGTTGGGTTCCTCCTGCCTAAGCCCAAGTCTAAGCCCAAGCTAAAGTCGAAGCTTTGACCTAAGCCTAAGAATTAGTCTTAGCCTAAGCCTAAGCTTATTTTAGGTGTGCCACATGCTTTACCTCCACAACAAGAGGGTACTCTACTGGCTCGACAACCGGAATACGCTTCAACCGGACGACGTCCTTTTTCGGAAGCTGTTGCATAAACCCTACGACCTATCGGTTAGGTATCAAATCAAGGAGAATATGCGGGTCTTTGATGTGAGTATATCGTTATTTGGAAAGAATAGGAATTGATTATCAGATTTTACGTCGTTTTTTACTACTTACAACTACCGCCGAAGCTACTGTAATTCTCCTGGTGTCACTGCTATTTACATGTTTTGATGAGCAATCTCGATTTGCACAAATACTGATGATACTTGTCGATTTTTGCCTGACATTGTGAGTTCAGGCAAGAGAGAGAGAGAGAGAGAGAGAGAGAGAGAGAGCGAGAACTACGATGAATTTCAGCATGTTCTTCGTCTACCCCTTAACAATACTGTATGTGGTACGGGAATGGGGCGAGAAATATGTGGATATGTGGAGGCGTCTCTTTACTTCCGCCAGGTTTGCCTGAACTTCAGCTTATACCCCAAAAAATTCAGGTCATTCGTCCGAACTCCTGTCGTTGCACCTACGATTGACTACTCAGCGGATACCGATCAATATTTTAATTATTATAAACAGGCGTGGTAGAAATGACCTTTTCGAGATAGCAAAATATGTAAAAGAGCGTATCATACATCAAAATCAGGATGCAAATCAAATGCAATCAAATGAGCTACTGAGAACACCGCAGCTTATCAAAACGCGTCTCTCTCTCTTTATCTCTCTCTCGCTCTCTCTCTCACTCTCTCACTTTCTTTCTCTCACGCCCTCTCTCGCTCATTCTCTCTCCGTCACCTCGAAATGTAAACTTTTTCAAAATTTTCTGTATTCAAAAACATCGTCTTGGTTCTTCCTTCCCAGTCATCTTCCAGCTGGCATGATCCCTTTAAAAAAATCGCAGAGTTCCAGTTCTGCTTGGCAGGAGAGATCAGATAATCGCCCATAAAACTGGACTCGCAGCTCCGGGCACAATTTCGACCGGACCGAACAAGTGGTCACCACCCCTGCGGCTGTACCACAAAAGTGCGCTCACCCAAATTTCGGGACGACGCTAGATGGAGGGGGATGGATTTCAGCGATTTTCGAGCAGCACGCTTCTGGATCTCCTGCTCTCTACCCTCGCCTTACCTTTCTCTCTATCTCGCTCTCGCGCGTCACTCTGTCCCCCCGCTCTCTCTCTCTCTCTCTCTCTCTCTCTCGCTCTTACTGTCTCTCCTCTCTATCTCACTCTCTTTCCCTGTCTCTCTTTCTCTTTCTCTCTCTCTACAAAAGTGCGGTCACCTAAATTTGGGGGTGACGCTAGATCGCTGGGGATGGGTGGCGATTGTGGAGTCTGGGGATGGAGCTCGAGGGACGATAGTGATCTGCCCCCTGCGGCTCCACCGACCGGATCCGCGGCTTCACCCGGCCCGATTCCGGTCCGGCCGGTGGAGCAGGCGGGTGAGCGTGAGGGAGAGCAGGAGGACGAGGTGGCCCGGCCAGACTCTCCCACTCCTTTTCCAGCGATCCCGATATCCTGGATCGTGGTTTTCCTGTTTTATGTCCACGCTTCCGCCATCCTGACCACATCCACCAATGCGGCGAGGATTTTTGCGGAATTGTGTTTCGTTGATTTGGACCAAATTTTGAGTTCTAAAATTTTTGTAAAGGGCAGGTGCAGCTCGAGAATCGACCCTCGACATTGCCTAGTTCTAGACAACTCTGCTGGGCTCCACAATACCAGTTTTTGATTTGTTCCAGCGCATTTTTCGTCTGTGGAAGGACCTAATAATACGTTTCTCAGGACTCGCGCAACTTGGAGCGTCGCGTAGCGGCATCTAGCTAGCTTCCTGGTTCCTTTAAAAAAATGTGGACAACGAAATCGACTGAACCGTCACTTATATTTTTCGATTCTTGTGTGGAGTCTAGTGTAGCTATCCGATTTCTCGACGGAAATCACTCAATTTGAGCACTTTCCAGCGCCGTTAAAGTGAAATTTTAAGTTATTCGTAATGTCAACAAACCAAAATAGATTTTTGCAAGCGCTTGAATTAGCCAAAATTGAATTTTTTTAGGGCTAGCACACTTCAACGAGCTATGAATAGGTCGGTTTCCAGCCAAAATCAGAAATGTAGAAACCGAATTTCATGGCGTAATGTGTGCAATGTGCTTTTTACGTTTTCCCAGTTCTACGACGAATCTGGGAACCCAGGAACTCCTTCTGGGAAAATCCCGAACCGACAAGGATCCCGATAATGTGATAGCGGTTCACGCTGTGACGCGCTATGGATCCCTCTCCTTTTTGGAATCAATTGTAGCGAGATCGGGCTCAGGCTCGCCGGCTAGTGACAAGAACCGGAAAAGAGGACCTCGAATTCGAGCCCGGGATCCGCCTCCCCATCGGCATCTCCCGGCTTCCCAAGTTCTGGGATCAATTTTGGGGCTCAACCCGGGGTCGGTGGCACTTTTTTTTGCTGAAGACTTTCTTGCCGAAACCTTTTTTGCGCGTTGAACCTGTTGAACTTGACGTTAAAAATTATCATAATTCAACTTTTTGCATAAGCCATTGTCCGGCTGCTTATCTCAGCGTGGAACCTGTTGAGCATGACGTCTAACTCCAATTTACCTTCAGGCATGCCCCGAATCGTCACAATCGGTGCGGCCCCGACGGCCCTAGGAGCCTGCTACCGGCTGGCCGAGCTGAAGCGCGAGGGAGCGCCGGAGGCAGAGGATGTTGAGATTCTGTGCTTAGAACAGGTATGTCGAATTCCAGCCTAAGTCTGAGCCTAAGCCTAAGCCTAAGCCTAAGCCTAAGCCTAAGCCTAAGCCTAAGCCTAAGCCTAAGCCTAAGCCTAAGCCTAAGCCTATGCCTAACCATACTTTTCAGGAAGCCATCGCAGGAGGCCTGTCATGCACCGTCGAGGACGACAAGGGTTTCCTCTGGGATATGGGCGGCCACATCACCTTCAACCACAACTTCCCCTACTACGAGAAGGCCACCAAGTGGGCGGTAGAGGAGTGGAACCACCTCACCCGGAACTGTCAGGTAAGGGGATTTTGTTAAGTTAGGTAAAAGTCATTCTCCCGCCAGTCACGGTCCAGTACCAAAACAAGTTCAACAAGTTCAACCCCAAGCCTTTAGGTCGACATGAACTACATCTACGGCGAGAAGGGAATCCACCTGGTCCCCTATCCAGCGCAGTTTGCCGTTCCCCTATTCCCAGATGCCGTGAAGGAGGGTTGCCTAAAGGATCTGAAGGAACGCTATGAAAAGGTTGGTCCCCGACCCTGAACGCATTCAACTTGAGGTCCAGGAACCGGAAGGAGAGCCCGAAAACTTCGAAGACTGGGTCCTGAAGCACTTTGGACCCACCATTCTGGACACCTTCTTCAAGCCGTACACCAAGAAGGTCAGCGATTTCGCGAAATTTTCCGCTTAAGCAGATGATCAGGTGTGGACGGTGGACCCGGTGAAGATGTCGCCCAACTGGGTGGGCACGCGCGTCGCCAAGCTGCCGCAGGAGAAGCTCGAGGAGCTTTGTGCCATGGATCAGGAGGCGTTGGAGGTGGGTGAAGCTGAGAGGAAGCTTAGGACAAGCCATGCCTAAGTTGAAGCTTAAGCCTAAGCCTAAGCCAAGCCTTTTCAGAAAGCCGACTTCGGTTGGGGCCCGAACGCCGTCTTCACGTTCCCCAAGTACGGAGGTACCGGAAACGTGTGGGGCAGCATGTGCCGAAAGTTGCCCCAGGAGTGGTTCCAGTTCAACTCCAAGGTAAGTCGCTTCCTCTTATATTACAGCTGAACTCCTCCAGGTCGTCGCTGTCGATTACCAGAACAAGACTGTCGAGTACGTCGTCAAGGGAGAAGCCGAGACCAAGGTAGGAGGCGCCCTTTAAGCTTGGAAACCCTAAGTTCAGAAGGTAAGCTACGACATCCTGCTCAATACCGCCCCGATCGACATCTTGGTCAGGGAAACAAAGATCACCCGCGAGCTGGACTTGCTGAGAAACAAGGTAGGCCGCCGAAGACGTTGAGAAACGTCTGGATTAAGGTATTCATCGTCGGAGTTGGCTTGAAGAAGCCGATGACCCCGTTCCTGGAGAACTTCACATGGCTGTACTTCCCCGATCCGGCCGTCCCCTTCTTCAGGGTGACGATTCTCAGCCGATATGGAGAGGTAAGCGGCCTAATCCTAAGCCTCAGCTTGAGCCGAAGCTTGAGCCTGAGCCTAAGCCTGAACTACGCTATGCGTGCCCTCGAAGTCCTCCAATTTAGGTGACCCCCGACAGCGACAAGTACTGGTCGGTGATGTGCGAGTGCGCACGAGTGATTGGAGATGAGGTATGACCAGCTAGAACATGATGAAGATCAAGTTTTTTTAGGATACCGAAGAAGAGGTCACCCAGCAAGCCCTTGATGGTCTCGTCCTGAAGTCGATGATCCGGAAAGAGGACATCGTTTCTGTATACTCAACGACGCTGCCTTATGGATACCCGATTCCTACCCCGCAGGTTGGTGTTCTCCAGCCTATCAGCTGCAAATTTTGCACACGACTAGCGCAACGGGACCGCATCACGTACAGCAAGCTTAGAAGCATTTTGGAGGAGTTCTGCGAGATAGAAAAAAGGCCTGATTACGGGCGAAAATGCTTTTTCAGAGAGATTCCGAGCTCGCCCGGGCCCACAAGGAGCTCGAGAAGCACAGCATCTACTCGCGAGGACGATTCGGAGGCTGGAAGTACGAAGTCAGCAACCAGGATCACTGCTTCACCCAGGTAAGCCTAAGCCCACGCCTAAGCCTAAGACTAAGCCTAAGCCTAAAATTCGAATTTTCAGGGCAAGGAATTCGTCGACCGGGTCGTGATGAAGGAGCCGGAGAAGCTGTACAAGACCGGCGTCGTGGAGCCTGCCAAGCAGGGCTAATCTCCTGATTCCTTCTCAACCTAATATTTAATATTCCCTTTAATACATCCTAGTGATGGGGTTATTCAAATCAAATCTGGACTCAAATCTGAGAGCTCAAATCTGAATATTTGAAGGCAAAAATTTCAATTTCAAATCGGCGGATTTGATTTGAAATCCCGTGGGCGAGTTCAAATCAAATCTCGAGGATTTGATTAAGCTTCCGGTCCTTAATCAAATCTTATGGAAATGCCGGCATGCAAAATATAACAAAAGCTCTATGGTCGAGCTGCCGCGAACCGGAAATGACCTTGATTATACATGCCATCATACAATTAGCATCCGCGTAATGAGCTATTGATTTTTTCGACTCCTTTCAAATCCTCGTTCAAATCTTCAGATTTGAACTCAAACCTCGAAGTCCAAATCAAATCGATTTGATTTGAAGTGCTGAAACCTTATTCAAATCAAACCGTCAGATTTGATTAGGCGGATGCAAATTAGATTTGAGATTTGAATAATACCATCACTAATACATCCCATGTTTTCTGTAATCCATCGACAATTTGTAGGCTAAGCCCAACCCTAAGCATATGCTTAAGCTAGGCCTAAGCCCAAGCCGAAGCCTAAGCCTAAGCCCAACCCAAGCTAAGCCTATGCCTTTTGACGCTCCGGGGCCGATTTTCGGGCGCGGGTGTTGTATTATGTGTGCACTAATTGTCATGTACAAGCGAATGATCATTTCGCACCCCCTTCCGAAATCCAATAAACGTACAAAAAAGCACACTACCACCGCAAGCCAGGGGCCTCGAATTAAATTTATTGTTATTGGGAGGGTGGGTGCCGGGGGTAGATATTTGCGGGATTTCATTTTTGATTGTTTTTTCGGTGTGTTCATTGCTGCCAGATATGGACGGTGAGTTTTAATAATTTTTATCGTGAACTTTAGGTTGTTTTCATGGGTTTGAAAAGTTATTTATTGCGATCAAATTGCGTAAAAATTAGGAAAAACGCGGCTTAAGCTAAGCCTAAGCCCAGCCTAAGTCACGCTTTGGCCAAGCCTAAGAAGCCAAGCCCTAACCAAACCTAAGCCAAGCCTAGGACTAGCCTAAGACAAGCCGATGCCAAGCGTAAGATCGCAAACATGCGTTTCTTTCGAAGTTCGATTCGACTAACATTTCGATAAAATCAGCTAAAAAGTAGAAAAATTCCCATCGTTTAGTGGTACTCTGCCTCCTATTCCTCGAAGGTATCCTCGGCCTTTTTGACCTCTACTTTTTCGTCTGCCTAATATTTTCCAATCAGGACCCCTCGAAGCAGGTGTTCCAGATGCAAATTTTGAGCAATCGTGGGTGATACGGTAGTACGCTGAACATGACGATTTTCCGGATTACGGCTAATGACAGGTTACAAGCATCATTTTGTACCTTTCAGTTCTCTGCTCCATAGCTGCTTGTATCTTCGATTTAATCTATCAGCTAATTGAAAAAGTTTGTTCTAAAGATTGTTTTAAACGATCGACACCGTTAGGCAGTAATTTTTCAAACGGCCGGGTATCTGGCGATCTGCCTATCCGCATTAAATGGTGTCTGCTGTGTAGTAATCGTGCTCGGCGGATTTACGATGAGTCTGAATCGATATATGGCACTGACCTCACTTGCTACTTATACCAGGGTAATATTTAAGAAGCTATTTGAATATGAAAAACCTATATTGAAAGCTACAAAACTGTATGTTGTCTTGTATTCCTTAAAATCAGCTTCTCCTGATTTTTTGCGTGACTTTAAGTTACGCTCTAGATGCCAATTCGGAGTTTTTTGATTAACCTGTTTTATCAGCACAGAGCTTTACTTAACAGGATTAATGTCGAAATGCCGAATTTCATAATGTCGAATTTTCATAATATCGAAATTTCAAGGTGCCAAATTTTTTCACGTAGTTACTTAATTTTTGAGGCAGTATGTCTTAATAACGGCCAGTAAACCCCTTAAATATTTCTCTAGGTCTGGACAGCACCACGAATGAAATTGTACATTGGCATACAATGGGGTATTGGGGTTTTGATGCATATCTATCTCGTCGCGGCCAAGCCGTTATATCATCGAACGGAATATGGATATACCTATTACGGGTATACCGGAATTTACAGCTTGGTAAGTTGCTCGCTTTCTCCCTCTCCATCTCTATCTCTCTCTCGCTCTCTCTCTCTCTCTTTCTGCAATTATGATTTTTTCAGATCAATCGCTTAATAAAAGTTGCAATGTACATAGTATACATCGTAGCCGGTTCGATCCTGAACGTGTTGACGTTTTTGAGCTTAAGGAATTATAAAAGTGTTAGTCATATATTTTTTCGCTATTTTTATGTTATCAAAAAACATTTTTCTCTTTTTAGTCAAAAGCCGATTACGCCTACCACCGGAACGTCTGTATTTATGGATTATCCGTATTAGCCGAATCCCTACCATTTGGGTATTACAACTCAGCAAAAGCTTATGCGCTGCTGGTTCATGACAACTCGATTATCATTGGGATTAATAATTATGTGGGTATTCGTGAAATTTAGAGAGCACAGCGACGGGAACAACCAAAATGCCTACACTGCAAGGTCGAAAAGCGAAAATGCCGACAGCCAAGATGCTGTGGAAACTTTTTATAGCAAACCAGCCAAATTTTGACTTTGAAAGGAATTGTAAGAAATTGCCGTTAACGTTTTGGCCATCGGCATTTGGCCCAGGCACTTGAACTTTTCGGCATTTCGAGTCGCCGGGATATCTCAGCTTGTCGGTGTTTTCGCTGGTCGGCGTCTTGGTTGTCGACATTTGGGGACATTGAATTTTTCCTTGTCGCCCTTTTGAAGTTGTGGCAATTTGAACTTGTCGGCATTTTCATTTTTCCCACTGGCTGCCGGCATTATTCCCAGATCATAGAAACATTCGGACAATTTTAGCGCACAGCCTTTCAAATCTTCAACTTCGAATTCCACACGCTGTGCTTGATATTGCTAAGCAAAGAATACCGAAATATGCTAATGCTGCGAAAGCCTAAGCCAGAGAAAAAGGTGAGGGAAAATCTGACGCTAATTTATCCAGTTCCAAACAGTCATTTCCGCCACCATCACTTCTAACAAAATGCTGACGCCACCGCGGAGATTGCCGGTTGTGAAATAGGAGGGAGCGAGAGAGAGAGAGAGACCAGAGCGATATAAACTAATAAATTATTTATCGAAATAAAGAACTATAATCATTTTCCCGCATTCGCGTCGGCGTCCTGGCAGATCCCACATGTTCGCTTGCATTTTTGTCTAAAACGCGCGATTTTTTTTTGAAGATTTGAATCACAGTACTCCTAAATAACAAAAAAAAACATAAACATACAAAAAATTTAGCAGAAAAGCGCAAAAAAACTGGTTAATTCCCACCTCAAATCACAGTAATTCGTGTTGTCACAGTACTGCTGATACAAGGCGCAATCGTAGCAATCGTCCATGCACCCCTGACCTAAAACGGGAAGGATTCTGAGCGTGCGACATCGAGGCTATATGGAAAATTAGGAGATTTCGGACTTGAGAACCAAAAAAATAGATTGAGGTTGAAGATCACTTACAACAATAGTCGCAAATACACATGTAGCCATCGGGGCAGTCACCGCCGACGCAAGCTGCAAAGTCATGATACGCTTCGATAAGCCTAAGGCTAAGCCAAGCCTAAGCCCAAACCTAAACCTAAGCCCAGCTCTAGCCAAAGCCAAGCCTAAGCTCAAGCATAAGTCTACGCCTGCGTCACGCAAGTGAAAATCTCGCAAAGTTCTCTCAATTTCGCAAATTGTTTCTTCCGAATTCCTATTTTTGAAAAGGTTTTTGAAACGCAGAATTTCGAAAATTTCGATTTCGGACACCTTGTGGCCATTTCCCCTGAGTAACGGCACCGCAAAGGTTTGAAAATTCGAGAAAGTGGTCTTAAAAAAATATGACTTCTGGTAGCTGGTTTTTGGGGACAGGATTTTCGAAAAACCTTTCCGGAGGATTCCCGAGAAGTTTCTAGTGTTTTTGGCAAATACTTTTCAAACTCATCAGACTCACGCCCAACCGCCGTTCTGCCATATCCGCAGCCGCACCACGTCTTCTCGTGTCGATTCGTCACACAATCCGGGGCAACAAGGGCGATAAAGGGCACAAAAAGGTAGACGTAAATTCGAGGCATTTTTCCGCGCAGCTCCTCGGGACGCTGGGTGGGACATCGAGCGAGTGAGAACTAGGAGAAGTAGCCTTTGAAAGGCCAATGTTTGTCTACCGCGATTAACCCGATCCCGCGCCCCGGCTTTTCATCCCGGGTGCGAAACACGACAGGGTACAAGATCTCGTTTTCAGAAAAAGTGCGGATATAGCCGGCGGAGAGGTGGATCCGTTCAAATAGCGCCCGCTGCAGAAATCCGTGATGTTACAAGGAGTGGAATTCGGGCCTGGAGAGGGGCTGACCTTTGAAAGACGTCTGGGGGATTGGGTGTTACTTTTCAGGGCCGTCTAGGCTTAGCCTTAGGCTTAGGTTGGGTTAGGCTTAGGCTTAGCTAGGCTTAGCTGAGGTTTAGGCTTGGGCTTCGGCTTAGGCTTAGCTAGGTTTAGCTGAAGCCTTGAACCCCCCTCTTGAACTGAATTTTCCAATGTAGTGTAAAGAGTTGCAAATTGTACACCTTTATTATGAGCAAAAATACATTCAAAATACCCGACACGCCTGTATCATCAGGCTGACCATGAGAATCGTGATTGGCGAGAAGACGGTGCCGTAGCTGTTATGGACGGAGATTTGCGTCGGGTTCAGCTCGCCGTCGATTTTGTGGCACAGCCAGACCTGAAAATAATCGTACATCAAAATTGTTTGGAATGAAAGACCCAAAGCGAAAAATCCGTTGTTTACCTCAAACAACAAGATCAACGCCAACCGGAACCAGTTGAAAAAGTTGCGGCTGATTGTGCGGATCGTCCATCTGAATAGGGTCGGTAAGGGCTAGGCTTAGGGTTTGGTTTCCTCACGCTTGGCTCAAGCATGGCTTATGCATGGCTTAGGCTTGGCCTAGGCTTGGCTTAAGCCAGGCTTAGGCTCAGGCTTTGGTCTGGCTTACGCTTGGCTTACGCTTGGTTTAGGCTTGGTTTAGGCCTGGGCTTAGGCAGAGGCTTAGGTTTAGGCTTAGGCTTAGGCTTGCTTGCGCTTGGCTTAAGCCTGGCCTGGCTTCGTCTAAGCCAAATCCGAAACTCAAAAATTCTTACCTCACTGGAGCCACTTTATTATCCCTATACTGTAACACGGTTCGCACAAAAACAATAAACAGGAAGTAGGCATCCAAGATCGAGGCTAAAATTTGAATTTAAACACTAGCAAAAGGTGTAAGAAAGCGTACCTCCAAAAATCGGCGCAAAAAGGAACCAATAGGATCTGTCGATGACGTTGTAGATTTTTAGGGTCTAAAAAATCAATAAAAAATGATAAATCTGAATTTTTTAAAAGTTATTTAAGCTATATTGTCGATTTAAAGTCAACCAAACACTTACCAATAACAGCGTAAACAGGGCAAAACCCGTAATGTGCAGCCACAGCTCGAACACCGTGATCCCGGTCCAGCGGACGAATTGGTAGAGGTTGATCATCGGAATTCCATAGTTTAGCAGAATTTGGTACAGATTCTTTCTCCTCCAAATCTACCCTTTCAGTTGCCGGTCCAAGGGGGCTGGGAATGCCCGTTGCGTGTAGTTTGTGGTCGGGACCTCCTGCCTCCCATTACGCTGCTAATCTGACCATCCTGTGACATCGGCAGACTAAAGGGAGTGGGCGTCCAAAAGCTGAGAAAATCAGCCGATTTTTACAGAATTTTTGTAGTATTCTGCGCTCCCTCTCTCACGCCTCTCTCTCTCCCTTTCCCTCTCTGTCTCGCTTTCTCTCTCTCGCTCGCTCTCCGTCTCTCGCCGCCTATCTCTTTCGCCCTCTCTCTCCCTCCCTCTATCTCTCTCTCACTCTCTCTCTCTCTCACTCTTCTCTTTATGATCATAATTTCATCTTTATTTTTCAGTAATCTACGCCAAAATAGCGTCTTAGCCGATCGCAGGGTGGAGGGCAGGTGATGAGGGCCATTGTGGGACCCTTATCGAGGGCTACCTTCACCCAGGTAAAATAATTTACATATAGGAGGAGAGAAAGAGAGAAAAAGAGAGAGAGAGCTAGATAGAGAGAGAGAGAGAAAGAGAGAGTGTGAGAGAGAAAGAGCAAGAGAGTCAGATAGACGAATAACGAAAGTCATCTCCAGATACGCTGCTCGACCACCCACGTGATGTTCCACTTCGAAAAACACCCGATCACGAATGAGGAGGAGGCCAAGGAGGTATTGGTTTCTAGTTTTAATAACATCCGGTGCTCAGGTGACGAAGCGATTCACGGAGAAGGAGCAAGACCTCCTCAGAAAAGCCCTGGTCACCGCTTTCCAAGATCGAGCAAAATCTCAGGGTACGTCGAATTGCTCTGGTTCTAAAAAATGAGAGGAAGCTTCAAGAAAATGTCTATTTACAGGCGTATCCTCCTTACTATCAAGAGAAGAAGCTCGTGCTCTATTCACCTTCAACGCGATCCCGTTCATCGGTTTCGGTTTCCTCGACAACATGATCATGATCCTGGCCGGGGAGTATATCGATCAGGTTGGATTTGGATACCTTAAGTTTTAGTCTTTTTCTTAAACCTTAGATTACTACCTGATTTGCTTATTTTTGCTTATTTTTTTTGGTGAATAAGAAAAAACAACGCAAAAGCTATAAAAATTTGAAATCTAGAAGACACTAACTTTTTACCTACTTTTTTGAGTGGATGGACTTTTTCGCTGTCTTTAATTAGTTTTAGCGTTTTATTAAGTGCATCAATTTGCTTACCAGGTTTTATTTACGGTTTTTACCTTCTACTTATACCTTTAAAGAGAGAAAAGCTGTACATATAGAGTTTGTTTCGCGAGTCTAGACCCAAACTTCGGTCGGAAATAGCCTTTTGCCGGGCCGAACTGAACTCCCTGTCGCCACCTGGCCCCCACCAGGATATCAAGCGCCGTGTAAATAGAATGATTGCCTCCCTCTTTCAGCAACTGGGTACTCTCCTCTGTTTGTCTACCATGGCCGCGGCAGCTATCGGGAACATCGTGTCGGACGTGGCCGGAGTTGGGTTGGCTCACTATGTTGAGGTTGGTAATTGGGAAAAGGACGATTCAATGAAGGCTAATGGCTTCCAAACGACGCTAAGTCTAAGCCTAAGTGTAAGCTTAAGCCTAAGCCTAAGCCTAATGCGAAGCCTAAGCCTAATCCTAAGCCTAAGCCGAAGCATGTACAAAAAGCAGGTGCAACCAGACGCTCTTCATTTTCAGGCTTTCGTGGGAAAATTCGGTGTCAAACAACCGGTGCTGTCGGCAGAGCAATTGGAGAGCAACAAGGTGAGCAGCTGAATTTTCAGGCTAAAATTTTTTAGTTTGATTTTTTACACGTTCTTGCAGCAATTTTAGCAATTGATTTTTTAAAATATCGGAAATACCCAATTTTCTAGGCCCGCTGGACCACCAACATGGCGAGAGCGTTCGGGCTGACCGTCGGCTGCATAATCGGCATGTTCCCGCTGTTCTTTTTTGAGGATGACGAGGAGAAGGGGAAGAAGAAGGAAGAGCTGAAAGCGCGGTAGAACCGCAATTTTTTTCGTTTTTTTTTTAGGTGCCGTGTAAAGTAGAGCTAATTTTATTGCAGAAAACAAAGCGCAATTGTTCTTGATCAACGCCAATAGCTGCCTTTTTTGAGTTGGTGCTCCCGATGTATAATTTTGCTTTTTGCAGTCACTTGCTTGTCGTTCAGGAACGAACTTTGGTCAAAATGCCGACAGAAAAATGTCGATAGTCGAAATGCCGACAAGTGAAATGCCGGAAATCGAAATTCCAGAATTCAAAATCCCGACAAATCGTGAGTTAAAGTACCGACAGCCAACAGGACGTCAGGATGTCGGCATTTTTGCTGTTTGCTTCTGCTTCTTTCGGTCTGTGATTTTGCATGTCGGCATTTAGTTGTCGGGATCCGTTCTGTCTGCAACGAGGAGTGACCGTATTTCGATTGTCGGCATTTCGATTATCGGTATTCTTGTTCTCTGAAATTTTGAATGTCGGCATTTGATTTTCGGTATTTTGGCTGTCGGCGTTTCGCTGTCGGCATTTTCTTCAAAATCCCTTGCTCAACCCCTAAAAATTGCCCAACGATATTCGTTTTTGCATTTTGTATCAAGTGCCATAATCCCGAAAATGTGCCATAACGTGCAGGCCACAAGCCCGGAAACCCCTGTATTATTATTTTTTTTTTGCTTGCTGATGAGTGCTGCTGATAAATTTATTTTATTTTGCTTGAAACTCACTCATTTTAACTCCAAAAATCTTTTGGAGAGCCAGGTCCCAAAAGCCGAATCTTTTCCTGGGCTACAAAATCTGATAGTTAACAGTCGACAAACGAATAAAAATACAGGGAAAATGAATAGAAACATGGAAGCTCTATGCACTCCTCACACCCTATTTGTAGTTTGTAAACCCCGTTGGGCATGTGCCAAAAACGAGGGTCCCGCCGCGATCCGTCTCAACGGCCCCAACCCCATATATTTCTTTTAGCCTAGTAAAAGGAAATAACGTCTAAATAAAGTAATCGATATTGTTTGGATTTTCTATGCTTTTTAATTGGCTGATCTTGAGGTTTTCTGTCAGATTCCCGGCATCTTGAGAACGGTTACCTTGATTTCTTCGATTTTTCTTGGATTTTTTGATTTTGGAAAGTACTGGATCTAAAATCTATGGTTTCTAAGTTTATTTAGTTTAATAAAAAATTCTTTGATAAGTTTTAGCTTCGGAATCTTTCGTTTGACGTCTTTTTCAAACCTCTACCTTTTTATCCCGGTTTTGACTTCTTCACCGTATTTTTAAAACATTTCGACCCCGAATTTAAGCCAAGAATGAATATTAAGCGTTTTGGCGTTTTTCAGGCACTATATAATAACTCGGACATTTCTTTCGTTTCCACATTTTCCGAATTTTTTAAAAATCCTCTACAAACGGTTTTTCCTGCCTTTTGAAGTTTCTATAATAATGGAATTTATCTTTTTAAGTTAAAAACGTTATATGGCAAATTTTGAATAGGTAATGCCGCCGAAGACGTCTAAAAAGGCGGACACGAAGGCCGGCAAGGCTCCGGCCAAGAAGAAGGATGGAGGAGGCGGCAAGGCCAAGAAGAAGAAGTGGTCCAAGGGAAAGGTCAGGGATAAGCTGAACAACATGGTTCTCTTCGACCAGGCCACCTACGACAAACTTTATAAAGAGGTACGTTTATCAAATATAAAAAAAAGTCTTTAAAACATAAAGTCATCAAAAACCTAAAAATTTCCATCTTATAATTTCAGGTTGAAACAAAATAAAAAGTTTACTTTTATACCAGAAACCCGTTAAATATAAAGGCATCAAAAAATAAAGGCCCTAAAAATTCCCATTTTATAATTTAAGCTTGGAAGAAAATTTTGTTTTATTTAACTAAAACTATAAAATTAAACGATTTGCTTGCCTCCAAAAAATATAGATAAAACATTGATTAAAATATTTTTCATAGTAGGACCGTCAGAACATAGTAAAATATCCAAATTCAAAAAAATTGGTTTTTAAAACACCTCTAATATTAAAAAAACATTAAACTATGTATTTCAGTAACACAAATCTTTTTATATCCCTAAAAATAGCTAAATCCAAACAAGGTTGTACTTAGGAAGAAAGAAAGACCTACTTTCTCCGATTTTGTATGAATTTGTCCAAGCAGCGACATGCGACGCACGCCTTTCAATGGCGTAAAGCATTATGTCGGCTTCCCGGAGGAGAAGCGGAGCTTCCGTTTCGTGTCTCATAAAATTTGCAATTCTGTAAAAATTTTTGGATTATTTTCCGGCTGTGGAAAAGGATTTTTTCCATTCCAATTTCATGACCTCACCCCACCCCTCCAGATCACCACCGCCAAGCTGATCACCCCGTCGACAGTGTCTGAGCGTCTGAAGGTGCGAGCATCACTGGCCAAGGCCGGTCTGCGCGAGCTACAGGCCAAGGGTCTCATCAAGTGCGTCGTGCAACACGGAGCCCAGCTCGTCTACACGAGGGCGACCAAGGCCGACGAGGTCGTTGTTGAATGATTACAGCACACTATTCGGGTTGATTTTTGTTATGTGAATCGCGTTTTTTGTTGTTCGGATGATAAAATTTCTCGAATAAATGCTGCGTTTATGGTTTGCAGCACAGTGAAAGTCGGGAGAGAGAAAGAGAGAGAGAGAGAGAGAGCGAGAGAGAGAGAGAGGGAGGGAGCGAGAGAGTGAGCAATAGCGACAACGAGAAAGCAAGAGATATCAAGAGGGTGATAGAGATTGAGAGAGAGAGATAGAGAGAGAGAGAGAGAGAGAGAGACAGAGAGAGAGAGAGTAATTGCGATCGAGACAGAGTGAGAGGGAGAGGAGAGAGAGAGAGAGAGAGAAAGAAAGCAATAAAGATGGAGAGTGAGCATGATCACGTCGAAGTCAAATGTAAAGAGATACAAAAAACGAGGCGGAGAGGGACAGTGAGACAGAGAGAGAGAGAGAGAGAGAGAGGGAGAGAGGGAGAAACGGAGAGAAATACATTAGATATTTAAAAGATCATTTTGATAATTATAAACGTCCTTCCATTTTCTTAAACTTTCCCGAAATACTCTATTTCGCGCATATTTTGCCGTAACCCGGTCGTTCAACCACCCGCGTCAGACATACAGAGTCCTCAACCAATTACGCCCTCTATGTCAGCCCAGCCTAGCTAACGGCAGAAGTAGAATTATATACCAAAAAGACACAGCTATCCACTATTTATTTCTAAGGGGCACAAAACCGGTTTTGATGAGTCATCAGTTTGCCACCTATGTACAGGATTTGGAGCAAGTGAGTTGAAGAGCTTTATGCTAATGTAAGTTCCAGGACCCCTTCGATGCTACAGATTTCGTAGAACGCGTCGTATGGCGTATTACGCAAGTAAGTCTATGCCAAGCCCAAGCCAAGCCTAAGCGTAAGCCTATACCTAAGCCTAGCTCAAGCCTAAGCCTAAGCCTAAGCCTAAGCCTAAGCCTAAGCCTAAGCCTATACAAAGCCGAAGCCCAGCTTAAACAAAGTCCAAATCTTTTTTAGGGCTCCGACACCATCGAAGATCCTTTACATCTTAAGGAGAAGCTCGAAGAAGAGATCTCGAGCTTGCAAATGCTTTGCGAGCAATTTTCGGTAAGTCTGGCTAGCTCTAGTAGCTTCAGCGACTTTCCGAGGCGGACCAAACCAAGGCATACGTACAATTTTTTCAGTCCAAGATCAACAGCCTCGAGCAGCAACTGAACAACGACAAGCGAGACTATTGCAATCAGCTCCAGCACTTGCACGACCAGAATGCGGTGGCGATCGAGAAAGTTAGGGTAAGTGCCCGTTTTTCGTAATCCTCTACCCGATTTTTAGCAACTAGACAACACTATGCAATCCGTATCGACGGCTGTTGTACACCTTGGCGACCAGCTCGAGAGTGTAGATGCTCCTAGGACGAGGTGAGATTGAGACTAAGCTGGAATGCTTGAAGTCGTTGCCCTTTAGGCTTAAGCCTACGCATAAGCCAGCCTAATCGATGCGTTTTCAGAGCTGCCGAAGCCCTTGCGTTGATCACCCACTTCGACCAGTTCCTCCTCGATCAGCCCCTGAACTCGGCGATCTTCACGGATCCGGATAAGGTTCTTTCTCGCATCTTCTCCCTCTCTCTCTCTCTCTCTCTCTCTCTCTCTCTCTCTCTCTCTCTTTCTCTCTCTCTCGCTCTCTCTCTCTCGCTCTCTCACTCTCCCTCTCCCTCTCTCAAATAACATCCCCCCTTTCAGCTCCTTGAATCTGCCGACCTCATCCAGAAGTTGTACTCTATCTCCCAGGAGTTGTCCAAGGATAAGTACGCCTTCGTCCAGGCGAGAATCACGCATCGATACGAGGAGATTGAAAAGCTGCTCATCGACGAGTTCGTCCGCTCTCAGCGAGACGAGAAGAAGATGGCGCAAGTGGCCAAGGTGCTGGCGGAGTTCAAGGTACGAGTTCGATATTGAAGCTAAAATTAGAATATTTTAGGGCTACAGCTCGTGCGTGGATCGGTACGTCGAGTTCCTGCACGCCACGTCTTTCCATCGTGATCGAGGCGACGTTTTTGCGGAGACGTTGCACTTGTGCAGGTGAGGAACAACGAGTTGCAGACGTTCAATGATTCTGAATTTTCCAGAAATGCAAAGCCAAAAATCGAAGCCATCTTCCCAAATCCAACTTCAGTGCTCCAGAAGCTGGTCGCGAGTATATTTTCTGGGAAGCTAAAGGTATGTAGCTCGTTCTTTCTCTAGCTCCCCCTCCCTCTCTCTCCCTCTATCTCTCTCTCTCTCTCTTTCTCTCTTTCTCTTCTCTCTCTCTCTCTCTCTCTCTCTCTCTCTCTCTCTCTCTCTCTCTCTCTCTCTCTCTCTCTCTCTCTCTCTCTCTCTCCCTCTCACTCTCTCTGTCTCTTTATCGCTCGCTCGCTCTCTCCCTCTCTCTTTCTCACTCTCTCTACCGCTCCTACATTGATCTACACCAGGAAACCGTCTACGCAACCCTCCGGGACCATCGTGAAGCCGGAGACCAAGAAGCGTACTTGGTCGCTCTGTCGGAGATGTACACCAGGTAGATAAAGATTGCGAACAAAAAGATCATCTACTTCAGCGCGAAAAAGCTGTGCCTCGAACTAGAAGCTGTTCACGTGTCTCCGGACCCGACCTTCTTGAAGACGTTGTGCTCATCTATATTTGAACGATACATTGATGCTTATCCAAAGGTACCATCTCTATTCCGAGACTATAAAAAAGCTTTAGGACGAGTTGGACTACCTCAACGCGCAGTGCTCCCAAATTTTATCACGGTTCTACGACTCCAAGAAACATCAGAAGCGCGCGATTCAGAGTGGAGGGTTCGTTGCTTTGAATATTCATCTACAAGAATCTGCTTAGACTTCAAGAACTTCGTCGAGACGTCACTTTACGGCTCCTGTCGGCGGATGACTATGGTGGCGAGACTTTCCTTGCCGAAGATGTTGCCATCTCGATTTTACAGGAGACGAAAAATGCGTTTAATAGATGCCAATTGGTAGCGGTTGTAGATGAATCTTATGTTTTCCTTAAGTTTTGTGGCAAAACGGAAGTGCCTCGCCAAGCTGAGAAGATTCTTGATGTTCTACTGGCCAAGCTCGTCGTTGAGCACTTGGATTATGCAGTGGAATTGGCGTTGGCAGGTGGGAGAGAGAGAGAGAGAGAGAGAGAGAGAGAGAGAGAAGTGATATCTATCCTGATCTTTTAAGGTATCACCCTCGCCGAGCCAAAAACCGAACCCCCCGCCTATTTCTTCACGTTCGTCCCTCAGAACACGGCCATCATGCTGCTGTGCGCCAAGCAGTTCGAGGACAGCATCTGGCCGTTAGTGCGTGGATCCCTAGCCGAACAGGCCTGCTCCAAGAAGTGGACTGGGGCGTTGAGGAGCTTGGAGACGAAGGTGAACACAGGGATGAACAGGCAGCTGAACGCGATTCAAGGTGGGACCAACCTTCAGAAAACTGAGCTATTGCTTTAGGCTACACCCGCTTCGTCTTGACGTCACAGCAAAAGAAGGCTGATTTTATTCCTGAAGATGATCAAGTTCGTATCGGGACCAGCACGGTAGGACTTTTGCTTGGGTTTAGGCTTAGACTTGGGCTCAGGCTTGGGCTGAAGCTTAGGCTAGGGCTTAGGTTTGGGCTTGACCTAAGTTTACGGAAGACCTCCCCATTCCAGGCGTGCCAAACGATCCTGCGCTTCTTGAAATCGCAGCTAACAGCGCTGGAACGAGGCTGTGATGGCACGAACTTGCAGGCAAACTGTTAGACTCTGATACCAATGAGCAATCGTAGATGACCGAGGTTGAACTTGCCGATCGGCTGTCCCAGACGGTACTCGCCCACGTTCAAAGTTTCCTCTATAACTCAGCCGGGGCAATGCATTTGTTGTGCGACCTCAACGAGTACAAGTTGGTCATCGAGCTTGACTTTTTAGGGTCTAGAGAAATCGGGAAAGTACTCAGCTACTCACCAATATTTTCAGGAAGTTCGTCTCCGGGTGGAGATGTGGACGAGACGCTGTACTACCTTTTGAAAGGTTACATTCGCTCGCGAATCTGCTAGTGGTGCTGCCGGACAGCCTAGCAGATGCGGCACGAAGCCCGACTCTAGTGCGTTTTCTCTCTCTCTCTCTCTCTCTCTCTCTCTCTCTCTTTCTCTCCCCCTCTTTCTCTCCCTCTTTTTTCTCCTCAAAATTTTCTAAATTTAGGCAAACATCGACCGGACCCTGATCGTCAACTTCATCCAACTCCGCGAGGACCACAAGAAGGTCAAAGCCCAAAACCTAGTCATCTAAACTTGAGGCTCCAAAGGCGCTCGATCTCTTTTTGTCCGTGATTCTAAGAAAGCCTTATTTATTTCACTTGCTTGCGTAAATTAGCCTGTATCTTTTGCCATAATAAAGTATCAACTTCTCGACACCATTGAGGCTTTTTGATTGCATACCCAAAAAGGCTTGCCATGAAATTTATTGTAGGTATTCCGTCCTGAAAATCGTTCGATTTCTCAGGCCCGATAAGTCGATGCGGCAGGATAAACGTACGCGTTGGTTGCGCTGTTCGTACGCTCCCAATGGGCCGCCAAGTCGAGGAAGTAGCGACGGCACCTGTAAATGAAATTTTTTGGTGCTTTTCCTTTCTCTTTCTCTCTCTCTTTCTCTGTCTCTCTCTGTCTCTCTCTCTCACTTTCTTTCATTTTTTGCGGCCAAAACCTACTTGAAAACGGTCCACAACGCGATCAGGGTGAAGAGCAAAAATGCACCGACGAGGAAAGCGAGAGCCCAGCCTAAAAAGTTACTCATAAAAATCTGTCGCTTAGCTTGACTATTTTTCGTTAAAAAATCAATAGTATCTAGTGAAAAGGTACCAGTTCCACCGCTCAAGCTGGCGGCGACGCGATGAAGTTCACGTTGTGCCGAGTCGTCATCGGCTTTTCTAAAATTTTATGTTTTGTAGGTCTACTTTTCTAACTCTAACTGGCCAGATACCGTCGGGATTCGTCTTAAAAATCCTGAATTTAGGATTTTGTTAAGTTTTTATGGCCTAATAGGCTGCATAATCACCATTCGTTGTTTATCTACCGTCAAATTATGCCAAAAACCTTACGGATTTGCGTCAAATGCCAGGACGATGGCGAGACACACGGCAATCAGGCCATACAGCAGGAACTCGAGCACCTAAAAAACTTTTTGATGTTTTAAAGTGCAAGGCCGGAGGTGTGACCTTGATAATGAGATACGGGACCAGGAAGCTCGCGCGTTCCGCCACGAGACCGCACAACAACATCGTCCACGCGAAAGTTTTGATCATCAGGGAGATAATGCCGAGGAACTGAAAAATTAATTGATTCTTAAACTTTAAAAAAATCAGAAAAAACTAAATCGTTGTCCAAAATACAACTGGAACTCTACGAAACTTATGGATCTAAATTCGAAAACACGCAAAATATCAAGAAGAATTGCGCTTTTTTTCGTTTCGATCACGTATTTAGCCGATGTTCCGTCTAAAATGCCGACAACCAAAGCTGAAACAATGGAAATACCGACAGCCAAAATACCCGGAGCCTAGATAAAGCCGTCAACCAGAATACCGACAAAAAGAATAGCAAGAATAGCGATAAAAAGTTGCCGAAAGCCAGAATTCCGACAAACCCGATGCCGTGAAACAAAATGCCGGCAAACAAAATGCCGACAGCCAAAAGATCGACAGATCCGATCGCGAAAAAATAAAATGTCGGTTGCTAAACGGTAGTCTAGTCTGTCCTGCAAATATCAGTACAAAATCAATTTCGATTTATTCTTGACGTCTTTTGGCTGTCGGGATTCTAGGGTCGGCAAGATTTCGGTTCTTTTTTGCTTCGATCACCCGATAAACCAAAAATTTCAAGACGTACCCAAGTAATGCTGTCCGCTTCCTCGCCATCATCGCCGGTTAAAGTTGCCCTCGTGAGGAGCAGATCGTGGATCAGTCCGGCGAGGTTGAGGCCCCAGATGATCCAGGTGGCTGTCTGAAGATGAAGATGATGATAATATAAGCAATTTTCACTCAAAAACCTTGATATGCAAGAAGCCACAGATGCACTTGTACTTCTCGCGGTCTTCCCGGAAGTCGCGCGCCATCTTTGAAAAAGCAGTAAAAATCGAGGGTGATAAAGAAAGACTATGAGAAAGTGAGAGAGTGAGAGCGAGAGAGAGAGATCGAGAAAGAGAGAGAGCGAGAGAGTGAGAGCGGGAGCGTGTGAATGAGAGAGTTAGAGAGGTAAGAGTGGAAGCAATGGCGAGAGAAAGCGATAGAGAGAGAGAGTGAGAGAGAGAGCGAGAGTAGTAGAGACAATACGAAGGATTCTTTAAAGGAATCGGCTCTAAGTTAAGCTTAAGCCTAAGCCTAAGCCCAAGTACAGTACAACGTCGCTAATTAAAACCATAGCCATGCCTTGCCTGTCCCTTTAAAGGATCTGAATAATAGCCCAAAAAACAGCCCGAACAGCACCAACAATTTGTTGTGGTTGATAGACGAATGGGGGGACGGGGGAAAGTTGATCTTGTTACGATCCCCCTCGGATCCCGAGCTGCCACCCCCGTTCTCCTTTTTCAATTCCCCCCATCCCATCATTTTTTGCGGGACGCTTGGCGCGCACGGCCGAATTTGGTGGAACCGGTATTTTAGTCAGCGCGGCAAGTTTGTAGCAATATAATACTTTTAAAGAAAATTAGCAGGTATATTTTTAAGAATTTTTCCGGAAAAGATGTAAAAATCAATTTTTTTTGCTAGAAAATTTTGTAGAAAAATGATCGAAAGCAGCATTGCCGAACTTGTAAATTAACTGTGCAGGAATAAGACGTTATGCTATATTTAATGCATGTTTATCTGCAAAAAACATGCAAAAAACTTTTCTATAGTAGTATTTATGGTTGCTTTCCAGCATTAAAATCTCAAGTTTATTGAGACACTATTTTATTACAAAAATCAATTAAATCAATAAAATTGGTCGTAACTGTCGGTCAGCTCTCGCAGCAGGTTTTTATCTAAAGAAAACATTTTAACCTAGAAATTGACAAATTTTACCATTCACCAATCTCTCGATAAAACTGGCATGTTGACTGATAGAGCTGCGATCCTCGTCAGACAGGCTTTTGTAGTCACTCTCGATGCTATCGGGGATTTTCTATAAATAAACAGAAATCAGAAAGAACAAAAGATGAACCTCCTTTTCCATCTCGTTCTTCGGATCACGGAGGAATAGCTGAAATGAAAGCATATATCACCATTTTTGCACAGGCGGCTGGGCTAGGCTTAGGCTCAGGCTCAGGCTCAGGCTCAGGCTTAGGCTGAGACTTAGGCTCAGGCTTGGATTAGGCTTAAGTAGGCCTATGTTCAGGCTTAGGTGTACCTTTGCCACAAAGCTTCTGGCAGCCGGGGTGAGTTGGCCCATGTGCTCGTCGTACAATCTAAGGGCGTTCTGGAGCTTCTGTTCGAGCTCCTGATTTCCGGAGAGTTTCTCGAGGACCTGAAAGGAAAGAGCTATTCTAATAGGCAATCAAAAAATTGTAAATTCCAGAATCGATCCCTGACGACGACTAGCTCTCGACAAATACGCGCTAGGCCAAAAACGATCCGGCGAATTTTTCTAATCGTACTCGCGACCGTATAAAAACTTTGGTTGTCGAGGTCCAGTGAAGGTGAGGGTATATTCTCCCGGGATCTTGTTATAAAAGTTGAAAAAAACTACCTGCTTCCGGTCAGTTCTCAGCAAGCCGGCTCTTCCATCAGCGGCGACGACGATGGCGTTGAAGTCCTTTTTGGTGAATTTGGACAAGAAGTCTTGAGCTGGCTGGGGGAAGAGACCTGAAAAATTTAGCTATCTCTCTCGCACACACTCTCTCTCGCTCTCTCCATCTATCTCTCTAGCTCATTCTTTCTATCGCTCTGACTTGCTATCACAAAGCCCCTAGCAGTAATCAAGTACGCCCAAAATTTTACCTTGGATACTTTTCGGGTAAAGCGACAAAATTCCCTTTTCTTTGCATTTAAAAGCCAGGCAAGAAACGGTCAATACGATAGCAATTATAAAGAAGCGCATTTTGAATAGCTTGATGGTTGTTTTCCCTCGATTCCCGCTTCTCTTATAGCTTGCCTAGTTTAGTTTTTAATAAACACTAAGTGCCGCTAGTAGTGGCAAATATTTTGGTGGGTGGAAAGCGGAAAACAAAGCGTTTGCTTTGCAAAACTAAACAAAAATCAAACTTTTTTAAACTTCTAAATGGTTTAAAAAATCAAATAAAATTGCTGCTTTGAGCCAAGCTTAAAACTTTTTATGTTATAAAATACAATTTTGTGCAAATCACGCCTTTCTACAGAAGGTATTTCAGAAAAGGGAGCCTAGTCTTTCACTTCCGCTTCGAAAATGCAACTGTTCTAGGGAGTGGAGGGCACAGAACGTTTTTTAGCCCTTCGATTCCGATTAGTTTATAGACCAATATAAACACGGAACAAAGCCGAACGCTTATAAGAGCCGGAAGCGCACTGTTTCAGCGCGTCCATCATCTACAAATGTTTTTGGAGCTTCTCTTTTAGCGGGGGGGGGGAGAAATTTTTATCAATCATCCGTACAGCTTTTTGGCAAAACGTAATCCATTTTTATTGGCTTTAGACCGTTTTTAGGTGTAAACGCTTCTAAGAGTCAAAAACGTCGAAATTTTTTTTGACTTTCAGTAAAAAAAATTATTAAAAATGACCAAAACGACCATGATGTTTAAATTCTAAAAAGTTTTTACCATCTTTTCACTTAATAGCTTTTTGATACCTCATCAATTAATTTTCGGGAATGCTGCGTCTAGCTCTCCTCGCCTTGGCCGCTGTCGCCTGCTCGTACGCCAAGCCCACCCCTCCGGCTGGCGTCTATAACATTGGCGATCTCGTCAACGTCACCCTCGGCACGTTCGACGTCAAGAAGTTCAAGGCGCCGGAATTCTTCCCCAAGGAGCTTTATGGTAAGGAGATTAAGCCTAAGAAAGCCTATGCCAAGCCTAAGCCAAGCCTCGGCTTTCAGACGAGTTCACCCCCGGCTTCAAGACGTTCCTCGAGGCGTTCGACACTGATGAGGTCCGAGCTGTGAAAAAGGTCTGGGAGTACCTGAAGACCACGACCGACTCTAGTGATCAACTCATGGAAAAGGTAGACCATCATTAGGTCATGGTCTCGTTAGATTAACCGTTCAGTCACTCGAAATCCTGGGAAAAGAGAGCTTGTACATCGGAGCAAAGGCGATCATCTTCATGCAGGACCACACGAGCCGATATGAAAAGCTGCCCGAGGAAGCCCAGAACTACTTTAACTGGGTGTGTTCAGGGGAGACACGGGTGTAACACCCATGAAGATCGGTTTCGTTCGTAGCTTCGTTCCTGAGCCTGGGACACAAGCTTGAGAGCCTAGCTGCGTCATAAAGCCTGCAAAGTAAGCTTGAGAAGCTAGTTTGGGCCTCACCATGCGACGCAAGCTTGTGTAGCTAACTTCGTTACATAGCCTATAGCGCTAGCTTGAAAATCTAGCTTCGTACCTAAGCCTGCGACGCTAGCTTGAGACGTTAATTTTGTTCCTAAACCTGTGACACAAGCCCAGATGCTAGCTTCGTTCGTGAACCTGCGACGCAAGCTTGAGAAGCTAGCTTCGTTCCTAAGCCCGCGGTGTAAGCTTAAGAGGTAGCGTTTTTTCCTAAACTTACGAAGCTTCGTTCTAACAAGCCTGCGCCGCGAACCTTTGCGATTAGCTTAATTCCTAAGCGGTGAGATTTTCGGTGTGCTTAGCTAAAGAATTTTTAAAGTTAAAAAAAGAAACTTAAATTTTTCTAGGACATGATCGACGATTCCGAAGACGCTGAGGATGATGAGGACCTGATCGTGGAGATGAAACTGTGGGCGGATGCGATGACGACCGGCTACAACAAGCTGTCGCAGCCTTCAAAAGACTCGCTTAAGGAGAACTTCCCCTACTTCCAGAAGTACTTGTCTGGTGAGTAGATGAAGCTTGGTTTTGGCTGCTTCAAGCTGCTTAATATGCAAATTCCATGTTCCATGCAAATTCGCTATTTTTAGACAAGCCCAAGCTCGTCAAGGCCTTCCAAGTGATCGTCGACTGGCTGAAGAAGCACAGCACCAAGACGGGAACCCAGAGCTACCGTCTTGACCTGACCCTATAGGCAATAAATGGTTTTAAATAACGAAAATACTTTTAAAAGCTCTAATTTTTGGGATATTTTAGCAAGCGTTGGTTCGTTGGAGCCTGTTCCTATTTTTGCTTCTTCATTCAGGCCTCTCCTCTCCGCGCCTGAATAACGAGAAGCAGAAAAAAAGCATTGAGCCGTTGTTCCCCGGCTTCTACACCCGGACTACGCATTCCAAATTTGCGATTTCCGACTCTGCCCAAAAATTTTTCGATTTTCAAGCCTTTTCAGCTTTTTATTAATATTGATAATGGCACCATTAAAATTAGAATCTATTTAAGCTTCACGGCACGTTATTTTTGGCTTTAGAAAATTTGCAATTTCGTGTCGTAATTCAAACCCCCTGGAAAATTCTGAATTTTATCTAATCTCTCTCTCTCTCTCTCTCTCTCTCTCTCTCTCTCTCCCTGGCCTAGGGACCTAAAGTTTCTCAAATACCCAAAAATCTGGCGCACCCTGCGCCCAACTTTCATATGAAAATCGACAAAATTTGATTCCTCCGCTCTGCCCGGATTTTGGGGCAGCTACTTGTTGATTGTTCACAAGGAGCACTCTCCCCGGATTCGATAAAAAAGGACAAAAAGAGGATGCGGGGTCCCCCAAAAAAAAAGGGAGCAGGGCCAGCCATGAGGGAGTGTTGACCAGCCACTACCCTCCGCTTTCCCTCGGATCTCTCCCCCTCCCCCTTTCCGTCTTCCACCTGTTTACGCCTCGGGTTTCAAGCCTTTCCCCTGGCCCGGCAACCGATGGCCAGACGTTTCTCACTTATTACCCGTCGACCTTTGCCTCTTTTTTTCGGAAACGTCTCCCTTGAACCCTTCCGGCAGCTGGACCGAGGGCCCGGCCCATTTTTTGTCGCTGACACCCAGAAAATGAGGTGATACGATCTCCGGGCGACTCTGTTTTGCTCATTTTATGCCTGCCTCTTGGCAACTTTTACTATTTATAAACAGGACAGGGTAATTCGGCTTCCGAAATTTGTAAAGACTTTGGCTTCTGCACGCTTGGCATCAAAAATTGAAATTCCGGCCTTAAAATGTGATATTTTGTTAATTTCTTCAAAATCCACTATTGTTACGGTACTTTTCTAAATTATTTCTGAGAAAAAAGGACACAACACTTTAAATCTCACTACTTCTTTCCTTACCTCTCGCTCTCCCTCTCCCTACCTCTGTTTTCGCTTCCACCTAGTCCCGTTCGCTGCATATGTCTCTTTCATTCTGTCCTTATTTTTCGCTTTCTCTCTCTTTTTCGCTCTTTCTCACTCTCAATCGCACTCTCTCTCTCTCTCTCTACATTGGTTTTTGCTCCCTCTCTGGCTCTCTTTCGCTGCCGAAGTCTTTCTCACTCTGTACCTATTTTTTCGACTTTCCCTCTCTCAACCTCACTCTCTGTCAGCTCATCTCTTTCATTCTTGCCCTCTCGTGCTCTCGCTCCATCTGCCTCTCTCCCTTTCTCTGACTGTCTCTGGTTCGTCATATCATAATTTGCATCTCTAACTGGCATTTCCCCCTGCTTTTCCATAAAAACTATCTATTTCCCAAAATGCACCTTTAGAGACTGGTTGACCGATCTCCAAGTCTACATTCCAAAAACTCCCATCACCATCTTCCAAAATGCCGCTCGAAGCCGAGCCGCAAAAATCCATCCCGAGCTACGTCAAGTTCGTCACCGGCGGGCTGGCAGGGTGAGTTAGAGAGAGAGTGCGCGAGAGAGAGAGAGAGAGAGAGAGAGAGAGATAATTCCAAATTTCAGCATGGGCGCAACGGCCGTAGTTCAGCCTCTCGATCTCGTCAAGAATCGCATGCAGCTCTCCGGTCAGACTGGGCAGAAGGTACCTAAAAAATTGAATACGACATTTTTGTGTTTTTAGGAATTCCGCTCGTCTTTCCACGCGATCAGCTCCATCCTGAAGAACGAGGGCGTGCTGGCGTTGTACAACGGGTTGTCGGCTGGACTGTTGAGACAGGTAGGCAGCGAGAGAGAGAGAGAGAGAGAGAGAGAGAGAGAGAGAAAGAGAGAGAGCGAGAGCGAGAGAGCTTGAAGCCTAAGCCTAAGCCTAAGCCTAAGCCTAACCTAACCTTAGACCTAAGCCTGCCCCTGTCTTTTCAGATCACCTACGGCGCCACACGCCTCGGCGTCTACTCCTACCTTTTCGAGAAGGTTTCCGGGTAAGAGTGTTTGATGTTCTTCTACCTTCCAAAATTTTAGACCCTCCGGCACGAACCTCAGCTTCCCCACGAAAGCCTCGATCGCGATGACGGCCGGGGCTATCGGCGCCTTTGTCGGCACCCCCTCCGAGTTGGCCCTGATACGGTAGCTGCCCCATCCCTTAGCACCCTGCATCCAGGATGACGAGCGACGGCCGACTTCCGCCCGACCAGCGCCGCAACTATCGAAATGTGGTGGATGCTCTCGTGCGTGTAGCCAAGGATGAGGGGCCGACAGCGATGTGGAGGGTGGGTTTTCGTCTTTTCTGGCGTTATCGAGCTGTTCTACTTGTTCGCCTCTTAAATAAAAAACTGCGAATTGTCAAAATAGAGTACCTTGAAGCTGCTGGACTGCTCGAACATGTCGAAACAACCTTGCATGTTCCGCGGGATCCAATTTTTCTAAATTTTAGTGGAACAGCGGATTTTTTAAACTCTTTTTACTGTTTTTAAACGCACAAGTTTTACAAATTTTTGTTTAAAGAATTTCAAAAATATCGATTTGATCTGAGGTAACTGGGACTTGCCGAACTCGTCGAGAATTGTGCGAAATTCAGCATTTTAGGGCTGCGTCCCGACGATGTTGCGCGCTACCGTGATCGCCGTCTCGCAGCTGGCCACCTACTCGCAGGCCAAGCAGATGCTGCTCGACTCGGCGACGCTCAAGGACGGTCTCTTCTGCCATTTTGTCGCCTCCATGTGCTCCGGATTGTGCGCGACCATTGCCTCGATGCCGGTAGACATGGCGAAGACGAGGTGGGTTACGGCTTGGGCTTAGGCTGAGGCTTAGCTTCAGTTTAGGTTTAGGATTGGGCTTAGGCTTGGCTTCGGCTTAGGTTTAGGCTAAGCTTATTGCCATATTTTTCAGGATGCAGTCAATGCGGATGATCAACGGCGTGCCAGAGTACAAGAGCGCTGTCGACGTATGGGGAAAGGTCAGAGAGAGAATCAGCGAGAGAGAGAGAGGGAGAGTGAGAGCGAAAAAACAGAGAGAGAGGGAGAGAGAGAGAGAACCAACCAATTCTCCAGGTGGTCCGCAACGAGGGAGTCCTGGCGCTGTGGAAGGGCTTCACCCCCTACTACTTCCGGCTTGGCCCCCACACCGTGCTCCTCTTCATTTTTGTCGAGCAGCTGAACGCAAATTTTTCGAGGTATCTGTTTTCTCTATTTTTTTAAATCGATCCCGGAATTTCAGATATTACCTTGGGGCCGAGGCGAAGCGCACGATCTAGTCGACCACACGAGAAGCGACCAATTAATTTATTCGAATACGGTGTATCCTGAAATTCCGATTAATAAATTGTTTTTAATCGATGAAGGCGTACTCGGCCAAGGCAAATTACAGGCATAATCCCGACAAAAAAAGCCGACAGCAAAAATGCCGACAGCGAAGATTCGGACCGCCGAAATCCAGCCTGGCCTATATGTCTGTCGGCATTCCCGACGGCCTTCCAGCTAAAGCCATCCCAAGAAGTATGTGGGTGGCGAGCACATAAAAATAACCTAAAGACCAAAAATCGGTCTCTGAAAATCTGGGCTACGACGCAAGGGGGTGCAGGTGATTTTCAACGGTTTCCCCGATCCAGAACGACGGTGTTAACAAATTTTCGAGTTCATAACAACTTTGGAATACTCCGTGCAAGGTTACCTGCCCCGTTGATGATCAATATCTGGGGCCGCGACATCACCTACAAGTTCCACCCTGAACTACGGGTCTTCTACATTGCTACCTGTTTCACTTGCCCGATCAACTTGTATGCCGGATACCTCATCTATGCCAAAACGCCGCCGGAAATGCGCGATTACCGCTATATTTTGATGCATATTTGGGTTGGTTAACTTTAGGAATGGTAACCAAAGAATGCGCAAGAGATCACGTGTAAAAATGAACTATGCAAAATCCTATAAAAACAATTAATGATGATTGTTGGTGATTTTTGATTGATCTTTATGGCCGTACGGGATTACTGGGACAAATTGTCCGCCCCCCCCCCGTTAATAGTCCAATACCAAAATAGTTTTCTGCATGACTGCGGGGATAATTATAGGCTTGGTCATCGCTAGCCGATGTGCTCCTCATCCTTTTCCTGGAGCTCCAACTCTTCCTCCCGCTGTTCGGCGGCACGACCTCATCAGCATTGATCGTCTACTTTGCGCCCGTGATGCCCGATTCCGGATATAGCTTCTGGGTTAGTAGCCCGATGTCTACAAAAACGGCTTGTAGATGATCCTCATGCTCGCCCTGGTCAACACGTCGCTCGCGATTCTGGATGGGTTCTTCTACCGCCTGGCAGCGCTGGACTCGGTCGGGTCGGCGCACTTGAAAACGTATGTCCCTCATACTTTCTTTCTCTCTGCCTCTCTCTGTCTCTCTCACTCTCTCCCTCTATTTAAATCTTGCAGAACCCTCAAGGCCGTCGCCATCTTCATGCACACCTTCAATTCGGGCCTGACACTGATCTGCCAGTTTCTCTCGTACACACCTAGGGACGAGATGGACGCGTTCATCCTGCGCGAGTATCCGCAGCACGCGGACATCGTAACACTCTCAAACTACGTGCTGCTCGAGCCGGCGTTAAATCCGCATAACGCATACCTCTTCGCGGTGATCCCTGTTGGGAATTTTGTCGTCACGCTGATGGTGGCATGGACGGTGCGCAGGATTTATGCGAGGTTGAATGTGGGTTTTGTAGAAGTAGTAGAAAACCTAAGCCTGAGCCTAAGCCTAATCTTAAGCTAAGCCTAAGCCAAGCCAAACCTAAGCCAAAACTTTTCAGGAACACCAAAAATCGATGAGCGCCCAGAGCTATCGAATGCATAGGATGTTGCTCCGATCACTGATCATTCAGGTGCCAGTTCAAACCAGTTTTGATAGGTTTTATCAAAACTGAGGTATTTTTGCATTATCGGGGGGTTTCAGGGGCAAATCAATCATTTTTCTTATCCCGCGCTTGTGACAAAAATTTCAACGAGTTTTATAGCATGTTACAGAGTTTTTGAATCTTAAATCGGATGAGAAAGTTTGCGAAAATGTGTATCTCCCTCAATCAGTGTCAAAAATCTATGAAAACAGCAGAAAAGACGAACAGTGAATTTGAAGTCCTGGAAAATTTTAGTAGTCGGCTACTAATGAAAAATTGTTAAAAATAATGAAAAATACATAAAATAAAAATCTCCACCGCTGACAGTACCCGGCATCAAGTTGTCGGAATTTGAGAACTGCATTCAGATCACCACCCCAGCCATCTTTTTCTATCTGCCCACCTGGTTTGGGTGTTCCTATTTCTTCTTCGAGCGAACCGGCTCCTCCGATTTGGTTAACCGTAAGCTTTGCCATTTAATGAAGAATTTCTCTCCAGTAATTGCCCACATCTTTCTATGCCTATTCTGCCTTCACGCTTTCTTGAACGTGCTGATTGTTATCATCACGATAAAACCCTACAGGATGGAGGCATGTCAAATGCTGCAGAGGATTGGACTTTTAAGGTAAGCGAATCCTAAGCCTAAGCCTTAGACTAAGCCTACACCTAGGTCAAGGCTAAGCCAAGCCTCATTTTAGAAGCCCGAACCGTGTCGACAACGTGAGGAGAGGTGACAATACTTCCGTCACCGCTGCAACCATCCAGAAAGTGAAATCTTAGAAAATCTCTGGATGGTTTAAATTATTTAAAGAAGTTTTCGATGAACAAATGGATAAAAATTTATTCGTCTTGTGTACAGATAAATATGCTCTAATACTTGGGCTCGGCCGGCTTGGGGATCTTGGCCTTCTCCATGGCTTTTCCCTCCCAGAAACTCCAGGAAAGACGCTGAGGAGGGCACTTTTTCACGATGGCGCGGATCTCGGCTGCTTTCTGAAAAAGAATAAAATAATGGATATCGAAAGAGAGAGAGGGAGAGAGCGAGAGAGAGAAAGCGAGACAATCTTACCTCCGGAGTGTACTTTTCACGCTGAACCTTGCAAGCATTTTCCCGGAATCCGTTCTCGCCGGCCCAGGCTGTAATAAAAATAAAGTAACATAATTAATTAATTCGTTAATTTAATTTAATATATTTGACGTCTTTTAGCAATTTTAATAAATAACAATATACAAACCGTTGGTAATGTACTCTCCCGGCTCGGGCAGCTTCACGCCACACATTGCCGAGTTCAAGTCACCCTCAAAACTCGTTGGCAGCGGGTTCATACGTTCCGACTCATTGAGCGGAGCCTAAAATGGAGGATCAACCTTTGCTACGTGCACCTTAAAGTTACGATACGCTATATTTTTGAGCATCAAAACTTACAAAGAAGTCCTCGATGACCTCGACCTTCATGTAGCAGCCAAAGTTACGGAGCGGGTCCTGCTCGCACGTGTAGTTCTCGCGCTTGCTGATGCGCATGTGGGTCACTAAGGAAGAGATTATAAATAGACCAATAAGTTGTAAGGAGCGCTTCCTTTGCAAACACTTGCCCTGCGTCTCTCTCGCTCTCTCTCTCTCTCCCTCTTTCTCTCTATCTCCCTTTCTGTCCCTCTCTCGCAGGCTTTCTGTTTCATTCTTTCTCAATCTGTCTTTCTCAGGCTCGCTCTCACACACTCTCTATCTCTCCACCTTTCACCCTTTCTCCAACTCTCTCAACCTCTCTCTCAACATCTCTCTCTCTGTCTCTCTCACTCTCACTCTCACTCTTAAGCTCTATCGAAAAACTCACAATAGTGCAGGCTGCAGACCTTGTAGACCGGATCATCCCGAATCAGATCCTCGAACATCATCTGGGGACAAGAGCACGCGAATAGCGCACAAGTCAGCAAGAAGGCGCACAGAAGGGCAACGTGTTGGCGTAGCATCTCGTAGCTGTGTGGTGGTCTGGGCCCAACTGCCCGGCCATTCGCTTATATGCTGGGTGTGTGTTTATGTAAACAGGCCTTTTTGCTCTTTGCCCGGCCCCTTAGGGGGCGACCCGGAAGGTTTCGGAAACAGTTTAGCCGATGACCCCGAACGATATGGGGTTTTTTGCACGCTTCGAATGTTTAGATGGCGTGCAAAAAGAAGCCGGAAGTATAATGAAGCGCAAAATGAGCCGGAAAGGTAGCAAAAATTCAGAGAAGCGCTAAAAACGAACACAAGATGCCTTTTAAGTGGACGAGCAGAAATTGTTATAGTTTTTAGCTACGGATACAATTTTTTTTGACGCGGAGGCGACACACAACGGTGCCCCAAGCCTAAGCCTAAGCCTAAGCCTAAGCCTAAGCCTAAGCCTAAGCCTAAGCCTAAGCCTAAGCCTAAGCCTAAGCCTAAGCCTAAGCCTAAGCCTAAGCCTAAGCCTAAGCCTAAGCCTAAGCCTAAGCCTAAGCCTAAGCCTAAGCCTAAGCCTAAGCCTAAGCCTAAACCTAAACTTAAGCCTGGGCCTACATCTAAGCCTAAGCCCACTTGCTCACAACCAAGCCGTTTCGCTTTTCAATTTTCAGCACAAACCGTTTTCGTGGTTTGCGAAATTTTCTTCTGCTCTTCCAAAAATTCCATCTATTTTTCTGGACTGACCAAATATATTCAAATCGCCGGCTGGCCAAGGAGCACCACCTGGCAGCATTTTTGAAAGTGAAAGTGCATTTTTCGGCAATTTCTGTTTACTCGTTTCGCGACGTATGCGGGCAATCAAATACGACCGGCGTACCAGACTGGGAAATGACTAACGGAGGTCTGTAGATAACTATCGTGAGTAATAACATTGAGAAGAAGGCTGTTGAAGTTCGGTTTTCGTGCAAGCTTGAATGAATGAGCTTTCCTTTCTCCCAAATTCTGGTCGGTCCGCCAAGTTTACCGTAGGAAGCTATGTTCGCAAAGGGCTGAAAGGGATCCCCCAGTATCTAAACAGCATCTTAAAAACGAGAAAAATTGCAAAAGCTCATTCTGGCAAAAAATAGAGGTACGACAATCCTGGGTAACGAAGAGGTTCCTTGCTAAAACATTTTATGATTGCCAAAAAATTTATTTGGTGATTATTTGTCATTTTACTTTCCAAGGAACCTTTGGAAAAGTTTTTAGTGTGAAACCTGATGTCACTTCTTACACTCAGTTCCTGGACTCGAGGTCTTCCGCCTCGGTATCGTCCTTTTTATCGTCACCACAAATTGTCTGAAAAAATGGCGAAAGGTACTCCACGTGCGCCAAACAAAAAACAATTCCGCAAAAAGACAACGATCTAAAGTCCGTAAGAAGGAAGGCATTGCATCCGGTGGCACCAAAAATGGCTGCCCGCGCGCGGGGCGCGTAAACAGTAGGGGATACATTACAGCGGTGTCGTTGAGGTGGAGAACAGGCCTCGGCGGGCCGGATATAAGCGCCGATTTGCAGCAATTTTTCTCAAGGTAACCATGCAGTACTTTATTTTGTTGTTGCTATGTGTCGGGGCGTCGGCCGTATCGCAGGATGCTATTAAGAATATGGTAGGTCAGTCAGCAGAAAGTTCTAAGCTCAAGCCCACGCCTGAGCCAAGCCCAAGCCCAAGCCTAAGCCTAAGCAAGTGTAAGCCTAAGCAAGCCTCAGCCTGAGCCTAAGCCTAAGTAAAAGCAAACTTAGGCTTAAGCCTCAGCTCAAGCCCAAGCCTACGCCTTGGCCTAAGCCTAAGCCAATCCAACATATTCAGGTAAAAAGCACAGCCGTCGGCGCCCTCCATGAAGCGAAACAAGCTGGCGACGGTAAGATGCGAATGTGTACCTGTCAGGTCAGCCCAACCCTTGACATTTTCCTATCTATTGCTTCAGGAAATGGACCAGTGCGTCGAAGAAGCGAAGGGCCAGACCGACCAGTGCGCCGAGCCCTGCTTCAAGGAGTTCGAGAAGTTGAAGATGCTCGAGAAGCCACAGGTGTTGAAAACTTGCCTCCAGAGCAAGAAGCGGATGCTCGTGCAACTGATCCCGTGTTTCAAGCAGCACTTGCATGCGTGGGTTACTTAGAGCGAGAGCGAGAGAGCGAGAGAGCGAGACGCGAGACAGACAGAGAGAAAAAACCCCTTTCAGGTGCACCGAGGGCGAGACTGACAAGATGGTACCTGCAATGGACTTCAACGCCTTCCTCGGAAAGTAAGAGAATTTGGGGAGCAAGAGTTAGAGTGCGTTAGAGTGCGAGAGAGAGTGTGAGAGAGAGAGAGAGAGAGAGAGAGAGTGAGATGGGGTGAGAGGGTGAAGTAAGAACCTAGGGGTGTTTCGCTATGAAAAGAGTTTAGAGTCGAAGACGACCTCCTCATCAAAGCTCAGGCTTTCTTGAAGATGTCAAAGTCCAAGAACGTCAATGTAAGCTGGGCCTCGTTTAAGCTCATGCTCAAAAAATTTTAGGAGGTAGCCCAAGCCATTAAATCGGCCGGTTTCTGCATGAAGAACTGCATCGTCAAGGAGAAGAACCCACATGGCTTCTGCTTTGAACGAATCGGGTGAGTTTTCGTATCAAGCCTAAGCTAAGCCCCGGCTTCAGCCACAACTTCGTCTAAGCCAAGCCTAAGCCAAAGCCTAAGTTAAGCCTAAGCCCAAAACTAAGCGGATTTAGATGCATGCCCCGAATCACCGACGCCCAGGCAAAACAGGCGATCGAGAAAGGCTCGACGCAAGTGAATTGGAAGCAGGAGGTGCAGACGATCTGCGACTGCAACCGCGAAGCGGGCATTGGGTGAGGAAGCTACTGACGTTTGTATTATCGGCATTTTAGTGGTCTCCAAGACTTCTGCAAGCTGATGATCAGCACCTAATCGACGCGGATGACTCGATTTGTACGGGATTGAATAAATGCTTGAAAGCGATTGGCGTTCGTTGCATATTTTTCGTCTTTAAATTAATGAAAAACCAGGGTTGAAAAGCCGCTTCGCGACTTTTCAACCCTGGCCCCGTCTTGGACCGCATGCTGTTCCACGATTTGCATAATTGCGCAGAATTCAGATGACCAAAAAAATGAAAATGGTTGGCTTGTGACCCTTTATATAGGCTACTTCCTACTTCCGGTCAATGCTAATTTTTCCTAGCGAAGAGGGTTTTACAAAAACTTAAATTTAATATCGAAAATGGCAGATTTTTATAAATCTGATATGTGGGCAGTCATTCCTAGACCATCACGCACATAATGACGTGTCGTACCCACCCCTAACTTCCTCCCCTATAGAGATACGACTGGAACAACGATACGGAAATGGATGCAAAGTGGCACACACACACACACAGACACTATTTTTTTATATATAGTAGGATATAACTGAGGAAAATGAGAGTACTTGAAAATTATTAGCAAAAAAGTTTGAGAAAAAGCAGGAGAGTTTGGGGCTTAGGCTTAGACTTGGGCTAAGGTTTGGGCTTAAGCTTAGGCTTAGGCTTAGACTTCGGCTTCGGCTTCGCATTAGCTTAGGCTTGCCTATGTGAAGTCACAAACAAACAAGAATATCAACCCCCAAATCAACTTTTGTTTATTTTTCATCGTCTGGAAGGTGTTGCCCGAATACGGACCATCTCATTGGCTCTGTGGTCTGTGCACCGGCGAGTGATGCCAGCATATCTTCTTTGCTCACCCAAGACGGAGAGAGAGAGAGAGAGAGAGAGAGAGAGCGAGGGAGGGAACGAGTGAGCGGAGAGAGAGAAACGGAGAGAGTGAGAGAATGCGAGGGAGCACGACTCCCCCCTGGAACCCGTTCTTGTTTTGTTTTTCCCGGGGCGGCGGTGGCTCGACCTCCCCCAGCCGGCCCCGCGCATCCAAACAACTAGCCGATTTTGTAGCAAACACCTTTGAAGAAGGCGATCTGGAGATGAATATCCGTTTTGGAAGCCCGACAACAACAAGGGCGGCGAGGTCGTTGAGTTTTGTGCCCAGACCAGCGGTATAAAAGTCCAAATCGGGGGATCAGTAGCCAGAGCTCAGCTCAAGTCTTGAAATGAGAACCCTGTCTGCCTTTGCTGTTTTCGCCTTTGTGGCCGCCGTCGCCTTGGCCAAGGAGATTCCGAAGGCGCAGCAGGCCGATGCGCTCGACGCGACCAAGGAGATTGTAAGTCTGTTTTCTAAGCCTATGCCTCAGCCTAAGCATAAAGCCTAAGCCTAAGCCTAAGCCTAAGCCTAAGCCTAAGCCTAAGCCTAAGCCTAAGCCTAAGCCTAAGCCTAAGCCTAAACCTAAGCCTAAGCCTAAGCCTAAGCCTAAGCCTAAGCCTAAGCGTAAGGATAAGCCTAAGCCTAAGCCTAAGCCTAAGCCTAAGCCTAAGCCTAAGCCTAAGGATAAGCCTAAGCCTAAGCCTAAGCCTAAGCCTAAGCCTAAGCCTAAGCCTAAGCCTAAGCCTAAGCCTAAGCCTAAGCCTAAGCCTAAGCCTAAGCCTAAGCCTAAGCCTAAGCCTAAGCCTAATCGCACTAACTGTTCATCTCCAGGTCAAAGGCAAAGCCATCCACGCCCTCGACAAGTCCCGAGCCAGCCACGAAACGATGCGCGAGTGCTCTTGCAAGGAGATGGACGAGTGCATCGAGGACATGAAGACCGACGCCAAGCAGTGCTTCGACCCCTGCTTCGACGAGTTCAAGAAGATCCAGATGGTCGAAAAGCCCGACATCTTGAAACAGTGCATAAAGGACAAGGAGAGGGTGCTCGATCGGGTGATGCCGTGCATCAAGACCAACCTGCACGCGTGAGTTTTTTACTCTCTCTCTCTCTCTCTCTCTCTCTCTCTCTCTCTCTCTCTCTCTCTCTCTTTCTTCTCTCTCTCTCTCTCTCTCTCTCTCAATCTTCTATATATCATATTTCAGTTGCACCGACGGTTCCACCGAGAAGAAGGTCCCCACCCTTGACTTCAACGCGTTCATCGGACAGTAAGTCAAGCCATTCAAGCCTGCTAAGGTCGTTTTAGAGTGGAAGATGACATCGAGACCAAGGCCGACGCCTTCTTGAAGACCGTCAAGTCCAAGGAGATGAACGTGAGTGTTTTACTGCATTTGTGGATGATATTCCTTTTAGACCCTTGCCGCCGCCCTCAAGTCCGGCCAGCTCTGCTTCAAGAACTGCTTCCTCAACGAGAAGAACCCCAAGGGCAACTGCTTCGAGCGCAAGGGGTAAGTAACTCTTGTTGTTCATCCTCAGCTATACACGCTTACAATATCTCGAATCTTTAAAATAAATTTTGATCTTGCAGGTGCATGCCCCACATCACCGACGCCGCCGCCAAGAAGACGATCGACACGTGCGGCGACAAGATCGACTGGGGCCACGAGATGGAGACGATGTGCACGTGTGGAAAGCAAGCGGGACTTGGGTGAGTACTTGATGAACTTCTTGAAGTCGTCGTAGCCCGGAAAAAGGTTGTTTTTACCTACTAAGCTTGAAATTATGCGATCTTAAACCTGGGACGCACTACTCTTCTAGAAAACGAGTATAAGATAATCATAACAAAAAGCACTTCTGAACTCTTTGAAGTCATCGTGTCAGCAAGCCTCTATCATTTTAGCGCTAGAAACTTAAGTCTCCAAGTAGCTCTTTGCTTGTAGTAACATTCTCCGAACACTTCTGAACTCCTAGAACTCGGTGGAGCTAAAAAATATGTTAATCTTCCTTTTTTAGTGTTCTCAAGAACTTCTGTGATCTCCTCGCCGAACTCAGGCAATAAGCGTCAGCAATTCGACTTTATTTACCAGTACAATAAAAGCTATATGGCTACTCGAACGTTTCGAACATTGCACCAGGGTTCCGTACAGTATACCGAAAACTACAGTAAGACAAGCAGTTTCAAAAGGTAGCAAAAAAGTATCCGCTGGGCGGGGGTGATGGAATGCAAATTTGGAGCCAAAGCTCATAGAATAAATTTTTGATCTTGATGGCAAGTATGGTATATCTAAAAGAGAGAGAGACAGAGCGAGAGCGCCAGGGAGAGAGAGACAGCGAGAGAGAGAGAGAGAGAGAGAGAGAGAGAGAGAGAGAGGGTGAAAGCGGGCGGGAGTGAGAGAGATAGACAAAGAGAGAGCGAAAAGAGCTTCAGAAGCCTAGGCAAGTAAAGACTTAACTTTCTCAAGTAGGGGATTCTCACTGTGATACCCTTCCAGTGCCTCTCTCATGCAATAATCCCGAACGCCGAGCTTAGCAAGGGCCTCGAGCGTCTGGAGGCAGTAGTCTTGGACCTCAAAAAAAATGTAGGTTTGGTTAGGCTTAGGCTTAGGCTTAAGTTAGACCTAAGTTAGGCTTAGGTCGTTCTAAAACCCACCTTGTCGTCCACACTATTCAACAATTCCCGGCTCGAAATCGTGGCTGCGACAGAGAGATCGTTGTGGTAGAAGAGGTCGTTGACCTAATAAAAAACATTTTAAAAATCTTATCAGATACCTGTTCCTCCGGTAAGCTTAAAAGTCGACTCAACAAGAAAAACGATGCAGCCGTCGGGGTCGTATTTGTGTATTCTAGCAAGTGGTTGGCAAGATTTCCATTCTTCGAATCGCTTAGGGCTTGCATGGCGAGCTCCTGAAAATGTTATTAAAGCCGTATATAACCGAATGGTAGCCAAAATTTACAACGATTTTTTGTATGAATAAACCATTTCTAGTTTTCTCACCTGCGTCTCAGCCGGGCTGCTGGCATAGAGATTGATGAGGAGCTTCAGGGCTGAGCGATCTTCATGCAGGGAGATCAAAGCTTTGAAGAAATTGGCGTTTAGAAAAGCTAAAAGAAAAAGTTGAGTTTTTCGAGTTTAACCCTTACGTAGATGCACTAATGGTAGTGGCTCTCCAGTAGCTGCCCATTGGTCGAGGAGCTCGACAGCCATTTTCCGCTCTTCAGCGCTGGTTCGCTGGTCGCTGATCAGAGGTGCTAAAATAGGAGATGCTATCCCTCCCTCTCTCGTTCTCTTTATCTCTCTCTTTCTCTCTCTTTCTCTCTATCTCCCTCTCTCTCTCTCTCTCTCTCTCTCTCCCTCTATCTCCCTCACCTAGCACAGAAGGTAGCTCCGTATCGACCAGGCATCTTCTTACTGCCGGAATTATGGCGGTCAGGTTGTTAAGTAACCGTATCGCCCCGATTCGTACTTTGTAGCTTTGGTCCTAAAATTTTAGTGTTTATTTCATTTTTCATATTTTTTGATTCCTACCATAACATACAATGCTTTTAGCTTCAGCACAAAATCAAAGTTGTCTTCAGCTGCCACTCGCTCTGGTATCCTGGGGTCCGTTTTTGCCTGAAATACTTAATCGCAAAAAATTTGGTCAAGATACCGCAATTTCGGCAAAAATTCCCATGTCTTCGATGTGGCTGTCGTCCTCTTGGGATAGGGAGTAGCTTAGCTGAAAGGTTGGTTAAGATGGAAGCCGGATTTTTGTTGATCTCTCTCGCTCACTCGCTCTCTCTCTCTCTCTCGCTCTCTCACCTCGGACTTCTCGTCAAACCACTGCCCAAGACTGCGCCCAAGCGCTGTGAGCAGCCTCGCGTCGAAGCAATTTTCGAGATCCGGGCTGAACGTGTCGAGGGCCCGGTGGACTGCCGATAACGTCTCATCACTGTAAGATCAAATAAAATTAAATATAGGTCTTCAAGCGACGCCAAACTGTTTTTCCCAAAGGATCTCTGCTAGCTTGCCACAACTTCCGGTTCGAGATAGATTTTATAGTTTTGCCCAGCTTTCTGTTCTTGGTAATACAACTTTAAAGCAGATTTTGAAAATCTCGGTTAGGTTCTTAACTCATTTTCTGTTCCCTAAGAATTGCTGCTAGACCACCCTGCATTCGATTTTGGGTTGCCCTAAGAATCTCAGCCAGCCTGCCTTGTGCCTGTTTCGAAGGAACGTACCTGGAATGTGATAGTAGCGTTTCTAAGAGCAGCTTCGTCGTCTCGATGCAGTCTTGAAGCGGGGCTTTCGTTCCAGCTCTTACTAAAACTCCGCTTAAGTTTACTGTTTTTGAGGCATAAACCTAAGCAAAGCCTTTTCCTAGGCCCAGGCATTTGCCTAAGCATAAGCCCAGGATTAAGTCCAATTAAGGCCGAAGTCGAATCATAAGCAAGGCCAAACCCAAGCCAAGCTTAAGGCAAACCTAGGCCAAGCCTAAGCCAAGTCTAAGCCGAAGGCTGAGCTTACTTCGCTTTACTCACCATTATCCACCAGCTCGCCGGCAACCAATTCAGCGTCAAAAATTTTCTCATACATAAAATGTTGCGAGTCGTGGAAATTTGTCGACAATCAGCGGGTTGCAGTGAGATGGCACTGCCTGGGAAATTTTTATTCAAGTGTTTACTGATCAAATAACTAAGATAATCGGATGGGCGCCGTCGGGGCACTGGGCATGCGCGTCAATAGTGTGGGGCCGTAGTCGAGAAAAATGTGGTAATGGAACCTCCGGCATTGTGGCACAAGTATCGCACCGGAAGTGAAAAACCAAGCTATGGATGATACATAAAAATAAGTCAGGAAATTGGAAGTCAAGTTACGTTTGGCTTAGGCTTAGGCTTGGCTTAGGCTTACGCTTGGGCTTATGGTTAGGCTTAGGTGTATGTTCAGGCCATAGGCTGAGGTTTCGGCTTAAATTTATCTTTAGGTTCAGGCTTATGCTTAGGCTTAGGCTAGGCTTAGGGTTAGACTTAAGCCTAAGATCCGGTTTAGATTTAAGTTTAGGCTTAGGCTTGGCTCGGACTTGGGCTAGGGCTTAGTCTTAGGCTTAGGCTTAGACCTAGGCTTAGGCATAAGCTTAGGCTTTGCTTGGCTTGGGCTTGGGCTTCAGCTTAGGCGTAGGCTCAGTCCGGTTAGTCTTAAGCTTAAGCTGCGGCTTGGGCAGATGCTTAAGCTTAGCTTGAGCTTAGGCTTGGTATTGGCATGATCTGACTTGGCTTTCAAGGCTTAGCTTAAACCCGAGCCTAGGCAATTTCTGCCTACAAGGCTTAGCTTTGCCCAGTCCCTTAACCCCTAATTTTCTACCCGCGTACTTTCCAGTCCTCCTAACAGCTACTCCCACCCACGCGGGGTTATCACAATTTTTCGGGGTGCTCGCACTCTGTAGCGACTAAAACAGTAGCCCGATTTGCCTGTTCTTGGAACCTAAAAAATTCCTGGAATTCTCGAGATTCACAAGCTCCCCAATCCGGCTAGCAAGGTTGTAAAGTCGCGCTCTCTATCTATCTTTTCGTCACCTTCGTGGCCCGGTGGCAGTCCCGTTTTGGCTTCGAAGTCTAGTCGTTCTCTGGACCACATTCGCTTAACGAAAAGGGTGGCGATAGTTGACGTGTCAAACTGCGATAAGCCACCGCGATTTAGCAAAAGTCGTGAATGTGCCTTGGTTGTGCTTTGGAACCGGAGTTGGCGGGTCATAAAGGGCTTTAATGAGGCTAAAGAAGCCTCAGGCAAGCGGTTTCCGGTCACAAAGGTGTGCAAAGTATGGTGACAAGCTAAGGGAATTAGGCTAGAATTAGGCTTGGGCTTAGGATAAGGCTCTGGCATGGCTTAGTTTTATGCCTGTGCTTATGCTTCGGCATATGTTTTGGCTTATATGCTTGGGCTCAGGATGGGCCGAGGTTTAGACTTAAGCTTGGGCCTTATAAGGATCGGGCTTAGCTTGGCTTAGGCCTAGCTTTGAGAGCTTCAAGCCCCGCTTGCAGATGCGCTTTGAAGTACCGCCTAGCTGTCGAGACCTAGTGGTGATAAGTAATCGATTCTGGCCTATCCCATCAGCCTAGGAATGACTCATCAAGTGGTTCATCGCTTTATCTATACGTTGCTCTTAATTACGTTAAAATATCTGACTAAAAATGCCCGAGCCAAAAAAGCTGACAATTAAGAATGACAAAGAAACTTATGAGTCCCGCGGAAGCACCGGAAGCGCCCGAAGCATCTCAACGCGAGGGAAGCCAAAAAAATACGCCGCCTTCCTTGCCCTGATACGTATCATTTTCCGTCATTGGGAGAATGTCTCGAATTTTATACGTGTAATACTGCGATCGACGTTAGCGGAATTAAGAAACTATTTGGAAAGTCTTATCTCTACAACCTGTAAAAAAAGATCCGGTGCCTTTCTGGGCTATAAAGGCGCCGGTTACGAACGCTCGTCTTTTCAATTCTGATTTCCTATCAGTGCTGGGCGCGTTTCTTTGTGTAGAGAGCATGATGCCAGAAGCATAAGCCTCAGATTCGAGAGTTTTTAGAAACCTAGCACTCGCACGGCTTGGTAAGAAACCTTAGATAGTCTATACTCCCACGTCAGCTAGGTGTTGACAGCTAAAGACTGCTTTAAAAGTCCCGTCGAAGCTAGCCTGGTTGGTCTGAGGGAGTGGCTCGCGGATGCTTGGCTTGCTCTTCAGCTTCGGCTTAGGCTTACTTCTCGGTCTGGACTTTTCCTTAAGATTAGGCTCTGGTTTAGGCTTAGGTGTAGCCTTAGGCTTAGGCTTTGGCTTTGGCTTAGGCTAAGGCTAAGGCTTAGGCTTAGGCTTCGGCTTACCCCTTTCCAAAAGTTCCAATGTTGTGGCCCAACGGGAACGCACTGCTAAATTCGTCCGCCTTCTCGGATTTCCCTGATAAGGACTTCCACGTGTTTTTTCTCGGGGGCTCAGTGCCCCCAACACGGCGATAAGCCCTGGCCTCGGCTTTAACCCGATTGACCTGCCATTTTATTTCATGACCATCTTCCCTGAACAATAGTTAACGTTCGAAAAACAGTCACTAGACATTTACAGACCAGAACTTGTCAACTCGAAAGAACCGAGAGATGTTTCGCGAGCGCGTAAGCGTGAATGTACGCGAGCGCGTCGTCGGTCTGGAGTCTGGAGTGGCCCAAGGCATGCAAGCCAAGCGTTTGTTAAGGCTGATACCTCAAGAAAAATCAAATTTCTAGCAGCTTACCCGATCGCGACTCCGCCAATGTCGATGACCCGCACGATTCTGAACCCGTATCAGTCGGCTCGGGCTCCAATGCCTAATGCTGCTCACGTGGGAGAATGGCATCGAGGTGAGTTGCAAGGTCTCTCGATCGCTCTCTCTCACTCTCGCTCCGCGCCCCCCCCCCTCTCTCTCTCTATCTAAGCTTCACCACTACCTTTAGAAACTCCTCCGTACGGCCCATACCAAGATCCGCATCACATGCCGATGATCCCTAGGCCTCAACTCAACACTTCCGCCTTCGGCTCCGTGCAGAACTTCAACACAACCGGTATGCTAAGCCTAAGCCTAGGCCTAATAAGCCTATACCTAAGCCTAAGCCAAATAAGCCTAAGCCTAAACCCAAACCTCCATTTTAGTAGCTCCGCCGCTTCACCATCTTCCGATGCTCTACCCTGCCTCGACCGTTCGCCCCGGACAGTGGGCTATGACCACCCAAGACTGTGACTACCGCGATCCGGCTTGGCTTAGTGTCCGTGAGAAGCAAACGATCCAGATCTTGGAATCGCCGCCTGGGGTGAGTTTCTGGATTGTTTCCTGATTCTGGATTGGACTCACGATACGTCACTATACGAAATCTCTCTCTCTCTCTCTCTCTCTCTCTCTAATCCGACACCAAAGTCCACCACACCTTTAGCAAGCCCGCCCTGACGCCTTCTACGCGCGGCTCGACGGCAGGTTTGGATACGTGCCGAAGTGCTTCGTCAAGTCGATGGTTGGTCCATGCAGGAAATAGAGAGATTCTGGTATTAGGGAGACAACGCGGAACCGGCCCACACGCCGACGAGCAAGTTTCGTAAGTTAACAGAAAACAGAATCGAGCCAGCTTCGTAGGTGAGCAACTGAACCCCACGGCCGTGCTCCCCCTACCGCAGCTGCACATCGGGGATGAATTGGATGACCGGTACTACGGAGCAGGCTTAAAAACCGTTGATACTGTTCGACCTGGCGACCACGAGCGCTCGAGCACTTTCAACGAGTACGACTGTAACTCGTCGATTGGGTCGAGCGGGGGAGGGAAATCGGCTTTGGCCAAGAAAAGTGAGTACGGAACGGAGCGTGCGTAACGTATCCCATTTATTAAAGCAGTAGAGGTCTAGATGAACTCAGCTCTATTTTGAGCATAAGCTCGTGCTTAGACGTAGCCGGCAAGACGATCGTTTACCCGAAGCACCGGAGCAAGAGCCGAGATCGAGCAACGTCGTCGCCAAGAGCAGCGCCGGTACCTCGGATGCCTGTCAATACATTTGCTACTCCTCCCGTAACCCCGCAGTCTATTCCGCCGTCATCGCCAAGTACAGCAGCTGTAAGCTAGAGAGAGAGAGAGAGAGAGAGAGAGAGAGAGAGCCCAGCATTCAGATAATTCTAGTGCCATTTTTAAGGTATCACCCAACCCCCCAGGACGCCCGCCTCGCTACACCCTCTACAACATGCCGCCCGACATCCGCGCCAAGTACGAAACCCTGGTTTGACTAAATTTCGTTACGATACTATGGCACACTTTAGAAAGCCGCAAAATTAGCCGAGGGTCACGATGAGGAAAAAGCAAGCAAGTGAGTTTGTCGACCGCTAATCAATTCCATCCCTCGCTTTGTTTAGAGAAGCGCTGAAACGTGTGAACAACAATGACTCGTCGTCGAGGAGCAACCTCAAGCAGCACGAGAACACGGTGAAGATGGCGTAGGGAAATGTGTAGAAGAAAAAGGCAGTAAAAATTGTAGAGAACACGCGATGGCCCTACTCAGCACGATGCGTGCATGCCCGAACTGCTCGAGCAGGGTGCGGCAGAACAATCTGGATCAGGAACTGGAGAAACTGGTAATTTGACAACTTTAACGTCAAGGAGTGCTCAATATTTCTTCTATTTCTTTTCGGTATTTCCAGGCTTAAAATTGGAACTTATTTTTCTTTCGCTGGTATTCTTTCTATTTTCTTTTCTAAACACCGCAATTTTGCTAATTAATAGCGCTTTAAAAAGGTTTCTATTCAATGAAACGCTTGGTAAATAATTCAGGGGAAAAATTCTGTTATATATTTAAATTTTGCCGAGTTTAATAGCTGTTTTAAAAGTTAAAAAGATGATCCTTTAATTCAGATATAGAAACTTTTTCGGACTTTCCATATCCAGAATTTTTATAGCTGTTTAAAAGAATAGCGAAACTTTGTGAGTTAGTTAAAATCAACCACCTAGTAATTTTTAAACGCTCGATTTTGTACTAATATTTCTACAACATTTTAAAATTCTGTAATTGCAGGTTTTAACAGCCCCTATTGTTATTTCTAGGCTTTTCATTAAATGCTATTACTTACTGCAGGCCAACCTGTTCATCACCAAGGACCAGAAAAAGACGGATCGAGCCTCGCGAAGCCGCCAGCGTTCCGGCCCGCCCGGAACCAATGCGAATAATTCGAAGGAAACTTGACACGATTTATTTGCGCTTCGCCAAGATACTCGTGAATTCTTGAGATCATCCAGGTTGCATTTGTCAATAAATTATAGAGCACATTACGCGTCGTAGAAAGCGAAAATCTCGGTCACCGCTTGGGAGCCATGTCGCCGAGTCCAGACTGCGGTTGCTGAAAATTTTTCGTAATTTTTTAGGCGAAATTAACAAATTTTTCTGAATTTTTTGTACTTTGTGGTAGTCTCTATATCTTATAACATCAATATCTATATATTCTTCGAACTCACCGCGCTCGGCGGGCGTGCGAACAGACGCTCCAGCGGCAAATTCTCTTCATTGCCGGAGAGGTCGTCGTCGGAGAGATAGCCCTTGTGGAGCTAAAAGTTAATTTTCAACCTTAAAGTTTCTATTTAGTTTTTATCAAATTTGCGATACGTAAAAATCAACATCATCGTGTTCATATGTACCGTCGGGGCGTCATCGATCCAGCTCTCCAAATCCGACTCGGCTTCTTCAACGTGCACCAGTTCTGCTCGCTAAACCGTAGCTCGTAAGAGGATTTATAAGAAAATACGAAAATTACCGCAGAAAAAAGCTTTTATCATATTCAGAAACAAAAAAAAGACTACAAACCTTCTCATAATATTCCAGGAGCGCGTTAGAAAATCGTTGCCGCAACAAGCCATAGTTGACCATCCAAACGACCCGATCCCTGAAAGGAAAACGTTTTCGTTCTATGAAGAATTAAATACTTACTTTTTCTGAAGTAGCCACAACGCGTCAGACGAGTGGATGTCTAAAAGTTTCAACGTTCATTTTTCGTTAATTATGCCTACCTCGCCCATTCTCCACAGCCGGCCCCAAGACGACAGCGTCGGAGTCTTTCTAAAGATTTCATTTTTTTTCACTCGTTTTGCTTCCCTTACCAAAAGCGCTCTCTGTCGCGTGTCAAGGACCGTTGTTTCATACCAGCTGGGTCTACACCGAAAAGTTTTAGTTTTATGGGATTGGCCTACTTCCATGAAACTTTAATCATTTCCGTGGCTTTAGTATCGAGTGGCCATTGATCTCGGGGTCCAACTGGCCATCCAGTCCCGGTTGCCAGAACGCCAGTAATCTGAACTTTGCCATAGTAGACGCATTTTTCATAGCTTTGTATGGAAATAAAAATTTATCGTATTCTGCTCAAAACCTTACCTCGTATTCACTACTATGACCTTCTCGCTGCTGCCTCTTTTTGTCGCCCATCGATCGTCCTATAGTTTTTCTAATTGTCTGTTTCAATACCCGCGAAAATTATTTTCTCGCTTCCCACCATTCATAAAAAATGAACCGCTGTATCGGCACGTTTCTCGCCCGCCACAAAATTGCACTTGTCGACATTGTTTATCGCTCACTTTATACAACAAGAGATCAGTGTCAATAAATTAAGAAGACCGAAATTTAACCAATGTCTTATGCTTTAGTATGACGACTTTACGAACATGGGGAATAATGAATTCAACAACCGCGAAGATGTAGAGACACGCTAGAGACGCTCGTAGCCCGGGGATTTTCATATGCAAAAAAGGATCGATGTGTTGCCAAGAAGAAATAGAAGAGAAAAGAGACATGAGGAGATTCGGAAATATATCAAAGTGAGGGCTGAATGTTTAGATTACACAAACATATTGACAGTATCAATTGGGGAAAGAGCTAGGTGGAGATTCGGCCGTTGTGCTCATTTCGTCGATCGTCGCCCTCGTTTTCGCCATCGTAGAATTCCCCTAAAGAAACTTAAAAATACAAAAAATAAAGGGCTCACCTTCGTGTTGTACATGCCCGTCCATGTCGGCCCGGTGGAGACGTCGATCGGGGTTGGCCATGTCCTGAAATAAATTTAATAAACTTTAATATAAACAAATGGATACAATAACTGCACATCAGAAAATCTTACCCGTCCTAGAGAAGTATCGTTCAGAATCGGGAACGCATCAGCGGGTATCGGCTGCATTTGGACGCTGGGCGCCGCTTCGAGCTTGTCCAGGTTGGCCATTATTTGGTCCTGAAGGAAACGATCATGTTTTTAAAGATAATTCGTTTTGATTTACTTTGAAAACCATAATGCCTCAATTCTAACCAAAATTTTCATACCTGAACTTTTCGCAAATAATCGGGCGTGTTGTCGTTGGTCACGTTTCCGGGCTCGAGGTGCAGCATGTAGGAGGGGCCAAAATATTCGAAGTAGTCGTTGTAGGGCAGCTCGTTTAGGACCTAAAGAAATAAATAAGGATTTAATGATTTAAATACCTCCGTATCGAGCGCAACTGCCGTTTCGTACGCCCAACAGCGGGCAACGTTCCTCGGGGTGTAGCCGCCGCCGCCGAGCATCATCAGCGGCACGTTGTATTTGCGGAAGAACTTTGCGCAACTGAAAAAACGTAATTTAAAAGTCGAAGAAACTATCTTACTCTCCGTGTCCGCGTAGCGTCAAATTGAACGAGCCGAGCCGGTCTCCATACAGTGAGTCGGCGCCACATTGGAGGACGACAGCTGATGGCCGGTATTTTTCCATTACCTAAAAGCAATTTAAAGATTTATTAGATGTTGATACCTTCGTCATAATCGGCGTGAAGATGCTTTGGTATGTTTCGTCGGTGATGCCGTCCCGGAGTGGGACGTTGAGCGAATAGAACCTGAAAAATTCAAATTGAGAAGCTCTGACCCTGAAAAATCAAGAGCGATACCAAAACAATTAAAATAACACTTACTTGCCCTTTCCAACACCCAAATCCTTGAGATCGCCAGTTCCAGGGAAGAAGTCGCCGTATTTGTGGAAAGAGACGGTCATCACACGATCGGTAGTATAGAACGCCTCCTAAAAAACAATATATTGTAAAGTTTACAGAAATTTCTACAAACCTCAACACCGTCACCATGATGAACATCTATGTCAACGTAGAGTACCCGTTGGTGATACTTCAACAGTTCGAGGATGCCGAGAACTATGTCGTTCGTGTAGCAGAACCCGCTGGCCTCGCTTTTCTTGGCGTGATGGAGCCCGCCCATCCAGTTTATGGCTATGTCAGCCTAAAATAAAATAAAATTAAAAAATTATTAAATTTACCTTTTGCTTGTTCAACTTCACGGCAGCTGCGATGGAACCTCCGGAAGAAAGTTGGCAGAATTCATACAGTCCATCGAACAGCGGGCAATCCTCGCCGACGTTGAACTTGAGCATCTGCTTGTTGTACACCTTGATGTTGTCGGGGGAGGCCGTCTTCAGGAAGGTGATGTATTCCTCGGAGTGGAAGCGCGCCATCTCCTCAAAGCTCGCGGGGAACGGGCGGTAGACGTCGAGATCGCGGTAGAGCTTGTAGTTGAGGATCAGGTGATGGGTCATCCGTATGCGATGGGGCTTCATGACGTGGCCCTGAAAAAAATATAATTAATTCAAGATATCCAGGAAAAGGAAATGAAGTATAATAAAAAAATTACCTGGCCGTAGTAATAATTGCCGACGTTGGAGTCGTAGTAGTAGGCGACGCGGCGCTTCCCGTGCTCCTTCACAGGAGAAGACATCACGTCGGCTGAAATTGTTCTTTTTGCAACGCACAATCGATAAAAATTGAAGACAATGAGAACAGTTGCAGAACAATTGAGAACAGATATACCCGCATAACTTTAAAAGTTCAAATTCAACATCTGTCACAGGGGACTCAAAATACATCGTATAAGCACTAAAGTCACAGAAAGGGCCACCTTATCAATGGGATTCGATAGCAATAAATTGTAGAGAGCAGCGTCTAAAATTCACAGAGTATTCAAATAGTAACGCCAGAAAAATTATAAAATTCAAGGTCTCCTTTCGTCTTCACTGCTCGAAGACGAGGACGAATCGCTGCTCATCTGCCCGACATTGCTGACGGGTGGCGGGGCACGGCTCGGCATAGGGGGTGTCGTAAACGCAACTCTCACCTCACTTCCGGTGCTCGTCCTCCGACTGTCGAATGGTGACGTTCCAACTGCACGCGGCGTCGACATACCGCCGATCCCATTTCGCGCTGTTCTTGGCGATTCGACAAATCCTGTACGTGGGCTCCACCCTCGTTGCGCGCCATACGAGCTGCTCATCGGCGACTGCGGCATCATCGCGCGACCTCGGCCAGCAGCTGCGGGGGGTTGTCGCATCCCTAACGTCGGAGCAGCTCCCGGCATCCCCATCGGTTTCGGGTTCATCAACTGGGAAATCCGGAATTCAGCTTCAGTCGGAAACGGCCTCGACGGATCGCCTTGTTGCCAGTTCATCGGTCCAGCCACCGAAAATCCCTTCGAAATCTGGTGTGCCATTTGCAGCGCCTGCTCGGTGTTCACCGGCTGCTCGACGCTGTTGCGCATAGTGCGAATTTTCTTGTTCGCCTGAAAAATTGTACTTTTCAGCAGCGCATCAGCCGTGTGCAAATCGGCTTCCACATTTTGGATGATAGTGTCGCGGTCCTCGCTGCACTTCTCTAGCTCCTGTATCAGATTTGTACGCTCTTGGTGGGCCTCAATCTGGTTGAACAGGGTCTTGATCTTGGCGTGGCGTGAGTCGAATAGGCCAGACAGCGTGCTGAGAGCCTCCTCCCTCCCGGATTTGTTGTCGTGTTCGAGCAGGCATTCCAGCATTTGTTTCACTATCCCATCGATATCGTCGGCGTGTTCGAGGAGATTTTCGCGAAGCGTCGGGCGTATCATCTGAAAAGAGGGATAAGAAATCATAGCATTTGTTATTTTAAAAAATTCAGATTATAAAAGAACAAAGCAAAGTATACGTCTTCGCTGCAATCTATTATTTCAAGCTAAACCGCAGAAGATCGGAATTACAGTAGCTATATTGTTTTTGACGCGGTTTTATTTTAAAAAGTATAAAAGGTATCAAAATAGAGAAAATTTTGGAGTTTAGAAGCTTAGAAAGGGGTCAAGGGGTTGTCTTTTCAAGGAAGCCCCCGGGAAGCTGGTTTTGTCACAACAGCATAATATAGGGTGGGGGATAGTAGCAATGCGTTAGTAGCTCTTTTGTCCGCCTCCCCGGCCCGCGGCCCCCTTTTCGCATGATTTGGGGGCCCCGCCTTCTCGAATATTCCGCACGCTTTTATGTGTAATTAATCCCTGATGATAAAATGACATTAAAAATGAGCTTTTGAAAGGATTTTGGGATATTCCATGTCTCCGGATTATCCATTTATCCCCGAGCTTGATCCGGAAAGCCTGTTATGAAATCTAATTTCCGGAAGTCCCCTTTTAAACTACTTTTATCACCCATTCGTCGACTCCGATTCGCGAAACCTAAGGAAATACCCTTTTTCGTCTTTCCACATTGTTAGCAGAATGACGTTTGCAAGACATAACTTTAACTTGAGTCACGCTGAATCATAAAGAATTGTTGGAGAAACTTGCGACCGCCCATTCTCCCCTTGACAATTCTGTGTGCCCTTCATTTCGCAGAATGACTCTTTTTTGCCCTCGTCAATCAATTCTTTTAGGGATGGCCACCCTCATCCCCTACATATCGCGACGAACGGTGCGCTCCCTGCACTACCTCCAATTTCGACCGCCGTACCCTTTCGTGAAGAAGGGCGAGTATGGACAGCGCAAAGTTGGGCCGGTCAACGAAGAAAAGAAGCTATGGCCCGGCCAGGATAAGGAATTCCCGGAATTATCACCGAAATTTGCGCCCAATGGAAAGAAGGCCAACCCGTACCAATTGCACAAATACACCGGTGTCCAAGCCGAGGGCTACGTCGACGCGAAGACTGGAGAATTTGTGCGCGTCCCCGAGATGATGGCCGAGCTGGTGGTGCCGAATTTGGAGGGTTGCAAGTTACGGCCTTACGTCTCCTACAGGACCGACGGCGAGATCGCAAAGATCCAGAAGGCGTATGCGGCGAAAGTGAAGGAAAAAGGAAGCGAAGAAATAGCCGACTTGCACACCGTCGAATCGGAGCGATGGCCGCCGCCAAAAATGACGCCAAAGACCCTCTTCGATATTACTTATGGTCGCGAAATCCGGGATTCCAACAAGAAAGCGTGATACACGCCACGCCGACCTAGCAGCCATATTTACCGCGATCTCAACTTTTTCTAGGCTGAACTCTTTTATCTCAATGTGTTTTGTTTTGTACCTGACTAGCTATAGTTTCATTTGTTGACTTTTGAGAATTCTATATTTGTTCTGTTTTTGTCTTCTGCCTTAATGTTGCCTTCGTCTGTTTCACTTTCAAATAAAGCCGTTTTCAGGATGGCAACCTCGCCAGGGTCGCTGAAGTTAAAGTTCAACCTAAAAGACCGGTGCGCCCCTCGGTTCTCGCCTCCGCAATTTGAGGAGAAAGGTTTGTGATGATTTTGATTGTAGAAAAAGCCACTTTTTCAGAAGAACCGCCTGACGCTATCGAGGGAGCCTCGACATCACGAGCGAAAACGCCTGATGAAGGTATTTTTTGAAAAGTAATTTAATTTCTGTTTTTTTTCAGAAGCCTCCATTCCTGACCAAGAGCCCCATTCTATCGATGAAATTATGGAAACAATAAGCAAGCAGGGTATGGACTATGAAACGGCGTCGAAGGTACGATTCCATGGCTTTCTTTTAAAAAATTGGCTTAGGAGGAAAATACGAGCCCGCCCGTATTGTCGAGGTCGGAATCGCAACAAGAGCTCACGACGGCGCCTCAGGAATCGAGCGAATCGCCGACGGCCGACGCTCCAAAGTTGCTACAAATTTCGCTAAAAACTGGGAAGGACCGGAAGCGGAAAAGGCTAAAGTTGGTTTTTTTTTGGAAAGATTATAGCGATTATGTTTTCTCTGATATAAAAACCTCACCAAGTGTATTTCAGCCCCGATTTCGAGAAATTCGAAGCAAAAATGCCTGACAGCGTCCGTGCCGCACAAGAGCAAGAACGAGCCCGCTTGGATAGGATATCGAAACGAAACACGGCTGAGGACGAGAGCCACATTGCCCAAATTGCGAGGATGCTCTCGACTGATAATCCGTTGCCCTTATTGGTAAGTTTAAGGTGATATGGCTAAACCCCCTATTCCGAATTTGTGCTGGATGCCGATCCAATAACGTGTTTTTTTTCCAGGAAATTGACAACTTCTTCGACGACAGCCCGAACGAGGACAAGAAAATCGAGCCGGAGCCCAGCACCTCCCAGGAGGTGGTCACCCTTAGCAGCGATGACGAGGACGTTATTCCGATCGGCGAGAAGCAGCGCTTGCCCTATAATTCGCTCGCCAGCCAGGCCTATACGAGCTATGGACGCCCGATCTTGATGAGTGCGTTTTTTGGCGATTACGAAATACGGACTAAAAAGGATGAATGATCAAGATTCATTTTTTTCCAGGCAATCGTGGCCGTTGGGGCTCCCACCACGAAGAAGCTGCCCAGCATAACCTCCGAAAACAACGCGAGTTCGAACAAAAGAGGTTACGTCGACGCCGAAACAGCGGCGATCTGGAGAGCAAGGAATTGACGGAGGGCAAACTGTTGGTGAACTCCGGGCGGCCTGATGGTGAGGAATATAATAAAGAAATAAACATTAGCCGTATAGGCGATCCTCCAATCTACGTCGCTGCGCATTTGACGAATACGCTGCAACCCCATCAGCTAGCTGGGATACGCTTTATGTATGCGTTCTAGAAAATTTCGAAACGTGGCTTTAGGTTTGACAATGTCGTCGACTCGATCAAGGAGTTCAAGGATTCGGACGGGTTCGGCTGTATTTTGGCGCATTCTATGGGATTAGGAAAAACGATTCAGGTAAACGATCATTAGCTTCTTTTTAATAGCTATGCCACAGAAAAAAAACCATTTTCATTACTATTGTTTAGGTTATAACCTTCACCGAGGTCTTCTTTCGCGCCACGCAAAGCCACAAGATTCTCGTGATCGTCCCGATCAATACGATTCAAAATTGGTTCGCCGAATACCAGAAATGGATGCCGGAGTGAGTGAAACTCGAGCTTTCCTTATTTTTATCTAGAACCGACGCGGAAGGCGGGGTCATCCGAAAATTCCCGATATTCCTGCTCGGCGATGCTGTCAAGGGCATCGAGCAACGGGTGAAGCATATTGGTACGTTTTTTAAATACAAATAAATTCTCAAAAACTACGTTTACAAAATTTTAATTACAGAGGACTGGCATCGTGATGGCGGCGTTTTGCTAATTGGCTACGAGATGTTCCGGTTGATTCTGAACTCTACCAAGGCGAAGAAGGACAAGAAGGTGTGAAAAAATGATATATTCCAATGGATAAATACGAGTTATCCTTCTCAAAAAAATGAGGAAATTTCAGCCTCCCAAGATGAAGCTCGGCGCAAAGCTGGCGACACCAAAAGACCCGGAGGAGAGAGACGAGAAGGAGGAAGCAAAAGAGAATTTTGTGGCGCAAGACGGGCGCACGTTGGCCGATCTTCACTCGGGTATGCCTGGAATTCCAGTATGACGAGAATTTTGATATTCAGCTGTCCGAGCCGCCCTGCTCGACCCCGGGCCGGATTTGGTCGTCTGCGACGAGGGGCACAAGATCAAGAATCTCAACACCGCGACGGCGTCCACGTTGAATGAGATAAAAACGAAGTACGTGCTATAAAACCGATAGAAAGTCGTCTAAATAATCCATTTTGGACCTTTTTTGAAGAATGGGCATCATATAGGTCATTATAAAACGCACTGAGCTCGCTTACATCACAATTAAATAGTTTTATTAAATTTTGGCGTTTAGGAGACGAATCGTCTTGACGGGCACGCCACTCCAAAACAATCTCATCGAGTACTTTTGCATGGTGGACTTTGTCCGGCCCGCCTACCTCGGTACCAAGAAAAGCTTCATCCAAATGTTCGAGAAGCCGATCAAGGTAAACGAAGCTGACCAAGCTTTTCATGCTCATTGTCTTAGAACGGCCAATGCGCCGATTCGGGCCCCTCCGATCAGAAGCTGGCTCGTCAACGGATACACGTGCTCACCGAAAGTCTGAAGGGTTTTGTTCAAAGGTAAGGATAGTTTAAAAACGAAGATTCTTCCGGAACCCCGTTGCTAAAATTTGGAATTTCAGGCGTACCCACTCTCTTCTGAAGGAGATTTTGCCAGAATGCCGGGAATACGTTTTATACCTTCGAAAAAGCCCGATCCAGCATGCTCTCTACAAGTAGGGCACTCAAAATAGGCAAAAATTGCATTTTTCAGAGCGTTCATCATCTACGCCCAACAGGAGATCGAGGGCGGCAACAAGGAGACGTTCAACCCGCTGAAAGCGTTCGCCGCTTGTAGTAAGGTTGGTTTGCTAACTAGCACCTGAAAATGACGTGGAAATTCAGATCTGGAATCACCCGGATGTCCTGTACTCGTGGCTGCAAAAGCGGAAAGAGCTGGATGCAAAAGCTGAGGCTGAAAAGCGGTTTGTAAAATTTATACACCTAGAATTCAAAGTTTCAGAGGAGAAGCCGACAAAAAGCCGACATTCCCCATGCCTGGTCACGATTTCTCGAATGGCAATGGATTTTTCGGGTATCCGGGACAGCAGCAGAGTCAGTTCCTTTTGAAAAAACTTAAAAACTCTCAATAACAACGCTAATAATACTAATTCCTCAATAATAATATTTTTATCAATCAAATAAATACTTTTAGACTATGGAATGGCGCAAAACACGTACGGGATGCCGCAAATGCCGTTTGGGGGCGGCCCCGCGGATTTCATGGGATCGACGATGCATAGCCCGATGCCCTACCAGCCGATGCCGATGCACACCTACGGGTTTCAGATGCCAAATTGCGGTAAACTTGGTTTTACTAAAAGTTAAAAAAAAGTCATAAAGAAGTTCGAAATTGAAAAAAACTTAAAAAAGCAAAATTAATCGGGAAAAATCAATCTCAAGCGAAAATACGTCTTTCAGGTGACGGGTACTCGCCGATGTCGATGAGCAGCACCTCGAGCCCTTACCCGATGCAAAGCGCCCCGCCTTCCGTCTCGACACATCAATACTTTCAACCACCTACTTCCGCCCCGGCTCCTCTTCAAAATATGAGTAAGTTCCGGAAAACTGCGTTAAATAGCTTCTTTAGGCTTTATGGACGTGAAGCCACCGCTGCCGCCGCAACATCAGAATCAGACTATGAGTAAGTTTTTCGCAAATGGATCCAAAATAGATTTTTCAGATTTTATGGACGTGAAGCCGCCGCTGCCGCCTCAACAGCAGCAACATCCGGGCGCGATGGGCTACGGTATATTTTAAAATTGTATTTTGCAAAATACACTAACTTGAACGCACTAAAACTGCGCATTTTTAGGTTTCCCCGGCCCGTCCTCGATGAGTCATCAACCGCAACAACAGCAGCAAGCAGTTCAGGAGCCGCCCGCCCTGCCGAATATGGATGATCTCGACCAAATTTGGAACAGCTTCAGCCCGAAAACAACTCTGCCGCCCCAAGGGCAACCCCCGCCCCCAATGATGCCTCAAATGTGGGTTGTCGCTTTATATAAGTCATTTTAGCTTTTGATCAATCGATTATTTTACACTTAATTAATTTTACAGCTCTGATGGTGTATTTAGCGTTCAGAAGAACCACTTAATAAAAACAACATTTTCAGTACCTCCGCTGAACAAGCGTTGCCCTCAACGATCCCGATCCTTTCTAACCCGATGACATCTGTGGCAAATGGCTCCACGCAGAAAATAGAGGTAACTTCAATTTTGAATTTTTTAACAAAATTCTTAATCGAAAATCTCAATGAAATTAAATTTAATTGATGCAATCTATCTCTAGAAAAAGCCTCGCGTCCCGCCCGGACCCAAGGGAAAGCAGCCTACGCTCGTCAACGCGCTCCAAGAAGACCTCGACCTCGACGATGTGGCGCTCAAGTATGATTGGGTGAGTTTTAGGGATTATAGCAATATCCCCTGCTCTCTCTCTCTCTCTCTCTCTCTCTCTCTCTTTCTCTCTCTTCCGCTCTCGTTTGCTAAAAACAACCAACGGTTCCAGGCCGAAGAGGCGATGACCAACTACTGCCCGGGCAAGCTCGAAAACGGCTACAAGCTCGTCGTCGCGATGGGCATCGTCAGCGAGGCGACGAAGAGGAATGAGAAGATCCTGCTCTTTAGCCAGAATCTGACGACGCTCGACTTGATCGAGGCCTACCTGGCTCGATCTCGCTTCGAGACCGACGACGTGCAGACGCATTCCTGGCAGCGGAACGTCAACTATTTCCGTGGGTTTTTGGATGCTATTTTTCATCGATGGATTTGATTTTGGTAATCTACTTAAATTGGCCCTCAACTTTTATGAAATTTTGAAAATTTTTGAATTTTCTTTGGTTTGAACTGCATACAGAGGTTAGCGCCCGTTTTCGACGACATCGTTCGTATTTATTTTCAACTCCAAACATTTTTGTTTTTCTAAACTAGATTTTGAAATTGAATTCACTTCTATAAGCATTTTAATTCCAGGCTTCGACGGCACGACAGCGGGAGTTGAGCGGGAGAAGCTGATCACCCGCTTCAATGAGGATCCCTCCATTCGGCTGTTCATCATCTCCACGAGGGCCGGGTCTTTGGGCATTAATCTCGTGAGTCAATTGAAGCTATAAAATATATATTACTGTGATAAGTATCTTTTATTAAGTTTATTAAATACTTAATTCATCCTTAATTTTCAGGTCTCGGCAAATCGTTGTATTATCTTTGACGCCTGCTGGAACCCGTGCCACGATGCTCAAGCGGTTTGTCGGTAAGTGAGCGCTTTAATGCATCTTTTTTTTAAGCTTTATCCTTTGTTAGCTCTTAATGTTTTTAAATATTTTCTTATATACTAAACCAATTTTTTAATTTTCAGTGTCTACCGCTACGGCCAAAAACGACGCACCTACATCTACCGGCTGATCATGGACAACAGCATGGAGCGCGCGATTTTCAATCGTCAGGTGTCGAAGAACGGGTTGTCACGTAATTTTAAGTTTTAAATTTTCGAGTATCTGGTTTAGATCGTGTCGTTGACGACCTGCAAGTCGACACGAATTTGACGCAAAAAGAGCTGGAGACGTTGCTGGTTTATAACGTAAGTTTTTGCTAATTTACTGATTTTTTTTGGTCAGTAATTTTTTTTCGGTTTCTTCAACTATTTGGCAAGTTTATAATCTTTTAAAATAATTTTCAGGAAGCCCTCGACATGGTCAACACTCACACCGACTTGGCCGAGTGGGAAGTGGACGACGACGTGCTGAAGACGGTCATCGAGCGGCATGATAATGTTTTTGCTGGCGTACGTTTTTCGGGTTTTTTCCGGGCATTTTCATGATCTAGTGCGTAGAATATACTTTAAATTTATACACTTTAGAAGCCGATCCTGCACGAGTCGTTGATGCTCGAGAGCGAGGACAAGCTCAGCGAGGAGGAGAAGCAGGAGGCGCAGCTGCTATTCGAGAAGGAGAAGACAAAGGTAATACATTTAAAATAACCTCTAATCAACAAAAAGTATACTTAACAAGGATTTTTATATTATTTAAATTATTCTGACTTAAGTTATATCTATTTAAGTTATTGGGGTTGCCCGAGGTGGCGGTTGAGCCGTCAATTCCCGTGGTTTCTTACCAGCCGCCGATCACGTATTACCCGCCGCCAGTCCCCATTTTTAGCTATCCACTTTATGACTTTGTTCGTTATACCTTGGCTTAAACCTTTTTAAAATTTGAAACGTAAGATTTTTATAAAACTCTTTTAGGAGCCTGCCTTCCCTTCGCTGGATCCGCAGACATACAACAGCGGCTCCTACAACCCGCCGCCCTACACTTTTGGGTAGGTTTTTTCTGGGAAATATCTTCTAAATTTTGCTAATATTATGAATGGTTCTTTACTTTTTGCTAATAGAAATAAGGAGTTTTTAGGCTTTTTTACTATCTTAAAGCTTAAAAACTACAAATTCGATAAGAAACACAAAATATCGATTTTTCTAATAAAATCTCGAATTTTGCAACACTTTTCGAAGTTTTCTAAACCGTTTTCCCGTGGGAATACAGTTCAATTTTGAAAATAAACGGTATTGAAAGATATTTTAGTGCATTAATGGGCGTATTTGGATTCCAGGAAAAAAATTAGGTCCCCGATATTGCGAAAGCATCAATTTTTCTTTATTTTCGATTTTCAAACTTTAAGAATCCTTTGTTTCAGAAGCCAATACTCCAAATTCCCGCCGCCGAACATGCCGCTGCGCAACTTCCTGAACCCGGGCGGCCGCGCTGGTGGAGGTGCTACCATGGCTTCATTGAGTAAACCTTTCAGCACCCCTCTTCTCTTATATTTTTTTCTTTCACGGAATTACTAAGAATAAAAATTGAAAATCAAGGTTATCTAACGTACTCAGTTTCAGGAAGCGACGCCGGGATGTCGGGCTTCGCACCCGGTGCCGGCATGAACCCGTGGGGCGTGCTGAGCCCCGAGCGGAAAGAGGTTTTCAAGGTCTACAAAGCTAAAAATAGATTTTTAGATCTGGAATCGGCTTCAAGCGTTGTCCGGCGTTCGAAGAGTTGGCGAGCCCGACTTCAGGGAGGCCAATCGCGCAGTGCTGGTTCGGGTCATTTTTGAGCAAGGTTTGTCTGGTTTTTTCGCTTTTAAATTAAGATGACTTGATGGCATTTTACGCGCTTTTAGAGCTATAAAAACTTCTAAAACGTCGAAAATTTTTACCTTTCGATGAAAAGTCTGAAAGTTCTAAAATCCTCAAAGGTTTGACAACTTTAGCAATAGGAAACCACCAAAAATACCTTTCTTCCAGACATGCGCCTCCGCGTCTGCCAGGAGGCCTTCCAGGAGGACCTGATCGAGACGGGGCGCGAGATGACGCTGATCATCAACCCCAGCGGCACCTTCATCAAGGACACGGCCACGCGCAACGGAAATGTTTACAGCTGCAAGAACACGCCGTTGAATATGGGTACGTTTAGAGGCCGTATAGTGTCCTTTCCGCTATGGCTTGGCAAGAATTACCTGAAAATTCTCTGGTTGCTACTTCTCACCTCAAAATCACACGTTTGGCTTGGAGATCGATCGTTTTCGAAGCTTCTAAAGCTCTTTCCCTCTCTCTCTCTCTCTCTCTCTCTCTCTCTCTCTCTCTCTCTCGCTCTCTCTCTCTCTACCCCTCTTTCTCTCTCTCGTCCAAGCCTAATCTTTAGATGACGTCATGCAACCGTTCTTCGAAAATGATCAGTAGGGAAAAGAAGAGCTTTTTTTGGATTTGCTACTTAAAAACAGAGATTTTTCACTTCTAAAGTCACGATTTTCAGGCAGCTACCCGGAGTCGTCGACGCCACCCTCAGCCTTGCCGATGATCCGCTCAAGCCCGGCGACGTCCCGACTTGCTCATCCGCTGCGTGGCCGGCTCAATAGCGGTCAGTTCAGATTTTTTTGTATTTTCTCTACACCCCATTTATTGATTACTTGTACGTTTCTAGCAATTTTAATTTTATTCATTTTTTTTGCTATTATATCTATTTAGCCAACAATCCGTTCGTCGCGCCGCTCCGTAGCGGCCCCGCCGGCACCGCCGACGACTGCATCCAGCTGGACTGATGACGATGCAAAAAGGACGCGCTCTCGACGATTTTGTATGTACCGTATTGTTGCGTATCTCTCCCCAGCTAGTCCGGTTCGTGTTTTTTCGTGTTTGTGATCAACATTTGTCAAAAACTATCGGCTTTTCCATGCATTTTCCTAAAGAATACCCTGATCCCCTAACGTGGCCCTCAACCCGTTCCCTCCCCCACCACAAACTGTGATTTGTCACCCGGGCGTCAAAATGTTTACTTCGGAATCTTCAGAATATTCAGATGTACTTTTATATGGTACGTTAATGGGTTTTCGTTCTTAATTATTATATTTTAACCTTTTTTTACATTACTTTTCGTTCCATTGACCCCTGATCCCCACCAACATATTGCTTTATGGTCTATCGCCCACGCGCCCTTCTACTTTTTATTCTTGAAACCATTTAAAATTTAAATTCAGCTGTCTAACAGTCGTTGTTGGTCAAAATGCCCCCCCCGCCCACCATCGCTAGCAAAAAGCCTAGGTTCCCCCTTGCTAAAGTCGCTAAAACCGTTTAAAACCGTAATATGTAACTTGTAATAAAGTTTAACTAACCCTACTAATGGATATGTACTTTTTAGGCTTCTACGTTGCCTTCACTGATCGCAGAATAGAAGCGCGAAACTACCTATTTCGTTCCTCACGTTTAAATGCTTTCCAAAATCTTCTATGAGTAATTATCTAGTTTTTTTTATCGTTTGAATATAACAATTTTCTTTTGGAAAACAATCTGGAAAACTTCGATTCTGGAATGTGGAGAAATCTGGAGACCGCCTGGCCGAGCATCCAGCCGATTTTTCTTCGACGATGCAAACTTTTTCAGCTAAAAATTATTTTATTCTTGTTCTCCACACCAAGGTGAACATTTTGATGTAATTTAAGACTCTAGAATTTATAGTTGCCGAGAAAATTTTTACGAACGCGACCCTCCAAGAGCCGGACTACGCGCCGCTCCTTCCGGCGCCTGTTTTTTAGAGATTATTTTTTCAGCTTTAGCTTCCTCAAATGTTTTTTCACTCCAAAATGCAGTATCGCATGCATTGCACCATTCACAACCCAAAAAAAACATTTATCCCAGCTGCTGCGGCGCTGCTGCCGTCGAGTTCGGCAAGCATCAAACATTTATTTTACACGCGGAACGCAGAGATCGATGGCGCGGAAGGGGGTGATGGTGGGGGCGAGATGGTCAAGGAGACGGGCCCAGGTTGGCGGGTGGCGAGTAGATGACCTCTGGCTCACGCGGCGGGCTTCGACGACGGCTTCAGGGAAGGAGCCACCGTTCTAGGAGGAATTTGCTTAGATTTAAGATTGGGGCTTGGGCATAGGCTTGGCTTGGTTTAGGCTGGCTTAAGCTTAGCTCACACTATAAATCCGTACCCATTCGTCGTGGCCGCGTTCGGCGCCGCACTTGCGGACACGGAGACAGGCTCGGCCGATGCGCTGGGGGTTGGGGGCGACGAGCTGACTGTGGGTGCGGCCGACGGCGCCGACGGCTCGGGCGAGGCGGACGGCGCATCCGAAGCGGGCGGCACGCTGGCCGAGGCGGGCGGCTCGCTGGCGGACGGGTTCGGCTCGACGCTGCTGGACAACTCCGGAGCGGGCGAGCTGCCCGGCTTCGTGTCGTTGCCCAGAGGGCCCGGACCCGGCTGCGGCTTTCTGAAGAAATTAAGCGGTTCTGAGCTGTTAGCAGGGGGGATTTTCGACCATTTGATTTTGGCCTCTGCCACCCTAGCAAAATGTTTGGCATTTTTAGCATTTTAGAGCTAGACTTTTAGCGGGGGAATAACGGTACCCCAACCCCTAGAAATTCTTGATCATCTACCCATCAGGCTGAATCGGCTGCGGGCCGGGCGTGGTGGTCGGATCATCCACAACAGCCGGCTCGTGCGTGATGCCCTCGACGCGGCGCTTCAGGTCGACAATCTCGTCCTCGCGCGTCGTCAGCTGCACGTTCAGCAGCACGACGCTCACCATCAGCGCGGCGATGACCAGCATCATCACCACCAGGGCCACTTTCTGAAGGCGGCGTCATCAAGAAGTTCAGAGCCGTTTTGCTCACCATCATCACCCCGCCGCTGCTGCTGCCCTTCTGGGATGTCTTCGGGCTGGAGGCGCCCATCTCAGAGTGTTCCATTTTGGAGGATTCTGGAATTGGGGTGGGATTCAAGGGGCTGTTGAACGGCTCGAAGGCGGGGCAGAAAAGGTAGTTAATTTCGCGAAAAAGAAAGTAAAAGATTAGTCAAGCTAGGCTAAGTATCTAAGAAGTAGTTGGCTCAAAAACTGGCAGAACTGCTCGAAGTTGGCGCCGGCAAAGAGAGTTAAGATGCTGGCGAAGTCGGTAAGCTAAAACACATGGCCGAACGGTTCGAAGTCGGGGTTAGAAGCTCCTGAATCGAGTAAGCTTCTGAACAGTTCCAACTCTACGCCAAAATTCGTTAATGCGCTGACGACCAAGTACTACTGAACTCCTCGAAGTCGTCGCCACCCACCAACAACCGACGGCCCGGCATCCTCGCCGCCGCCACCGCTGTTCAGCCGCCCGTACGGGTTGACGGTGGCCGCCGAGATGTCGAAGATGCTGGAGAGCCGTGAGGCCGCCTGGATTAGCATAGGTACAAAAATTTACATATCCAAACCTCGGTTCCTGCCGGGCGTGCGCTGCTACCAAATCGAGCCATTTGTTCAGGCAGTCGGGGGCTATGTAGTGTAATCAGTAAATGGGGAGCAAGAGTTCTGCCCCAAATATAGTCGAGGTGGTAGGGAAATTTTGGAACTTCCGGTGGGGTCTCTATATGCAAATTAGGGCGTATGTGGATTTTTAGGAGTTACAAGCTATGCAAATTTTTCAGGCTTATGGCCGGATTTATTAAGAGAAGCCGCAATATTTAAATTGCTTTTATTTAATTTTAGATTGAGTTAAATTGCCGATTTGGGACCAGAAAAAAAATTTTTTTTTTGATACAACCCCCTAAAATGACAGGAAAGCCGTGGTTTTGGTATAGAAATATATTCATATGGCTTTTTCAGTTTACCGAATTTAACTATGGTCAGAAAATTGTATTTTCTCGGTTGAATGTTTTTCGTATCTGGTTTTTAAGCCGAACTGTTTCCTCTACATTTTTTTTTGTAATTTTTGAGTTTATCGGATTAGACAATTGTCTTATGAATGGTTTTTTATCTAGTCTAGTTAGTTTTTACAGCTTCACATGACTTTTTTGACCCGAAGAGATTAGCTTGACGTTTTTGGGCTATTTCCGGTCACCTACTCTGTTTGCAAGGGTCTCTCCCCTTCCCGCAGGCCTGCGCACAGGTTCGGACCTGTGAGGCCGAGTGGTCACCGGCCAGGCACCCCGCTTTCTTGTTCTTTGCGGGAAACAGCAGCTTCACGTGGGGGTTTCTTGATAAGCACCGCTATATATTGTGTTTTGTCTTGTCCAAATTGCCTCGCCGAGTCTTCCGCCTGCTATTCTAGTCTCGCCTAGAACCCAAAATGTCGTTGCAATCGATCCTGGCTCCTCATCTCGCTACATTCCGCGACACGGCCAAGGATTTCGATATTGAACGGTAGGTCTAGAAGGCTAAGCCTAAACCTAAGCCTAAGCTTAAGCCTAAGCCCAAGCCGAAGACTAAGCCTATACGTAATCGTCTAGTATGGCATTGTAAGATTTTCAGCTCTCTGTCCTTCTACACGCAAGATGCCTTGATGATCAATATCGTCGGGAAAACCGTCCAACAGGGACATAAAGGTGGTTTCAACCACATTTTTGTCAAAACACGATTTAGAGCTTCACGAAGTCTTCACCGAATGCTCGAAGAACAGTGATTGGAAGCCTAGTGTAAGGCGTTGCTCTCTCTCTCTCTCTCTCTCTCTCTCTCTCGCTCCCTCTCTCTCTCTCTCAGGCTTTCTCTACCTCTATCGCTCTCGCGATCGTCATAAACAATAAACATTTCAGTACAGCGAAGAAGAATTCATCGGCGGCGACGAACTGATCAAGTACAGTTTCCTCTGCACGCTCCACAAGGACGGCAAGGAGATGATGAAGCTTTATTGCGTTCAGGTAGCTCTAAAAACGAGGAGATCAAGGCGAAAACAAGTAAAATTTTAGTACTGGCGCAAGCAGGCTGACAGCAGCTTCAAGATCGAGCTCGAGACGTACAGCTATTCTTAAAAGTGGTTGAATATTTTGTGCAAAAAACGGCTGACATACCTATATCATACCTATATCCCATCGTAGGCTGAATAAACCTTATCAACATATTACAACACGAATTTTACTACTCACAATCAGTTTTCTATTCGTCGTAATTTGCCGTATTTCGTACGTTTCTAGGCTTAATAGAAACTTGAGACTATGTCCATGAGCTAAAAGATGAGGTAGTACTACTGTAGGTTTTCCTGCACTGTTTAATCATGTGTAATTTGGTGTATTTCGTACTCATGTATACAAAGTATCGGTGGCTAAAGTGTTTATTCTGGCATATGTTCAATTTGTCCATGGGGGGTGAGTGACTAGAGAAAATGGTGCTGAGGTGTCGTTCGTATATTTCAAAGGGGATGGGTGAAACACAGAAAAGAGTACCGTATCTCAAGAGATCTGAGAACATTTTGGGGAGCAGGAGAGAGAGAGAGAGAGAGGGGGAGGCGTAGCGTAGCGTAGTCTATTTCGGAGCTAGCCTCAGCACCTTGGTGACCTGATTGAGGAGCACAAGCTGGGGAGGAGGGGGAAGGTAGGGAATTTTGGGGGCGGGAGGTGGGATTCGGGGAGCGGGGGAGTGTTGGATCACGTAGGAGACGAGCTCGGGCCCTGAGGGAAGGCCCTTGGGGCCCGGCCGGTCAGACCTTCAGTGCTCGTCGATCTTGCGGCCGGCTTTGTGCAGCTTCTCCGAGGCCCAGTCCTTGGCTTCCTCCTTCTGGAAATGGGGGTGATTAGTTTTGAGGTTTTAAGTTTTGAAGTAATCTGAAGCCTAAGCTAAGCTTAAGCCTAAGCTAAGCCTAAGGCTAAGCCTAAATCCAAAGCTAAAACTACCGTACCTTATCGCAGCAGCGATCCTTGGTCTCGTTCCACGCGCTCTTGGCGTTGTCCTCGGCGCGGTCGGCGGGGGTGGTGCCGGTGACCTCTTGGAATTTGTCCTTCACCTGAAATATAGTAATTTTAAAAGTGTTAGAACAGCTTTAAGTAGTTTCGTTATGGCGGCGGTCTTCGAAAAAGCAGAAAAGTTAAAAACCAAAAAAACTTACAGCTTCAGCGGCGTTGGAGACGGCGTCCTTTGTTTTGTCGATGATTCCGGGCATGATTGCGGTTGGGTGAGCGTAGAAAGTAACTTTCTGAAAAAAAACAGGGTAAATTTGGAGCCTAGAATTTATAAAGAGAAAAATATAAGAGAAAAATAGTCCAATAAGTACGCTTTGGTATTTTAGAGGCTAGAAAAGCGCCAAATAACTGAGAAGCTTTCTATGTTTTTCATTTTTCATTTTTCTTTCATTGTTTCGGTAATTTTTCGTTTTAAAAACCTTTTAAATTAGCTATTTTGGCTTTTTGTCCCTTTAAAATAAATTTTCCGATCCAGAAAATCCTTAAAAAGATTGTAAAAGGTCAAAAATAAGCTGGAAAACTCAGGCTCAAAATCAGAAGCTCAGAAAATCTTAAGAAAAATTAAAGAAAAGCTAGAAAATATTCTGGTCGTGATGACCGGCGGGTTCTGTATATATACACGTTCCTCAGGGTGCCCTTGTTGTTGTGCCGGTTGCACTTTGGGGGGAAGGGGGGAGGCGGGGCCTCTAGCGTCTCGCCTCTCTCTCTCTCTTTCCCTCTCTCCCGGCTCCTCTCGCCGGTGCCTACCTCCCAATTCCTCTGCTCCCTCTCCCACTCTAGCACTCTCTCGCTGTTTCCGAAATTTTTTCTTGGTCTAGCAAAGAATACCCCGACTCCACCCAACAACAACCACGGCCCGCGCCACGACAAAAAACAAACAGGACCCTCCAAAAAATGGACTGCGGTCTGAGGAGGACTAGGGAGTCATGTGGCTGTCCCTAAAGGGCATCCCACCCAAATTTCGGGGCTCCATTATTCGGGTGTTGTTGTGCACTTTTTGGCCCCGGGGGCCCGGGGCCCGGGGCCCTAGCGGCGCTCCATTTTCTTGAATAACTTGCCCTTTCCGCTAGACTGGGCTGCGGTTGGGGTTACGGTAGCAAAGCCTGCACTAAGCCTAAGTAGAAGCTTAAAAAGTCGGGGCGGATCTAACCTCAAGCAAGCCTAAGCCTAAGCCTAAGCCTAAGCCTAAGCCTAAGCCTAACCTAAGTCTAAGCCTAAGCCTAAGCCTAAGCCTGAGCCTAAGCCTAAGCCTAAGCCTAAGCCTAAGCCTAACCTAAGTCTAAGCCTAAGCCAAGTCTAACCTAACCACGCAGACCTTTTTTCAGAGATCCACTCTCTCGAGTAAATTGTTTTGGCTTCTCTTCTTCGTTGGCCTGAATGCCCGGGCGAAAATACGCTATTATTAGGGGCCTTTTCAGGGGAAAGGACAACTCGATGGTGGGCCCTTCGTAAAGTTTGTTTACCCAGGGATGAGCATTAGGGGCATTGGAAGTGACATGGCCGGGCGAGAGTCTTGCCAAAACATCTCAAACCGAGGGGCCAAGGCTACCGTAGGCTGGTGATCAACGGCAAGCGATTTCGAGCGATTTTCGTGTCGCGCAACTTGAAAGCTAAATTGAAACCCGGGGAGCAGGAGCTCGACTTCCTGAGCTTTTGTGGAAGAGTAAAAAACCAGAAAAAATCGAGAGAGAAAGAGAGAGTAAGAGAGAGCGAGAGAGATAGAGCGTGAGAGGGAGGGAGAGAGCGTGAAAGGGGGAGAGAGAGAGCGAAAAATCAAGAAAAACGAGCAAGTATGATAAAAAACCGCACCGAAAAGCAGTGGCGTAAATTGTAAAATATTGTTTTTTTTAGGTTTATTAGATGGAATACAAATGATCTATTAAATAGGCCATATCTTTTCGTTTTTTTTATCGATAATTGGTGGTTTTTCTTTGCTACAACGCCTGAGATTTTTATTTTTTATTATTATTTTTAGAGTTTGGAACCGCTAGGCCAAGCTTGCACGTCTTGGTGTTGCGTACCGTTCGGAACATCGCTGGCTTTCTACCATTAATGCGGCGGTATTGAGCGCTGAACTACTTCGTGTCGGCGGCCCTCTAAAAGCAGCCCAGAACTCACGGCCTATCTGCCTTGAAAGCTGCCTTGAAAGTCGAAGTCCATGACGTTGCTCACTCTCATAGTGTTTAGAAATCATAATTCATCTCGAAATTTTGCTAGATATCCTTAATGCACTCTTTAAATCGAAGCTATCTGGTGTCCCTGCCCCTTTAAAATGTTTTTTTTTCATTAATGCGTCGAAGTCCAGTTTGCGCCAAGCATTTATTTGCCATTTCTGGGACACAAAAATCCATTCATATAGCAATGCATTGCAAGGGAGGTAGGCCAAAAGCTGGGTGTTGTCAGTGAAAGTGTCGTTTTTGCGGTTTGGGGGGCCGTCAGCCAGTGACGATGAGGTCAAGGTATAAATATTCTTAATAATATTTATGTGCATAGGGTACAGGTGGAATTGGGGGATGGGAATTTTGATGGAATCGGGGTCTATGCAAATCTCAAAATTGGGCGATAGGGGGAAATTGGAGTGTAGCGTCGTGTCTAGTTGTCGACCTTTCGGCCGGCCTCGTGCAACTTGTCGCTGGCCCAGTCCTTGGCGTCCTCTTTCTGGAAAAATAGATGGTTATTAGAGTTTAATAGATGCTAATTATATTTCTTAATAATTCTGATACCACTACTTTATTCCGCTTAGAAAAAAAATGCTATCCGGAAGCTTAGAAAAAAATTAAAAAGTGGGTAAAAGCGTCCGAAAACCCCAAAAATAACAAATAATAGCTTTCAAGACCCCCGGTAAGTACAGTAAGATATAAAATAAGCCTACATAACTATATAAATTATCGTTTCGTCAAAATGATGCTATTTGAAACATTTTTAAGGCCCTTCAAACCCCAGAAATTCCATAAAAACAGATAAAAACCTGCCAAAAACTATCGAATAGGTCAAAATCATTTCGAATTCTAGTATATTTAAATATATAAAGCCAATCATAAGATTTAATCTACCTTGTCATGGGCCTTGTCCTTGGTCTGGTCCCAGGCGTCTTGGGCGTTGTCCTTGGCGCGGTCGGCGGGCGTCGTTCCGGTCATCTCTTGGAACTTGTCCTTCACCTGTAAAGGAAATTTTGATAATGCTTATTAAGCTAAAAGACAACTAATTTTGATATGCCGATTTTTAATGCTACTCAATAAAGTATCGAAAACTTACAGCCTCGGCGGCGTTGCTGACGGCGTCCTTGGTCTTGTCGATGATTCCAGACATGTTTTGGGAGTTGGGTGAGTGTTGAAGGTTGATTTCTGGAAGGAAATATGGTTATTTGAATACGGTAGGATTTAGAAAAGTTCAGAAAAGTCAAGGTTTAGGATTCAGAAAGAATATCGAGAAATCGTCTCGGCGTCTGTTTTCGAAAATCATCTACGAACTATATTCAAAAAAATTATAGTAATCTTAGTAAAGCTTCAAGTTTCAGAGTCGAGAGCGCGATACCTTAAAAAAAGACACAACTTTTTAAAGCAAGCCTAATGTCAATTTTCGGAAGTATATTAAAATTCAGCGCAAAATTCTGTACAATATGGACCCAGTAAGGTACCTATGATACTTTCGATACTACCGTAACACCAAGGTAAATGATCCAAAAACGAGGCCAGGGAGGCGAAAATGGAATGAGAGTCGAGCCGAGGAAGTGGTGCAGACCAGCGATCACCCTCCTATTTATGCGGGGTGGTTGTTGTTGTGGCTGGGGCCGTTTTTTGTCTCTGTTTGTCTGTGTCTCTCAGTCTGCCCGTCTCTCTCTCTCCCTCTCTCTCTCTCCGGAAGCACAAAGCAGGAGAAAGGAAGCCCCGCCCCATTTCCACCCCGGTTGCGCCACACTTGTTATGCACTTTCGGCCGCCTGGCCTGTCTAGCGTTGTTTACGTGCACTTTCCGGGAGACGTGGCAACGCTGACTAGAATGTTTTTCGGCCACATTTGAATCTGTTGTGGACGCTGGAGGTGGACCAGGATTTTGGGGGTCAATGGGCAAAAAATGTAATGAGAGGGATTTCAAGGCTACACAGGGGGGGCGTTTGAATTGGTTGTTCTTCTCCGTCTTGCCGCCTGAAGCGTCTCACCTATTTGGGTCTTTAGTAAGGCCTTAATAAAATAATCTAAGGCTTGTTTGTTGTTAGGTATTGTTTTTTTTCGAAAACCATAATATTCCGAAATTCATAAATCTAGAAATTGTTTTTTTTTTCTAGTTTACCTTCTAGTTATTTCTAGTTATTAAGGTACTAATCAAATTTTCAAGATATTTTTTATTCAAGATCTGATTTTTAAGCAAGAAAATTCTTTTTAAACATTGAAAATCTTTCAGTTTGCAACCAAAAACAAACTATTTTAAAAAGTCTTTAAAATTCATAAATTTTAACTAGTTTTAGATGTTAAAGAAATTAGCTTTTTTCTTTTTTTTTGGTTTATGGATAGGTGGCTGTATTAATAAGATTTTTGGCGTTTGCTTGGTACCGATTTTCTCAGGCTAAACGTTAGCCAAAAATTTTATTAGCTATAATTTGTTTTGTTTTTTGTCTCCAACTTTGCGCTTCAGAACTCTAAAAAATGAACAAATGCCAAAATACTACAAGCGAAGCTGTTTTCTAACCACATTCCTTTCCTCCTTTTTTCAAATTTACTTAGGATGTAGAAACCTAAAGGGACTGGGAAAGGAAGGGACAGAGAGGCAGGGGGCAGGCAATGGAAGAGCGCAGTGAGGCCTGGTGTGGTTGCAAATATCGATCCACAATGTTTTTACGGCTTGATGGAGCTTCAAGGATGGCTTGAGGTCTTTCCAAAGCCGTTTCAATAGCTAGAAATATCCGAATTTTATCTTACCTTCATGCTGCATTAATAGGATGATGTTTCCATATATTGAAAGTGCATTAATGATACCCAAACGATCCCCAGATGCAGAAAAACATCGTTTTTCCTGTTACCAGCATACAAAAGCTCTAAAATAAAGGTTTACAAATACGAAGCTGTACGTACATACAGTACAAATTTCATGCCGGAATCGGTTGTCAATGGATCGAATAAAATAAATCACCGTAATTTCCTGTAAACGTTACCGTAAAAGTAGCCGTAAAAATTTCAGACAGATTTTCAAGTAGTGTTTTAATCGTATGTTCATATATCACCAATCTAAATCGGTGCCCGGCACAATTCTTCATCGTGTAATCGATTGTATTTGTAAATTATGAACAGGAACAAATTCAGATCTTTATTGTCATGGTGAGCACGAGGTTTTGATGTTGAGCAAGTTATGTACATATCAGAAAATTCAGCAGAATCCTTAGCGAATGTTAGCGAACGCGTGCTTGTGACGCTTATGGATGTGGCCGGGCTTCGTGGATGTTTTCGAACGTGTAGCGCGGGGCTTGTTCTGGCTGCAATAAGAGTTTAGAGAATTTTTGGTGCAGCTTGGTTGAGAGTCTCCTTGAAAATCAAAAATTATTAAACTTAGGAAGAGATAGATATGGAGAGAGAGAGAGCGAGAGGGAGAAAGAGAGAGCGAGAGAGAGCGAGACAAAGAGAGAAAACTCATTTAAATCAACTCACCGAGCGATAGGTCGTCTCCCGGGCTCCGCACGTCTGAAACTTGACTAAATATAGGGGTGGAATCCGAGAATTTTAAGGTATCAAAAAGCTGAGATTATTTGAGGATATTTTAGCGGAATCGACATACCTTATTTCCTTTAGCCAAATCAAAGGCATCGCTGGCGTTTTCTCGGGCGGCTTCCTTGTGCAGCTCCTTCTCCCCGGTGAGGCCTTGCAGCTTGTCCTTCACCTAAAATTACCTATCATTTTTGAAGAGGTAATACGGTATATTAAGATACAGAAAATCCCACGCAAAAGTAGCTTAGATTAGTTCTATTAAAGATGATATTTGACAAAGGACCTCAAAGACCTAAAAAAAATTAAAAAACTTACTGCTTCAGTCGCATTGGATACAGCCTCCTTCGTTTTTTCGATCACTCCGGACATTTTATATTTCTGAAAATCATATTTAATAGGAATTGCAGTAAGTAGAATCATAATAATCGAAGTACGATTTTTTTAAAGTGCGATGATACAAGAAAAACGCGTGAAACAAAAGAGCGAAAAAATTTTGTTTAAGAAAATTCAGAAATGGCGTTGTGCCTTCCTTAAGATGGTATCCTATGAAAGATAACACACCTTAAATAGCAATTTCAAAAAAACCGGTAAACCGGATAAATTTAGCGGATTTCCCGATAGCGTCGAGCACGACAACACCAAAATGATTGCGATACCGGTGCGAGGGGGTCAGGTTTTATGCCAACCCCCACCCGAGCTGTCCTTTCTGTTGTTGCCGAAAACGGGGGTCCACAACGGTCGCGTGCTTTTCGAAGACATTTACTGAGCCGATTATGCGTCATTTGGAGATGATTCGGTATTGGAACGGTCGAAAAATAAACATAAGATCAGCTAAAAGTTTCGTGAGCTTGAATTTTGAGATGCGTGATCTCTCTACCTCTCCCTCTCGCTCTCTCTCTCTCTCTCTCTCTCTCTCTCTCTCTCTGTATCCCTCTCTATAGCTTGTCTCGTGTTTCCGTTTCTGTACATTTCTCGTGCAAAGGAACGTAACGTAGCCTGTTCCCTCCTAGCTCTTTTGCTCACCCGGGCCCAACCCCGTTTATTCCAGGGTATTTTCGCTGCGGGACCCATCGGCCTTGGGCCCTCCAGGGTGCCCTTTCTGTTGACGCGCCGCGCAACCCCCCCCTCCTCCACCGACCACAGAACCCCCGAATGCATCGCCGGAGGCTAGGGGAGGGGTAGATGTGAAAAACAAGGCACCCCGAAATGGCCCTCGGCTGCACGGCGCCGAGTTGTTTACGCCAACCCTGGGCCCCGAGTAAGGGGCCTAACGCCGGGCCCAGAATGGATGCAGGGGGTGCCTGGAAAACTGGAAAACATGCCAAAAAGGGGGACGGAGGCTCTAGAAAATGTAGTGAAGGGGGAATATGATATTTTGGGACGTGTCGAATTACGCTTTCTAGTTGGTGCTAGTGATCAAGGACTTACGGTTTCCGCTTCATTCTGATCTCTGACGATCCGATTTTGTTTTTTTTCCGATTACGTAACTTCAGTTCCTCTGTAATCTAGAAAGTTCCGTACTCATTTGGGACGAGGATCACAAAAATAGAGATGATGGTAGCGCAAGTTCTGTGATTGTTTGCTCCCTGAGACCGGTGGGGATCCCCCCATGACATCATATCATTTCTGTAGGAGAGAGAGAGAGAGAGCGATAGAGAGGCTCGTTCTCAAAGAACAGCCTGGACTGGCTGGGAACACCTTTTCTCTGTCGAAATGGCGTTCAAAAACCGGCTCCGAGGAAAGAAGACATGGCGCTCCATCTCTCGCTCTCGCTCGCGCGCTCTCTCTCTCGCTCGCTCTCTCTTTTTCTCTCTCCCTCTCCCTCTCTCTCACTCTCTCTCTCTCTCTCTCTCTCTCTCTCTCTCTCTCTCTCGCTTTCGCTCTCTTTTAGCCACTTCCTTTCGCCTTAGTTTGCATACAAAATTTTTTTATTCAACTTTCAATAATGCAAGCTAAATCCTGTCGGTGTCGCTCCGGCGGTGCTCATCATCGGTCGTTTTCCGGTCCGAACTGGAGGTAGTTTCTTGGATTTTGCGCGACAAGGATGTAGAAGAGCTTCCCGATAACCCTCCGTCACGCACACGTTAATCATCACCGATATTGCCGAGTGACCGAGCAGGGCAGGGGTTGTCCAGTTGTCGATAGCTAAAAAGCCCGGTTGAAAACTCAGGAAACAACGTCATGATACGGCTAGAAAAGTTACTTGAAGTCCCAATCTCGGCCACAAATCCGACAAATATCCCAACGCTTGCTGGGACCATTAGGGTACAGTAGGGTGGGAGAAACTGAAAGAAATTATGAAAATCATGTTCCGAAGGGACTAGAAGGGGCCAAAATCGACCCCTACGTCGACTAGGTCCTAGTACAACTACCCCAAATCAACCTGGGCTGATCAGAAGTTAAAAATGAGGCCATATAACGTCTATTTTGGCTGAAAATTAGCCGTCGAGACCTAGCCGACGATACCCCCGAATTTGAGGCTTGTCTGTTCCTTTAAAGCAAATACGTACAATGAGCAACGACGCGATGACGGCCTTCCGATGAATAGTGCGCGTTAAAAGACTGTGATTCTGGCTGACGTCGAGGAAGAGGAAGATACGCCGAGTGATGATCGCACAGCTACCAATGTAAAGCACTGGAAAAAGTTGCTTAGATCATTAAATGGTTACCAGGGTTGAAAAGCCGCTTCGCGACTTTTCAACCCTGGCCCCGTCTGCTCCCGCCATATTCTTGGCTTTGCATAGTTTTCCACATCTGGACGACGAAAAATGAAAAATGCTCCCTCTGTCCCATTTATTTAGGCTACCGCGACTTCCGGAGCATGCTAATTTTATCCTAACAAAGAGGGGTGTAGGGTTTTTCATGAAAAACTGAATTTTAATGTCGAAAATAGAAGATTTTTATAAATCTCATTTGCGTGCAGTCATCTCCAGGCCATTACGCACCTAATGACGTATCAAACATACCCCAAACTTACTCCCTTCTTGAGATACTACTGGAACACGGTGACGGAAGTTGCATGCAAATGCACACACACACACACACACAAACTATTTTTTTATATTTCAAACGATACGATAACGTTATTAACCAACTGTAAAGTGCATATTAGAGAAAACTTACTGGTGACGACGGCTGATCCCGTTAAGTATACCCAAAAGGTGGGGTTATCCAGGAAACGCCCATAATAAACTGCACGCGGGTCGGAAAAGAAGGATTGCTGAAATAGAAGGAGTAGATGATGAACGTCGCAAACGGACGCAAAATAACAAGACGCGACTGCTGCGCAACGTTTGGAACCAGCGATGCAACATCGAGTAGCAACGTGGTCGTTACTTGATGCTACACCGCACAAAGCAACGCGCCGCTAATAACATTCAGCATAGTTACCGCTTGCTTCACCACGCGTCGTGACCGCTCCGTAACGCAATCCCTACGCTACGCAACGTAGCGCAACGTCCCACTAATTTAAACAGCCAGAAACTGCTATTTACCCCTCTGGGAGACTAGGTATCGATAGCGACGAAACATGCAGCGATGCAAAACAGTGGACGTACGCTCACTTGAATTCGTCACTTGTGCTGATTAGTAACTGACGATACCTAGTCAAAGTCATAGTCAATTCGGGCATCCACAAATTTCAAAACTTCAAAACAATCTCGAGCTCACCTCAGGTGCGCTCAAGCTGTCGCTAGCACTCTCCGGCTCCATATTCAACATTAGAATCATCATAAACAGGCTGATGACGGTGTGAAACGCAATAAGTAATTGCACGCATCTGCCGGGTCCCGAGAGGAACGAGGCGCTTGAAATACAGTATATCAAGTAAATATTGCAAATCAAGCGTACCGATCCCAGGCACCTTTCATTAAAAGATAACGATGAAAAATAATTAAGAAGGCGGCAAATGCGATGGTGTGCGCTAGGAAGCTCAGTATTGCCTAGAAAAATACATGGGCATGAGCGTGAGTGAAGAAAAGCACTTAGTTTAGCGTTTTTATTACCAGGAAATAGCGCGGAGACGGGAAGACGTAAACAGCAGGGCCGAGAAGTACATAGCCGAGTTGTGGGAAGGCGAGTTTTGGATAGGAGAAGTAAACGAAAGTTTCGTAGAAGAAGAAGACTGACTAAAAATATAACTTTTGATCTCTCGTCTGTCTCTCTCTCTCTCTCTGTCTCTCTCTCTGTCTCTCTCGCTCTTACTTTCTCTCTCGCTCTCGCTCTCTCTTGCTCTCTCTCTCTTCATCAACTTACATGAAAGAAGCACAAATCCAGAACCACCCTCCGATTAGCCCGACTCGGCCGGAATCTGATCAGCACCAGCGCCAAACATAGCGCCACCGACGCCAAGCAGTACACGGTAGTAGAATATATAAATTCAGGACCAGTTTGGGTCAATAACTCTGAAGATATCATCCAAAACGCGTTAGCTGTGCTTCGAAGAAATCTCAAAACTGACAAATGACTTTTTGGAGACCATCAGAATCACCTGCCGCTAATTAGCTGACGCCCAATAGGTTGAACTTTGACTGCGAAATGCTCCAAAAAACAAGGTTAAATGGGGCAGCTTTTGGCAACAACAATGAAATGAAAATAAAACTTTAGGGCTGATTCGCGACTAGGGCGAGCCGCAACGGGGCCGCAACGCGAGTGCAGAGCGAAATTGTTGAGCACGTGCTTGATATCATGTGTAATTAGCATACGAGGATTTCCGTAAAATTTGCATAGCCAGTATCAGACGGGAAATTCCCCGAAATGCATCATTTTCTACTACTCGTCACAAATATTATTCGGTCTTCGAACCCAAGGTTTCGAGTGAGTTTTCGATCTCTCTCGCTCTTGCTTCTCTCTCTCTCTCTCTCTCTCTCTCTCTCTCTCTTTGCCAAATCTCACTCCCTATTTTTCTCCATCTATCCAACCTCCTTCAGGATGTGCAACATGAATCAGACCCCGCCGGAAAACCTGCCGCCCCCTCCGTAAGCTTGGATTTCGCCTTGTAATATATCCCATTTTTGCATTCCCTTCCCGGAAAACCTGGGGAAGCCGGTGCAGCTCAAGGTGGGTTGGCTCGTGCTCTCTACCATCTGCTCTCTCGCTCTCCCATTTTTACTCCATCTTCCAGCTCGGCATCACGTTCGCCGCGATGGCCGTCCTCATCGATCTGCACTCGCCTGCGTCGGCGTCACTGTTCGTCGGCTGCATGGAGATTATCACCGGGCTGCTGAGCCTGTTCTTCTTTTATGAGGTATTCTGGCTCTCTCTCTCTCTCTTTCTCTCTCTCTCTCTCTCTCTCTCTCTCTCTCTCTCTCTCTCTCTCTCTCTCTCTCTTACTCTACTCTGATTTTAGTGGTACCACCCGGACCGGGCCCAGCGCGAGGCGTTCAAGGAGATGATCGTCGACCAGTGCAAGTGCCATCTCGTTGAAGATAATGGTAAAATCTGAGCCTGAGCTTAAGCATGAGCCTGAACTCAATTTAGCCGATACCCCGGCCGACAAGCAGACCAAGTCGTGCGGCTCGAAGTCGTGCACCTCGCCGCAGACTGGGAGCAGCAGCTTTTCAGCGGCCGGCGTCTCGGATGGAACATCTACCGCTCAGGTGAGAGAGAGAGCGAGCGAGCGAGCGAGAGACAGAAGCTACATTTTTTTGCGTTCAGAATGCCGCTTCTACCATGACCGCCACGGCCGGCACGACGAGCGCCACCAGTGCAAAAGTGAGTTTGACCTACTCGTTTTCTCTCTCTATCTCTCGCTCTCTCCAACAACCTCTTTCCAGACGGCCCTCTCCAAGCACTCGAGATCCCGAGACGCCGTCAAGTTTGAGGTGATCCGCGGCGAAGACCTGCCAAAACGTACCGATTCGGAGATCAAGCGCTTTGGCGCCGAGCGCGACAAGGTTGATCATCTTCAGAAGACCAAAATCATAAATTTTTGTAGTTTGAGGCCGGCGTGGTGGATACGATGCTGAAGCACTACTCGAAGCAGGGCACTGAAGGTGCTCAGAGCGAGACTGGAGCGACCCAGGTGGGAGAGAGAGAGAGAGATCGGGCGAGAGAGAGAGAGAGATCGGGAGAGAGAGCAAGAGTTCTTGTTAATTCAGCCGACGCAGGGCAGCAACTCGAGCGACAAGGAGAAGAAGATATAGCGTTGCGCCGTCCACTCGACCCGATTCGCCACTCATAACCGGACAAAAAGTCCACATTATTGTTTAATAAAGCATTTTTGAAGTGTTGAAAGCTACAGCACGTTATTTACACGGTTTAGAGGCAACTACGCTACAATACGCATCTTTAAAGGGACCGTGACAGCTAGGAAAATCTGAAAAAGCACAGAAATATTTTTGGAGCAAACTTTTTCTATCTGAAAAAATAGTAACGTTTATTCGGGGTTTTGGATTGCATGGTAAACGCTACAGTACGCTACAATATAAGCTACGCGGGCAGCTGTGCTTTAATACGGACTTTTAAAGGGATAGTGACAGCTAGAAAAACGCGAAAAAGTACGAAAAACAGCGTAATTGTGAGCTTTCGAGCTCTTTTATTCAAGCTGAAACTCGGTTCTAACATACATGTGAGCTTTTGAAATTCACGTTAAGGGCTACAGTGCGCTACAATACACACTACGCGGAAAGCTACGCTCCCCTATGCGCTTTTAAAGGGAAAGTGACAGCCAGAAAATATCTCAAAAATTGTCACAAATATTGTTCGGAAGCTGTTCGTGCTCAGAAATTGAAGTTAATGCATTTATCCGCACTTCTGGGTCGTAAATTAGACTCCAAGGTGGTACTTTCCGGCCTGGACGGGGGCGTCCTCGACACGGTTGGGGCACGCGCAGTACTCGGCGTCCTCGCCGACGCGTCCGAGCTCTCCCTCGGGTCCCTCGTCTCCTTCGGGGCCCTGGAAAAGTTATCTTTAGGGTGAGCATCAGCTTTTTTGAGATAGTTGCTGTTGCGCTGCCTTTAAAGGGACTGGGAAGGCTGAGAATCAACCCCCGTTGTGGGCCAGACCTCGCTAGTTGAGCGAGATGCCAAGATCTCGATTATCGACCTTTCCGGTCCCTTTAAATCCCCCGCCCCGCGACGCTACATTTACACCAAAACTCACAGCAGGTCCAGGTGGTCCCTGGGGTCCCTGGGGTCCGGCGGGTCCGGGCGATCCGCGAGGTCCATGGAGTCCGCTGGTTCCCTGGGGTCCGGGGTGTCCAGGGAGTCCAGATGGTCCCTTCGGTCCGGGCCGTCCGATCGGTCGCTGTCCATCGGCTCCCTTGTCTCCGGGAGGCCCAGAGTCTCCAGGAGGTCCGGTAGGTCCGGGAGGTCCTTGGTCTCCGGGAAGTCCGGGCTCTCCGTCGCGGGCAGGCATTCCGGAGTGACCGTCGATTCCCTTCATTCCGCGAGGACCGGGGCGGCCGAGGGCGCCTGAAAATAGGGAAAAATTATGGCTTTTTTGGGTTCATGGGTACCTTAAAGGGATCAGGACGGCTCTATCTTCACTCTTTCTCTCGCTCTCTCTATCTCTCTCACTAGCTCTCACACTCACCAGGAGGTCCAGGTGGTCCGATGGGGCAGTTGAAGCAAGAATGCGAATCGTCCTGAGGAGGCACATCATCGGCGTTGGCTCCGACCTTGCCGTCAAGTCCAGGCAGTCCGTTGGGCCCAGGGATTCCTGGTGCGCCCTTGGGGCCAGGAGGTCCAGCCGGGCAACGGTTATGAGCCTGGCAGTTACAAGTGGCGCCGGGGGAGTCGGGGGTCGACTCCTTGGTGAAGACGGGCGGCACGGCCGGGGGCTGGTTGGGCGGGATTCCGGGGGACGAGTTCGTCTCCTGAAACGGGATGGTCAGGAAGTTCAAGATTATTATTAGGTTGGAACTAAAGTTCGCGCAATATTTTTCTTTCTTTGTAATTTTCGGACCGGAAAACGGGCAAGAACCAAAATGTTTTTTGAATGAACGGATATGCAATAAAATTCTCTATTCGATGTGTGGGACGGAATCTCGTTGCTTCCCTATTAGAATTTTTTAAAGCTAGATTTAAGCGAAAATGAAAAATAGCTTCGGCCCGCCTTTACAAAAGAAAATTGGCTTCCTTTTTAGGCTAATTCGGCTTGCAGCTGATAGATATAATTTATTATTATAGTGATGATCAGTTCGTATGGTGACTTTATGGCGGTTCGGAAAGATGTCCGGGTCAAAAATTTGAAGTGCACTCGAGAGAAACGCAAAAATCTTCAAAACTACTGGGGCTAAAAATCTGTAATTTTGGTCCCACATACTCATGAACCCAATAAATAAATGCAAAGAGGGAATATTGGAATCTGGCCACTAAATTTTCAGAAAGAAATTTCCAAAGTTCGCTTGCGCGAACTTATGTTCCAACCTAATATTTTGGGATGATGGCTATACGCTTCTGGGCGTCATTCTCAAGCAGGTTCAAGGAGTTTAGAATTCGATAATAAGGGTTCACTACGTATTAATGCTAGCTTAGCTTATACGTTTCTAGGACGTCACGTCTAAGGCGTTCAGGATCGCTATTACACGCCTTAATTATAGCTATTTCGCCCCCGGTACCACTTTTTCAACAAGGTCAAGTAACCTACCGGGTATCCTCTGTCCTCGCTGCTGTCGGGGTAAGCCTGGCGCCTCGTCCTCTTGTTCGCCGAGCTCATCACGACGATGTCCTTCCACATGCCGTTGGTGTTGGCCTTGAAGCTGGCTAACTCGGAGTCGAGGAGCTCTTGCATGGAGTTGACCTCAGAGTAGATCTGGCTCATAGCCAAGAGGCAAAGGGCGAGCGTGAGCGCCGACACCGAGGAGGCCACCCATGTGGCCGAGGTCACCTTCATCCTGGAAAAGGCATGGGTAACTCATGAAATTTAAGGAAATTTCAAGTTATTAGAGCCGAAAAGTATCGAATTTGCACGGTAAAGAAAATAATTTAATGGTATAATGAAAATGATAAATTTCGCAACTCGTAATGTGGAAAATAACGGAATTTAACTGACAAAGAAATTTTTATTTGTTATACGGTTTTTCACAAAAGAAAAGTTTAATTTTTCTAAAAAGCATGAGTAAAAAAATTGAGGTATCTACAATTTTTTGAAGAGATCAAGTTCAGAATTTAAACTACAGAATCGACATTTTCACGTTTTAAATGCTGACCGTTTAGAAATGAAAGGAACAAAAGCTGAAGCTCATTCGGAAAGCTCTCCAACGTCACGGGGCTCCCTTTTGTACCGCGGCTTTTCGATCCGGGCGCGGACTTGCTTGATCCCGCCTGGGGGCTCCTCACTCACCGCAACGATTCCACCCCGATTCCACCCACCCTCATCCTCCCCAAAAACTCCCGATAGCCAATTTCGGTCCACCACTGTCTCTGTTTCACCGGATTCCTCTAGACCCGATTCCTATAATTTGGAAACTGGGCAAGATTGGGGGCGGAAGGTGGAAATTTGAGAGCAAAAACCGCTTTTTCGAAGACAAAAATTTTGCAAAAAAATGTGACAAACGCGAGCCACCCCGATTACGTCACAAGTTTGAAGATTTCCATAGCTGACATCTATAAATTTCGATAGCTAGAATTATTTTGGTTTTTCATTTGATCTACGCAGCTTTCGAAAATCCAGAAAACCTGCGTTTTAAAGAACCCGGCAAGGGATTAGTATAGCTAGGGATCTACATGCCTGTGGATTTTCTAGGGTTAGAGGCCGATTACGGTAGCCCGTCTGTATCCTTCAGCCTTTTTTTGAGATGCTGCTAGAGTACGGTAGCTTCAGGCTCCAGAAATCTGCAAATTACAAGTCGTTTGCCTGCAAGAGTTGGATTCGGCACGTTGCACCTTTTAAGATATGGATTTCCGATTTATCATGCTGCTTCGCTGCTGCGGATTCCAATTCTCAGCTTTGTGTCGTTCCTAGCTCAAAAATCGGGCTGGCAGAGATACCATTAGTACCAGATCTCAAGGCCAGCCCCGCGGCTGCTGCTTCTCTGCTTTCTTAAGAGGCGCTAAGATGATGGATAGGGGTGGCTGGGTGCCAGACAATCTTTATCATCCAAGATGACGACGACCTTATCAGTCCCCTAAACGAGGATACGATACCCCACCCCATTCCAGATCTTTGCAAAAGCGAGGAGGCGGCTGGCAGCGCGGATGACGGGCGAAACTTGGATGATGTTACACTTATCAGAGAGGTTTTGGAACTTGAGAGGATTTGGAACTTGATGGCACGTTTGCAACGCGTAGAATACCGACACCGAAAAACACTACAAACTACACGCGACAGCTAACCATCACAAATGCCAAGTCTGTCGGGATTTTAAGCCGACTGAGTATAGCATGTCTTCAGCATGGAAAATGCCGAGGGCAGAAAATCTGAATCCAGAAGTTGTCGGCATTCTGAGGTTACGCCACGAAGCCGTCGTATTATACCTGACGCCGCGTCAAAAGGTTGGAATACCGATTGTCGGTATTCACGGGATCAGGACTAGGAAAAGTCTTAAAAGCCTGGCGCATCTACAGCGTCAAAAATACCACGCCGGAAAACGCGGATGCCGACATAAGCTAGAAGTGTCGGTATTCCGGTTTTGTTTATTTTGGTTTTGGTTTCGACCCGGTTTCGGTTAGGCTTATGCTTAGGCTTAGGCTTGGGTTTAGGCCTTTTTCAATATTTCCATTACTTACAGAGTTCAGGTAAAACGCTGCTAAAACCTCCTCCCACAGCCCAGACCACCCAGGCCATAATTCTCCCTCCGGTGAGCTACGACCGCCCTCCGTTTCGTCGATCTGTCGAAAAAGCGGCGCTATTAGTGCGCATAAATCATCAGGAGAAAGGGGGATGTGGTTCCGGCTGCAAAGATAGCAAGATAAGCTTTCACACCCCCTCTGCCGACGTGACGGCCATTTTTCTTTGGCACTGGTGTCATTCCAGTTTTTGTCGTGTCGCCCCACCCCATCAAGGAAATTCATATCCACCTGGGTTGGCAGGTTGAATCAGTCGTTGGTTTAGGGCTCGAGAACAAGAACCGTGGGATACGCCACAGTACGCTACGGCACGCTACGGTACGCTACGGTACGCTTGACTGCGTGTGACTACTGATTACTGTAACAATGAAAACGGTTATTATCACCGGTGAGTTTTTACCTTATCCCTAATTTTTTTTGTGATTTTTAGGAGCCTCCTCGGGAATCGGAAAACATGTGGCCATACACTTTGCAACCAAGGTTTGTAGCCTAAGCCTAAGGCCAAGCCCAAGCCGAAAACCAAAGCAGAAGCTTATGCCTGAGCTTAAACTTAGCCAAAGCCGCGCCTAAGCATAAGCCCGAGCCTACGCCTAAGCGCAAGCAAAAACCTAAGCCTAATCCTAAGCCCAAGCCCAAGCCCAAGCAGAAGCCTAAGCCTAAGCCTGAGTCCGAGCCTGAGCTTAAGCCCAAGCCCAAGCCCAAGCCTAGGCCGAAGCCCAATCCCAAGCCCAATCCCAAGCCCCAGCCTAAGCATAAGCCGAAACCTAAGCTCAAGCCTAAGCCTAAGCCTAAACCGAAGTCTAAGCCTAAACCAAGCCAAACCTAAGCCTAAGCCTAAGCAAGCAAGAATTTAGCTTTCAGGGCTACGCCATCTCCATCACCGCTCGCTCCAAACAAAACCTGGAAGAAACGAAGAGAGCCTGCGTTGCAGCCGGGTGTCCGGAGCGTAAGGTAACGTAGCGTAACGTAGGCTTTGATGCTCCGTTTTTTTGAGATCGCCATTACTGTCGGCGACTTGACGATACCCGGAATTTGTGAGCAGATTGTAGAAAATACTATCAAGAAGCTGGGATCTATTGACGTTTTGGTAGGTTACGGTAGTTAGCCACGGCACTTCGGCTGACCCTTATTAAACCGTTTTTTTGCCATTTCAATGGTTTTAGGACGTTTGTTTGTTTTCATAGGAAAGGTAAAACTTCTAGATAAATAATGCCGGTCTTGGGGTGCCCGGCTTCATCTCTCAGTCGTCCATGGAATCTCTCGATCGGCAGCTGGACCTGAATTTAAAGAGGTTAGAATATTATAGTTACCATTGGTGCGGATTGAATGTCTGGAGCCTAGGCTAGAGCTATTACGGTGGTTCCAAACCTCAGAAAGCCCATATTTTAGCCTCCATCAACTAACAAAGCTCGCCATTCCGCATATCATCAAGGCGCGCGGGACCATCGTTAATGTGAGCAGCGCTATCTCGCAGATCCCGGTCGGTAATGAAGCATAGGGTTAAGCTTCAGCCTAGAAATAGGCCTAAGCCTAAGCCAAGCCTGAGTCTAGCATAAGCTTAACCTAAGCCTAAGCCTATACCTGCCGTTTCAGAACCCCACCGTCGCCTTCTACTGCATCTCCAAAGCGGCCCTCGACATGTACACAAAATGCTTGGCGCTGGAAATGGCGCCTCAAGGAGTGAGGGTCAATAGTATCAAGTAGGATCTTACGTCTAACGCATTGAGTGTAATCTGGATTTAGCCCTGGTTTCGTGAATACCGAATTCTTGATGCGGAACGGGTTTTGTACGGAGGAGACGAGGGATGAGGTTTGTTAGAGTGATCGGTCAAGAATTTTAGACTTCAGACGCTCGGAGCCTTCGCGCAATCACATCCGCTCGGGAGAGGAGCCGCACCGGAGGAGGTTGGTAGGGATAGAGAGACAGAAAGAGCGTGAGAGCGAGAGAGAGAGAGAGAGAGACGTATAGACGGAGAGAGATAGCAAAGGTAAATTGAGATTGCCCGTACCATCTTCTTCCTCGCCAGCCCTGCCTCCAGCTTCACCACCGGAGCTATTGTAAATGTTGATGGAGGGCTGGTGACCGGGCCCCGGTCAAAGCTTTAGGAATTTTTTTTAGGCAGTCTAATAAATTATGGATATTACAGAGCACAAATCACACTTTGAAGTCTTATAAAACAATATTTCAGGCGCTTGCAAGTACAAAACCCTCGAAAATACTGCCGAAAATGCGCTCAATAGAATTGAATTCTCAGTTTTTGGCCAAAAATCAAAAAATCTGCACCGCGCGTGTACCAAACTTGACTTGTCCTCGTGAAAATGGAGCAGTTAACCATCGGAGCATGAGCCTCAAAACCCATTAAAAACATCGCTTACCTCTTGAGGTCTGATTTTTCTAGGTTGTACCTATGGCCCTGGTTTGACTCCGTTCAGTCACAGTGGTTGCTATTTTTGATCTCGAGTTTACAAGCCTAATTTTTGAAATTTCAAGACCATTTTTCATCATATTTACTCATGAAAAGTCGGCCTTTTAAGACCGTTTCACCCTTTCCAATTTTGTGCCTTTTTCTGCCCACCCACGTTTCTTTTCCGGTCAATAGTTTGCGTACTCCGGCAGTTAACACAAGCCCAAGGTCGGCCCACTCGATGCTCTTTTCAACTCTGTGGTTTTTTCGGGGCCGCACTCCCCTCAAATAGGCTGCCCCGCTCGCTGGCCCACACCGGGACCCTCATTATTTCCAGTCGCTGAAAAATTGCTGGCTGTCCGAAATTGTTGGATCAAAAATGAAAACTGTCATCGTTACTGGTGAGTGTTAATCTATGAATTTTTGAGAAAGATTTATTTAGCTAAAAAGCCTTGAATTTAGCGGAATCTGAAGCGATTTTTTTCAGGAGCTTCTTCGGGAATCGGAAAAGGGGTTGCGATCTTTTTTTCCTCAAAGGTAAGTGAAGCCTAGGCAAAGCTGGCTATGCCGCATCTTCTGCTTAAGGCGAGCCTAATCCTAAGCCCAGGTTAAACCTAAGCCTAAGTCTGAGCCTAAGCTAAGCAGAAGCCAAACCTAGAAGACTAATCCTAAGCCTAAGCCAAGCCTAAGCCTCTTTTCAGGGCTATGCCGTCTCCATCACCGCCCGATCCAAGGAGAATCTGGAGAAAACGAAACAAGCCTGTGTAGAAGCCGGCTGTCCAGAAGAGAAGGTTGCGGAGTGTAGCGTAGTTCTTGAAAGTAAGGTGTTTTTAGGTCGTAATCACTGTTGGAGATTTGACAAAACGGGAGACGTGCGAGGAAATTATTGAAAACACTTTGAAGGCGTTGGGGGCAATTGATGTCTTGGTAAGTTTATGATAATGATCATTCCTACTCTCTCGATGTCTCTCCCTCTTTCTCGCTCTCTCTGACTTTTTCTCTCCCTCTTCGATCCAGCGAAGAACCAAATTGCCTATGTTAGGTAAACAACGCCGGATTCGGTGTAGCTGGGGCGATCTCGGATTCCTCTGTGGAATCTCTCGACAAGCAGCTGGATCTCAATTTAAAGAGGTGCGTATGACAAATACCTTTATGCGTAAAATACCGTAGGAAATGGAGAAAAATTACCTAAAAGCTTCGAATATGGAAAGTTTCGATAAAACTCGGGGCAAAGGCCATTTTAGCCTCCATCAACTTACCCAGCTCGCCATTCCGCACATCGTGAATGTCAAAGGCAGTATTGTGAATGTGAGCAGCGCCATGTCGCAAATTCCGGTCAGGTTTCAGCCTAAGCCTAAGAAGAAACCAATGCCTAGGACTACGTTTAATCCAAAGCCAAACCTAAGCGTACACCTAAGCAAAACCTGTTTTTTAGTACCCAACCGTGGCCTTCTACTGCATCTCCAAGGCCGCCCTCGACATGTATACAAAGTGTCTGGCGCTGGAGATGGCGCCAAAAGGCGTTAGGGTCAATAGTATCAAGTAAATATCTTAACGAATTCATTAAAGTCTGTAAAAATACCAAAAGATTCTTCTTCCTTCCTAATACCCATATATAATTCCTTCCATAAAGACATCTACGAAATTTAGTCCCGGCCTCGTCCACACCGAATTCCAAACCCGGAATGGTTTCTGCACGGAGGAGTCGAAGGATGAGGTATCGGAATTTAATGAAAAAATCTGATGAGGCTTTTTAGTTGATGGACGCCTTCGCCAAGTCGCATCCACTCGGAAGGGGAGCTACACCTGAAGAGGTTGGTATAAGAGAAAGAGAGAGAGAGCGAGCGAGCGAGCGAGAGAGAAAAAAAAGATGGAGAGAGCGAGAGAGAAACCTTAAAATTCAGATCGCTCGTACCATCTTCTTCTTGGCCAGCCCTGAGTCGAGCTTCACGACCGGGGCTATCATGAATGTCGATGGAGGTCTAGTGATCGGATCGCATTCGTGATTTTGAGAATGAGAATAAATGCTATTCCTGATTTTTATTCCCTATTACCGGCCACTCTATTTTCAAAAATAAGGGCAATGGAAAAAACCTTGATGAAGACCCCTGTTTGCGAGAAAAGAAAAATAAATATGATTTTCAATGCACAAACCAAACTCGCAAAAATCAAAAGTGAATTAAAATGAAAGTTCCCGAAGAAATATTGCAAAAATTCTGAAATCGACTATAAGCTACAAATCACACCTTTTTGCGTCAGCCCAAGTTACATTTAAATTTGGGCTTCAAATAGTTAAAAGCCAAAAAGTTACCAAGGGAGGAAAAAATGACAAATTCTTTTTACAAGCTTCAAGCCGCCAATCGAGACCAAAGGAGCACAAAAATTGCAAAATAAACACAAAAATAGTGCACAAAAAAGCACAAAAATATAACAGCTAGGAACATTAACCCAGAATCACAAACTGGAAATCACTTTTTACAAATTTTCTCCGCTCCAAACCACACCTTTTTGCATCATGATTCAAGCCTGAAGCCCCCTGCTAAACTTTACCGATAAACCGCTGGGTCCTAGCCGTGCTTTCTACTCGTTTTCCACCCGGAAACTGTCTGCTTTGTGCCCCACCTCCCTATTACTCCTCTCGCCCATCATGTGTTTGGTTTGTGCTCGCGGGGGTCAGGGGGAGTGGCCAGCGAGGGCACAGCGTGCAAGCTCGGAAAATAGATAAAAGGAGGGCTGACCCGAGGAATTCAATACACCCGAACACTTCCCACAAATAATTCTCAGCTGAACATGAAAGTCGCCGTGGTTACAGGTTGGTTTTTCGGACAATTTAAAAGTTGAAAAATTACCCATAATTTATCTATGAGTTTTCGGCTTCCTTTAATGTTTTACGGGTCCCGCGAGTTTTTATGAGTGGGTTTTTATAAAATTTATCTAGAACACCTTGGTTTCATTCATGCCCACAAATCTTTTTATCACGCAAAAATACACTTTCTAAGCTCTATTGCATTTGCCAAAAACTTGTCATGCGCTTACCCCAAAATTTCATAAGGGCATGATTTTATTTTCACTATTTTTGGTTTTTTTTTTGCTTTTTGTAGCTTGTAAACGCCGTATTCGGCAATATTGATGCAAACACTAGATATTACATTTTTTCCGGGTCCCGATTTGCGGTTTTTAAAGGGAACCCGCCATATCTTCGAGTTTTGCGGCTATTTTCTAAAATATGCCATTTCTAGGAGCCTCATCCGGAATTGGACGTGCTACTGCCGTCGCTTTAGCAAAAAAGGTACGCTTGGCGCTGATTTCTAATTTTAAGAAACTAGAAAGCCAAGGGATGCATCGCATACATCAACAATTTAGGGCTACGCCATCGCCATCACCGGTCGCTCCCAAGATGAGCTTGAAAAGACCAAGAAAGCCAGCACCGACGCGGGATGCCCGGCGGATAAGGTGTGAACTACTTGAACGTGCTGGAATTAGCGCTTTGTTTTAGGTCATCATCATCCAGGGCGACCTAACCGAGAGGGCCACTGCCGAGAAAATCGTTGAAGAGACCGTCAGCAAGCTGGGCGGTGTTGATGTGCTCGTGAACAACGCCGGATTCGCCATTTCCGGAATGCTGTCAACGATGCCGGTCGAGGAGTTTGATCGCCAGATGAATTTGAATGTTAGGAGGTGAGTAATTGAGCCTAAGCCTAAGCCTCAACCTTTGCCTTTGCCTCATCCTAAGCATCCGCCCAAGCCTAAGCCAAGCCCAACCCAAGCTTAAGCTTAAGCCTAAGGCTTAGCTAGGGAAGCGAAATATACAAGTCTACGTACCCTACCCTACCCTAAAACCCTAACCTAAACTCGCAATTTTCAGCCTCCACCAAATCACGCAGCTCGCTCTGCCCCACCTGCTCAAGTCGCACGGAAACATCGTCAACATCAGCAGCATTGCATCGGAGATGGCTGTAAGCTCGTATTTGGCGTCATTATCTTTGCGTTGTTCAGCACCCGGCCGCTGGGTTCTACTGCATCTCCAAGGCCGCCCTCGACATGTACACCAAGTGCATGGCTCTGGAGTTGGCACCAAAAGGAGTTCGCGTTAATAGCATCAAGTGGGTGTCTTCATTAAAACCTTAACTTAAGTCCAATTTACTCCTGAAAAGAAGGTATCGACTTTTAACGTTAAAATTATCTTGTTTAGCCCTGGCCTCATCGACACGCCCTTCCAAATTACCGCCGGTATGTGCACAACGGAGAATCGTCAAGAGGTAAAAAATGGACAGAACATTCGTTAATTTTGGTTTTAGCGTCTTGCCCCCTACATCGCCACTTATCCGGTCGGCAGGTCCGGACAGCCGGAAGAGGTCAGCATTTACACTTTCAACTAGAAAGAGAGAGAGAGAGAGAGAGAGAGAGCGAGAGAGAGAAAGATAACCGTTGGTTATTTTCAATTCCAGATCGCCCACGCCGTCGTCTTCTTGGCCTCCCCAGAATCGAGCTTCACCACCGGTGCCATCCTCCACGTCGACGGCGCCCGAAGACTGGGCACCAAGATTGAATAGTAATTTGTAAAGTGTACACTTCAATAAATATCACGCACTTTTACTGATAACCACATCGTATACGCAGGCCTCCCAACGACACCTGCGTTGAGTTGATGAGCAACGGAAGAGCGCGAGGAACGAGGAAGCGAGAAACCGATAGATGCATCTGGGCAATTTTGCAGTAGAATATGGTGGAGAGAAAAAGACTATTGAAATTTACTAAAGAAAGAAGTTTAAAGAAAAGGTGAATAACTCATGATAGGATTGGTAAGAAGTAATAGAAGGATGAAATTTCAAGTAATCCTGGGGGAGGCAGGGTTGCAAGGGCCCTGAAGCTAACGAACGAAGTTGAAAGGCGGGATGAAGAACCCAATTAAACTCGCGGGTGATCTTAAAGGGCGAGGAAAGGAAATTGAAAAATTAAAAAAATGGAGTTAGAAAGCTCGTCTATATACTGTATTCGAACAATCTTTTACAGGTACGCCTACTAAAAAATTGCCAGTAATTCACCAAGAGACATTTTTGAAGGTTTCGGTCAATTATGTATTAGAGAAATATGGATAAGTGTACGCGCCTATATGAATCGACTTCTTTTCGTGAATCTTAATGCAACCGATACCCCGTTTAAACCAAATATCAACGGTAACCAATTATTGACCAAAATGAACAGCAAAAATAAAAATCAATGATAAGCCAGAATAAGGCGGTTAAACCAGGAAAAACAAGAATATGCGAAGAGTTGGGATTCGATTTTTGAAAAATGTTTTAACTTGATTTATCAAACGAAAAAATAAAGTGGACAAAATGTAATATGCAAAAAATTGATTTAAATTTCCGTTCGCTACAAACCACAACGCGTTTTGCATCACAAACCCAGAAAAAACCCCACAAACCCTGCCTAGAGTCTACTCTTGACCTTCCAGGTGACAGAAACGGGCCCGATGTGTGCTTTTGCCTTGATTTCCGTCCAAATACTATCTGGTTTGTGCCCAAATCCCCTTTAATCCTCTGGCCGCGGCAAAATTCACAGGGGGGAGTGGCCAAGGAGGACAGAGACTGCAAACTGAGAAAATAGATAAAAGGGAGGCCAGACCGGAGTTGCAACACACACCAAAACACCTAAAACTTCCGAAGAATAATATTCCGCTAGAAATGAAGTTCGCTATCGTTACAGGTTTGTTGTGAAAGCGGACTGCCCCTTAAAAAACTATACTGTTCGTCTCTCATTCCCTCTCTATCCCTTTCTCTCTATTCCTCCCTCGCTCTCTCGCGCTCTCTCTCCCCCTCTGTCTCTCCGTCTCTCTCTCGCTCTCTCTGTCTCTCCGTCTCGCCATCTCTCTCTCTTCCCCGCTCTTTCTATCCCCTGATTCTCCAGAATGCATGCTCCCTTTGTTTCCTTCCCCACAGTTTTGTTTAGGAGCTTCATCCGGCATCGGCCGTGCTACTGCTGTTGAACTCGCCAAGAAAGTGAGTTTTTTTTTCTTGATTTTGAAGGAACTGGCAAGGCAAAATTCGGCCACCACACCCAAATTTTAGGGCTACGCCATTGCCATCACTGCCCGCTCCCAGGATGAGCTGGAGAAGACCAAGAAAGCCTGCACTGACGCGGGATGCCCTTCCGATAAGGTGCGTACTCGTTGCACTACAGCATTTCGTATTTAGGTCATCGTGATCCAGGGAGACCTCACTGAAAAGGCCACCGCCGAGAAGGTTGTGGAAGAGACCGTCGGCAAGCTGGGTGGAATTGATGTGTTGGTCAACAACGCCGGTTTTGCCATCGCCGGAATGCTGTCGGGGATGCCGGTCGAGGAGTTTGATCGCCAGATGAATTTGAATGTTAGGAGGTGAGTAGGAGATGTCTGAGTGGCAGCCTAAGCTCAAGCTCAAGCATAATGAATTCCCAAGTCAAAACCCAAGTCAACGTATTCCTCGTGAAGATCGGGTTTCGCGTTTGCAAGATAACAAAAATTACCGGAAACAGAAAGTTTTGACCAGGTTTTGGGGTTCAAAATTTCTTTATTGTGTCTTAAATTTAGTAAAAAGTAGCATAGATAGGCTTAAATGATCTACTTACAGCCTTCACCAACTGACCCAGCTGGCCCTGCCCCATCTCCTGAAGTCCCACGGAAATATCGTCAACATCAGCAGCGTTGCGTCGGAAATGACGGTAGAACTCGACAACGCCGACAATAATAAATCGCGAATTTTCAGCAACCAGCCGCAGGGTTCTATTGCGTCTCCAAGGCGGCTTTGGACATGTACACAAAATGCCTGGCTTTGGAGCTGGCACCCAAGGGCGTCAGGGTCAACAGCATCAAGTAGATGACCAAAAAGATAGATTTTTATTGAGAATTTAGTCCCGGTCTGATCGACACGGCTTTCGGGGTCAACGCCGGGATGTGTACGAAGGAGAACAGGGATGAGGTAAACTTGGAAGTCGCCTTTAAAAAATTCTTTTTAGCGAATGGCTCCTTACATCGCTGCCTATCCGATTGGCAGGGCTGGACTTCCGGAAGAGGTAGGATTGAGAGAGAGAGAGAGAGAGAGAGAGAGAGAGAGAGAAACAGAAAGAGACAGAGAGGATGAGGGAGAGCGAGTGAGAGATCGAGAGCGAGAGAGATAGATAGAGAGAGAGAGAGAGAGAGAGAGAGCGAGAGAGAGAAGGAGCTTTAACTAGTCTTTCGATTCAGATTGCCCACGCTGTCGTCTTCCTGGCCTCAACTGAATCGAGCTTCACGACTGGTGCCATTTTGCACGTTGATGGAGCTCGTCGACTCGGTACCCGGATCGGTTCATAATTTTGAAGGTATATGTAAATGTCAATAAATATTACGAATTATTTTTGTAAAAACAAGACAAATCAAGACTTTATTCATTGCACCCCATTTACACGAAGAGCTGGCGTTTTAAATCATCCCGGCTTGTTGCATCTTCTTCACTAAAATCAAAGGGTTACCTTTTAGACCTTGAGGAATTGAGAGAGAGAGAAAGCGATAGAGAGCGAGAGATATAGCGAGAGAGAGAAAGCGATAGAGAGCGAGAGAGAGAGAGAGCGAGAGAGAGAGAAAGCAATAAACTACTCACATTGATAGATCATACTTGCCGAGCTTCTCCATAGCTTCAATGTTGACTTGTCTGAAAAATCGGCAATTACATAGGAACGTCATCTAGTTGTTTTCGAATGCCCAAGCCAAAACGAACTTCCACCGCTAAAGTTCAGCGACCATGTTTCGAGTCCGAGCCCAATGAACCGGAAACCCGGTGCCCCACCCTCACCCACCCAACGTATTCGCGTATCGCTTCGGCTCCTGGCGTGTTTGGATGAATTTGGAGATGGCCCGCCTGTCCATGCGTAAGAACGGGGGCATGATGGCTACTGAAATGGGAGATATTTTGAGCTTAAGTCTCGTAAGCCTAAGGCTAACCAACAGACACTTAAACCCAAGTCTCAGTAAGCCCAAGCCCAAGCCTAAGCCTAAGCCTAAGCCCAAGCTTATATATCGTAAGGAACTCACCAAATGGCCTTAGCTCTTCCTGCTCCATCTCTTGAGCTAGTAGAAATACCGGAAGTAGCACCAGTAGAACGAAGCAGGCTTGAATTCTTCTGAAGCTCATGTTGGAAGTGTAGAATCGAAGCTGAGAACCGAAGCCGAACTCCTCGAAATCCTCGAGATACCCTGGAATTTATAGCCGTTTCGGGACTTTGGCAGGTGTTTGGGCAGGACGTCTGAATGTGGGCGGTTTCCCCGAAATCTTAGAGGTGAGGGGGGAGGTAAGCAAGTACGCAGGTAAAGGGCGCCAGCAGCGGCTTTTGGCTATTTCAGGCTAGGGAGGTATAATTTGTTTTTCAGGAATCGCTGGAGCTTGGATTTTGCAGAAGGCAGAAGGGTGGATTTCAGCTGCCAGCGATCCAGAATTTGGGTTTGCAATTCAGGATTTGTGACTGATGCGAGACGAAAATTTGCAAGGAATAAAATTGGAATTTAGTGCAGTGCAAAATTAGTAGTACAGTACTAAAAAATGGGCTACGATGCAAAATCGGGAGAAGAAGAACTGAATGAACGGAATGCCTTGAACGAGCAGTTCCACCTTTACATTAAAACTTCCAAAAGTTAAAACCCCAATAATACCGCAGCTAAATTCCGACAGCCGAAAGCTCGACAGCAGCAGTGCCGACAGCCGCAAACCCCGACCGGCAAAATGTCGACAACTGAAATACCGATCGCTCAAATCCTCGGGATTCTTGTTGTCGGTTTTCTGGCTTTCGTGATTATTTTCGATGTCGGGCTGGCGGCTGGCGGCCCTGTGAGGTCGGTATTATAGATTTCGGTATTTCGGCTATCGACACGCGATGAAAATTCTAGCTAAAAATCAAAACTAATTGTTAAAAAAGCCAAAAGGGATTTTGATGATCAAGCTGAAACAAGATGATGTAAAATTAAATATATCAGCAAAATTCCAGCCTCGACTTTCACGCTTCGAAAAGCCGCAGCCATTTTTTTCGCCCGGATTCCGGCGGCCGACAAATTTTGGCCCCACCCGAGGCCCTCCCTCGCTGGCCACACGAGTGGACTTCAGAAAAAATCGGATTCCCGTTGACGTGGTGCTAGGGGGCTCAAACGAGGCTGAATGTTTATCTTTCTCAAGTTGTGCCTCAAGTGGGAGCACCGATTCTGTGATTTTGCTGAATTTTCGGGCGTTTCTGGGCCGTTTCCTAATTTTCAGTGCAAGATTTTGAGCATGAACATGCGCTAAGATTATTGAGCAGCTAGCTGCCGGTGGGAAATAAGCTTTCTAGACGAGAAAGCCTGGGTAACACGACATCCAAATTGCCACCATCTTGAGCATCTAATCCTTGACATGAGCACGAGCTCGTGATGTTTCTCACCAAGTTGAAGCGGAGTACAACCTTAGGTCGTTAAGGCAAAGAAAACGCGAAATCTCTTAATTTCATTGCTGTTCCACTGCATGAGCACGAGATCATGGTGTTGATCAGGGTCTCCTAGCAGTTCAACTAACTCCAGTTTTCTGCAACATTTGCTCAATTGGATTCGGAATTGGATTGAAAATTCGGAACACACCCGGTCCTTGTGACTCCTCTTTTTCATGCAGCTTCCTCCTGGGAATCCCAAATTGCACCTGTCGGCCTCCCCGAATGAGCAGTTCTGCTTTGCGCAGCCCAAAATATCCAGCTGCGTCAGGAATCCGGGTCCAAATTTAGAATAGACATTTGCGAAAATTAGACGATTTATTGTGCAACGTTGTGTGCAGAATCCATAAATACCCGTGCAGCTGAATTGGATCTAAAAGACATCAAAACCCAAATTGTTAAAATGGGATGGCTTCAACGCGGGGGAGTGGGAATCCGAGGAGGATGTAGTCGAAAAAGAACAGGGCCATGAAGCGACGCATCAGGGCTGGGCTGTGACTGTAAAAAATATTGTAAATGCGGAGCGAAAGAGAGAAAGAGAGAGAGAGAGATAGAGAGAGCGAGAGAGAGAGAGAGAATGAGAAAGAAGGAGACAAAGATAAAGATAAAGAGAAAGAGAGAGAGGGCGAGATAGACCAAAAAGTGAGAGTGAGAGCGAGAGGGTTCTATCTCAAACTCCAAAAACTGACGTCAACTCCCGCTCGGCTCGTGTCCGCTTCTCGTTGCCAAGAGTTGAGTGGATCGAGCGCCCGCCCTTGAGTTGCTCCTCAATCTGAACAAAGAACAAGTTGTCACTTTCAAGCTGCGTCGTTTTAATTGGGTCCTCTAACGAAATCTCGAGGGAATCTGATATTGAAAATTGAATTTGAAAAATTGAAACACCAGAATTTTTTCAGGTTTTCAAAGCAGTGAAACTTACATGATTAAAATACATGTAAGTAGGATGAAAAACTCACAAAATCGATTTCCTCCGCTGAGACCCCGACCTGCTTGAAGAGGGCAGACATCTGGGCGGCGATACCGTCAGTGTCGGAGCTGGTGTATTTCAGCAGCTGGTAGTCGTTGAGGTATCGATCGAATTTGCATTGCCTAAAGCAATCATAGGTAAGATGATGCTTGATAGCTATCTTTTCCAACGAATACTCACCACGATTGGGGCAAGAAGTGTAGATTGACGTGTTCTTCTACCGAGTACCCGCGATGCCCAAGCCGAAAGTCGCCGGTACGCACCGTCTCTCGTCCATTTTCATCCAGCATCCCCAGCAGGCAGGCTGCATCTTTGCACTCCCCGCATCGTTCTAGTTCCCTAAAAGGTGGTTTAAATTGGTTTAAAGCTTTGATTGAAATCGTGAACGCCCTGAAGTTGATGCGTGAAAAATGCAGTTTTTTGGAGAGGCGCTACAAATTTGATAATAGGTAACAGTATCAAAATCCGAACTCCTGGAAGTGGACGCATCTTACAAGCTAGTTTTCGACCAAAAAAGGTGGTACCACAGTGAAAATTTCGTCAGAAGTCTGAACTCCTTGAATTTGATGGAACCATACGAAGCTCTTCTTACACACGATTGCAGCTGCTGAACTCACGTGCACTGGTTGATCAGCCCCGACAGGAAACGCTCCATCGGCTCCCTGACCAGCGCGAAGTTGTTCAGCTTACTGAAGCGGTCGCCGAGGAGATTCTCGACATCGCGCAGCACCCAGAACTCGTTCTTCCCGATGCACGACCTGAAGATGAACAGCTTAATTTTTTCTCTCTCACTCTCTCTCTCTCTCTCTCTCTCTCTCTCTCTCTCTCTCTCTCCCTCGCTCTCCTACCGATTGCTATTCCATTGATTCCGGAAGTTGCTGGCGTCCCTAATCAGCGTCGAGTCAAAGAGGTAGCACATAATAGCCGTCAACACCGTCGACATGTTTTTGTAGATCGCGCACGCGTTTAGCTTGTACTGCTTGGAGACCTGGGATTCAATTATTTCACTTGATTTCACTACAAACTTACCCGAAATTTCGCGCCCATATCAAAGAACGGGGCTTGGAGGAGACAGTCGTCGGCCGAGGGGCAGATCCAGTAGACGATCTGCGTGGCGCTGAACAAGTTTTTCGAGCCCGAGGAGGTCGGAAAAGTCATACCGTTTTAGGTCTTCATCGGAGATCCGGGAAATCGCCAGTTGAAACGTTTCCACGTGTTTCGCCTTGATGTCGACACGCTCCCGGACGGTTTTCTAAAAACTGATTTTTTTTTCACGTGGGCATTTTGCTTTTTCATTTTTTTTTTAGTCATATCAAACCTAACAACAAAATATCAAACCATTTTTTATACGATTTAAGACGGTTTTCAGATATCAAAATTACATAAAAAAATTCAAAATCTTTGAAAAAATATGATCCTTGGTACAAAATTTAGATAGTTTTCTTGCCCTTCTAGCCATCGAAAGCCACTAAAAACACAATAAAAACATATTTATAACGTTTTTAACGTATTACAAAGATGTAGCAAATAGGCCGAAACATCCCCCGCTAGCAGTCCAGTACCGTAACTTGATTTATTTTATCACGAAAATATGCCACGAAATTTGCCTAATATACGCGATACAGATGATAATATAAAACCTAAATAATATTTTAAATAAAATAACAAAAATTAATACGCCACCAACCTCAAACAATATCGCCGCATCCGTGCCATTCCGGTTCCGATAGCCAGCCGGCCACCAAAGCACCAGCCCCAAGATCCCAACCGCAATCAACAGCGCCCAGAGTAATGCCCGGTGATTACGGTAGAGCATCGGATAGCGCAGCGCTTTCAGCATTTTCTAAAGGTGAGCATGAGCGAGCGTGAGGATGAGCGGGTATCCCCTCCCTCCACCCAGGTCAATCTCCCCCAGGATCTATGCTAATGGCGACGATGATGGCGGAGATGAGGGGACCAGATTTTGCGTCTCCGCCTTTTCGGAAGAGCTCCGTCCCGTCGTGCCGGAAATCGAGTCCAGGCCGGTTTTTATGAATTTTTATGGCGCTTCCGGGTGTCGGAGGAAAAGCTGGGGCAGAAAAAAAAACACAAAAAATTTAATTATGCCAAAGCCTAGGCTGCTGTCTGCTTAAGCTGCAGTACTGGCTTTTTATCGGCACTTCTATAAAATGCTAGAAAAAAATACACACTTTTTTTTGTATTTTATTTATTAACAAGTAGGCCAAAAGAAACAGTTTTACTTCACCACGCGAAGATGCCCCCGCTAACAGTACAGTACCGCTTACGACAAGCGTAGTTAAAGTTAGCACACGCCAAAGCCTAAGCCTATGCCTAACCCTAAACCTTAGCTTAAGCCTAAGCCTAAAAACCTCCACGCCCAGATCCAAGCTTAAGGGTAATTCTAACAAACCTAAACCTAAGCCTACACCCAAAAGCCTAGCGCCAAGTCTGAGCCTAACTTTTCAAGCGTAATCTGGAGTAGAACACGTACCAACTCCCGGAAGAACAGCTCCAAATTGACGGCCATGATGCTGATGTAGCTAACCAAATATTTGTGATTTTTGGTGCAAAAACGGTAGGACGGAATTTGTCTTGCTTTTTGAAAGCTAAATCCGGGCTTTCCTGCGTTGTGCATGGAACAGACATGCCATCCACGTTGCCCCACGTTTGATTAAGCTATTCCCGATGGAATATTGGGTTTTTGAGGCCGATTCAGTGGTCACCGCTTTTTGTCGATTTTCGGCTTTTTTTTGTTGGTGGTGGTGGTTGATCTTCTGTAAGAGCAGAGAGATATACAAAAAACACTAAAGGAAAAAAGTAGTACAAGCTTGAGTACAAAATGCAATAAATATGGTTTTCGACCAAAGATGGCCGTTTTTGATCAAAATTTCGATTTTTTGAAAAGTTTTGAAATGGCCGTTTTCTGACTGTAATATAATTTATTTTGTTTAAATAATTGTTAAAATACTTCCTATTAAGTTACAAGGCATTTCCAGAATACAAAAATTGTCTTCCCCTCCCCCGATAATGCGAAAGAATCAAGTTTTCCCCTGATCCTTTTTTACGCTAGGTGAGAATAGGCGGGGGAAGGGGCATCTGTAGATTACCCTCCTCTGTTAGTTTGTTTATATTTCTCTTGGCTTCTCTCTCTCTCTCTCTCTCACTCTACACCTATCTCGTCCTCTCTAACTTTTCTCGTTTTTATATTCCGTTTCACAACCCGTGGCAGTAACCCCAATTTTTCGTCACCTTATCTTTCTTTCTTATCAATAAGAGAACGCAGATGCGAAAAATGTACGCACAGATACGTAGTTACACGGGGGCAGATGGGGGTTGAAGGGGGCTGTCTGCCCCCAATCAATAACCCCCCTCCACCCCCCTTTGCCTCCCACACTAACCTCACTCATTCCTCCCGCCAAAACAAACCACCTCCCCGATCTCGCATTTGCGCCTTTTTCTCACGTTTTTATTGGTTTCCCTTGTTTTTTTATTAATTTGCTGACTTTCTTTATTCAAATCGGACTCTTATAATACAACCCTAAACTCATAAAACGATTGTAAATAGTAGTAGCGTATCTTTCTCTCTCTCTCTCTTTTCTCTCTCTCTCTTTTCTCTCTCTCTCTTTTCTCTCTCTCTCTTTTCTCTCTCTCTCTCTCTCTCTCTCTCTCTCTCTCTCTCTCTCTCTCTCTCTCTCTCTCTCTCTCTCTCTCTCTCTCTCTCTCTCTCTCTCTCTCTCTCTCTTTTTCTCTCTCTCTCTCTTAACATGCAGTCATTGATGGAAAAACAGAAGGTGTTTCCCTGCTAACCACCCCCCCGCTACCAGTTCAGTACCAGTCTCTCTTGGTTTTCCCCGTTAGAAATAGTTTAAGTTTAGACAATGCACACGGAAAATGCACATGTACACCATGACGGCCACCGCTGCAAACACCAGGAGCTGAAGCCGCAGGCCGTCGAGATGCTCATCGATTTGCTGATCGAGAACTGGGAAGTCTATCGGCAGGTAAGGCTTTTTAATATTATCTTTATAAAAGAAGTTTAATCCGACGGTTTTATAGTTTGTACTTATTTTTTTGCACATTTTTATAACTTTTTAACAAAACTTTAACACCCCCAGGTGCCGCCACCCGGTCAGCGCAGCTACAAGAAGCGGATGTGGGCCGAGTGGGCGCAGCAGATCTCGGATTTTGGCGTGCCGAGGGATCCGTTGCAGGTAATCAGGTGTCTTTTGCTAGTAGTTAAGGAGAGAATTAAAAATAAATGTGTTTTTTGAAGAACTGAGTTGTTAGCAGGGGCCGAGGGATTTCTTGAGCGAGGGGGAAACAAGTTTTTGTTTTTCTGCCAGACTTGCTTGTTCTTTTTATATTATGTGTCTTTATAGCGTTTATATTTAGTAGTGTTTGATTGTTCAAAAGTTATAAAAAAAAATATTTTTAAATTTTTTGAAAATCCGAACGCGAAAATTTTGATCTTTTTCCGGCCATTTTTCATACATTTTGACCAAACAGCAGAAATTTCGTAAATTTTTATTATTGTCTATAGACTATTTTTATCTAAATACTACATTGAATTGTGAAAATTCTAAAATTTTGATCTTTTGTAGCGATTTTTCATAGCTTTTTGGCCAGAAGTCGGAAATTTTCGAAAATTTCTATGATTCTTTATAAACTATTTATATCGAAAAACTACGTCGAATGCTATGAAAATGATGAATATTTTGTTATAAGGCCGTATGGAATTACTAGGGAAAGTTTTCCACCCCCCCGCTAACAATCAAGGTCCAGATCGTCTTAGATATTGCACATTTAATGCCTCAAAAAAACGTTAATTGGAATTCGAGAGGGAATGCGCACTTTGTAGTGCGTATTTAATACAGAAGCTAACTTTCCGCTTCTCCAGATTAAGCAAAAGATCCACGGCGAGCTGCGGATGGTGCGCGAGCAGCTGATGAAGGAGCAAAAGTGGCGCGCGCAAGGCCTCGTGTTCGCCCCCTACACCAGTCCGCGCGTCCACCGCCAGAAGCTATACGACTTTTTCGTCACGAGGAACATTGAGGAGTTGAAGCCGCCGGAGCGAGGTAGAACTGGCTTTTATTTGATTATTATTGAGCGCCAAGTTAATCCCACCCCGCTAAAAGCAAAGCTCCGCGATTTTTATCGTACTTTTAACTTTTTTCGCTCTAGATGAGAACCAGCTCGACGTGGCCGCCGATAGTGTACCCTCGCCATCTCCCGGTTCTATGAACTACTTTGAGGACGTTAAAAATGTGCCGTCGATTAATGATTTCTTGATGAATGAATGTAAGTGAGGGATATTTCTTGTTTTCTCTCTCTCGCTCACTCTCTCTCACTTTATTTCTCTCTCACTCGATGCCTCTCTTCTCTCCCTCCCTCTCTTTCTCTCGCACTCTCTCTCGCATGCACAAAAGGAAAAGAATCACATTAGATGTCGACAGTCCAGGTCCCGCGGAGCCGCAACATTTCGGCACCAATGGCAAGAAGCGCAAGGCCAACGATTTCGACGAGTCCTCGATTGATAACTATCAGACCAGTGAGTTCTTCCAGCTCTTTTCCGCATGAGCGAGGGAAAGTAAGAAAGAGAGAGAGAGAGAGAAAGAGAGAGAGAGAGAGAGAGAGAGAGAGAGAGAGAGAGAGAGAGAGAGAGAGAGAGAGAGAGAGAGAGAGAGAGAGAGAGAGAGAGAGAGAGAGAGAGAGAGAGAGAGAGAGAGAGAGAGAGAGAGAGAGAGAGAGAGAGAGAGAGAGAGAGAGGGTGGGATAGCGAGCGCGAAAGATAGTAAAAAAATTCAACGGTTTAATTTGCCCTTCAGATGCCGCGCAAGGGGCCCTCGACGACCTGCGGCGCATGGTGTTAGAGGAAAAGCTGCGCGTACAGCGTCTGAAGGCCCGGAAGCTCGAGTTGGAGATCGAGAACGCCACCAAGCAGGGCTTTCTCATCGATCGGCAGCTTGACGCGCAGCGCGGCATCAATCGATAAGCAAGATTTAAGCCTAAGCGAATTCCCTCTTGGTTTAACAGTGCGGGTAGCTTTTCATTTTTTTTACTTATGGCTTGCTTTAATAAATCGTTGTTTTAAAAATTTAAACTGCACCAAATCTTCGTTAAACCTTACTCGAGAAATTCGGTTAGGCTTAGGCCTGGGCAAGCTTAAGCTTAGGCTTAGGCTTGGGCATGGGCTTAGGCTTAGGCTTACATAATGTTAGATTTGCAAAGCGCTATACCTCCTTGACGTCTTTACATTGGAAGATAAGCCACATTTGAGTGCATCACCGCTAAAAAGAAAGAATGATTCATGATTCATGTCCCCACATGAAGTCGAAGAAACGTTAAAATGTTTGCGAAGAACGATGAGGGCAAAGATAAGGCGAGAAAAAGCTCTTCCGGCTCGACCATCCCCGCCTGCACCCTTTGGTTTCCATTGCTGGAAGGCGTGCCAAAAAGCTCTGAGCTTTTTCTACTGCCAAAAAAGTTCATCTACAGCAAAATGGCCGAGTTCTGGCAGTGCTGCTGTTTGATATTCTCACCGGTTTGTGTTTATTTTTACGTCTCAGCTTCTCATAAAATTATCAGCTTCCGGTTGCAGGCCTGAATTTGATCTTTTCAAAAAAAAACCCGCAAGAATTATGATACTTATAAAAAATTAAAGAGACAGAGACAATTTTTGGAATGAGACTCAATTTTAGCCTATGACCGTAGCCCTGGCGACCGGTGACGGCAAGAAGATGTGCATTGCCACGCTGCTCACGATGCTCTTCTACATCCCGGGGCTTATTTATGCCATTAATGTACGAAAAACTTACTTTTTATATTGCTTTTTGTAATCCATCCAAGTCATGTTAATAGGCGATTTTCGAAAGAAAAGCTAAATTAGATTTTCCCATTTTCTTTGAATTTTGGAATTTCGAAGTTTGGAAAGTTTGGAAAGTTTCTTAAGTGACTAAACGCGACAGATGACGTACTATTTTCCTAATTTTACTTTTAATTAGCCTTGAAATTAGGCTTGCATTCTAAGCCTAAGCCTAAACTTCAGTCTAAGCCTAAGCCTAAGCCTAAGCCTAAGCCTAAGCCTAAGCCTAAGCCTAAGCCTAAGCCTAAGCCTAAGCCTAAGCCTAAGCCTAAGCCTAAGCCTAAGCCTAAGCCTAAGCCTAAGCCTAAGCCTAAGCCTAAGCCTAGCCTAAGCCTAAGCCTAAGCCTAAGCCCTAAGCCTAAGCCTAAGCCTAAGCCTAAGCCTAAGCCTAAGCCTAAGCCTAAGCCTAAGCCTAAGCCTAAGCCTAAGCCTGCCTAAGCCTAAGCCTAAGCCTAAGCCTAAGCCTAAGCCTAAGCCTAAGCCTAAGCCTAAGCCTAAGCCTGCCCAAGCCTAAGCCTAAGCCTAAGCCTAAGCCTAAGCCTAAGCCTAAGCCTAAGCCTAAGCCTAAGCCTAAGCCTGAGCCTAAGCCTAAGCCTAAGCCTAAGCCTAAGCCTAAGCCTAAGCCTAAGCCTAAGCCTAAACCTAAGCCTAACCTAAGCCTAAGCCTAACAAGGGAAGTGCACGACCGGCCCACGAGAAATTGACACGAGACATAGTGGATCTGATAGAATCGGACACGGGGATTCCGAATCTGTAATCAGAATTTGCTAAATAAAACGGAGAAAAAAGTTATGAAGCTTCAAAGTTGGCAAAATCGCCCAAAATCGGACTTTTATGGGCCTGTAAAGGCCCAGGGAATGGAAATTTGCCACAACCCATTAGTGCATCTTGTTCAGCAGAAAAAGCGCTTTCGAATGAGCTATTTTACTTCAAGTTTACGATGATTTCGCGAAAATCTCTTCTATGAACTTGACAGGCCACACCCTTGCCCGTCATACCAAAAAAAACTTTTTCAGTGAATTGTTTGCAAATCCTACGTATTACAGCTCATTTGAAAGCGCTTTTTCTGCTGAACAAGCTGCAGCAATTATCTTCTCCTCAATTCCGTTCCCCCGGTTGTTACGGGCCCTTAAAGGTACGGTTTTTGGCGATTTTGCCAACTTTGAAGCTTCATAACTTTTTTCTCCGTTTTATTTAGCAAATTCTGATTATAGATTCGGAATCCCCCTGTCCGATTTTATCAGATCCACCATGTCTGGAGTCGATTTCTCGTGGGCCGGTCGTGCACTTCCCTTGTAAGCCTAAGCCTAAGCCTAAGCCTAACCTAAGCCTAAGCCTAAGCCTAAGCCTAAGCACGTGTTTCGTCTGTCTTGTCGAAATAGCTAGATACAGTTCCTAGAGCTTTTATTTACTACTTTTATCTTTCTATTTCATTCCTCTCCAATCATACCTTTTCCAGCAAATGAACGAAGGTCGATGATCGAGGTGAGAAGGAGAGAGAGCGACTCGGATAAACATGTTTTTGCTAAATGATATCGACCTTCCGCAGAACCGCCTCGACGAAAAATACGATTTCAGTTCCACCAAGTTTACCGTTTAAATCCCCCGCCATCACCACCCATTTCACTACAATATGTCGCTAATCTTTTATTTTCCCCTATTTTTGGCATTGCTTTTCGTTGGTGAGTTGTTTTGAATAAAGCGTTGGTGTTACAAAAAGACTGTATGCCTGATTTTTGTTCTACACGTTAAAAATCAGCGGAAATTGCATCGCATCAAAATACACTATTTTTTGAGACGGTGAAGTTTCTAACGCTGTTTTTTAATGACGTCAGTTGACAATTTGCATAAAATTAAGAGGCTGAAAAGTGTTAAAACTGACTGAAGGATACGGTATATGACATTGTCTTCATGATTTGATAAGTTGCAGGCCTCGTCGAAGGCTTTTCGAAGCAACTTGCCCCGGGAAGCTCCTATCATCGACGATTCATGGATGAGCCCAATCGACTTTTTAATGATATTTTCCCTACGCTTGAATAAATTATTATAATTTTTATTTGACATAATAAGCGCATTAATAGCATCAACTGAGCGCGCTCTCAATCTCTCACGACCTCACGCTCTATCACTATCTCACGCTCTCTTTCTTAATCTCTCTCCTTCGCTTTCGCACTGTCTCTCTCTTCTGGATATCTCTATCTCTTGCTATCTCGTTTTTTTCGTTCTGTCGATATCCCTCGCTGTCTCTCGCTATGCGTAGCTCCTTGTCATTCTCACTATCCATATCTCTCTCTCTCTCTCTCTCTCTCTCTCTCTCTCTCTTCAAAAACAACTACCAGAGATCCAAAACGCTTTCCACATTATGTTGACTGTTTTCCGAGAATCTTCCTGGAACCAGTTCTCAATGCCGCCATCAGCAAGACACGGCAGGCGTTGACCCAGCCCATCGGCTCACCTTGACCATTTCTCTCTCTCGCTCGCTCTCTCCCTCTCTCTCTCTCTCTCTCTCTCTCTCTCTCTCTCTCGCATCTCTCTTTCTCTCGGGCTTTAACTTGACCAGACCACAGTTTGTGCAGCTACCTGGGCTGGTTCATTCAATTAGCGGCTAAAAACGCCTCGAGAGTACTGTCCAATCCGATGGACACTACCGAATCGGGAACTTGCCAACGGGATTCCCGGCTTGTATATAAGCACCCAATGGCTCGAGCTCGAGGCATATTTGCTACATGAAAACGTTGTATTGGGTACTCGTGCTATTTTGTGGATGTCTATTGGATGGTTGTGTATCGGTTAAGGGTAAGCTTTATAAAAATTACTGATGACGAAAAAGTCTGTATTTTACGGCGTTTTTGAAGCGTTAAATATTGCGATTTTGAATAAAGCTTTAAAAGTCAATGTTGTATTTTTAGAGCTTACCAGCGCTGACCCCCCGCTCCGCGGGGGTTCAGCGCTGGCCCTCCCGGGGGGTAATAAATCAACATCCCATACACCGAAATCCCGCAACGCCCCGGCTCCCGGACCCGTCCGAACCGGTCCTGGGGGTCCCGCAGCGATCCGGTCGGACGGGCGGACGGACGGGCGGACGGACGGGCGCACGGACATTAGAAATCACTTATATATAAATTTCTAATGTCCGTGCGCCCGTCCGTCCGCCCGCCCGCCCGCCCGCCCGTCCGACCGGATCGCTGCGGGACCCCAGGACCGGTTCGGACGGGTCCGGGAGCCGGGGCGTTTCGGGATTTCGGGATTTCGGTGTATGGGATTCCCCCCGGGAGGGCCAGCGCTGAACCCCCGCGGAGCGGGGGGTCAGCGCTGGTTTTGTTATAAACTTGTTTATATATACTCTGAATTAGCTATTCGTTTGTCTTTGTAAAAAAAGGTATTTTTGAAAATTCTTTAAGTTAAAAAGCTTAAAATAGATTTACACAATTTTACAATAAATGAATAAAAGCCAACAAACAATTTTACAAGGAATGCAAAAATCCCCTGTCTATTTGTACAACTTCATTGCAGCAAATTCAACAAGTAAAGCTTCGCCGACGTCTTCGAACAGTGCAATTAGAATCGAAAAGTTGCGAGAAGAAAACATCAAGAAATTGAACATCACCGAAGTAAGAAAATGATTTTGATTAAAGGGTTGCGAAAGCGTAAAAGTTTACCCCTTCTAATCACTAGGTCCCGACGGCGCCACAGCTCTCAGACTTTTTTAGAAAGCCGGTCACGAACTCTTCCAATACTGGAGTGATCAAGGATTTTCGGCCCTGTTTGCGACGCTGGCTGAGCAAAAGTGAGAATCTTGAAAATCACAAAAATCTAAACTTTTAGGCTAAATGACCTAAGCAAAAAGGAGCGCTCGCTCCACCACCAGTGCAGCAAAAAAGCACGCTCCGTGGAGGCTCATGCTAAATGTGTTGCAACGTTGCTCAATCGGCATCAGAAGATTTTGAAGAAGAGGGCGGAGAGAGAAAGGAAGAAGGTAAGCAGCTCGTTCTCACGCACGATCTCTCTCTCTCTCTCTCTCTCTCTCTCTCTCTCTCTGAATACCTATATTTTTTCAGAAATTGAAGGAATCTGATCCTCAAGCTGCAGCTCGAAACATTTTGCCTCCCATCGTGCTCACAGAAAAAGAACTATTTGGAACCACAACGACGACCTCAAGCAGTACAGCTTCTGTTACTGCTACTACCACTACGACGAGTAGCTCTACTGGCTTTGTCGTCAAGCCAAAAAAGAAGAATTTGCAATCCAAGATTTACACCATAAAGCGCAACAACTTGAAGACGAGAAAAATTGTTGCTCGATACAGGTCTGACATCATTGTTTTTGTAATTTTAATCATTATAGAGAAGAGACTACCCGGTTTCAATTTTTATTTTTACTTAAAGGGCTATTTTGCATAAGATTAACGATGATAAAGTAATCCTCTCGCCCATCTGTCTCTCTCCTATCATTGGAACACCAATGTCACTGACCCCACTTATCCTATCGTAAGTGTTTTGGGTCGGATTTCGGTATTCTCAGTGAAAGCTGAAAATTCTATAACCAATCCGTAGTGATTTTTGTGTTTAAAAGCAACGTGAAGGCACAGATACCGTTTGAGAAGCCCTTGAAACGAGTACCCTTCAGCCCCTTTGTTCTCTCGCCCATCATCCTGTCCCCTTCGTACGTCGGTGGCCTCTTCCTCTCTCCATCAGCCCTCTCGCCGGGTATCCTCTCCAACGTAAGCTACCCCTGTCTCTTTAAATGCAAATTTTCTAGGGAGCCATCTTCACCTCCGTGCTCTCCCCTTCTGTACTCAGCTGAGAAATGATTTAGAACGCATCTAGGACACCGAAAAAAATTGAGTTAAATATTTATCCAATTTTTTCTCGTCGGCCCATTCGACTCAGCAACTGAAAAAAAAACAACATTAATACTGTGATTTAAATAAGAATTATTATGGCCACGTTAAAAAGTAGCAAAATGCGTCCTGTAGTTCTGACAAACGTCAATTAAAAAACCTACAATCCGCAAGTAGACGAGCAACGGTTGGTCATCAAGGTGGTGTAAACGGTACTGGTGCAGAGGGCTTTCTGAAAAATCTCCGTTCGCTCTCTCTCTCTTCCTCTCTCTATCGCTCTCTCGTCCGTCCTCCTTAGCCTGCAACTTACTATGCACGCGCAATTGGTCGCGGTGTCCTTGCAATCCGTCACTGCTTGAATTTCAGTGATAAGAGCGACGATAAAACATAGAAATATCAGGAAACGCATAGGATTTGGATTAAATGAATTTTGCTAAGAAATTCGTGGCAGCAGAAGGAGTAATAATTCGATGGCAAACCGGGGTTATATAGGAACGCGATAACTTGTTGATCCAGCTGGGGCATCGCGCGTGTTCAACCCGAATCGTGGCGTGTTCGCAAATAGGCGCATGTCGTTGCAGAATTTGGCTCGGTGTTCGATGTATGTAATTTTGATGAAGATCTTGTTGTTTTAGACGATGGCTTCTTCGCTTTCACTCTTTCTCTCCAGCTCTCTCTAGCTCTCGCGCTCACTCTCTCTCTCTCTCTCTCTCTCTCTCTCTGACTTTCTCTGTATCTCTATCATCATGTCTACCATCGAATCCACGAAGAGATACAATTTATTCCATGAGGTCACTGGGTTTTGTACCACGTGTTCAGCACCGTGCCGTTTCGCGTCCACTGGATCAGCCCGCAGGTGGCCTTCCCCTCGCTGTCCCACATCTCCAGCTCGTCGCACCGTTCGCCTTCTGAATCGAGAGATTTGGACCCAATCTCTCTCTCTCTCTCTCTCTCTCTCTCTCTCTCCCTCCCTCTCTTTCTCTCTCCCCTCTCTCTCGTTTTCTCTCACCTATCAACGAATTTCCCACAGCTTTCCGATCCCGATGGTTGATTGAGCAGTGCAGTTGGCCACATCTGGAATTAAATTTTATTTCTGGCTGGTTCTCACTCTTTCGTGTTCTCTGTTCCGTTCACTTGGTCTCTCTCTCACTGTCTCTCTCTCCCTACGCCTCTTTTTACGACCAACCTGCCAACAGAAGAATCGTATCTACAATAAATGTTATAGCCATTTTCAGCCTCCATCCAGCGACCGCTCCACGTACAGTCGACCGGGTCGCTTCTGAAAATTATCTTCTTTTTTTTTTGCTTTTCGCTTTTGAAGTTAAAGAGATCGAGAGCAATCAAGATAGAGAGCAAGAGCGAGACAGTGAGAGAGAGAGTGAGTAAGAGAAAGAAACTCACTTGCAACAAAACTTCTTTGTCATCCCCAGTCCGAAAAATACAGAACACGGCTGCCCAAAAGAGGCATCCGGAATACACCATCGGCCACTGTCATCTGGACACCGGCCGCTGGACTAAAATGGTGATTTTTAGGTTGTTACGCCAGCTTTTGGAGATTTTCAAGCGTTGCGTGTTGCCTGACGTAGTTGGCGCTGAGAGGCAGTTTTTGCAAAGGGTTTCTTTTTGCTGGAATTCCTAAAAGTTCTAAGAGTCTAAGAGTTGCGTGTCGCGTTAGCACACTTGGCTTTTTTGTAACTAGTGAAAAAATTCGAGTTCTACACACCTCCCGAATAAAATCATAATCCGTGGGGCAGGTTTCCACACAAAACGGCGCCGTACCAAACCATCGGCAACCACCTCGATCTTCTGAGTATCCGTTTGGCGAGGGCGGATTCCATCTGAATCGAAAGGGGGATAGTCTCGACAAATTGCAAAGAAAGCTTACCCAGCAAAATCTGCCAGCGCATCCGCTGTCACACCGATGACTCCATCCAACACGGAGTCTGGCACTTTCCAATCTTTTGGCAAGTTTTCTCTAAAAACTCGGTTAAACCTCGACGTCGTCGCTTTTAAAGAAAGTGTAAAATTTGGCAATCGACCCCTTCGAGCAACTGGGTCTCGACAACTACGCAACGCTGTTTAACCTGTTTATTGACTTTTTTCGACGATCGCAACTTGTTACTAACGGCATTTTTTGGTTATCGACGCTCGATCAGCCTTAGAAGAGCTGCTTGCAGGATTTTCTAGCGCCGTTATGCCATTGAAATTTGCGCTAACGTAATCAGGTATCATAACGTACCTCAACGAATCAGCAAATGGTGGTGCTGAATTTAGTAGTGAATTTTGGAGTTGATCACCCAAAACATTGGCTATCCAGGGCTCTGGGGAAGCTCTTGAGAGATGTAGTAATGAAAGGAAAAGGAGGTCGAGCATCGTAAAAATAGCCAGGATAGCTGGTGCAGAGGAGCGTTGCGTAATTGCACGTCGCAGGGCTTGGTAAAAAACCTGAAAAAATTGAGATACTTTGAAGCTCGAAATTTCGGAAGAAAGAAAATCAAACGCTGGTTTTTGAAAAATTGCAAAGCACAATTTTAATCGTTTTAGAAGTGTTAAAAACGTTAAAAATCGTTATTTTCACAATTGTAATATGAACATGTACAGAAAAGGAAGAATGATTGATAGTAGGATCAGAACTTCCGGCTTAATCTTTTTTGGTCATTGATTGGTATGCTCTGAAAGCAAAAACCTAACATTTCATCCAAATTGACTAAATAATAATGAACTAACAATTTCTTGCAGTACGAACATAAAAATTACAAAATTAATCACTCATTAAAATAAATCCATAACCTTCTGGTGTAAAGTCGTACTTCAAAGCTAGGAATGCAAAAGTTTCAGCAACCAATCAGCCCGATATCCCCCTCGAAATCCATCGCCTGCGCCCATTGATGGGCGATACGCGAGAACCGCATTGTTTGTTCGCAGCAGCGTTGTGTAGCCGTAGGGGCCCCGATCACGGACCGATATCCACCCCCCATGAAGCGGACACTTCTTTCGGGGGTCGCGTGAACGAAAAACGAGAGAACAAACGATCAGCCGGGGAGCTTTGAGGCTTCATCATCCTTTTTCAGGTCACATTTGAGCACTAATGGGAGGGGAAGGCACTTGAGCGGAGTTTGGGCGTACTGGAACGTACTCCGTGAGGTATAGCGAACTCTGTACCTCGTCCAAGTAAATCTAAAAATTTAATTGATTTTTTTAGTTTAAATGGAAGAGTTGTGGCTAGGAAAGCTTTGAAATATTGGCTGAAAAATTGCTCGCAAAAACTCGAGCTCATTTTAAGCCTTTTTGAGCAGGACTGTGCATCTATTTTTTAAACTAAACCGGCTTCTCTGCACCTTTAAAATTTATCGCTACCACCAGAAATGCTGGTTGGCGAGATCTTGCTGAACTGCTTGAGCGAGAGCGAGAGAGATGGAGAGAGACAGACAGAGAGAGACAGGTAGTGAGAGAGAGGAAGACAGTTAGTGGGAGAAAGTGACAGAGAGCGATGAATTGTGGAATTTCAGAATCTGACTGTTGCGGTTGATCTACCAATCATGCAAATTCCATTTTGAAGTGTCCCTGCGCCTTTAAAACGTTTACCTTGTCGTTAGACTCCAGAAATCAATAAAAATCTTTATCACGCAAAATATATAATATTATTAGCATTCGTTCTGGATCAAAATCAGAATAAAGGAGTAAAAGAGACAGGAGGGGGGCATCATTAAATTGATTGAGCAGCAACTGGAATGTTTTGGCAATGTCTAGGTCCTTAAAATCACGCAAAAATATTAAATTACGTTATGAAATCGTGATATTACAATGGTTATAATGCACACATCACTTTAATTTGGGTGGGAAAGATAGAAAATGAATGCGACTCGTATCGGGTGAGGAGGCGACAACGGCAAAGTTCAGTGGGGGGAGGCGAGAGAAAGGGAGAGAGAGAGCGGAATCTGTTGCACTTGGTAGCTCGTAGCGTGTAGTTATCAGTATTTAGGTGTACTCTGTAGCTTTAAAAATGCTCATGGGCGTTGTCCGACGTCCTCGGCACGTACATATGGGCCATGGCGTGCTGGACGCGCTCGTCGTTCTGATCGAGCGGCTCGACGACGACGCCGTTACCGGAGCCGAGGCCTGGAAATTAAAAATTAAAGTTTATCAAAAAAGGACCCTGACAGCCGAAGACTAAGCCTAACTGACTTACCGTGGCCCTGATCAGCACCGCCGACAAAGATACTCCTCGACTCGTAGTCATCGTCGTCCTCATAGTAGTAGCCGATCGGCCGGGGGGCTTCTGAAGCTAGAAAGTTAAGTCAAGGTTACGTAGGCAAAACCTCAAACTAAAAATTACAACTCGGAACCCACCTAGCGCTTGAGGTCTGGCGAAGAGGAAGTTGGAATGCGCCGAGTCGGTGAGGGCTGGCTTCTCGGGGAGTTCTTGCACCCTGAAAAGAGAAGGATGAGAGGGAGGAAGAGCGAGAAAGAGAAAGAGAGAAAAAAAATTTACATACCTATTCGACCTGCACGATATCATATAGATGATGCACACAACAGCGATCAAGACACCCCCAACGACGCAAACTCCGACGATGATCTGGATGACGCGCTGGGAGCGGACAACGAAGCGGACTTCGCATCTGAATTTTGAAGGTTATTTTGTTATCTAGTGTTTTGGGGACTAAGCATCTAAGACTAAGCGAGCCTAAGCACAAGCCCAAGCCTATGCCTAAGCCGAGGCCTAAGATAAGCCTTACCTCTCTCCCCGGAAGTTGTCCTTGCAGAGACACTCCACTTGACCAGTCGGCGATTTCTTGCAGTGACCGTCGTTCAAGCAGAAGTTGGTACAGGCGTCTGAAAGAATCATTATGTAGTATGAATTAAGCTAGGCGAATTCTGGCACTAGTGAAGCTTCAGAAATGCGTAGTTTTTAAGCTACGATTTTTTTGATGAAATTCGGGCACGGTAGAGAAGACTTACCATAACAATGTGTCCCATTTCCACGGAATCCGGGCTTGCATCGACAGGTAAACGAGGGGACGTCGTTCTCATCAGGCAGATCGATGCAAGTCGCGTGCCAGGAGCAGTTGTCCTCACCGGTCGTACACTGGTTGGTTGAGTAGCATTGAGAACGAGCCGTTGCCTAAAATTTAACGTTTTTATGGAACTGTCAAGCTCAGACCTAACCCGAAGCCTAAGTTCTTGCACCCTGAAACCCCCCAACTCTTTTATCCTACCCCTTGTGCAGCTGTGGTATGGTCAGAGTCGCACAACTTGCACGTCGTCTGCTGCTCCTCGTCTTGGAAGGTGCCGCGTGGGCAGAATTGGCATTGACGGCTAAAAAACAGTAGGTGATTCTGGTTCTCAGAAGCCCAGGAAAACGACATCAAGTTCAACAAGGTCAATAGATTCATGAGCAAATGGATGGCCGCGCACTAGACGAGCGCCAATCGAAAGCGTAGGTAAATGTAGGGAACAACAACAAGTTCGACAAGTTCAAGCAAAACTAAAGCTCGTGCTCCCTACCTAGCAGCCACCAGGAACTGGCCCTTGACACAGCGCGGCGTATCACATTGCTCGCGTCGTGTGGCAGCCGTATGTTGCGTAGTGGTACCAGCTGGACATGGCACACACTCCTTGTGCTCCCCGCGGGTACGGTAGGTGCCGAGGGGGCAGGGTTGGCAGGTTCCGGAGACGGACAGGTGTTCGCCATCTGAAAAGTTTCATGACTCTCAGTCTCTCGCTCTCTCTCTCTCTCTCTCTCTCTCTCTCTCTCTGCCTCCCTCACTCTCTGTCTTACCTGGACACTCATCTCGACACTCCTCTTCACTCGTACTCCTCTCGGTGAGCGTCGTCTTGCCAACACCACACGCGAGACACTCGAACGAGCCTGGATTTTTCCGATTTTTTTCGATTTGAAACTTCTTTAAAGCACTTAGAAATCCGGCTTACCTCCAGTCGGCTGGTAGAAACCGAATCCACAAGGTCGGCATTGAGCAAGAGCTTGGTGGAAGAGGTGGCCAGGCGGGCAGTCGTCTTTGCACTCCTCCTGACTTGTAGATCCCTCGACCATCGTCGTCTTGCCGACACCACAGTGGACACACTCGGGCTGGCCGCTCAGTGGCTGGTACGAGCCAACCGGGCATAGCTGGCACTCCGAGTGCTCGGCGGAGAAACGCGAGCCGGGGGCGCAAGGTACTAAAAATTCAGGTTTCGCTTGAGCAATCATGGCACTCATAGGCTCCAAACCCGACTTACCGCATAGATCATCAACCGTCACGCTGCCCTTGGGGCAGGAGAACTTCTCGGAGAGCCGGAGACCGGCGAGGTTTGGCTTGGCATGCGGGACCGCGGCCGAGACGTCCAAAGCTCCGAGGAGCAGGATCTCGCGTTGGAGGGCTTCGAAGGGGCGGGTCTTCTCGCCGCTTGAAGCTGCTGTCACGAAGTCTCTGAAATTGGAAGCTAGAGAGAGAGAGAGAGAGAGAGAGAGAGAGAGAGAGAGAGAGAGAGAAGGACTACGCTACACACCTCTTGACAGGCAACTCCAGGTGCACGTGGAAGAAGTGAGCGTTGGGTGGTAGCTCTCGCCGAAGACGAGCAGCAGCCTCACGCCCAGTCAAACATTCCACATTCAGTTGTACGCCGGCACAACCTCCATTTTCGGTCCTGAAATTTGGGTTACAGAAATTCCGTAAAAACGTACTTGGCACTGCACAGATCCCATTTCCCGTTGATTTGGTCAATGCGCTTGCGCAGCTCCTCGGCAAGCGCGTCGCGATGGGCCTCATTACAGAGCGAAGCAGCTGGGTACTGGACGTTGAGCTGGACGAAGCGAGTGGCGGGTGTGGATCTGGAAGGGATTGATAAGCAGTGCGCTGAGCCTAAGCCTAAGCCTAAGCCTAAGCCTAAGCCTAAGCCTAAGCCCAAGCCCAAGCCTAAGCCTAAGCCTAAGCCTAAGCCTAAGCCTAAGCCTAAGCTTAAGCCTAAGCCTGAGCCTAAACCTAAGCCTAAGCCTAAGCCTAAGCCTAAGCTTAAGCCTAAGCTTAATCTAAGCCTAACCTAAGCCCTATCCCAAGCCTAACCACTCACTTTGTGCACTGCGGATACTTGAAGTGAAGCGCACGATCGGGTCTTGGCCGCCACATGCCGTCGGAGCCGCACGAGTAGAAGACAGGCGGCTGTCGTGAGAAGGCGTAGCCCTCTCGGCACTCGATCGAGCAGGCCTAAATTAAAATTATTGTTGCTCATTTTTGTGGTTTATGCTCACCTTGAAGCGCAAATTCGGGCCCCATGCTTCGCAGACTTGGAGTCCGTTGACCGGGTCGGATACGTCGGGGCAGTGCTCACGAGATACGCGGACCTGTAGGTGATCTCACGTTAGTAAAAGATCTTCAACTTGCCGAAAAGCTGCAGACCGAAGCGCGTTGAGCACTATCATGAGCGACGTAGAGCACGTGATGGTCACCGTGTGGTAGAAGCTAAAAATTTAGCTTACATCTCGTCCGAGTTCCTCAATTTAAAATGTTCCTAGCGATGCTGAACGTCTGGAAGTCGAGTTTTTACCCCCGACGGCGTGACGACGTCCAATAACGGGATCTACAATCTCCAGCCCTTCAAAACTCACCGTTCCGGGCTTCAGACTCTTTTCCACCCTGACGATCTCGTCCGGCGACGTGAACACCGGCTCGTCCCAGGTGATGTTGATCTCCCGTTGGGCGGACACGGCATAGATGTCAAGAGGGCAATTCTAGAAGAAAAACATCTACTTTCTAGGAAACTGGCCATCTACCTCGACCCTGATCTCCTTGCTCTTCTCGCCCTTGGTCTCACGGCCACAAGTGGATCGTGCTCGTTTCTCGACCTTGCCGACCAGCTTTGAGTAATCGGCGAAGCGGAGGATGAGGCCGGGGAAAAGATCCTGAAATGTGAGAATGAGCTTCGGCCTCAAAAGCTCCACCTCAGTTCCTTGACATTCAGAAATCATCGGGGCGATGTCCATCTCCCGATCGAGAGCCCGGTCCCAGAGGTTCACTCGTGTAATCGATCCTGAGAATGCGTCGAGCGTATTTTCGGTGGGTACGGTGGGCTCGCCGAGCACGACGTACATGCTGAATTCAGTTTTAGGATTGGAGATGATCACTTACTTTGCTGAGAGCGTTTTTCCGATGCCGTATTCCTTCTCGGTGTAGACGGGCACGGCGTTCCAGAACAGGGCCAAGGAGCCGGAGTCGGACGACCAGGTGAGGGCCTAGAAATGGGTGCTATACAAACTCCTGAAACACGCAAACCCACCAGATGATGCCACCGCCCGTCATTGATTTGCTGCAGCGCGGGCCACGGCATCTGGAGGGGCACCTCATCTGCGAGGAGTTTCACACGCACGCCATTCGAGCTGATCGTCACCATCTCGGTGAGGTTCATCGGCTCGGAGGGTAGGGAGCTGTTTGAGATTGTCAGCACGTTTCCACGAGAATCAGCCTGGCTGAATTGAAGCCACAAGGACAAGGTGAACGCCTTGAGATTGGCCTTGAGCGGGATGGCTTGTGCTGCAGAAGAACCTCGGATCGGGTCGAAGAAGTGGAGGTCGTAGTCGACGTCGACAGCCTGAGGAGGGCGGCATTGAGCGAGAACGAGAGAGAGAGAGAGAGAGCGAGAGAGAGAGAACGAGTCAGAAATACACACCTTATCGCAGCTAGATCCCGTGACGTTGAACGGACATTTACAGTGATAGGCGTCAATCTGGTCGATGCAAGTAGCTGATAACGGACAGGGGCTAGCAGCGCACTCGTCGATGTCGGCCTCACATCGTCCGCCGGTGAAGCCTGAAGTTTAGGAGTTTGTGTGCGTCTCTCTCTCTCTGTTACTCTCTCGCTCTCTCCCTCTCTCCTCACGCTCTATCTCTCTCGTTCCTTCTCTCTGTCTCTCGCTCTCTCTCGCTCTCTCTCTCTCACTCTCTCTCTCTCTCTCTCTCTCGCTCTCACCCTGTCGACTTACCAGCTTTGCAGGCACACTTAAACGATCCTCCTGAAGTGACTGAACAGCTTCCACCATTCATACAAGTACCAGGGGCACAGGGTTCAGCGGCGAATTGACATCCGGCGCCTAGAAGGTAAAAATTTATGATTATCGTCTTATCTTACCAGTAAAGTGCTTGGGACAAGAGCACTCGACCCTGGAGCCAAAATCTCCGCAAACACCTCCATTGTGACATGGTTCTCCGACACAGCGATTTGGCGCCACCTCGCAGTCCTTGCCGGAGACGCCTAAAAAATTGTAAGTGATCAAAAATCATTCAAAATTAAAAATGTAGAAAATGGAAGAAAAGCAAGTTGAAAGAAATAACGCGGGCGTGAGTGGAAGCACTAATACCTATGTCTTACCTTCAGGACAAACGCAGAAATAATCCGAAACCAGATTCACGCATCTTCCATCGTTCTTGCACGGCTTCCGGTCGCAGGCTCCCGACTCGGTCTCACACCGATCCCCGGTCCATCCGCGGGCGCAGACGCATTTGTAGGTGGCGCCGAAGTCGGTGCAAGTACCATTGTTCAGGCAGGGTGAGGAAGCGCACTAATAGACTGTACCTTCAGAAAAGCCAAAAACCTGATCAATGTGCGTCTCGCAATGCTGGCCGGTGTATCCTGGTCTACATTGGCACGTGAAGCTGTTAATGCCGTCGAGGCAGGCTTCGGTACCCTTGGGGTGGCACTGAAAAAAAACGGAAATATCGCGTTTTCTCTCTCTCTCTCTCTCTCTCTCTCTCTCTCTCTATTTCTCCTACCTTTCCTATCGTTCCGCACTCATCGATGTTCCGCTCGCAATGAACCCCTTCAAATCCGAGCGGGCAGGCACAGCTGTAAACCGGCCCCTCGTTGGTGCAGCTTGCTAAAAAGCGGAAATTGACACCAAGCTCATGCTCGGATTTCGGCTTCCAAAGCCGTCAATTGGAAACTCCGGAACTTACCGTTATTCCTACATGGCTGAAGAGCGCAATGGTCGTCTAGGAGCTGGCAGCGAGAACCATGGTAGCCACTTGGGCAGGTACAAGAGTAGCCGTCGACCTGCAGGTATATATTGGTAAGTAGGTATCCGTCTCGCTCTCTCTCTCACTCTCTCGCTCTCTCTTACCAAATCGTGACAAGTTGCTCCATTCTCGCAAGGTGTTGCCGCGCACTCATCGATGTTAATCTGGCACACATCACCGGTCCAGCCTAAAAAAGGTTGTTAAAGTATCTATGAGGTAGCAGAACTTTCCTATTGTTTTTAAGGTATCTAAATCTATGCCCCCGTCCTTTAAATCCCAAAATTTTTGACTAACCCGGCTCGCAGATGCACTGCCTAGCGTACAGAGTATCCACGCAGAGCCCATGCACGCAGGGGTCGGAAGCGCAGAGGTCGACTAAAGGGCCATTGAAGTGAAAATCCGTAAAACAATACCTTTTCGATTGCAGCGCTTTCCAGTGAATCCCTTCGGGCACTTGCACTGGAAGTCGTTGACCAGGTCGACGCAGGTGGCGTTCAAGGCGCAAGGGCGGTCGGCACAGTCGTCTGAAAATTAATTTAGAGGTTCTTCCGTGAGAACCTCAAGCCTAAGCCTAAGCCTAATTTTAAGCCTAAGCCCAAGCCGAAGCCTAGGCCTAAACCTAAGCCTAAGCCTAAGCCGAAACCTAAGCTTAAGCCAAACCTAAGCCTAAGCCTCGCAATATTCAAATTCCTTGGCCTTTCAAATTCCCTAGCGTTCCACTCCCATCCTAATGACGCCCTCTTGGCACACGGCAAGTTGAAATTTGACCCGTAACAAGTGGGGGAATGGGGCAGCCGGCCAAATGCTCTAGCTAGATAGACATCCCGTCTCTTTCTGTCTCTCTCTCTCCCTCTCGCTATTCCACTCTCGTTCACGCGTAAACAAGTGGTTGTTTACGCCCCCCCCCTCCCTCTCCAGGCGCATAGCCACCGAAATTCGACAAAAAAGCAGGGATGTACTTTTGGGTAGACACGTGTGAGGTCAACGCGACAAAGCAGAAGAACTTCACAACAAATCTATAGTCTTGTCCAGGTCCGCCGCCTCGAAATTGCTTATTCAAGTGTTTTTCGTCAAAATAGCCTGATTTTTGAGGTTTTTGAGCTCGAGATTTTTTTCTGAGCATGGTTTGACTGGATTCGAGAAAAATATGCAAGTTTTTAGTGTCTTTAGAAACTTTCGACAATCAGATTTGCGTAATTCGTCGCGTTTTACAATTTGCATAAATTACAAAGTGATTATGCATATTTTTTTCGAATTACCATATTTTTCCAAAGTAAAAATCAATCATTTCAAGCTTCGAAGATGTACAAAAAGGTTGATTTTACTCGTCGGAGTTCAAGCTTTTGAGAAAATTTTTGAAAAAAATTCGAGCTCGTTTCACTTTGCAGTCTTAAAACCCTCGTTAAAAATTGGGAGCAGTTACGAGAGGCTCCAAAATACATCTAGCAATTCCAAAAAACGGCTTTTTGACTTTTCGTAGCAATTTATCAGAGTTTTTTTCGAAGTCTAAATCTTTTTTCCTACTTTTTTAGGTTCCTAAAAATTGCTGCAACTTTGCATAGGCTACTTCTCTGAGAAGCCCGTCTTTCCGGGGCTTTATTTTTCGCGAAAATTCTATGCCTAAAAATCAGGCTAAAATTCGTGTTTCCTATTTTGCCCATGTCCTTCTCCTCATCCAAAAACCACCATTTCCAGCCTAATATGCGGACGGAGATGAGAAATGGGCCCTGGGGGCCCGAAGAGCCATCCCTCCTGCCCCAGGGCCACGCCCCACATCGATCCCACCCACACCCCCAACACCATTCCCACCACAATAAGAAGCACCACAAGAAGCGCGGACGTCTCTACGCCATGTTCTGCTGTTGCTGCTGGCCGCTGCACAAATGTGTTACGGTATGTGGGTCGGATTACACCACACCAGACAGGACAATTCTACTTTTTACGACGATTTTCCCCGTTTTTCCGCGGTGTTCCCAAATTTTTCTGATAGAGCAGTGGATAAGAGCTCAGGCTCTCAAGGAATCGGTCGAAGGTTCGATGGCGTGCCGTTCAGAAATTGGGAGAGAGAGAGAGAGAGGGAGAGAGGGAGAGAGGGAGATAGAGAGAGGGAGAGGGCGAGTGAGAGCGAGAGAGAGCGAGAGAGTGAGAGAGCAAGCTGTTTATAGAGAGCGAGAGAAATTGAAGTTTTCTATTTTTCCACTTTTAGGTGCTTTCCCTGCTCGACACGGTGATCATCGCCTTTTTCGCGTTCAACGCCTTCGAGGAGTTGGCGCAGACGATTGACGATCCGTGGGTTTTTTGAAGGGGATTTTTTTGGTCCTTTCTAACGGAACACAGCAACCTGATTTTTGGGATGTTCCCGTCAAACAGAACTATTTTCGCTTCTCTCTCCCTTTCTTTCTCTCTCTCTCTCTCTCTCTCTCTCTCTCTCTCTCTCTCTATCTCTCTCTCTCTCCCTCCCGAACCCGGGGATTAACCCTCGAGGGCAGCATTTTTTGATGGCCAGCTCCTCCTAATGCCCCATTCCGGAGCATTCCCATCTCCGGCCAGCCGTCCCTCCCCTCTGAGGTTAAAGCTGTTGTCAGGGGGATTTGGGGGGGGTCCCTCAATCCTGGGCCCTGGCCTCCGGCTACATTCTGCCCTCTAGGACGTCAAACGACTGGCTGCTGCTGACCAGGCCAACTAACAAAGAAAATGGAACGCCTCGCTACGGGGCGCTGCCAATTACGAGCATAGCGTGCGTGGAGGTCGTTTTGTCTGGGTAGTGAAAAGGGTGGTGCGAATTTATGGCTCGAGAGAAGGGAATTGGTACGAGTTTTTGGTGCCTTTAAAGGAGCTGACGAGTCTTTAGAAATGATGGAATGTGCCAGAATCACGATCAGGAAGCTTTGCAAAAAAATCATCGAAAATATCAGCGGTCAAAATCCCGAAAACCAGAATCCCGATAACAAACTAATAAACGATTTCGAACGAACGAACAACGAAAGACCGATTGCCAGAATCCGACGAGACAAACTCCGAAAAATCCCGAAGCCATAATCCCGACAGCAGTTAACAATGCCGACAGGATAAACTACGATGGGTAAATACGCGGCGAGGCAAACACCGACGGCAAAAATCCCGACAGCTATGAGCCCAAACGCCGAAACCTTGACCAGACAAACTCCAGCGACATGAATCTCGGCCGCTGCAATACCGACAACCATAATACCTAGGCCGAAATAATGAGCGTCGCACCGGATTTTTCTCGTCGGGCTTTTTTCTGTCGGGATCTCCAGTATCAGGATTCTGACCTTTTCCTAGTTCGCAGTCCCTTCTCGCCCATTGCTATACCTTCCGCTTGGCCAGAGTCCATTTTTGGAAACAATACGAAGCGGCTCTCGGCGTTTTTCGCCGCTTCTCCTCTCTACCCTAGCTAACCCGGGGGTGGCTGCTGCTGATTACTGGGTTGAGGGCAACCCCTCGTCGTCGGCCTGCTGCCAATTGTGCTTTTGCGGGGCAGAGGCTTTTGGGTGAGGGGAAGAAGCGGCTAAGCGGGGCGACCAAATCGAATTCGCGCCCGCACGGATACACCCCAGCTGGGAATAATTCATTGGGGGGAGATTCGGTTGGGGAAGGGGAATTGAGGGAAATGGGGTAGAGTGGCTTGGCTTCAAAATTTGCTTAGGCTTAGGCTTAGGCTTAGGCTTAGGCTTAGGCTTTACCTTCCGTTCTAACGTCGACCCTGAAATTACTTCCCCCTAGAATTCGTAAATACACAACGCTGCCGCTCACTTGCCCGTGTAATACGCCCATTGTTTGACTAGCTGTTGTGTGTGGGACATTTGCGACCCGGCGGTGCGCCTGGGTCCCAATGGCATGTCCCCAAAGGCATCCGGAGGCCCTTTCCTGCCCTGTTATTACTCAAAAGCCATTCCCCCAGAAAGGGTCCACTGGCCAAAATCTGAATCCGGAAAGACCAGAGTTGTCAAGGATTCTCAAGGATCTTTGTAGCTATCTCTCCCTCACTCACTCTCTCTCTCTCTCCCTCGCTCTCTTCTACTGCTCTTTCTCTTGTCCTCCTTCTCCCGAGGTACTTTGCTCATTCCCCAAAGCTCTCTATTAGCGATCCTCATTTTCGCATTCCGGATGAATGCTTGCTAGAACCCAATAATTCGTCAATTTAGGCACTGGATCACGATCGTTTCCTTTGTCGTGCTCACCGCCATCTTGATATGTCAGGTAGAAAGGCCAAGCTTTTGAAGCTTCTGCTTTATTTTTAGATCCTGGCTTCAATCTGCACGGTGCAAGCCCACAAACGAAGCTTTGCCCACTATCTGCTCCCCCGATTGGCGCTATGTGGAAGTAAGTCTAAGCCTAAACCTAAGCCCAAGTCTAAGCCTAAGCCTAAACCTGAGCATCAGCCTAATCCGATTTTTTTAGTGCTGGTCATCCTCTCAACCCTCGGCTGCATCTTTGTCCTCTACTATTTCATGAGTGGGGAGGAGAAGATGAACAAGATGGTCTTCCAACTTCATGATGTGGGTTACTAATGGCCATAATTAACCTATCTATTCTAGTACTTCTACCCCGGCGAGCTCGACGACTTCGAGAAGGGAAGAATGGTATCGGATTTGAAGATCTACGCAGGAGTTTTTGGATGTGAGTTCCTTGAGGCTGTGCCATCATTAATGCGTGAATTTTGGATAGCGTGTATCGTACCTTTTGAGCTTTTAAAGGAGCTGACAAGGCAAGAATCCATGAGCTCAAAGCTTCAAAACATCTTGTAACCTTTCTTCAGTGCTCTCCTGCGTCTACGCGCTCTACAACGGTTTCGCACTCATGCTGACGAAGAAGTACTACGAGCACCTGAACGGCTTCCGGCCGGTGGGTTGTCTTTTCGCTGAAGCCTAAGTCTATGCCGTAGCCCAAGACTGAGCTTGAGCCTGAGCTAAGCCTACGCCTAAACTTACGCTAACTAAATTATGACTTTCAGCTCCCACAAGAAGCCTCGGCCCCAGCCTGCAACCCCGACTACCCGCCGCCCCACCACAAGCAGGACGCCAGCAAGGGAGCCACCTATCCGAGCCTGCCATAAGCCTCTTTCGCTATATTTCGGTTTACATAGGTTTTTATGTCTTTTCCTATTTATCTCTCGTTTCTCTCGTTTCTTGGCACCACGCGGTATCCCTCTCGTCCCAGACCCTTACCCCCCACCCCTCCCAAGCTTGCTCCCTGTTTCTTGGATCTCATATTTACCAGTCATGCTCCAGAATCACGATTTTGGGGTTGTTTTATGATCTCCCCGCTTTTCCTGGTCATCTACTGTTCTTGGTGTGTATAAAGCGTCGAAAATGCGTAAAAAGATTCTGAAGACTCACCAATATTGTGCGAGCACGTCGGGCCGTCCCAGCCGGGGAGACATTTGCATTTGAAACGGCCTAGAATTCGGAAATTAGCCAGGTCTGGCACTCTCTCTCTGGCTCTCTCACTCTCTCGTGCGCTGTATCTCTCGTGCCCTCTCGCGCTTTCTTTCGCTTTCTCTCTTTCTCCCTCTCTCTCACTCTCTCGCTCTTTCGTTCTCTCTTGCAGACGTTGTAAAAATTACAACCACACAACGCTCCTTTATACGGTTATATCTACTCATACTGGTGTTTTAAATGGATAGCAATATGCGTCGAACTCACCAAGTTGAAGCGGCTGGCAGTCAGCACCATTGCGGCATGGGTTAGCAGTTGAACAAATGTCGGTGACCTCCTCGCAGTCTGTGCCCGCGAAACCGGTTCTAAACGGAAATTTATATGGCTAGAGAGCGAGAGAGAGAACGAAAGCACGAAAGAGGGAGAGAGATGGAGAGTCGTGCTCACCTGCACAAACACTTCTTGGTTCCATAGCCGGGTAGATTGTGACAGACGCCGCCGTTCGGGCAGCTAACACCGTCACAGTCTTCTGGGCCCTTCTGACAGCGAGGTCCGGAGTAATCTAGAGACGAACGTATTATTAATTTTTATACAATAATGGCTGGTTAGGCATAGTCGATATAGCAAAGTGTTCCACTCCCTTTAAAACACCTACGTTTCGGGCAAATACATCGGTATGTCCCGGAAGCGGCCTCGCAGACACCGTTGTTGAAGCACGGATTGCTGGCACAGACCTAGAAAATGGCATAAAGATTCCTAAATCCTGAGAACCGACCTCTCTTGTCTCCTCGCACCTCGATCCAGAGTATCCAGGGCGGCACTCGCATACAGCACGATGGTTCTTGATCGCGCAGAGGCCCTAGGCAAATGGAAATCTTGCGTTTAAGCAGTGGGCTTCAGCTTTTTTACCGTAGCTGACTCGTCTGTGTCTTAGAAAGTTTACAAAAGGTTTCAAAAATGAGAAAAATTACTCGATTTTCACATTCCACGGCACCACAGTCGATAGCCACACACATGCCTTCAGAAGCTGCTCCCTCGGAGAATGTGGCTGTCGAGTTTGCGCACTCGACGCATCTGGAAAAAAATAATTTTGAAGAGACAGGGAGAGAGAGAGAGGGGGGGGGTAACTGATCAAAAATTCATAATCGACAGCCAACCTCTGCTGCCCCAGACTCGGCTGGTAGTAGTTCTGGGGGCACTTTGAGCACGGCTCCAAGCCGGTCAGCGAGAAGGTGCCAGCCTGGCAGGCCTGCTTGCACTGCGAAGGTCCTGTTGAGCCAAGGCGAGCCGTATAAGCTCCAGGGTCGCAAGGGGTGCATTCCTGAAAATTGCGGGTCTAGAGTAACTGTTGAAACCTAGCCGACGTTAGAGTCGATTTTACTGCTTCCTAGTTCCTTCAAAAGCAATCCACAACCAACCTTGTATCCATCAATTGGAGCTGGACCGGAATAGGTGTGCCTCGGGCACAGCTGGCAAGGGATCAGACCACTAGCGGAGTACATTCCATTTCCACAGACGGCTAAAATAGAATAGTGGTTTTGTAGACAGCATATCTTACGCAATTTGCGTAGTTTCGTCTTACCTAGACACTGCTCCAGGGCGTGAGAACCAGAATAATGTGTGTAATGACCATCAGGGCAAGCCTTGCAAGCGACTTGACCTTTTTCATCCTGAAAATTCGACAATTTCGTTTTTTTTGTTATTAAAAAAGTTTTTAAAAGTATTCAAGTGCAACATACCTTAAGATATGCTAAGCACGTCTAAAATATCCTAATCTACCCACCTGGAAGGAGCCCCTCGGGCACTTGACACAGCTGTTGTTGACGTTGACACTTCCGACGGGGCAGGGTACTAAAAATGACCGTGCAGCGATAAATACGATAAAAATACAGTATGCAAAGGTCTGGCAAAATATACATTAAACGGCCGATTAAAAACGATGAAAATTACTCACAGCACTCTGGCAGACTACCGTCCTTTGGCGCGCGTAGTACCTCACCGTCGGCGCAGCCGAAGCCCTGGAATGGAAAGAAATGACAACTTGCTGAAAATGATGATCATCAACTGAGTGTCCTAAAATTATAGGTAAACTTACTTGAGATACGATAGAATTAGCAGCTACAAGAGTCGGGCACTGTCCGGATTGTGTAGCTCCAGCGTCAAGGGATAGCAGTTGTTTGATCGGGGCTGTTGCTCCTGGAAGTGAGCATTAAATCAGATACTTCAAGCTTATGAGAATGCGCCGGATTGACCAATACAATGGCTTGATATGAAACTTAGTAACAAAAGCATACCTGGTATCCTCAAGTCGAAGATCGTGCGTAGGGTAAGTCCGCAGAGATCGTAGAAGACGTCTTGCAGGACGGAGGGCAGGATCTGGAAAATACGCCTTTTTGCGGGACTAAATGCCGAGAAAAATGCCTACAGAAAAATGCCGGCCAACACTGGCGATTTTTTTCGGCGCTATCAATGTCGATATTAAGGGACTAGCATTACATCGATTATGGAAACCAAACGTATAGTCGACGTCGACTGAAAATGCCGACAATCGAACATTAGCATAGGAAAATTTTGTCGGGGTTATGTGTTCGCATTTTGTCGGTGATAGCATCAATCCCCCGAATGAAAAAAAACCGGCACTGTAAAACCCACTTGAATAGTGTAGTTGGCCTGCGTGTTTCCGGGCTGCTGGTGGAATTTGACGTCGAGGAAGCGGACGTAGACCTGGACGGAGGAGGAGCAGCGTTGAGACAAGGCAGCGTCGAGGGAGTCAAAGTAGGTGGTGATCAGGGTGGTGTAGCCCTGCAAAAAACTAGTTAGAACGTGAAAACTTGTGTTTACCAGCCGCTTTAAAACCGGACCACCCACCTTGATACACTCCGCACTTGGCGGCGTCGCAACCGGGTAGTCAACTCCAACGCTCAGCTCATATCGGGCAGGTTCATCAGCTACGGGCACGCACGCGGGCGTGACTCCAGATGGTGACCAAGAGCCGTCGGAACACGCGAACTCTTTCTCGATCTGGAATCTCGGATTGAACTCCTTTAACTTGTTCCAATTCTTTTCTAGCCTATTTTACGAATTCTAGTTATCTGAACGCCTTGAACTTGTCGTACCTTGTCTTCATCGACAAATCTATATCCTTTATGGCAAGAGATTGTGCATACTGTAGCCCCATCTCGCTCGGCGCACGTCTTGATGATGTTCGGCGAACTGGCGAGGGACCAGGATGCGCAGACCTCGGCTAGAAAGTTTTGCTACTCTACGTCGAGTTGTAGATGTACTTACGCATGTAGGCCACTTGGAATTGGCACTTGTTGCTGTTGCCCAGAGCATCAACTGCCGAGACCTGGAAAAAAAAATGATGTTTTGCTGTTTGAAGTTGTTGTACCTCAACAGTCAAGTGCTCGCCGAGCCTGATGTTAGCTTTTGGCGGGTTGAACGAGACGGACGTGACGTTCGAGACGTCTTGGATGACCATGGGGACGCTCATCTCGTCGAAGATGACTTCCGTGACGTTGGATCCTTCTGGGGCCCAGAGGGCGTACGAGTCGGGGCACTTCATAACGGGCGGGAGAGTGTCTAAAGATCACCAAGTTCGAGGAGTACAGCCAAAAAAATCAATAAAAATTCGTACGCGGCTCTCGTATCCTATACTTACCCGGAATCCGGATCTGCACCAAACACTCGGCAGTATTTCCGGCCTCATCAAAGGCTGTGTAGAGCACATCAACATCAGCGCTGACGACGCGGGGAGGTTCGAAGCCCTGAGGCTCCACTCGGACCCAGGCGACACGTCCAGAGTTGTCAGATGCTCGCGGAATTTCGAAAGCCACGGGCTCCAATTGGCCGTTGTCATCAGCCGAAACGTAGATCGGGTTGGCTGGGCAGTTGCTGAACATTGTCGTTTTTCAAAAAAGCGAAAATTTCAGCGAGTGAGAGAGATAGAGAGAGAGAAAGAGAGAGAGAGCGAGTGAGAGAGAGAGAGAGCAGCTACCTGAAAACCGGTGGTTCCGCATCGATACAGGTAGGGACGGAAGCGTTCCAGCCGACCTGAAGATGCATCGGCAGTTCATGAATGGAGGCCGGAGCCAAGCAGCCCTGGACGTCGAATCGCATACATGGGTGACCCTCATACTCCGAGACCCCGAGCAGCAGATATCTGGCCTGGAGACTCGGGCTCAACTCGAAGTGATGCATGGCATTATGGTTCCCGGCCGGCGTCTCGAACTCCACGGGATACGTGTCGTAGTTGTGGCTGTATTGTTTCTTGTGGAAGAGCTGCATTTTGGTGACATGGCCACGGAGTGGGCCTTGGCCAGCTACACCGGCGAGGCGCAAAGTCGTCAAGGTGTACACCCTTTGTAGATCGATGGAGAGGAAGATGAACGCGTCTTTTTGGCCGCACCATCCGGTCGAGCTCATCCGAGCCTAAAATCAGGCTTAGCTTAGGGTTGGCTTAAGCTTCGGCTTAGACTTTGGCTTCGGCATAGGCTTAGGCATCGGCTGAACATCCTAAATTACCTTATGCGGCTCATAGCCATAGTTAACGGTGTCCGAATTGTCGGCGAAAGCCCCATCCGGGATGTAGCCGTCGCTGATGCCGAGGTCTTCAGAGAGAGTGCAAGGAGTTCCCTAAAGCAAGTTCATCTCCAGGTTTGAGTTACCCTACCAGGGTGCAGTTAATAGAATCCGACGGGAATGGCTTGTAGCCCGGGCGGTTGCAGTTGAACTTGGCCACAGCTCCTTCTTCCACAGAGGTCAGAGCTACAGCGCCATCCGGAGGGTAGCCGGGGTCGACGCAAACCGGACCTAAAAACGGGTGTTTTTTTAAACGACGAGTTCAAGCAGTGCAAGAAATGAAAATTTAGAGCGATTGGTGGTGATCTAAAACCCAAGGAGTTCGCCAGATTCAAGGCAAGCAGTTTTATGCCGATCGATCTGAACCGTACTGCTCCGCCAAAATACAAACTACAACTCGCTTACCCTCGCATCGAAGACTGCCAAGATCCCAGGAGCCGTCGAGATGACACCGGACGAGTCTATCGTCGTACGTCGAGCGCCCAACGAGTGAGTACGGAGGACGACACGAGAACGTCAGGGACGAGCCGACTTTGTAGACACCGAAATCACCTTCGTAGACAGCTCCAGCGAGTTGTGGTGGGCGGCCGCAGTCGACCTGAAGTAGAAAAAGGTTTTTGAGGCATTAATGAGCATCACTGTAAACTTAAGTGACGCTATAGCGGTTTACGCTACGATACGTTATGCTACGCAAGAATTACACGATGCAACGTAAACATTACAGCACCTAGACTAGCACGTTATCTAGACAAGTACGCTACGCTACGTGAAAGTTACGATGTGCTACGTAACAAGTACGCTAAGCTACGTAAAAGTTGACGTGCATCACTTCAAATTATCCCTTAAAGTACGAAACCTACCATCGGACAGTCCACTCCTGCTCCACTCAACCAGTAGTCTCTGCCATCGACCTGAGGATCAAAAACGCACTCGCGGAATCCGAAGAGGGGCGAAGGACGAGCTAAAGAATCTTGTGCTCGCTTCTCTAGCTCTCTCACTCTCTTTCTCTCTCGTTCTATATCTCTCTCTGTGTCGCTCTTTCTCTCTCTCTTTCTTTCTCCGTCTCTTTCTCTCTTTTCTCTGCTTTCTCTCTCACCTGGTCGATTCTGCTGCGTGCACATGATCGACACGTTCTGCCCGTACGCGATCGTGTCGTTGTCCGGGAAGACGTAAAGGCCGATATTCGTAATGTTGTGAACTCCTTGGCAAGTGGCCGCTAAAGAAATAACTAATAAGATACGACCAAGAATATCTTACGAATACAGAAGGGTGTTGTGCCATTCCAAGTTCCGTCAGCCAGGCATTGAATGAACTCGGCGCCCATCATCTTCAAGCATTACAGACTTCTATAGAACCGTAAATAATACCTGATATCCAAAATTGCACTGGAACTTGACGGTCATCGGGTAAGCGAACGCCTTGCCGGTGGCGAGCAGCTTGCCGTTCATTGGGGAGGTGACGGTGGGGCAGATTTTCGGGACGCACGTCTTGTTGAATCTGGCGTGGTTGAGGGGTATTGGTCTTCGAGATAAATTGTACCTGTATACGTCCAAATTGCTATAGCCGGTCTCGCCCTCCTTGACGACGCGCCCGCCCTGACCATCGGCAGTAAAAAGGTCGTAGCCGTCTTTGCATGCGCACTCGTAGCCGCCCTGAAATTGTGGTTTGGGACACTTAAGAACGCGACGCAACACGTACGCACTTGCTTGAGTTTTTCTGAAACTACGCCATGAAATTTTTATGACCCGACGCGACGCATCACGCAACACACTAGCGACACGCGACGCTCCAATGACGCAACACGTGACGCGTTCGCGGTTCTGTTCAACGCAACAAATTACCATATGGTTCACGCAAAGATGATCACAGTGCCCGTTGTCCTCCTCGCACTCGTTGATGTCGACGCAGGTGCTCTTTTGGCATCCAAGGACGGCGATCTTAAGCCATTTCATGATGGGCCCGAGCCGCCTGAAGTCTACCTGAGCACAGGCCACACCCTTCGTCTCGACGAGTCTCACTTCGACGATCTGGGCCTCGACGGGTTGGGGTAGGGAGAACAACTCTCCACCCGACATCGCTACTGCGCGCAGGGCGAAGACCTAATCAATGGAGAATGAGCGTTAGATTTAGGGACTTACCGTTTCCTGGCCAATTGCGTACTGTACAAGTGGTTGCGAAGCGTTTTTGGCGAATCGGATCGAGATGCGGGTCGGGTAGCCGTCGGCAGTTTTCTCGATGTGGAGTCTTTCCAACGTCTTTGGCGTGCCGAGGTCGATGGTGACGGCCTGAAGAAGACGTTCAGAATTTTCAGATAACTAAGCGATTAAGCAGAATTTTTAGCTTTAAGATGGAACTCTCTTTCTACATACCTTAACCGGATCGTTCTCCTCTTCGCACCAGCCACCTCGAGACAACGTAGCCGTTGGGTACAGGAAATTCTCGGAAGTAGCCGTTGCGTGTACGACCGGAAGTGGGGAAGCGTTGGAACAGCCTAAGACGTCGAGATTTCGTTTGTCTGAATGCCCTTACTCTTCTGACTAGTGAATCCGGCTCGGCACTCGCAGTAGTACCCTCCCGGCAAGTTTCGGCAGACGGTAGAAGCTTCTGAAACACTCGATTTCTTCCAGTCTCTCGTTCTGTCTCTCACTCACTCACTCTCTCTCCCTCTCTCTTGCTGGCTCTCTCTCACTCTCGCTCTATCTCTCAGGTCCTCTCTCTCTGTCTCTCTCTTTCTCGCTCTCTCTCTCTCTTTCGAACCTGAGCACAACGCCTGTTTCTCGGTGCACTCGTCGATGTCGACGCATTTCGGCACGGTAGAGAACGTCTGGTTGGCCAGGCATTTGACTTCTTCCGGTCCATCGCTTCGATATCCAAGATCACACTCCACACGAGCTGTATCTCCAAAAGAGAACTTGTCCCCGGCGACGATGCCGCCGTGGGCGATTTTCGGGATGTTCATGCAGGTCAGGCCTAAAAAGATCGTTTTCAAGGGGTGAAGAAACCAGAAAAACGCAGGCTGGAGTGTTTCAAGATGCGTGAAAAGCTGGTGACACTCTCCCTTTAACGAAACTAGGCTGAAAATTCTTACGTCTACAGGTCGGCTGGGCGAAGCTCCAGGTGCCATCGGTTTGGCAGAGCAGGGTTGAAGCACCAATGCGACTGAAATGGTTGAGTAGGCTTAGGCTTAGGCTTAGGCTTAGGCGTGAGCCTAGTTTAGCCCAGGCTTAGGTTATTAGGTTTAGGCTTAGGCTAACACTCCTCCGACTTACCGGAATCCAGGAGAGCACTCAAATCTGAAGACGGTTCCATATCCGGTACCATCTCCAAACTCCAGCATACGGTCGCCATTTTGGAATGGAGTCAGCGCAGGGCAACTGGATGCTAAAATTTAAATAATATTTAGAAAATCCAGTTTGAAACAATACCTTTGCACTGCGGAGGCGGGGTCCAGTGCCCGTCTTCGCCGCAGAGGATTTCTGAAAAATAGAGATAAGATAGAACGAAAAAAGCTTCTGGTACTGTAGATTAAGTTTTCCCTAGCTACCATACCTTCAGAATCCCGTCCGGAAGCGAAGCGGAATCCGTCGTAGCATGAATACCGAGCACGACCCTGGTAGGAGACGTTGGTGGCCGAGACGGCGAACCCGTTGGCGATCTGGGGAACCGGAGCGCAGTATTGGGCTGAAAAAGCGAAGGTTAGAAAGAGAGAGAGCGAGAGAGATCGAGAGAGAGAGAGAGAGAGAGAGCGAGATCAAAAACTTACGTTGACAATCCGGAATTGTCGCATCTGACCATTTTCCGCCCAGCTCGCAGTTGATGGTGTATTGTCGACCATGCCCGTTGACAAACTCAAAGCCTCGTGGGCAAGCTACAGTAACTGAAGTTCCGTAAGTTGACGTCTTCGTAGAGAGCGTCACGAGCGCTGGAGGGCGGAGGGGGACGCAGTCTAAACAAGATTTTTCGAAGAAAAATGGACTTAGAGGATCAGCTGTCATGCTCCCTTTAAAAAGCTACATCTCCCCGCGTTTCGGGATTACGCAGCTAGAAAATATACTAAAAGGCTCCTTACGGTCTTGAGAGCACGAATAAACCAGTTTTAGAGCACCACCAGCTTGAACAACAGCCACTAGCAGAACATACTCGTCGAAAACGTCAGATTGAACCCGCTGGCACTCCTGATGGCGTTGCTCTCAAAGACCAGTTGAGCACGACCCTGGCGAGCAAAGAGGTGCTTGGGCGGGCGTTGTTGAGCGGAAAAGCCGTCTCCCTCATGAAGGGCACGACCAGTTGTGGAACCCTCGTAGATCTAGGCAAATTTTAATAGAGACAGAAACAAAAACCATCCAAATTAACGTTAAAATACATCTAATTAACGCCGAAATACCTTCAAAAAGTCATCAACAGCCAAATCAAAGCGATTGGCAGAGAAGGAGAGGGATTGGTCTCCTCTCGCATCCGGGACCTCGATGGTGTAGGTGCAGGTGATCGGGCCAGGGTAGGGTATCTAAAAAATGACCCTGTTACAGTAATATATCATATTTGGCAGTTACTATATAATCGTTAAAACAGACAGTAAGCCAGAATAACGTTTTGCCACTTACTCGGGTATTTCCGGGAGACACCAAATGACCCGCCGCTTGACGGACGGTGACGTCGCAACCTATAAAATCTGCATTAGAGAGAGAGAGAGAAGAGAGAGGGAAGGATAGAGAGTGAGAGCGGGAGAGAGAGGGAGAGAGATATAGAGAAAGAGAGAGCAAGGCGTTAGAGAGAGCGACAAAGGAAGGAGTGTGAGCAGGAGTGTTTAAGCAAGGGAGTTAGATCAGCGTGAAGAGAATAAACTCGAGATTTAACAAACTGAGCTTGAGAGAGAGCGCGCGTGCGAGAGAAAGAGAGAACGAGATAGATGGAGAGCGATACCTTACCTCGCTTATATCCGATGGTAAACCCTCGGGCCTTCGACTTGGTCGTGTCGGAGAAGAAGTAGATGTACAGTTGGTTGGTGGTAGAGATAATATGTTCCACAGTATGATTTTCGCCTCCAGATAGTCGTGCCAAAATCGGCGCTCCAGGCGTCGCCCCATCGTAGATGATCACGAAATCGTTCTCGCCGAGCGCGATCTCGTCGAGCTGGAATATGGAGGGTTTTTGTTATTATTGGCTTATCGGAATTTTCGCAGTTACCGTAAACTTCTCATTTTTTTAGAAAATTCGAGAGATTCATAATTTTCTGCGCTTTTGGATGAGCTAATGATTCTGTTGCTCCGAAATTTGGTCCTCTCTTTTGAGCAACAACTATTTAAAAATCTGAGTATTTTTTACAGTAAACCTACCGTCAACGTAATCAGGTTCCCAGCAAGAGCGTCTACTTTCCAGACGCATTCCACGTCATTCGGGTAGCCGTTGGGGAAATCGGGGCTCGTCAGGCTCTGGCCGTACGGCTGTGCAGTCAGCTCGCCTCCGCATTGGAAAGGTACTATAGTTTAACAATTACAAGATATTTATTGATAGAATTTTTGTCTAATTGTGAATAATTTGCTGATACCTAAGTAATTTAGCGACGTCTGTAATTTCTCTAATTTTGTAGTTCGAGGTCAAAGTCGGTTTAATTCCGATTTCCGGTGAAATTCTTACCCTATTTTTTAACGGGCTAGCTAGCAAAGGTTCTTCGGGACCAAAATCCGCTCATTTCACTTTTTTTCCGGAAGTTGACTATCTCCAGGTCCCCCCCCCCGGAGGGTTACGTGTAGTGTCGGGCCCCCGTTTAGAAGTTTAGATCCCCGGGGGCGGTTTGTTCATACGGGCAGGGAAGCGAGGGAGAGCAAGAGAGAGAGAGAGCGAGAGAGAGAGCGAGAGAGAGAGAGAGAGAGACGCGCAATGTGTGCAAATCAGGGCCTGACCGATTAGGCGGGGCGGGCGGAGACTTGAGAGGCCCACACCACGACCTCCAGGGGGTGATGACAGAAGACAGACGGTTACCGACTACGCGACGCTACTCGAAACACAAGGGCTACACAATGGTGATTAACATCCTAAGAGCAAAGACAGCCTTAATCGGAGTGGGTTTCGGACTTTCTTAAAAACGTCGGGATTTGGGGGGAAAATCCTAATAACCGTTGAAAAAAACCCAGATCGTTGTTTTTAGAGGCAAAACATCAGTTCCTAGAACTAGTAAAACACCTTCAAAAACTGGTATTGACGAAGCGCCTCAAAAAAAAGTTCAAGACATTTAGAGAAGGTTCTAGAGACGCTAGGAAAGCAAGAAGATGACGTTTTCCACCCGTTTTCTCTTGAAAATCCCTTTAAAGGCAAAAAAAATGGCAATTTCTATTTCTACAAAAAATGATTTTTTCGCACTTTTCAGTGATCCTGATGAAGAACAATCCGAGAAATTTATTGTGCCTACCTGCCCGCCAAACGGCTTGAAAACCTCGCGCTTGCCCGAGGGCGTCGGACCGGAAACGCACGATAACAATGTTGGAGGAGGACAAAAATTCGAGGCCTTCCGGGGATTTGGTGCCTAAAATTGAGCTTGAACTTGACAAGGACGAATTCACCTGAGAGGGAGGCCAAAACAACAGAGGCATTTTCTGACGGGCCACCATCAAGTACTGTCACCACGTCTTCGTTTTCCTCAGTCTCGAAGTATTCGAATTCAAGCTAAAACTGAGGTTGAATTTGAAGCGAGAGACAGAAAGAGTGTGAGAGAACGAGAGAAAGAGAGAGCGATAGAGCGTGAAGGAGAGAGAGAGAGAGTGAAAGAAAACCCACATGAATCCTCGTGTTAATCGGTCCTTCGATCACCCAGCGGCAGGCCGTATTTCCCTAAAAATGTTGTGTAAATTCATGCAATTAAAAACGTACTTTGTAGCTCGAAGGATAGTTGGGCGTGGCGAACTTGCCGCTCTCGCCCTTCTCGTATTGGAGGCAGGCCAGGTCGGAGCGGGAGGCTAGAAATACGTTTTTCTATAGCTCAATTTTAAAGCTTTTACCTGGACAGTTCAACTCGTCGCTCAGGTCGCCGCAGTCGTCGATGCCATTGCAGTGGCGGCCTTCCGGGACGCAACCACCATTTAGGCAAAAGAAAGCTCCTAGAAAAAGTTTGTGATTTATGCTCTCGCGCGCTCTCTCTCTCTCTCTCTTTCTCTATTTCACTCCCACTCGCTCTTCCTCCCTCTCTCTCCCGGTCTCTCTTGCTCTGGTTCACCTTTAACACAGGCAGGCCGCTCACAAATGAATGGCAGCAACAGGTTGCACTGGTCCAACTTCCATTGCAGGCTGGCTTTTTGGACTTCTGAAATTTCGATTGGCTTGAGCTTAAATCTCTCTTGCTCTACTCAAAAAAAGAATGAGCATCACCTACCAGCAATTGTGCACGAGCCGCTAGCCGGATCCGGCTGATCTCTAGCCCAGAAGCCGGTGTACCGCGAGACAGGTACGCCGTCAGCCCATCGGAAGACAACGTCTCCAGCTTGTTCCTCGCAACTTAGTCCTGAAATGATTAATGAGAGTTTATTGACGTCCAGCTCCCTTTGAAACGGCGAAAAAACCAAAAAAATGCGCACCAATCCAGTACTGTCCTGCGGCAAGCTGCGCCCTACCGGGCCGCTTGATAATCCGGGCAACGAAGTCGTTTTCTCCGGGGGTCTCGATCCGGGCGAGCTGGGCGCCGTACCTGAAAAAAATTAATAGTTACTTGGCTGTAAAATTAGGGTATTTTTAGCCGGTTCGGAGCAGAGCATCATGTTCTACAAGTTCGGGCAAAACTGGAATGGTTTTTCGGATTTTTCAAATTTTTCTTGACTTGCTACTTCGCTGTTCCTTGAGCTTTATGTTTCTCTCTCTTCCCCCTCTCTTTCTCTCTCTCTCTCTCTCTCTCACTATCTCTCTCTCTCACCTATCACAAGTAGCCATCGCCTGAGGCCACGACTTGGTGGTGTGCATCAATTTCAAGCATTTCTCTCCGCTGCGCTCCCAGCCATCAGCGCACGAGAGTTGCACATCGGATATCCGTGTTGCTGGGTCATCCTCGCACTAAAAAGCAAGTTTTTAACGTCGTAATGGATTTACCTTGGCCCCATGCCAAAGCGGCAGTAGGGCGGCAAGCAGCCAACCGGCCAGCATCGCCCCACACACACGCGAGCCGCTGCCGGGGGGAAAAAGGGGGACCGGCTGAAATTTTTTGCTGAATTTGTCGCGATTAAAGGGGCGGTGACATGAATTGGAAGTAGAAACCAGGCGTCGCACATTTGAATGTGGTGTTAAGCAGAATTTATGCAAAAAAATGAGGGCCTGAAAACCAGTAAATAGCCGGTTAGGGAAACTCCTAGCAGACAAACAAAAATGGGATAACTGGCATAAAATAGCTAAAAAAAACGTTGAAGAGGGTTTCACGCAATTTCGGTGACGTCATGGAGCTGTAACACGGTTTCCCGACAAAAAAGACTAATCTTCAGGAAAAGAAATAAAGTTAAGTTATAAGAAAGTCAGAGAATTAGAGATAGGGAGGGAGAGAGAGAGAGAGAGAGAGAGAGAGAAAAATGTATTTGCGATAGCCATAAAGACTTGTTAACGAGACGAGGCTCCGAAATTGGGCATAGTTTTTAATGATGTGTGAGGCGGCGGAAAAATAGGTAAAAAAAACAAGATCATTATTTGAGCAACTTGACAACAACTAACGCTCTTCGCCATGGCGCCATTCGTAGCCACGAATCAAAATCTGCATCGTCAAGAGTCAGAGCTTGTTTCTCGACTGCCACCTGAGCAAGGTAAAGCCTGTAGCAGTAAAGGGGAAGCGAAGACACAACCGGGCCTCTGTCTTCTATCTCGTCGATGGATCTGCCTTTCTAGGGGGGGAGGAAGGAACTGGTAAGTGGGCTTCTTTGACGAAATCGGCCCCTGATCGACGGATAGATTTGTGCGCGAGCCGGGAATCCCCAAAAAAATGGCTTGAGGCAGGCAAAAACCGCTGTGTTCCGGGTCAAAAACCGTCAACAATAGCATAATATTTTTATTGGCACTAATGACTAATCGACCAGCGCAAAGGGAAATTGAATGAAAAGTTTTTCAGCTACGAAAACATTTAAAAAATCGGTTAGAAATGTACCGGAATTTGTATTTTAGTGAAGCGTACTGGCGCGTAGGCCAAATATCGAAAAATACGAAAAGTTAAGAAATGGAATTTTCGTTTACAAAGGGCTTCCCAAATCCGAAAATCGATAACTCGAAATATAAACGATAATAAGCCACCAATCCTATAATTTTTGTCTAAAATACGCTAGTGGGAATGCTCTGAATTTTAAATTTCGCATAAAAATCTCGGAAAACGGAAAAACTACGTTTGCAATAAAAACACCGTATGAAAACTCGAAAAACTAGCATCGAAACTCGAACTAGAAATAGAAAATAAAGCATAACAACTAAAAAAATAGCTAAAAACTAACCTGGAATGTCAAGAAAGGAGAAAATAAGGCTTGATAACATTTAAAGAGATCTAAGCAATCAAGGGAAAAATTAGAACCTTTAGAAAATCGCCGAGGACCAAGTCCAAAACCAGGAGATGCCCACGGTCCGCCCGTACGTGTAGTGGACACGCGCGTACTTGCGCGCAGCGCCCAAAAAAAGGCCAGACACGGCGATCCTGTTCCAAAAAGGCAATTGGGATAGTGAGGGAGTGGGGGAACGGGGGGTGGTGTGTGGGATCCTTCCGGATCCGCTTCTTCTCCCCCCTTTAAAGGGATCGGATTGCCGTGCCGCGGGTGGATCTCGGGCCCCGCGATTCCGCGACAATACACCTGACGGTCGGGGGCTTTTCCCTTGCAATGCTGCTGCCCTGGACCGGAGGGAGAAGTCGCATGCAAATTTGCGCCCCAGGCCGGCCAGCCTGAAGCGTCAACTTGGCCCTCTCCAGCTCGAGGGCCCGACCTCATGCAAAATGGGAGAGGAGCGGGTTCGATTGGTCATGAATTTGTGGAAAAATTTGGAAATTAGAAAGAGATAGAGAGAGATAGAGAGAGAGGGAGAGAGAGGAGAGAGAGAGAGAGAGAGAGAGAGAGAGAGAGAGAGAGAGAGAGAGAGAGAGAGAGAGGGAGAGAGAGTTTCTTTCGAAATGCCGAAATCCAGACTCTTGAAATTCATGATGTCCAAATTTACGGCACTTTCGCATTATCGGGGGGAGGAGGAATCAACCGATTTTCAGTTTTTTACAAGAAAACGGTTTTTAACCATTTTTCCTACACGAGGATACTACAAATTTGAATCAAAAATACCCAAAAAAGAATAGTTTTTTCGAGGACAAATGGCCCGTTCTTGACCGAAATTTCCACTGAAAAATGTTGTTTTTGAGCGTTTTTGAAGGTGTTCCCTTCAATTTAATTAAACTACTCCACAAAATATCATACTTAAAGCCCGAAAAACGCAATCCGAAATTTCGACAATAATTTCGCCAATGAAATTTGGTTACTATGAATTTGTACGTTTGAGTAGTAAACCAGAGAGAAGGAGAGAGAGAAAGAGAGAGAAAGAGAGAGAGAGAGAGAGAGAGAGAGAGAGAGAGAGAGAGAGGGAGAGAGATACGGAGAATCTTGAAAAAACTTTCAAAAGCTCAATTCTATACTAACAAGACTAGCAAAGTTGAGTAGATACCTTCGATAAATCGTGAAAACGGTACAACACAATTCAACTCCCGAAAAAATGTGTCGGAAAGCTAATAGAGTAGGCGAAAAGTCGCATTCCCGGTTTGGGAGAGGGAGACCTGGGGGGCCCAGCTTCTCAGGCGGGTGCTCGGTATTAGCCCCGGGGCTAGGGAGGAAGGGGGAAAAGCTGTGCGAGGTCCCCCCGGGCCCGGTCTCTCCCCTCTTACGGTCACATATTGCGGTAAATAGAGACTGTGAGCAGAGAATGGGGATAGTAAGAGAGACCAGAGAAACAAGGCTGCTAGCAGCAAACTGCCTAACAAGGTCTCTCGACTCAGCCGTCTCTCTCTCTCTACGTCGCGGCCCCTGATGAGAAGCTTTGATCAGCGGAAAAAATGGGGAAAACAGTTACTATGGGGGAGAGTTTTTTGCGTCCTTAGCTAATTTAAGGAATTTAATGAGATACAATATTCAACGCTTTGATCGATAGAAAAATCAGGGCTTGCTTTTACGTTTCTTAATCTGAGAGATACGATCTTATTTCATGAGTACGGGACTACGTAATTACGTATGTAGGCACGTTTTGATAAAACTTAACCTCGGAACCTTGGCAAATTTTACCTTGTTGTTCCGCACGGAAAAACACAATTTTTTGTTTCTTAAGAAATAGCGTTGACTTGGTACGCATGCGTACATAGGTATGGTGCGTAACCCGGGGTGGAGTAACATAAAATTCTATAAAAGCTACAAATACAGGGGAAAAACCCGCTGATGCATTAATGATCGGAAATTCAGGGGGTTTTTTCTTGCAATTAACGAACGTTCGAGATGTTTCCATTGGATAAATGCTATGAAAAACTAATCTCTTCGACCAGGCCGAAAAACAGAAAAAATCGTGCTAAAAATTCGGCTGAAAAATCTTTCGCATGAACGCAAAATTTGAAAATTTGAGAACAGTGCAGAAATCTCTCATTAATGCTGGTTCTGTGGAGATTCAAGCGGAAGAAGCCGCTATAGTTTAAAGCCAATTTTTATGCAAATTTCACTGCTCCAGACCCTCAAATTAAGTTCAGGCCAGCCCAGAAAATAGCACAATTCCAAAAAAAACTTGCAAAGTTGTGCCGGGGCTAGAAATCAATCGTTGCATATTTTGATAAAAGTAGAGCGTTTCCTAGGCTTTGGAATGCTGTAAAAATCGTCTTATTTTGAGCTGCCTGCGCCAGGAAGCAAAGGCCACTTCCGGAAATACAATACAGTAAAAATAGTGCTGTAAAACAGTACAAAGCACACCAATCAACGGAAGTACGTACTTAGATGCCCCTCAGGTGACTGCAAGTGCCCTCTCTGTTCTCGGGTGGCACTATCGAAAAGTCCGACAAGAGAAGGAGCTAGGGCCAAGACACAGCAGGGGTTGTGCTTCTTGCCCCAGATCGGGCCCATGGGGGTATGCAAATATTTGGTGGATTCGCCCTCCTGGAACCGAACCAGAGCACCCTCACTCATTCTCTCTCACTCAGTCAGTCGCTCACTAGCTGCCCAACAAATCCGAGTCAACCCCCCTGGGTGGAGAGCATCAACCGGGGAGTCAAGCTTCATGCCTGTTTCTTAAAGCTTGAGTCAAAATCGGGGAATCCGCGAAAAGGATGGTGCATAGTGATTAGCATAAAATTGAAGACCACGCAGAAATCGGCTCTTTTCCTTCACGCTTGAGCCGCTCTCTTCCCCGTTTTTTTTATGCATAGCGCAACCCGATGAAAATATACTCGAAGCATGCAAACAAAATTTTGGATTTAAATCTGACTAAAAGGCATTAAGAACAAAAATTCAAAAATTTCACGAACAAAATTCAAGTGTGTCCTTACAACAACGGGGGAAATTGTTTTTTTTTGCGTCAAACGGCAAATTACGTAAATTTGGCATTCGTAATTCGTGGTAAAGCGGAATTCGGGGCAGGGAAATTCAAGAATGGACTGCTTCTTCAAGGTGGATTGCTTGAATTAGAATAGATTTTTTAGGTGGTCTTAGAAGAAAATCGAAGAAAATGACACCCGATGATGATTTTTCTGGACTGTAAAAAATTCGAATTTGGCCAAAATTTTGGCTCCCAGTCATAAGGTGGCGAAGGCCAATAATTACGATAAAAAGCCCGGCCCCATTTGTGCAGCTGATCGGAATCTGTCGGAATCCGAGCCCCCCAAGGACCGTAGGCGGTGATCAAAGGAGAATCGTCTTCCCCCCTCCATTCCCGGCTCATCAACAAGCCCCATTATGCGCGGGGGGCTGACCCAAATTTCGGCCCAGTTTTTCCTCCCTCATTCCCCGGGTACCCGGGTGTATTCAGGAACGATCAGGGGAATTGGATGTAATTACACTATGAAAATATGGGCGCGCTTCCTGAGTCGCTTTGAAAACGGGCGGCGAAAAATGGTATGATGCCGGCAAACCGGAAAAATCGACCGGAAATTGATAAACTGAGTTTTTCTGCAGCAATTTGCATCTTCAGCTCCTTAAATTGGGCTTTTTCTGACGATGTCAAACGGTAGAAAGTCACATTTGGCACCCCCGAAAACTTCATAAAACATTACATAGAGAAATTACTCATTAAAAGACACCAAAATCGAACACCGGAATGGTGATCTTTATCGGGTTAACCATGCGTGAGCGTCTGTACGAGGCAGTCAGTGCCTTCCGATCGACCTCCTATCCGCAAAGGCTGATAGCTCCCGCTCCCTGGGTTATCCATGGGTTGACCCTCGTTCTCCCCCTAACTTCCTCCTCCCCATACTCCGCTCGTTTCGTATAGTCTACCACGCTACAGTCCACATATTTCTCCTCGGGCTGATAGTCCACACATAACCTGCGGGCTCGAACGCGGAAATATGGGGGTCAAGGCGGCCTGTCATCCAGGGGAGAGACAGTCCTCACATACACACACAATCACCGCAATACTCATTAGGGGCGACATATCGCCTCGGTAGCTCTCTCTCTCTCTCTCTCTCTCTCTATCGCCCGGAAATGGTGCACTGATCCCCACCAGATGCAAGGGGCCATATTTTACGGAGAACACTTATTTATGGGGCCCGTCAGAAAGAGAGAGAGAGAGAGAGAGAGAGAGAGAGAGAGAGAGAGCGATGGCGGGAGGGCGATAGAGAAAAGTAAGAGATAGAAAGATATAGCAAGGGGAGAGAGAGAGGGGAGAGAGAAAGTGCCAGAAAATTACGGGAGTTCCAGGCTTTTGTTAGGTTCAAGGAATTTGCCGTTCAACTTGCCGCTAGAAGCGACAAAATCAATTGATTACGTACAATTTCTTCAAATTTTAATGCTTTTGGTTCAATTCATGCTGATGAAGCATGTCTTCAAGCATGGCTTCAGCCTTCTCCCGGACAGAGGAGTGAATCTTCTCCCTCTCGGCGTCATCCTTGGCCTGAAAACGGCATTTTGAGGCTGTCAAGGTATCGTTAAACGCATTAAAGGGATGACAACACCTAATTAAAGACAAATGCGTTGCGAATTTTAAGTCTGGACTTATTAAACTCACCATAAGCTTGGCATAGTGCGTGACTGGACCAAACATCGGGACGGCTAGCATACAGGCGAGCGGGAGGGCAGAATAGTAGCTGGCTTTTAACTGAATTTCGATCTGGACTGAATTTTTCGATACACTTTACCTGATCCAAAGTGTAGGGAAGTTGCCTATCCCCCATGAAGCTCTTAAAATATTTGAAGTACGTCTCGAGGACGTCGTCTTGGCTGAAATAAAAAACGATTGAGACAAACTAGAAAAAAATCTTTATTAAAGTTAAATTCCAACCTTTTTCGTCGCTCCTCCCCAGAAATTGAAGTCAGCAACATGCGAGCGATATCACAGCCGGGCCCGCCGACATAGATTACCTAGAAGTCGGGATTTTAAAGGGTTAATGCCACTTCAGACATGATTCTCTCTAGCTTTCTTTTTCTCTCACTCTCTCATCTCTCCCTCTCTCTCTCTCGCTCTCTCGATCTCTCGCTCTTTCTCGCTTTTCAGACCTGATAGTCAATGATGCACTTCAGCTCCTTGCTTTCCGCATCCCACATGAGGTTCGAGGACCAGAGGTCGCCATGGCAGAGGACAGGCTTCATACCTAAAGAAGAAAATAACGTTTGAGAAAGCCTAAGCTAAGCCTAAGCCTAAGCCTAAGCCTAGGCCTAAGCCTAAGCCTAAGCCTAAGCCTAAGCCTAAGCCTAAGCCTAAGCCTATGCCTAGGCCTAAGCCTAAGCCTAAGCCTAAGCCTAAGCCTAAGCCTAAGCCTAAGCCTATGCCTAAGCCTAAGCCTAAGCCTAAGCCTAAGCCTAAGCCTAAGCCTAAGCCTAAGCCTAAGCCTAAGCCTAAGCCTAAGCCTAAGCCTAAGCCTAAGCCTAAGCCTAAGCCTAAGCCTAAGCCTAAACCTAAGCCTAAGCCTAAGCCAAGCCAAGCCCAATCCTAAGTCTACGCGTACGTAACATTCTTATACCCACCAATTCGCTCGCACTCCGTTCCCAATCGCGGAAAGTCTTGAATATCGTCCACCTGCGCCGATACCTTTCCCACTAACTCGGAGAGCTCTGGGAAGTTTTTGGCCAAGAATTGCAGCATTTTTCGGCGCTCCTGAAGTTATGATTTTTTGAATAAATTCATTCCAAACCACCGTACCTCTGGCCCCATCATGGCGTCGTACATCGCCTCGAAATTGTTCTCGCCTCCAACATCTGCGTGGTTGAGGAAACCATCATCGTAGGTGAGAGCTTGAAGCTGGGCCCAGGCGCGGAGGCTCTAAAGGGGTGCTAATCTAAACCAGCCCTTAAAGGTAAGTGAAAGCCAAAGTTTATAGTACGATACGCTACGTTAGGTACGATACGCATAAGATACGCCTAGTACAGCTAATGACAGCTAATTATAGTTTTCTTAGTTTAGAAAACCTACCTCATCAAGCTGCTCCTTGCCCAAATTGTAGTAGATAGGCGCCGTCCACACACTCGGCACGTACTCCATCACCAGAAATCCGCTCGGGTCCTTCGAGTCGCTGAAGCGCTTCCAGCAGTACACTGCCGGGAGCAGCAACTTCTTGTTGCACACCTTCGAGGCGCGCACAAAGTCGTAGAAGGCTATCTCGGCGTTGTGGAGCTAAAGAGGTGGCTTTGGGTTGGCTTAGGTGTATGCTTGGCTTAAGCTCATCAGGGGTGCTTAGGGTAGACTGACCCTCCTGACGACGGGGGCCCAACGAAAGACAGCAGAGCCAAGGCTGACAGAGTCGTCACCACCATGAGCAGCATTCAAGGCGGCTGTGATCTTCAGGGTGTTGATCATCGTCGGGAGCTTGACCACGGTCTGAAGCCGGCATGATTTTGAGCTTCAAAACTTCATACTTTTGAGGGCAGATGCTCATTTTCAGCGGCTCCAACCCAGTCCGGTTCGACAAGGGCGACGATGGAGGTGAAGCCCTACACGGAGGTTTGGCTTAGGCTTAGGCTTAGGCTTAGCTTAGGCTTAGCTTAGGCTTAGCTTAGGCTTAGCTTAGGCTTAGCTTAGGCTTAGCTTAGGCTTAGCTTAGGCTTAGCTTAGGCTTAGCTTAGCTTAGCTTTAAAAAACTCACCACTCCATCAGCCACATTCCCGGCCGACTTGTTCGGCCCGAAGCGAGCTTCGGTTTTGAAGTGCTGACGAAGCGCTTCTTCCACTTCCTCCCACTTGACGTGAGTGGCCAAGATGCCAGTTCCTTCGACGGTCAGCGACTCTTCGTGGTCAGCTGTCATTTTAGAAGGTCTGAAAATGATGCTCCAAAAGGCATACTTGAAGTTAAAAGCGGCTTCAGATAAAAGAGTTTTATGAAAATTCTCAGCCGTCTCCAAGTTTAAGGGAGCTAGGAAGCGAAGCGCAAAAATTATCATTTTTTTTGCTGGTCAGGACTCGGGAGTAAAACTAGAGATCAGCGCTCTCCAAAACACGCGTGGCAAGCGGCGGATTTATCTTCAAACATTGGTCGAGTGGTGGTAGGCGTCAATTTTTGCGCTTGCTTGCAACGCTCAAAAAGATAGGAAGTATAGAGGGAGAGAGAAAGAGAGAGAAAGAGAGAGAGAGAGAGAGAGTGAGCGAGATGGAGAGAGAGCGATAGAGAGAGAAAAAGCGAGAGTGTGTGAAAAAGAGAAAGACAGGGAGCGAGAGATAGAAAGCGTGAAATAGTGGGAGATAGTTAGGAATACTAACTAGAAAATTTCTAGCTGTCCCGCCCCCGTTAATCTGCCGAAAAAACGATTTCAGAAACCATCCCGTACTTAAAAAGAACCCTATGAGGTCCCGCCCCGAAATTTAGCGCCCATTAAGTTGGAAATTGCCAAAAAGGCAATGCCTTTGAGATATGCTGGGAATTATGGGGTCCTGGAATAGCCGAAATGTGTTATAAACCGGGGCTGGAGACGCCGGGGGGCCTTATCAGCTCGACCCCGCCGGGTTTAGAAGGGTGTTGGTTTCTGCTCATTCCTGGTGATTACAGTCCATTGTCTTTGTCAATTTTCCGCGTTTTGCCAGAGTTAAAGTGTGGTTCTGCGGTTTTTTGGGAAGGTTGAGATAAGGGTGGTGAAGGTATTTTTGGGAGTTTTGAGGGATCAACAAGGCGTGGCGGTGCCTGACATTTCTGAATCCAAATAAAGGGCGCGAAGAAAAGAGAGACGAGGGAATGACAATTTACCAAAAACTTGAATTTGACCAGTTCAACTTGAATTTCATGAAGTAACCTATAAATCTGCCAGTCTCGCGCCACTGGATCCTAAAAAATGCGAATAAATTTTTGGCGAAACGAGAAAAACCTAGATTTTTCGTTAATCATTAGAGCTTCAAAGACGCCCAGAAAAATGCGCGCTTCCGGTTGCGATAGGGCAAAAAACTTGCCATGTTTTTGCCAGCAGCTCATAGAGGAATACGGTAACCCAAAAAACGCGGTCTCGGCACAAAATTAGCACAATCGGGCAGATACCCCTGTACCGTATTCTAATTCATCAAAAAAAACTTGGAAAACCGGGGTTCCAAAATAAAAGGAAATTACGCCTACCGTCCCTTAAAAGACATTTCCGGAAACTGGAGATTTACCCAAAAAACACCTTTTACCTACTCAAGTTTGCTTGGCCATTTGGCTCTGAGGACATTTTTTATGAATTTTAGAGAGCAAAAAAATAACGCTTGCTAGAGCTCAGAGCTGCGCCTCATCACAGGTGGCCCTTTACAGAGCTTCACGCAGAAACTCAGAGATCTAATGCCGAGCGGAACAGTCAGCGTCTGGTCGCTTATCTAACTTCGCGTCCAACTGTCGTAAAAAAATGCCACACAACGGGGTGGGAGGTCCTTTTCGAAATTCATAAAGGTCGATTCAAAATTCGCAGAAACAATGAATAGACTTATTCAAAAAATCTCAAAATGCCGGAGAATCTGTTTAGGGTCCGGATCCGAGCCCGGCTCAGCACAAAATGGAATGAATAGGGTGTATATTGACGGAGGCTCAACCAATCTCCCCTTGTCGGCGTGTCAAAACACAGTATTTGACACGGATGTTTGCCAATCGTCTGGTGGGCAGGGAGGGGTAGGTAGAAGAACGGTGCTCAAGAAAATTTTGAAAGAATTGCGCAAGATCGAGAAAGAAGAAATGGAGCTTTATTTGCTGAAAATTTTTTTATGCAGAACAATTTTTTGCTTTATCCCTCTCTCTCCCTCTCTCCCCTCTCTCTCGCTCTTTCGTTCTAGCTCCCCGTCCACTCGCTTCCTGCTCTTGCTCTCGCTCTCGCTCTTTCTCGCTCTCTCGCTCTTTCTCTCTCACTCTCCCTGCCTCTCTCACACTCACTCTCTTGCTCTCTCTCTATCTCTCGTTCTCTCTCTCCCTCTTTCGACTGCAAATTCCAAAATTTTTATTCAGCATCAAAAATGGTAAGAAAAGCACAAATTGTGATTAAATCCTAGGCAAACCCGTAGTGTTAGGGGAAAGCGGCAGCTGGCGAATATAAACTACAAAAGTGAAAACAAAAATTAGGCAAGATTCTAATCACGGTGGCCATTCTTCAATTTCCTTCCCGTCGGGTGGTAGAGTGGCCAAGCTGGTGTCGTTACTAAAAAAATTGCTTTTGCTTTTTAACACTTTACTATATTTAGGCTATTGCCAAAACTTTAATGCAAAATTCAAACGAAGAAAAAGGTTCTACAGTACGAGGGTTTCGGAGCATCGGCTCGAAAAGTTTGATAGCTGATCGTCGATCTATAAATAGCAAAAAGCTCTTAAAAAGTACAAGAATTAGGATATTTTTAATTTTATGTTGGAAACAATGTTCCGAAAGTTACCTCAGAACGGCCACTTCATCGCTTTTCGACGCCGACTTTCGCATAGATTTGTCCGACTTTTCGGAATGTTTACTACCAGAATGACCGCCTATGTTACGGTAGAGAATTTGAGGGATCGAGAGGCCATGGTGTTTCCTGAAATTCTCGATAGATTCTCTTTCTCTCTACCTCTCTCTCTCTCTCTCTCTCTCTCTCTCTCTCTCTCTCTCTCCTCTCTCGATCTCTCGCTCACTTGCCTCTGCTTCTTCTGCCTCCGTGTCTTGTGATATCTGCGCGGCATTACGTATAGTCCGTAGTACACCAGCTCACAGAACAATTCGGCGAACTCGAATACGGTAATTACTGTAAAATAGGATTTATGAGTTTTTTGAAAATATCAACATACCTGAAAATCCAATCCACAGCCCGATATTACCTCCAAAATCGGAGAACAGGTTAGTAATCTAAAAGCGAGGGATTTCAGGCTAAAAAGATGGCCTACCGTATACCCAGCCGTCTCATTCATCGTCTCGTAGTTTAGCTGTTCGTAGAAGATTTCCTAAGATCAAAAATTTCTGACGATGGGAAAGAGAGAGGGAAGCCGAGCGAGAGCGAGAGAAAGAAAGAGAGATAGACAGAGAGAATCAAGGAGCGAGAGAGCAATTCCGAAACCAAACACCTTACGACATTACTTACCAAAAAGGCTGTGTTGACTCTAAAAACGGATATTTTTTTAAGGATTTTAGGGTGAGTTGCAAGGAGGTGGGTGAATTTTTCATACCTGTAATACTCCGTGCAAGCCGCGGTATCATTGAAAATCTCCGAGGCTCCGGCACATTCCTCTCCGATGACGAAGTTCAGCGACGGCCAAGCGGCTGCCGAGTAAGAAGTTTCGAAAAGATGCTCCTTGCAGGGCTGCTTGCATTCGCCTTAAGAAGGTTGTGTTAGAGAGATCGAAAGAGAGGCAGAGAGAGACAGAGAGCGAGAGAGATAGAGAGAGAGAGTGAGTGAGAGAGAGTTGGAGAGAACATACACGAATCGTCTAGCCTCAAAAATCCGCCCGTGCTCTCCGTCATATTTCTTAAGCAATGCACTAAAGAAAGAATTTTCGTCATTTCCGGTAACCTCCAACTTACGTTGCGTCTTATTTCGTGGGCTACAGGCGATATCCGTATCCGTAGGTAGTGGCAGTCTTGGATCCCCGCATCCACAAGCCGTGATGACGTCCATTTGGAAGCAGCTGCGGTAGCAACCCTGTAAAATGATCGGTTAGAAGCTTGAACCTAAGCCTAAACCACAGTCGAAAATTAAGCCTAAGCCTAAACCTACGCCTGGGCCGAAGCCTAAGTGGTTCTCCTATTCGACTGACCTCCGGCGAGTATTGACCCTTGTAGATGTACGCCTTTTGGTTGTAGTGATCGGAGCATTGGCCATGAGGGTATGACAACCGAGTGTAGAGCTTCTAAAGTCCAAAATTACAGAAAATCTTGTGGCAACCCTTACCGTCTTCAGCCCAAACGACGAGACGAAGCCGGTCGGGGCGCTGTAGCCGAAGGTGTCGGGGAAGGGTTCTTGTTTCTGAAAAATGTTCCAATAGCGTTTCTCTCTCTCTATTTCACTCTCTCGCTCTCTCCCTCTTACCTGTTCATGAACAACAATCCGAACACCAGCCGCTTCAGTAGTCGGCAAGTAGTCCTCCTGGTTGACGTTGAGCAGCAACCGGAGCCCGTACATCGGTCCGGCTCGACTATTCTGAATGGAAAACGTCTCTTCACTCGCTCTCTCGCGCTCTCTCTTCCTCTCTTCTCTCTCCTCTCTCTCTCTTTCAAAATGACAACGAATATCTCCCACCTTGAGCTGCACCGAGTCGTTGTAGTTAAACGTATAGCAGTTGCCATACTCAGGGTCCTGGTGGAGTTTGAAGTCTCTGAAAGGTTTTTGAAAATTGGAAAGCCGAGCCCTACGTCGTGAGGTTGCAATCCTTGCCGTTGAACGTGCAGCGGAGGACGAATTCCTAAAGAGTCTTTGCTGGTTTTCTCATTGAATTTTGCTTAAATTTCAGAACTGCCTATTGTGACAGATTCCGCCAAGATCTTTTGTAGCTTACTTTCCTGCTCGAATCTCGAATACCACTAAACTTACATCTAGCGTATATGACATATTCTGTCGTATCTCCTGCGGAAGTTCAGCCACCATAAAGATGAGCGTCTCTTTTGTACGCGTCGTCATCGTACCCTTGTCGTAAACACCCTAAACCAGGTTGGACACCTTGAAGATGAAGCTCAATCCCCCCAAAACTTCATCTATACCTCCTTCACTTACCTCAAGATCCAGATTCTCGTTGAAAACGGCTTCAATCGTTGGCGGTTCTGCGGGGTAGATGGTGTAGTTGTGTGGATTCCACCACCGGATTTCGTTCTGAAATAATGCTGAAGCTGAGTAGGGAGAAAGAGATAAAGAGAGAGAGAGAGAGAGAGAGAGAGAGAGAGAGAGAGAGAGAGCTAAAGACGAAAATTCACCTTCGGATGAATGACACAATTGTGCGAGATTCCCTGGCAAAGACATGAAACGTTGTGGTTAAAGGGCATCGTAGCATTCGGCCTATCCGGATCCGCACACGTATTTGAGAAAGAGCATTGATTACAGGTCTGGAATTAGTTTCTCAGCGGAATCCAGGAAATTCTATACCTTTACAGTCCATTCTGTCGTCGGGTAGCAAGGCCAAATATACCCAGTGGACAGGTCTTCGAAACAGAGGCAGACTTGGGTGTTGGCCTGAAAAAAGTTGTCGCTGCAGAGTGAGAGGGAGAGCGGGAGGGGGGGGGGGGAATCTACCAACCTCTTCATTCCGATTCGGCACGCAGCGATCGTTAGGGTTTGTGCAGGTACACCTGAATTTTCCAAGCTAGCGTGAGAGAACGAGAGAGAGAGAGAGAGAGAGAGAGAGAGAGAGGCAGAGAGCGTGAGTGAGAGCCAGAAAGATAGCAAGAATACAATCGCGAAAACTATACCTACCTCACAAAAACCGGCTGAAACTCCGCCTGGCGCTTTTTTCGAACCTTCGCAGCTTCGACCGCGTTTACTAAAGTCAGCCCTCCTTTCTCTATTAGTGCGTTTTCCCATAATGCAATCTAAATTTATTTGGATTCTTCAGTTGAGCTAAATTTTCTACCGTATTCGCAATTTCCGGAAAAGTCTTCAGCTCGCTGTACTTAAACGCGTTGAGGTTGCAAACTGTCGCGGCTGGGAATGGTGCTGAAAGTGAATAAATCTTCCTCTTTTCCTATCTCTCTGTCTCTATCTCGCTTTTCTGTCTTCTCATTCTCCCTTACCCGGCTCAAACTTCAGACTCATCTCGATGATAGTCCGATATAGGAAAAATTCTGCGAGAGTAAAGTAGGTCTGCACCAAGAAGAAACAGGCACACGCGACGAAGATGATGCACCAGAAGAAGCGGGGCCAGAAGCTGCTCGACCTGGAAAAGGCCAGCGTAATATTGCAGGGTAATTTAAGCCTTCAGCATTATCATTTTTGGCTCTTAGCTCAAACGTTCAAAGTAGTGCGTGGTAGTTGAGTTCACTACGCTACGCTCCTCTGAACGTATAACTTCTACGCACCCAAAGAACGGAATCCCGTGACTGCTCGTCCTGTTGCAAAAGTCGATGAGCAAAGACTTCACCGAGTCGTATCTGAAAATGATGCTAAAAATTAGTAGATGAGCGCGAGATTGTTCTTTGTGCCGCGGTTATACACTGTGACGAAGAATACAGCATGTTATTAGTGAAGTTGTGGTGGCTATTGGACAAAACTGGACTGTGGATTTTCATAGGGTACTGTTGTGGGTCTCACCTATACCGATCACCGTCTTCGATAATTTCAATGTGGGGCGGGGTGCTGAAAGGGTTTCAGTAGAGAGAGAGAGAGAGAGAGAGAGAGAGAGAGAGAGAGAGAGAGAACGAGAGAGGTGAGAGGGCGAGAAAGATAAAGATCAAGAGAAAGAGCAATAGAATGGAGCTATTACCTGTAAGCAACTTCCGCCGCTGCCATCTGATTGCTCCGCACGCTCCTCCTTGATGACGTCCGTAGCGGTGCTCCTTCATGCCGATGCCGGAGTGAGCTCTAAATACGACGGCGACCTTTGTTTACTGGGTTCATTCTCAAAAACCGTAAAAAGTGTGCTCGAGCGTTGACCAGCCTACCTTCGAGTCTTCATCCTCCTGTGGAACGAATGGGATCTCCTGTGGCTTCGGGTGCATGGAGGCGCGTTTTTCAGCGGCCCCCGCGCTCGTGCTCCTCCTTGGAGGCTGAAAAGGAGACGTAAGAGCTGGTTATAAGGAGCATGAACTATTTGCTGGGTTTTTAATGGCTTTCTTGATGCCATTTTTGGTAGCTTTACCACCAAGATTAGCTCAGTTAAAAATTTATTCAAGTACTTGTGCAAATTTTGAATTAGCTAAGAGCTAATCCAAAGCCTCTAATTTGCATTTCAACAAATTTTTTTGATTTTAAGGTATAAAAAACTTTCTTTTTGCCGAAAATGCCAAAAATTAGATAAATTTGGTACAATTAATTTAGTTTTTACAATTTTTGGATCTAAATAAAATTGAGAAAATGCCCTTATCTTGAACTCAATTATTTCCCCAAAAACCCACCCTCCGCACCGGGACCCTACTATAGACATAACGGCAAATGTCTGGGGGAGTTTCCCGGAGTCTGGCAGCAGAATAAAACATTTTTCAGCAGATTTTAGCGATTCTTAGGCCATTTAAAATAATCACGGCTGCATCTTCAAAAGTCTAAGGCCCGAATCCATAGTACAGCCGCGGAATCATCCGCCCCAGACGCCACATAAAAATGTTGGGCCTCGGAAGAGGAGGAGGGCGAGGGGGAGGATGAGGTCAATCTGGAGATCGGGTCGAATCGGGCGCTGACACGCAGAAAAGCCCCCTTTCCCACCCAACACACAACTCAATCAGCGCATTATATGAGTTTGGGGGGAGAAGCCCGGTTGGTCACCACCCGGATGCATTTTAGTATATGCGAGCCGGTTGACCGGAAGGTTTTAAGGGGTATGGGGATTTGGGGGATGCTTTTAAAGGGGCTGGGAAGTGAAAGAACTCCGTCTACTGTGTTTCCCAAAAAACCTCCGCGCTAGGGGTCCGGAAAACGCTCGAACAGGTAGGATTTCACGCCATTCGAAAGATCTAAAGAATAAAGAATCAAGCGCTCCAGCTTCTCAAAAAAGTCATTGCAAAAGTTATGTAAAAAGATCTAAGTTCAGCTACTAAACGCGTCACCCAAAAACAAGCGTTGTGGGTTTTAAGCGCGATAAGGAGGCATCTTAATTGACCCCAGTCAACGACGCCTACATGGAGAACCTAAAAACGCAATGATCCTGCTATTTTCGGGGGGTCTAGAATTCAATGGTTTTTTAAGACGCTAGGAAGTGAGAAAATCGAGCCCTCGGTCTCCTGGATCAAGACAGTGTCCAGTAAAAGCCACGGGAACCAGGTTCTGAAAGTCTTTCCTTCTCTTGGCTAGGTATCGGCAGCTACCACCCGCTCACGCTTTCTCAAGCCCCCAAAGCTCCTTACAGCATCACGCCACATCCATATCCGGGCTCTGCCCAATCGGTGGGCCAGCCGCCGCAGCCGCTGCTGCTGCGTCATCGCGGCTTTTATGAAGAAATCCAAAAAATCAAATTATTACGAAGACAAGTGCGAAACAAAGACAAGGAAATAGCTAGAGAGAGAGAGAAAGATGAGAATAGAGAGAGAGAGAGAGAGAGAGAGAGAGAGAGGGAGAGAGTGAGAGAGAGAATGAAAGCGAGCAAACTAAAGCTACATTTTGCTATTTTTCAGTTGTAGAGTAAAAGGCCACCACTACGCCGGGGTTCCCTCGTGGAGTCAATGGGCCCTTTTAGAGTGGCCGCCAGGGGACTTCATCAATTCGCATATCTGCCAGCGAAATCTCTGTCGTGGGCCCCAAGCAGGGGGCCAATGACGACCGACATGGGGCCCCATCCAGTTATTCATGGGATTCCGATAGTTTCCGAATTTAGGCAAGACGCGGAACATCCTACACGAAGTCTAAGCTAAGCCTAAGCTAAGCTTAAGCTAAGCCTAAGCTACGCTAAACCAATCCTAAGCTAAGGAGCCAAAGTGCAAAAAAAAATCAAAAAATTTCCGGCAAGGCCTTCAAGACGCCCTACAGGAGCCTCGCTCTAGAAAAATGAGCCTCACGTGATGCTAGATGAAAGTGAGAGATGAAAGGATAGAGAGAGACAGAGAGAGAGAGAGAGAAACAGCTCAACCGATGCGCGACGTTGTGGGACAAATGTCAGGGATCTCAGCCTCAGCCTGGCTGTGACTCCCCAGGGGGACAATCACCACAACATTGGCCCCTTCTACGGGGGGAGCGGCCCGGAAAGGCGAGAGACGAGGAGCACCAACAATCGCTTGACGCCCATCACATAAACGTGATAATAAGTAGCCGGGGCGGGGGGAAGGGGGTGTTTGACAACGTGGAATCACAGAAAAATCTTTAGCAGGGAATTTTCGAGATTACACATTCGTCCAAGATTCTCCCTCTAAAGGGATAAAAACACCTGGTGAAGAGCAGAGATTTTCTAATATTGGCAAGCAGCCAAGCTGTTGCTCTCGGCTAAAATTGAGAGCACGAGCTCGACCAGGAAAGAACGCGTATGCGCATTCACAGGGTTACTGAAAATGTCCAAAGCCATAATGTCAAAATTTCATAATGCCGAAATTCATAATGTCGAAATCCATAATGTCGAAATTTATATAAGCGGATTTTTCGAAAAACAGCCCGAATCTTAAGCAAAAAAAAAATCGACATTCTGAATTTCGACGTTATTATTTTCGACATTATGAATTTGACATTATGACATTTCGATGTTATGAATTTCGACATTATGAGTTTCGACATTATGAATTTCGACGTTATAAATCAGCCTATCTTTCAACAATCGTCTCGCCATTAGCAAAGATAAAAATCCTATACCAAGCAGCTCTTCCGCCTCCTCTGCTGGCGCTTCTTATCGTCGAGGTGAAGGTCCAGGAATGCTTTGAAGTTCAGCATCTTGCAGGTTTAGTGGAATAGCGTTGAATTCGGTAAAATCCGTAAATTTTTGTTCAGAGGACAGTTTCGGAATCGTCTATCGCAGCTCCATAGAATAGTACAAAGTATTCAGAGTAACAGATGTTGATATCGAGGGCCGAAAGTGGCGATAATCGGTATTAAAATGTGCTCCAGAAATACCGTAGACCTCTTCTTGCAAAAAAAATATGGATTTTTGTCTTTTAAGCTTTCGAAACTCGAAATAGGTTCCTGAACGTCCACTTCAAATCGTCGACAACAGATTTCTGACGTCTTCTAGGCCGGAAATCGTCGAAAACCGTTTTTCGTTTTCTAGAATACAAGAAGCTCCAAAATACGCTCGTCTGGTCGCCCCAAGGTTTAGAAATTGTTTGGCACAAGGCAGAAGTCGCGTGTCGCCCCGGGTGTGAATTCGTCTTCTTGTCGGGGGTCGTGGCGGTTCTGGCGGCTTCTGCTCTTTTCCAGCTTTTACTGCACGCTCTCTCTCTCTCTCTCTCTCGTCTCAATCGGCCCTTCCTTCTCGGTGTCCTCCTCCGTGTCAAAAGTTCGTTCCCGGAATCGGGTCTTCCATTGTCCCCCACCAAAGACGAGAAGCTGCTCCCCGCTGCAACCGCCCTGTGGGCCTAGATTTGTCCCCCTATCTGGTGCCCCAAATCTCCCCCGGGACCCATCCCTCATCTTGTTCGCCCATCAATTTGCCCCGATTTTTTGGGGCCTCGAGGAAGGGACCGGTGTATAGCAATAAATTTAGTGAATTTGGGCGTATGAGGCGCGATTTGTACAGCTCGAGCTGGAAGTTAGGAGCTAATAACTTCCAAAAAACAGGAGGTGAACCTGGGATTTCAAAATGGAACCAAAACCATATCTTGTGAACAATTTTGCGCTGAACCGGTTGAATCGGCATCTTCAAGAGTCCCAAAAAACGCAACACGCATTCTTGCCAATTTTTGTCATGTAATTTCGTACTAGGTTCTTTTTAATTTCTAGGAAAAACAGGCAAAGCTCGAAGGTTGTTTAGTAGAAAACCAAGTCCTCAGCAAAAAAAAAACTATTTTTGTGCGACTCTGAAAAACCTGGCTGCCTCTTAAATTTACATACCGACTTTTTAGTAAATTTTAATCAAGGCCATTCGATAGCCGTGAAAAAGTAAATGTTGCTAGATCTTAAAATCAACAAAATTGAGCATAATTTAGCAAAGTTACAGTACGCTTAAGTCCGAATCTCCGGTTTAAAAATTACCTGTTGTTCTCCCATTCGTAGACGCCGTCAGCTGATCAATAAACTATTGTGACCAGTAGTGGAAGGCAATAGGTACGTCTAGCCCAGACTGACCAGTCCGGCTAGCACGGCCGCGGCCAGTCCGAAGGCTTTTCGTGCCAGAACACCGCGCCCATGAAAGCACTTCCGGTCTCCCATTATGTAGCGCTGAGAGTGGTGGGACCTGGGCTAAGGGCCCGTAAATTTGGAAAAGCCGCCCCGAAATCTGGGGATAATGGGGGTTGTAAGGAGATGGGGGTATCCGAAGGCATGCAAATCGTTTTTTAACTTAGTTTTCGGCTTTGGTCTTATCATCAACCATCCAAAATTCGGGCTCCGAGAAAAAATTTCGCGAAACCAGTCCGAGAAAACTTTTCGATGCACCTGACGCCAATTTTTCGCTCCGATTTTCCGTTCTTGTTTTATCGCAAGAACATCCTTGTTTAATTTCTAAGATTTTGCGAAGTGATCACTTTTTCGTTTTGGAGCAAAGGGGACCACGTCGATCCTTCGAAAATTCGCGTCAGCCAGTCAAGCTCACCAGAATTTCGCCCTCGAATCATTCGAACCAGCTTGGAACGCTGATTTCGATGTGCTAATTGGCATAACTCAGAAATCGCGTTTGTGGTTTTTACGATTTTCAAAGTTTTGACTTTTGGTCGGTTTTGAGCCGAGGGTCCATGGATTAGTACAGGAGCTGTCGAATACGCCTATGAATATTCAACAAAACCTTTCATATAAATCACATGCACGGTAGCGCCTTGCACTCAGTCCTTCCGGCTTTTGGATCACCCAGAAAATTTTAATACATCTGAAATGGGTTTACTCCTCCGCTAGCTACAAAAGCTTTCATTTTTTAGGCCTTGGCGTAGGCTTAGGCTTAGGCTTAGGCAGGCTAAGGCTTAGGCCTAGGATTGGCCTTCTAGACATACTGCTTTATCCCGATTAACTTGATACTTGTTCCGAGTTTCGTTTTCAATTCTGGACCTTAAAAAACCCACGTAAAAATTGCTGCAAACTGTACTGATTGCAGACGATGCAAGTTGCCTTGCTGGTTCTCGCCATGGCCTTCGTGGTCTCTGGTATGGCCACGGACAGGTCGCGTAAGTTGCTTTCCGTCATTGAGGCATTTAAAAGGATTGTAAAACAATCAAATTAGTGACATATCTAGTTCAATTATTGGGTAATTTTTCTTTTAATTCCAGTCCCCTGCCCGGGCAGGAATCAGGAACGCCGTCATGGCGGGATGGAACGGTGTGATAAGAAGTGTGCCGGTTTGAGTACTGACAAGCATCGGGTTGGTTCCCTCGGAAGCCTAAGCCAAAGCCTACTGAGCCCAAGCCGAAGCCCAAGCCTAAGCCAAAGACTAAGCTTAAGCCCAAGCCCAAGCCAAACCTAGGCCAAAGGCGGAGCGAAGCCTAAGATTAACCATACGGGATCCCACGCTTTCAGGGCTGTCCCTTGATGTTCGTCTACAACGGGTGCCACTGCAAAGAGGGCTTCGTTCGTGAGGTGACTCACGGAAATTGTATCCTACCTAGTGACTGCAAACGGGATTGAACCGGAATAAATGCGTGAATTTCTAAATGGGAGCTATTGTGGAAAAAGAGTGAAACGGATCGAGCGAGAGTGAGAGAGAAAGCGAGGGTGGGAGAGAGACGCTGATTCCGATTTGCTAACTGCCAGAGCTGTAACATCGCGTTTCTGGTTTTATGATTTTATGAAGTTTTGTCTTTTGGTGGGTTTCGAGACAAGTGTCCATGGATCAGTTTGCGAAGCTTCCCGGGAAGACACCGCCTGCTACTCAAAATTCGTACAGAAGCGGTGGAATAAATCTATAAATATTCAGTAAAACCTTTCATATACATGACATGCACGGTAGCGCCTTTCTATTCAGTCCATTCGGCACTTCGGTTCCCTCTAAAATTTTAGTACAGCCGGGAAGGGTTTACCTTCCCCGCCGATAACTACAGAAGCTTACTGAAGCACGCGCCAGGCTTACTTTTTGACAATCATTTCGGCTCGGTTTTAGGCGTAGGCTTAGATTTAGGCTTAGGCTTAGGCTTTTGCTTAGATTTAGGCTTAGGCTTAGGCTTTTGCTTAGGCCCAGGCTTAGGCTTTTAAGCCAAGGCTTGGCCTTCTATACATACTGCTTTATCTCGACTAATTCCATAGTTTTCCTTAGTTTCTGTTTCGGTTTTTGGTCTAGAAAACACGTAAAAGTTGCTCTAAAGTCTACTGATTAGAGAAGATGCGAATTGCCTTGCTGGTGCTCGCCATGGTCTTGGTGGTCTCTGGAATGACCACGGGTCGGGACAGGTCTCGTAAGTTGCTTTGCTTCAGTAAGGCATTTAAAAGGCTTGTAAATCAATCAAATTGATAACATAGCTACAAGATCAAATTCAATTATTTGACAATGTTTCTAATAATTCCAGTCCCTTGCCCGGGCACGAATCAGGAACGCCGTAATGGCGAGATGGAGGAGTGTGATAGAGAGTGTGCTGATTTAATTGCTGACGAGCCACGGGTTGGTTCCTATCCCAAGCCTAAGCCTAAGCCTAAGCCTAAGCCTAAGCCTAAGCCTAAGCCTAAGCCTAAGCCTAAGCCTAAGCCTAAGCCTAAGCCTAAGCCTAAGCCTAAGCTTAAGCCTAAGCCTAAGCCTAAGCCTAAGCCGAAGCCGAAGCTTAAGCCTACGCCTAAGCCTAAGCCAAGCCAAGCCCAATCCTAAGCCTAAGCCTAAGCTTAAGCCTAAGCCTAAGCCTAAGCCTAAGCTTAAGCTTAAGCCTAAGCCTAAGCCTAAGCCTAAGCCGAAGCCGAAGCTTAAGCCTACGCCTAAGCCTAAGCTTAACATATCGGATCCCATGCTTCCAGATCTGTTACCGGTTGTTCGTCTCCAACGCTTGCCACTGCAAGGAGGGCTTCGTTCGTGAGGTGAGATACGGAAACTGCATCCCACCTAGTGAATGCGAACTGGATTGAATCGGAATAAATGCATTAATTTGTTAATGGGAGGTCTTCTTAAAGAAAGAAAGAGGGCGAGAGGGAGAGAGATAGAGCGAGAGAGCGAGAGAGAGATTAGGGTGACAGAAAGGTTTCGGTGCTTCCCAAAATTCCAAATTCTATTTTTTTCCAACCCCCAACCCCAAAAACTCGTGCTCCGCATTTCCCAATCGAAAAACCCCATCCCGGGTGGTCGTTTCGGGGGGAGATTTAGTAGGTTTTGCCGGGAGGTGTCGGCCTGGATGGGCGATGAATCACAGCTGGAGGATGAGGCGCGGCGCGGGCTTTGAAGGGGCTGGAACTTCTGAAAGTGAGGAATTGACCGCGGGCGGTGGAGGAAGAGAAATGGACGTCAGTCCATTGCTCCACTCCAACCACCACCCCGCCACCAACCTCGTCACTCAAAATAACGGCCTCTGCGCGCAGACAGAGAGGGTTGTTCACGTTGTGGCAACTCGAGGTGAAGCCCGTGAAGTGTAAACAGACGAAGCTGAGTAAGTAAGTCAGCTCCATCGACTTCATCGGCTTTGCCCGCTCAAACGAACTTTGGGCAGCTAAAGGGCGAGTGAAAGTGGGCTCCGCCGCAAAGCCAGAAAGAATTTTTGGACCAGTTTTTAAACGGACCAGAAACTTTCAGAGAAAGATCGAATAGATACGTTCGGGTGTCTTCCAGAAAACATCGTCAAACCGAAGATTTTAGCGCTAAAATGGCTTTAAAAAACGATTAGCCGTCGCCGGCTGTGAATCTCTCTATGCTGAAATTTTTTAAGAGGACTACGAATAAAAGAATAAAAGAGGCGCATGGAAATATTCATGAAAATGTGGCTCTTTCACTCTTTTCCACCTAAATTTTAGCCAAAACACCGACAGCCTATACCCGACAACCATAAAAAAAACCGACAGCCAAAATTCCGACCAGAATGTCGACATTTAAATCGTTTTTTATCCCGGGGTTTTCGTTGTCGGGATTATGGTCGTCGGCATTTTCGCTGTCGCTATTTTTTTTGCTGTTTTCCTTCTCGAGCGAAAGTTTTTTGAACAATTTTTGTTGCTCTTCCAGATGGTTACCCACAGCTGGATTGGTCTTTTGTCCCCAACAATCGTTTTACTCATGGTTAATTTTGCAGAAAAGGTACAAAGATTTTTCGGGTGATTTTGTATGCTCTGTTCTTCGGGAAAGAGCACGATTCTTGGTCTAGATGCCTCAAAGTTTAGCTGGGAGTGAAAAAAAATTGCCTGGAATTTTTCTAGGCCGATTTTAAAATTTTTGGTAGGACGATTTGGATTGGGTAATGCTTAAAATTCCCGGTCGGGCATCCGAAGCAAAAAGATAAATAATTTTTCTTGTCATGATTTTTGCCGGCCCCTATCCAACCAACCTAGATGCCCCGGGCCAGGGTGGCGACAGACAGTAAAGGGCCATAAAGGTGAGATTTAGCGCGGAGTCGAGTTGAAAGAGCAGCCGAGGGCCCGCAGATAGCGTCTTTACGAGGCCCTAACTGGAGGAGGAGGACGGCTGCCGATCTGCCAGAAGGAGCACACGGCGGCTAAGGGAGCTGTAAATCGTGCGCGCCGGGATGGGCCTTCTCACTGCTGTCTCCAGGTTTATGACCCATTTACGGGATCGACTCCGACCCTCGATACACATCCACGTACGGAGGGTGGTAGCGGAAAACAAGCTTTGTGGAGGTGCGACGGATGCCAAAAGCCGAGTTTAAAAGCCAAGTTTTGGAGGTACTACGCTACAGTAGTGAAAAACCAAGACCAAATTCCTCGAAAATTCGGTTTCCTCGCCTCTAAAATCTGACAAAAACCTTAAATTCTGCTCTACGGGATAGTACGCGACAGTACGCTACTGTGCGCTACATTACTCTACGCCGTATTACGCGCCGATGCGCGACAGTACGTTACAGTACGCTACGCCACGTTACGTGCCCAAACGCGACAGTACGCTGCAGTACGCTACGCCATGCTACGTGCGAACCCGCGATAGTACGCTACAGCACGCTTCGTCATGTTACGTGCGAATACGCGACAGTACGCCACACTACGCTACGCTACGTTAGGTGTCCAGGCGGCAACAAGACTTTTTACCGTAACCTTCACTGATTTTTTGATAACACCTATCCCTAGCTGCAACCATAAACAAGTCCTGGGTATCAATTAACGGGGGGGGTGTTGCGCCATAGTGCACCCCGTAATAAAGACCGTATCATTCGCGTCGAGTGGGTCGAACGGGGGGTTAAAAGGTGACACCGCCCTCGCTGTTGCGTCAAGAGCCGCATTGAGTACCCTTGGGAAATCTGTTGCATAATCATCTCTTTCTTTCTCTCTCTCTCTTTCCCTCTCTCTTTTTCGCTCTCTATCCCTCTCTCACCCCAAAACAAGGTCGCCCATCACCGGGGTTGATCGGCTCTTTGATGCGGTGCTCCGATTGCATAGCATCTTGTTACGCTTCGGGTACCGCTGAGCCGTTCATTGTCCGACCTCGTTGCGCAACTGCAGTTGGACGATAGATGGTAGAGGGACTAACGGGGCTGGGAAGTCAGCTGAATCCATAGAAATGAACTAAAGGTGCTGAGAAATCAGCAATGTCTACAGAAGCTCTCGAAAAGGCTACCAGATTGACATTTTGACCTGCCCTTTCCACTTCGAAAGCTTTGCAGTCTGGATTTAGCCTGACTGAACGTTTCGTTTGTTACCACGACTTCGAGCAGTTCAACGATGAAGATCTGGAAGCCCAATGACATTATAAACCTAATAGAAATTCGCTCGAACGTTCAAGCTTTTTTCCGCTTAACGCATCGTATCTTACTGTACTGTAGCTTACTCATAGCGTAACGTATCATGGTGTACTGCCGTATTGTATCATACAGTATCGTACTGCATCGTGTTCTATGGATCTATTTATGGTCCTATGGTACAATTGCATACTTTAACGGACTATTTCCTATGCCGTACGTCACAGTACAGTACCGCATCCTTAGGTATCCCTTCGTAACGTATAGTTATACATACCCGAACGCCCTAATAACAACAACAATTTACATCCTCACAATCAATTTCCGAGCGGTACAACCACCAGGCATGTAAATGTCTTTAAATTACCTTTCCATATTGACAAGCCCCTCAGCAGCGCGCCTCATTAGCACCCCGGGGGCACGGAAGCGTGTATGGGGGTCAATTCTGTTGGCAGGTGGAAGGACCCTAATCGCAAACCCTAATCCCCTGGTTGCGTTGATTGCCCGGGGCTTGTGACCTAATCGCCAGACCTCCCCGCCTAATCGCGTCCGACCCTCGCGCGGCTTGTTATAAAAGACGCCCATCAACCCTAATTGCGTAATGAGGAGGGTGGAGTACCGGGGGGAGTTGCGTAACGTACTGTATCCCCGCGGAGGTTGGGGAGTGTTAGCTCTGAACAGACACTCAAGCACATCACTTTCGACATTGCGTAATGTACCTGGGGTGGACATTGTTTGAACGAGACAGAGAGAGCGAAAGAGAGAGAGAAGAGCGAGAGAGAGAGAAAGAGAAAGAGGAGAGAGAGCGAGAGAGAGAGAGGAGAGAGCGAGAGAGCGAGAGAGCGAGCGTGCGAGAGATACCTACAGAGACTGCTCGGATTTTAAGGGATGGTGCTCCAAATGCGTAAAATTCTGAAAGATCATGATCACGATGCTAAAGTCTTAGGAAGCTCTGATGCCAACATTTCTATTCCCTTTCACTCGGTCTCACGCTCTTTCTAAGGTTATTTTTGCAATCAAACTTTAGGTATCGATCTCACTCTCGTTCTTGTGCCCGATCTCTCTCGCTCTCCTACCTATTTTTCGTTCTCCTCCAAACCTTTTGGACTGAGCCATTTCAGGATAACTTTGAGCACAACCAGGCGATATTTTCATTTTTACAAATCCCCTAGCTATTTTGCACAACTCAGGATCCCCATACACCAGATTCAACATCCACAAATCAGGGCCATCCAGGCTATCTATCAGCCGCGGCTCGGTTTTGTGCCCCGGGGCGCTGATGGCCATCAGAGCCGCAGGGTATTTGGCCGAGTCGACCGATCCGGTGATCGATGTCATCCCATTCGGTTGCATTTCTTGCATCCCCATCCACTCGGTAATTACCCTCATTTTTCTCGACAACGATGCCCCGGGGGAGAACATTGAAGCTAGTTGGATCTGTAGAGTTGCGAGGTTGGGGTTTGGCCAAAACGTGGAGCTGGAGCGAGCTCTGGATCCTCTAAACTAAAAAATAACGACGTCGAGGTAAGCTTCAGGAAAGCCATAGCGCATTAATGGAACAATTTGCAAGCAAAAACTTGTATGGAAATGCTTTTCAAAGGGCTGGGAAGCCCAGAAATCGACCCCTGCTGGACACTAGATACAGACATCTACAGCGGAGACGTTGGAGCAAGAGCGACATCGTTGAGTGACCGATTTTCCAGCTTTCTAGCCCCTTTAAAGTTTCGTCCCCGGTTTCGGCCTGGCCTCCTCACCCTCCCCTTCAGGAGTCTCATCTAAAAACGGGGTCATAGTTGGAGTGACAGGTGCCAGAAGACGACTCATCTCGCTTCGGGGGCACCGGGGTTGAAGAAGTGGACCCCGGATGCCGTCGGCGCTAATGCCCGGTGACACATTTCGGAAGCGGCGAGAGATAGAGGGAGAGCGAGCGACGGAGAGAGTGTGAGAGAGAGGGTGAGACTGAGCTCCAGATATAGATGCGATGTCTCCAAAAGGCGGCCTGTCAACGGACATCATCTTCACACCGCTGGGCGACCCCTATTCTTGAGGGGGAGGGCGAGTCGTCTCCTCATATCAGATCCGCCTGCATATGATGGCCGCCCGAGTGGACAGCCCGGGTCACGCTAATTCGGGCGAGGCTCTCGTGCTAAACTATGTGAAAAATAGACCCGAAACGGAATTTTGGAGATAAAAGATGGTGCTCTTGCTGGTGGTGATCTCAGATGTAGCTAAAAAGCATGTTGACGACTACGTACTAACGACTAACGAAAAAGAAATGATGGCATTAAGATGACATTTGACAAAGACGATTCGCTGCCATGCCTTTTTACTTTCTAAAACATGACTTTTCAGAAACTTCAAGAAGTTCAGCGAATTTTTGAAGTAGTGCTGAACTTCCTTGCTAAAACTGCTCAGAAGATTTTGGCTCAAGCTCGAAAAACCCAAAAAGAAACCTGTGATCCGTATCTTGCGATTAAGCCGAGACATTCTAGCAGTTCAAAAGCTTCTGCGTAGTCGTTCAAGACGAGAAAAACTACGGGCTTTCTAAAAATCTTGGGATTCACATCAAGTTCAAGCAGTTCAGTCGTTCTTTAAAGGGATGGTATTGATTTGAGAAGGCGGCAAGAGCGTCATGCCCAAGCAGGTAAACCCTTTCCAAAGTCTGCTTTTCCTATCGGCCCCTGACTCCGGAAATCCCGAAACTCAATGGCGGCCGAGGGGCGAAGTTTGTCACCTAGAATCTTTTCAGGAGGGCAAACCGGAGGTGACATTTTGAAGAGCTAGAGCTAGAGAGAGAGAGCGAGAGAGTGAGAGAGAGGTAGAGAGGGAGAGAGAGAGACAGAGAGAGAAATCCAGCTGTTGTGCCGATACACATCTCCCATTCCCGAGGTGTTGATCGTGTATTCTCTCCCCAACTAGCTACTCCGCTCCTAGGCCCCCGCTGAGAAATGGCCCTTTTTTTCTAGGCCGAGCATCTACAAAAAGGGTTGCGCCCGATCAGATATCTACCCTCGTAATGAGATTGATGGGTTGGCAAATATTTCCGAATCGCTCCGCGGCTCGGCCGGCCAATGGTTATCGCGGGCCCCCGATCTTGAGTGATGATGGTCGTGCTCAACGAGGTCGGGGAGGTGGAAAACATGCTCTTTTCGTATTTTTCGAGCAAACAGAGGAAAATATGGTTTTATAGAGATGGCATAAAATGGGAAATATTGTTTGCATTACTTTGACGACTTTGAAAAACCTAAAAAATGCGGTTTTGAAAATTACAGCAGTTAATAAATTTTAAGTTTCCCGGCCAAATCAAGGTCTAAAAAGTTCATTTTTCATACAGAAATGATGCCTAATATTTTACTGTATTCTTAAAAATGTTCAAACATACAAAATTTGTTAAAAACGATAATTAAACAGTGCTAATTGTTAAGCCACTTTTTAGCCCTGTTTCTTCTTAAATTTTTGTGCGCTAGTTTCCAGGGTTGCTTAATTTTAAAGTCACATGCAAATTAAAAAAGAAAGTCTTTTACTCTCAACCCCCTTCTCGTGGTCTTGAAACTTTTTAGTATCACGCCCTCCGACCCGACACTCAAATGTCGCCATCCATTCATCTCAATCTCACTCTCACCCTCGACTCAAAGCCAAGCCGACACCCCGCGCCGCCGTCCGACTCGTTGCTGCCATTTCAGAAGGCCATTTTTTGTGCGGCACAATGGGGCCCAGCTGGTGGTCGGAGGGACAGTGGTGGTGAGGCACGCGAAGCTGGAGCAATAGCTAGAGCGATGGAAAGAAGCCTAGGAATTAGGAATTGGGCTTACGCTTCGTTCGGCTTAGATTAGGCTTGGCAACCCCCAGCTTCGGCATAGCTTAGAATTTGCCTAAGCCTGGCTTAGGCATTTCGTGCCTTCGCTTTGGGCTTAAACTTGGCTTAGGCTTGAACTTAAGCTTGAGCTTCGGCCTGAGCATAGGCTTGGCTTAGGCTTAGCTGGATCTGGCTTAGGCAGCTTTGAGCCTATGGAAAGGGCGAAAGAAACTTTGGAACCCATTCGGCTTTGATTTTGAACCTAGCTCCCTAAACCAGGCCTGAGTCGAGGTGAAAAACCTTGCCGAAACCGCGGTTTTACGTTAATTAGAAGTAGGTCGGATAGAGCCTCAAAATCCTCAAGTTTTCTCATCTGAGCCCGTCAGTCTAAGCTTGATAGAAGCGCTCGATAAGTCACTTCCGGTCCAAGAAGTACTATCAATGCGTCAATATTCGGACTTCCAAGCCCAAAATTTGTCTCATGACCTTAATTCCTATTTCTGCCGATCCCTACTATCCATTCACTAACCTTTCGCTCCTCTACCCTCATAAAGAAGGGCCACAGGTGCTCCCCATTCTGCGCGGGTGACAAATGTCAATTGACGGGAGGGGTATCACAGCCCTCGATTTGACGTGCCCTCAGGGCATCAAAGACACCGCGGACAGACCCCCGGGGGCAGACATGTCCACACCATACGCTAGATGTCACCTACCTTACGATGATTTATGCCTATTTTTTAGAGGTAGCTCTCTTGCGCTCGCTCCCTCCCGCTCTCTCTCCCTCTCTCTCTCGCTCTCTCTCTATCTCTCTCTCCCTCCCGCTCGCTCTCCCTCACTTCCTCTCTAGCTCAACTTGACATCTTCCCTCCGATGCGCACCCGTTTTACGATCTTGCGCAGTGATGGAGCGAGCAACTGTATGGGTTCTGGAGATCGGTGAGCAGACCAGAGACATACAAAACACCCAAAATACAGTTGTATGACTTTCTAAAGGGATGCTGAAGTCTACTAGGTGTTGCTTCACGACACCGATTGACTGTGGGCCGAGGAGCAACGGGAAGTGTAAAAATACCGACATTCAACATAACGCTATCAAAATGCCGACACTGAAAATCGCGCGTTCAAAATACCGACATGCGAAGACTCATCAAATTCTGTTTAACTGTCGGTATTTCGGTCTATGGAACTTACCATGCGCTGCCGGTATTTTCGTTTACCGTTGTCTGGACTAGCGTCCTGGCCGTCGGTATATTTTAGTCTATCGGATTTGTCTCGTGTCGATTTTTTGGTCTCGATATTTTGGAAGCAACCATAGATATCGGGATTTTAGCTATCGGTATGTTGGCCGTCGAGGCCTAGGGTATCCTGAATCTGGCCAAAGCGACTGTGACAGGTTTCCTGAAAAAAAAAATGGCTTTTTTGAAATTCGACATTTTCGAATTTTGATGTTGAGTTTTCGAAGAAACCCTAAAGTAAAATAAATCAATTAACGAATTTTTGCTTTTCTAGAAAGGCATTTGTTGCCAGGATACCTAGGCATTAAGAAAGATACCTCGTAGCTTCGTCAAAACGCCGTAATTGTCATTATCTGCATGATTTTTAGGCGACTTTTAGGCGAGGCATGAACTGCAAAATTTTTTCAATGGATGATTTTTTAATAAATTATAGGAAAACGGTCTCGAATTATCGTTTAAGGTATCTAGCCAGCTCCAACTCGCTACTTTCACCCTCCCCACTCCCCCTCAATATGTGACAATACGGTCCCTTCAGCAAACACGGGCACAAATATGTAGATAGGTCCCCCCGGGCCCTTTGCCACTCTTTGCATTGCTTCTCAACATGGTGGCCAAGATCCCCCGCTGACCCGTATTGTCTAATCCTTCTTGGGTGTGAGGTGAGGAGGGGCCCAAACGATGGGCTGCTACTTGACACGGATGGGCCCCCCTGTGGTGCGCTGCCTTTGTTTATCCCCTAACAGCCTCCCCGGTTGCTGTAAGGAGGCGCCTTTTGTAGTCATCACAAGTGGGGGGGTCGGGAATGCCACCATATGGTTGGGGAGTGAGAGGGCTATGGCCTAATGTGGCACTTGGGTAGGGAGGGGTTAGGAATTTTGGGAAGCCCTGAAAACGATAAAAACGTTGCGTTAAAATTAATTATCAAATGTAGCCAGAAATTCCGGTCAACAACAAATTCCGGCCCCTGCAGACGCAAATTTACTTGGTGCTTAATTAAAAAAATTTCGAAATTCGAATTTTGGGAACTTTAAAATAGGTATCCTGAAATCTCGGAGTGTCAATTTTAACGCGATTTAAATTTATAAATTAATTTGATAAACAATAAAAGTGTGTAACTTAAAAATTTCCCAGCCTAAAAATTTTAAGTTTTCTAATTTTTCAGTTGTCTTTTTATTTCCGACTAAATAATCTATTTGTAAATGCAAAATACATTTTTAATTCATTTTTTATTCCGAAAAGTTTTTATAGAAGATTTGCAGCAACGTTTTTTTTAGACTAAAAGTTTTCAAAATAACCAGGGTTGAAAAGCCGCTTCGCGACTTTTCAACCCTGGCCCCCCTCTGATCCCATGAAATTTTTCACTTTGCATAATTCGCCCGAATGGCGATGTGAAATAATGAAAAATGCTCTCGCAGCCCGTTTATATAGGCTACCATCACTTCCGGCCTATGCTAATTATTCCTAACAAAGAAGTTTTTACAAAAACTTAAATTTAATGTCGAAAATAGGTGATTTTGTTAAATCTCATAGGCGTGAAGTCTTCTCCAGACCGTTGCGCACCTAATGACGTATCATACATACCTTAAAATTCACCCCCTATCGAGATATCCTCCGGACAGACAGACGGAAGTGGATGCAAAGTGGCACACACACACACAAACACTATTTTTTTTATATAAAGTAGGATTTCAAATTCATTTAAATCGAAAGCCACCAAAAGTAAAAATTTTATGTTTCTCATCTTTCACTCCAAAATGAATTATGAATTAGATGTTTTCGAACACGACATTATTCAAATTTCGCGTCTCACTTCAGAATTTTTATGGGCGGAAACTGAATTTTTGAGCTCAAGACTATTTTTCGCCAACCCCTCTCCCTCCCTACCAGGAGTAAATACCCTCGCTGCCCTTGGTTATGAGCGGGTAGCCGAGTCTAATTTATGTGGTGGCGCCTCGGGACAAGCCTGGGGCCACAGCGGCAGCCCATCCGGCCTCCAAAGATTTATGCGCATCTCCTGGTGGGCCTTCTGGAGGACGTCTCGATACTCTACTGCCAGCAACGCCCATAACTTGCACCTCGTAAATCTGCCACTCCGGGTGCACGCTGCGTGAACCCACCAAAATATGCGGATTGCTGGGGCAACTTGGGAGTTCAGAGATGAAGCGTGGGATTATGAAGTCTAAGCCTAAGCATAAGCTAAGCCTAAGCTAAGCCTAAGCTATACCTAGGCCTAAGCCTAAGATAAGCCTCAGATGGAGCCTAAACCTAAGCCCAAGCTAAACCTAAGCTAAGCCCAAGCTAAGCCTAAGCTAAGCCTCAGCTAAGCCTAAGCTAAGCCTAAACTAAGCCTAAGCCAAGCCTAAGCCAAGACTAAGCTAAGCCTACGCCAAGCCTAAGCAAAGCCTCAGCCAAGCCTAGCCAAAACCTAAGCCGAGCCTAAGCCAAGCCTATAAGCCTAAGCCTCTATCGAGTTTCGGGTTTAACTGCCAGAGATTGCGTTACTTTTTTTTGTCAATTACCTCCAAGATATCTAACTGGACAAAAAAATCGGTAGCTTTAATTCCCGACCCCTCATCTCCCACCCGAAAACGTTTCACCAAATCAAAGGGTTGCCCCCGGCCATCTGCAGCCGCCGATAAACATTGCCCAATCCGGGGGCTGGGGGTCGAGTCTCGACCCCCTCAAACAAGCCTCAATTATCTCTAACCCAGCCCCGGGGAGGGTTCCTGATGCCGCCCCGATTAGCACCCCGGGCTAAGGACCCACACACTCTCACACACTCACTAATTACTACTGTCACCCCATCCTAAGCCGACCCCAAGGATCGCGATAATCCGAGTGACCCCTAGCGCTCTTTCTCTGTGTCTGTCTGTCTGTCATTCTCTCTCTTTTTCTCTTTCTCTATCTCTCGCCAACCACTTCCATAAATACCTCTCCCATTAGCTGGGCGATTAGGGTAGAGGTTGGTCATTTGGGTTTGGGAGACGACATAACACCCTTAATTGTGGGGTACCATGTAGCATGGTAAAGGTTTAAAGGGACTGACAAGGCAGGTGTCATGCTCCTCTATTGCTCTTGATCTCCCAGGCTCACGCTCTGTCTGAAAACGGGTTTGTGGTTTTTTCTTGGTGGATGCAAAGCGGGTACTGTAACTGTGGTAAGGAGAGAGACAAGCCTATGGAAAGGAGCTGGATAGAGAGCAAGAGGGCGAGATAGCAAGAGAGAGAGAGAGAGAGAGTAAGAGAGAGAGAGAAGCAGAAGCAGAGAGCAAGAGAGATACAGTACACTTCTAGGTCCCTTTAGTCTGCTTCCCTTTCTCTTTCTTGCTCTCCATCTATATCTCTCTATCTCTCTTTCTCTCGCTTTCTCTCACTTCAAGGTGCCTTTAAAGCACTTCCCACTAAATTCATCAAAAATCCACGACTACATTCAGAGACCCGGGTAGCACACCTTTGTCTCCCCGGGCGCCTGGGTGGCCCTCCGGATGGCCCCCCGATTTATGGCCCCACACGACGCTCCCAAAGCCGACACTTGCAATACGGTGGGGGAAATGTACCGCAAAATATGGGGGACCACCCGGGACAAAGGATGGGACATCAGATGCGATTAGCCATCCACAAAGAGACGTCGATCACTTTGGGAAAGAACAGACTGTCAGGGGATAGACGGCGGGTCGGGGGGGATGGATGTCTATGCTAATTTTTGAATGGACGAGCGAGAGAGAGAGGAAGAGAGAAATTGAGAGAGCGAGAGATCGAGGGATAGGGAGTAAAACCCCCATACAGCAACGGACATAAGCTATAATTTTTGGGGTTATTAGAAGTCAGCTAATAGCCGAAAATAAATTAAGTACTGTCACTGCACGTCGTCTAGGTCGTTAATGCTGTAGTGTTGCGTAGTGTGGCGTCGTGCAGAGCCCTGTGGCGTAGCATACGGTACTGGACTGTGTCCAATTTCTGACCCTTTTGTGAAACCAGAAAATTATCCTAATTTCCTGGATTTACCCTTTTCCCTCAAATCAACTTCCTCACAAGCCACCAACTACCTCACAGGTTCTAAAGTCTGTTAAGTTGACACCGAATTAATTGCCGACCACCTCCCGCATTCCCATATTTATCAAAGCGTCTCCGGGGGTGCCGGGGGCACAATTGAGGCACTGCGAGGTGCGAGGTGCGAGTCCATCGTCCATCACACCCCGGAATTACCTCCTAAAAGGTGTCAAGTGTGGAGGGAGGTGGGTGGGAGATCTGGTCATAGTGTCGGATCGGAACACCTGGCGGCACGGGCTTTCATCTGAGCAGTAGGTGGGATCCGGTGGCAGGGTTACGGCAAAGTAAGGAGGAATACAACGGAATCCGCGGTACTACGGTAAGAGAAACTTGGCAACTTTTTAAGGCAACATTCAATTTTCGCCGCTACATAGCAAAGGTTACGGTAGCGTCACAAAAAGTTGTGTCAGCACCATGGCTAAGCTACAAATCGCGTTTTCCGGTGCTTACTTCAAAATCGGGAAGCTCAAGGCAAAGCCTAAGTCTAAGCCTAAGCCTAAGTATAAGCCTAAGCCTAAGCCTAAGCCTGAGCCTAAGTCTAAGCCTAAGCCTAAGCCGAAACCTATACCTGATCCTAAGCCTAAGCCTAAACCTAAGGATAAGCCTAACCTGAGCTTGAGCCTAAACGTTTTTTTAGCTTGTTTTTTAGTCGGCAAGGTGACTGTTTCCCTTCTTGCATGAAAGTTCCCAACTTCTTTTAAACACAAAAAACCTAATTTCGACGTAAATATTCCCCGATCCATCGAAGACACTGATCGATCTCGCCACCCATTTTTGAACGTCTCTAATCCCCCTATGGTAGTGGTGTGCATCGGTGCAAACAGGGTCGAGTGGATCTCCTCCTCTCCATCCTCGGGTGGCAATCAAGGGCCGTTGATGGGCGACAACATCTCAAAGGGCCACCCGACTACGCACCCATCCAGTCGACGATGACTACCAGACACTCCACTCCACTACTCATTACCCCAGGAGAGGATGGGGGTATCTGGTGGATCTCAAGGATCTCTCACTGCTACCACTTGAGATATTTTAGATAGGCACCCGCGATTGGCAAGGGTAGAGTATGGAAAATAAAAGGCTGGAAGTGGATTGAATACCGTATCCATATCAGTGTCTGACCGTAAGAGGCGGCTTTTGAAAATTCTAGACAGGATGCTACTCCATTATCGAGGGGGCGGGGGGTACTTTTCTCTTAAGACCATGGAAAACGTAGATTGCGTTAAATTCCAGACAACGGGTTAAAAATACAAGATATAACGCATTTCGACAAAAATCGGCTAATTTTCGACCAAAATTAAGTTTTTACCTTTTTCGAGGTTTTTAGATGGTTTTTTGCTTGTAATTTAGTTCAATTTCCCAAGCGCACTACTAAAATACTCAAATACCCAACGGGTACAAATTTCGTCGCCCCCCGCCCCCGATAATGCCAAAGAATAGAAAAAAGAGAAAGAAATAGAATTCCTAATTTTAAACTTTCGTAAATTGCCATTTTTCAAAAGCACGACAATCTTTTGCACGCGAAACACCTCTAATCCCCATAAGTTCTAAATAACGATCCTTGGTTGAGCTACAGTATCCCTGAAAATGTATGAAAATCCACCTTTTTGAGACCGTTTTTCTTTGCTGATTTTTTTACAGTAGCCTCTGTAGTTTGTAGTTTGTAGCCACTTTGCAGCAGTCAGCAAGAAACCAGCAAAGTTTTTCTCGGTTTTCCGGTACTTCCGCTCCCCGACAAAAATACTTTGTCCCCGAATCAGCCGGGGAATTCCCATCAGTCTCTCGTCCCACTCGACCCTTGTCCCCCATAAATTCTTATCAACTTACAGCATACATGGTCCAGCTAGGGGAATTACCCCCCCCCCCGCCTTGGATTTTGATGGATATGGGGATTGGTTGGTCGGATCGACGGGGGGTAGTGATCGGTGAGCGCTGAGATCGATGATCCTGCAGAAAGAAGAGGCGGGGTCAGGAGAGAACGGAACGTTTTTTAACTATTTGGCACTGTGGAATTTACAGGAATTTTCGGGAATTTGTGGCGCTAATTTTTGAACTGAGACGATGAAATTCGAGCGAAAAACTGCGACTGCCCGAAAACGCAGCTCAACGCGACGTAGCGTAACGTCACGTAACGCCACTCGCAAAGAGGAAGCACAGACAGGAAAACGCAAAACATCGCCTTAAGACCCCTTTCCTGCTACCCAGAATCTCGTGCTCCGCCGGATGCCATTAATGCGCTAACTTGGGCTAGGATGTATTCCAGGCACGTACCCTAAACGCACCACTGATCCCCTCCCAAAACTTTGAGCAAGAGCCTCAACGACTCATAGGGCGCGGCCGATGGCTATACGTGATCAATCTCCCCCCAATCCCCCGGCGCTCATTCATAATCGGTGATGACGGCGGGGAGACAGTTGACGATCCACCCCGGCTGTTGACGATCCATCCTGGAGATCGAGGGGGAGGAGGAGGAGATGCTACGCGACGTTCCACTACACAGACTTTGCCCCCGCCGGTGTGGGCTCCTAAATTGTGGATCGGACCATGTAGTGGCTACCGGAAGTGGAAGTGATTTTTGGGATTTACGGGATTATTGCGCTTTGATACGTTCCTGCTAAAGGCTACTTCGACGGAAAATCCATTGTTTCCCGGATTTTAAGTACTACTGTATGCAAATTCATACTTGAATGCCTCAAATTTTGCCTTTTAATTTGATAACGTGACTAATTTTTCTCTCCCTCTCTCTCTCTCTCTCTCTCTCTCTTTTATCTCTCTCTGTCTCTCACGCTCTCTCGCCACCTCCAGAGGTCGGAATGGCTCATCTTCCCCTCCCCTCCTTCCTCCTCCCGGCCGGCCGGTTTATGGCCCATTCAGTGCACAAATAAACAGGCGTATAAAGCGCCACACAGCCACACACCGGGGGGCAGCAAGAAGAAGGCGTTCCGGCTAATTGGCACTCGTTCTCGCCGGGCGCGCCACTTTGAAGTCGGCGGGCAGGAAGGGGGCAGTTGACGACGCGGGCGCTCGTAAAATTTGGGCCGCGGAATGGCAGTTTTAGGTGGAGAGGGGGGAGGTGATGGAACGCTTTGCATCTCCGCCCGCCCCGGGGGTACGGTCGTAAAACGGGCAACTTTTAGGAGGAGGTGCCGCTGGTCAACAACAGTTGGGCGGGGAAATGAATGTTGTTTGTCAGTTTTTGATAGGAGCACGGGTTTTTGGTGATAGTTAACTCTTGAACTGATGGATTGGAACCCTGGAAAGTTAGAGAGCAGAGAGAGAGAGAGAGAGAGAGAAAGAGAGTGAGAGAGAGACGGAGAGAGAGAGCGTGCGAGAGAGCGAGAAAGAGAGAGAGTGCGAGCGAGAGAGTGAGATTTCCCATTTTTAAATTGACTTAAATTCGGGATTTCCACAAATTTAAACTTCGAGTCCAGCGGCCCGTTCCCATGACCCTGGCCCTTTTTCATCCAAGCCCTCCCCGTTGTCGCCAGCCGAACCAAAGGGGTGATTCGCCTTGAAATATGGACAGCTCCGCGCCGGATGAGCAACACCCGTCGCCCGTTGTGCACCCTCGTGCATGCACTTACCTTTTCGTGCCTAGCTTTTTCCCCTTGCCGCCAAGGAGCGAGGAGGCTTTCTTTCAGTGCGTGGGATTCTCTTGGGTTACGGTAGTCAGAATTTTGGTGTACTTGGGTGCAACGTGTAGTCCGATGACTCGTATCCCGTAAATAACTATCTCTATGTTTTTCGAAGCGTACTCGTGATATTTAGAGGTATGGAAAGTTACTCCAGACGCTGTTAACTTTAGTATCATACCATAGCTGTATACTGTAATCTCTCAATTCCGCTTACAAGACTCTTCGGCCGTACGCTGTTGCATTGCATGTTCCAATATATTTCAAGGGACCATGAAGTCTACAAAAGTCCCTGGGACCATAGAAAATTCCACAATAATCCACTGGACGCATCCGAGACGCACCCCAGCGGCCTACCGTCGTGCCCAATTCCCATCCAGATGTCATGGGTCATCAAATACACGCGGAAACGACCTCGACACGACGGAACGATCCACCCCCTTACCCCCTCAACCCCCATCCACCTCCTCACCCCTCCGACAAAGCCCCCACATTGAGTGGATGGGATGATGGGATGGGTGTATGTGTTTGTGGAATTGACGGCCGAGGGGGGAAATGGCTGAGACGGTATTGTCGGATTGTGTCTGAATGTCTCTCTGAACACTCTCGTCCTCTCTCACTCTCTCCTCGCTCTCTCTCTCTCTCTCTCTCTCTCTCTCTCTCTCTCTCTCTCTCTATCCTCTCTCCTCTCCCTTTCTATCTCTCTCTCTATCTCTTTTTTCTCTCTCTCTCTCTCTCTCTCTCTCTCTCTCTCTCTCTCTCTCTCTCTCTCTCTCTCTAGTTCTCTCTCTCTAGCTCTCTTTCCGGCCGTTGATGACTCTCGTCTCGCTGTTTTTATAGCTACTAGGTGTCGTTACGGTACGCCAGCTACCTATTTACGGCTGCAACGCAACACCTCCGAGTACTGATCGCTCACGTCGCCAAGTCGGCGCGTAATTACACAAATTTTCCGCGATATTGCCCTTAAAAGATGCCAAACCGTCACCCCAGGGCTCGCGATGGACGCTTGGGATTTTTTGCAGACCCCCGCCCGGGCCGACACGACCTCAGCGGGGTGTGAATGTGGCGCCTCCTTGATGTGAATGTGAATGTGGATGAATGGCGAATGAATGGGGTGAGAAGACGAGGGGGCGATGATTGGGTCCTTGGCGCTGAATACCTCTTATTATCAAGCACCGGAAGTGAGGGTTTTTGTTGGGTACTGTGGAAAAACATAGACTGCAAGATTGACCTCAAATTGGCAGTCATCTGGACGCGCATCTAGCGATTTAAGCTATCGAGCATTTATGCGTGAATTTTCACAGCAAGGTCAAAAATAGATTTAGATCAAACCGAAAAAATTACTTTTCTGGTTAAGCTGGTTTTTTCGAGACATCAAATCATAAGTTTAAGTTTTTCTGGTAGACCATTTAATATTGTACTTACACGAGTTATATAACCTGGCCGAAACCCTGAAATCCCTAATTTCTTTGAATTTGGACTTCAACGCTCCTTTAAAGCTATCCACATTCCAAAACTCCACACCATTTTTATCGCCCCTTTGCGGTCCCAGCTAATCAAAGCGTACCATCTTGCTATCAACACCAAGCCAGCCCCGAGGTGTCGTTTCACACGTTTTGATGGAAAGTTGAGGGGCGCCGGGTGTGCGAGACAGATAATTTGTCACCGCAACAATGCCCGAGGCAAACTAAGGAGAGAGAGGGAGAGAGAGCACACTGGCAAGGTGTGAAAGTTTTTCTGGCGCCTCATCGAGATCGGCGAGTGTACCTGGCCCCCTTTGTTCTGTTGTCGCGCCAAATTTGCATAAGGATAGGATTATGAGCACAAAACTTGCCTACAGCATCCTTAAGAACATGGCCGAGTTCGGGGGATAGCTAGAGGGTAGCTGTCGAGATCTAGTGACGTGAGGGTCGATTTCGGCATTTCCTGACCCCTTTAGATTCTCCTTTTTGTCTAAAAAATTAACGCGCTGTCAGCTTCCGTAAGCGCTGGGTAATAACATCTAGTTTTCTTAGCAAAACTAGACACATTTTTTATCATTCTTGCTCGGACCCGATTCTACCGTATCCGAAAATAGAATCAACTCTAACTGAAAATGTTTTGGCTTCAATGGCCCTTTAAAACCCGCACCCCACACATTCTGACCGTCCCATTCGCAACCCCATCCCCACCCTCATGCTCCCCTCCAACACGCCATTCCATTCGACACCCCTGAACGGTCCATTTGGTCGGCACAGAAAAACGAGCCATTCGGTGTGTTGTTGCCGCATCCATCCACCCCGGCGACAATCGACACCCATTCCATCGTCGATTTGGCGTAGAGGACGAGGAGGACGAGGAGGACGAGGAGGATGAGGAGGATGAGGCACAGGAGCAAGATAGCGATGAGGAGGCGGAGGACGACTAGGAGGACATAAAGAAGCGCTGCGCTCCATGAGGCTTCGCGATTTTACGCCTCCTTTTATGTGCGCTTCGAGTTTGATGTTCCGGAGGGGTGCAAGAGGCTGGCTTCCGGATCACCAATTTTGTCTTTTTCGATTTTAAAGGAGCTGTGTAGCGTAGTGTTCTTTGCAGAATTATTTAATTTACAGAGTCCAAGGTTTAAAGATTTATAGATCCAAGATCCAAGATTTAAAGGTATGGAAAATTTCCGAATTCTCACGAAATTTATTTTTTGCAGCGTGCTTCGCATTTTGCAACTGGCATTTTTCCATCTTCCGGAATTTTCTCATCCCTTTAAAGAAATTTGCAACCTATGAAACCCCTTTAAATCAGATTTTCTATCAGTTTTCGATTTTTTTGTTTCTTTCCAATGAATTTTCTTCTTTACATGCCAATTAGCAAATAAACCAACGGGCGATAAAAAAAGGCCGAGAATGTGCCCTGCGGCTGTATTAACTGTCACAGCCCCGGCCATTCCAAGCCCATTTATGCGCCCATCTCCGCCATCCATCCCATCTATTCATCGCCCATAACCCCAGCCCATTTCCCCCCGGTCGCGCCGCCAAACGAGCAGCTTCGCGGTGATAAAGTGCCTTTAAATGGGGGTACGTCGGGTGTATTTTGTACTGTTTTCGCGTGGAGAAATCAGAAGTAGCACAGCGGCTTTGTTTCTGAACTTCAAAAGCTCAAGTTCGTCTGTTTTATCGTGATTTTCGCACTTCGGACCGAATGTCAAATTTTGCGAAAAACGTGAAAATAGCTTTTACTGAAGAAATTAGTTGGAAAGCTCGAAAATACAAATTTTTTGGCGCCGCTTTGGCGTTCTGGCTTCCGTGTGCTATTTTACGATTCACAGCTGGCATTATTTTGTCCATTTGTACTTTAGCCAGCGCCTAAGCTTAAGCCAAAGCTGAAGCCCAGCCTAAGCATCAACCTAAATACCAGCCGACTTGCACCCCCTTTTCTCTTTCATAAACAGACCCTCAAAATACAGATCAACAACGCGTTTTGTGTATCCACCCGGAATGGCCGGAGGGTGTGTTCAATCTTGAGAAGGGGACGATGAAACCCTACCCCATTCATCACCCACCCCACCCTGACAACGGCCATAAGACAGTCCAAACCGGGGGGAGGGGGAGGGAGGAGCCCGAGGTCACCTTTCGAGACACCAATCCATCATACACACTGTCATACGAACCCCTCACTACCCCCACGATGAGACGATACACAATATCACATATAGCTGCAGGGTATTCAGGGCGGATTCGCTTTGATGCTGTTGTAGGCTTGGCTTCAGCAAACTTTTTCCGGAAACGCCTATAGCTTCCTTTAAAAACTTATCATTAAAAACCCGAAATCGGTACCAGATGGACCCCGGCTGCTGCTGGTGCTGAAACGACCCGAGTTGATGCCGCAATGAAATTTTATCGCGCCCAATTCGAGGGCGCGGGGTCGAAACGACCCGGCGGCCATGAGGTCCGATATTAAAGGGGAAGCGACCGACCGGCCGTTTTTGTGACCTCTAAGGTTATGGTGGGAGCGCGGGGGTAAGCGGTTTAAACTTTAAAGTGAAAAAGGGGGGAATCGTATGTTTTTGCGGCGCTACATCTATGAGCCATTTTGGTACCGGAGTCGGGTATCGTAATTGAGGACGCGTAGCCGCCGCGTTGCATGTCGCGTCGCGCGTTCTCGCGCCTCTCTCTCGCTCTCTCTCGCTCATTCCCGCTCGCGCCTTTTCTCTCTAACTCACGCCTTCTCACTCGCGCTTTCGCGCTCTCTCTCTCTCTCTCTCTCTCTCTCTCTCTCTCTCTCTCTCTCTCTCTCTTTCTCTCTCTCTCTCTCTATATCTCTCTCTCTCCCTCTCTCTATCTCTCTCGTTCTCCAATTTTTTGAAATTTATTTTGAATCCCCAACCCCAGAATCCCAATTCCACCATCCGAGGCCCAATGTCTGTCTGTGTGTGCGGGTGGGGGGCAGGCCATGTGGTAGCGATTTGGATGGGTTGAAGGATGGGGTTGGGACAGGACAGAGCGGGGGTAAAGGGGCCCCTCGACGGATGGCTGACGGGGGGTTAAAGGGGCAGTAAAGACATAACAAACGACCCAATAGGGGGGAAGGAGAATCGGACCCAGGGATGGGCTGCTGCTGCTGTCCCCACCGGTGTGTCCCGCGCATACAACGCCGCCTTTGATCTTCCGGGGCACAATGTTCAGAGGCGCACCTCGTTGACGAGTTAGTGAGGAGCCTACCGCCTGCTAGGATTTTTGAATTGCGAGGGGGTACTGTATCCTAGACTACGCGGAAATACGAAAAAGTACCTACAATACGGTACGTACGCTACGTTATGCTACGTTCTTTTGTTCGGAGGCGCGCCTCGTTGACAAGTCAGTGAGGAGCCTGGCGCTTGCCACGAATTTTGAATTGCGCGGGGTGGTACTGTAGGGCTACAAAAATCTAGACTACGCAAAAATACAGTAGATCCAATGATTTTTCAATTTAGTGGGAGTACTGCATGGAAAACACGAGGCACACTGCAGCCAAAATTGTAAATGGTCCTATTGTGGGATACTGTAAAGCCTAGAAACTGCAACTTGCGCAAAATTAACATTAAATTACCTACGCTTTGTTTTTTTTTGTTTGGTGGTTTCTTATCTATACAACTCTCGGTTTTTATTCCTCTCATTCTCATTAAAATCAGTTGTCCTTCTTTCGCTTAATCCCGGATCGTCGCGTAGTCGATATCCAGGGGACGGAGTGGTGAGCCGAATTTACGAGCTCATCATCTCCACGGGATCCACTCTCCAAATGATCATAAATTGGGTCCGGATCCCTCGACTCTACCCACACAGCATTCAAAACACACAGTCCATTTCGAGCGGCGCAACGGTTCATGCGGACGGAAGGCTCCAAAAAAACGGAATTTATTGCCTCATTAATTCTAAGGAAAAACTGTTGACATTGGATTCGGTTTTCCTACCGCCCCGGTTCGGTGCTCGGCTAGATGTTGTGGTTTGTAGTTCGTAGCCAGCGGGGGAGAGAGAAAGGCGAGAGAGACAGAAAGAGAGAGAGAGCTAGAAAGAGAGAGAGAGAGAGAGAGAGAGAGAGAGAGAGAGGGGGGGAGAGAGAGAGAGAGAGAGAGAGAGAGAGAGAGAGAGAGAGAGAGAGAGAGAGGAGAGAGAGAGAGAGAGAGAGAGAGAGAGAGAGAAGACGAGAGACCGGGACTATTTGTCATTCCAAGGCATTTTAAGCATCCCTCTTTTTCTCCCTCTCTTTCTATCTCTCTCTCTCTCTCTCTCTCTCTCTCTCTCTCTCTCTCTCTCTACTTCACACTCTTCTTAAAGCACCGCCAGATCTATTTTTTCTACACAACCCAACACCATTTTAGGTGTGAATATCGCCCAATTATCGTATCGAATCTCTGACCTCCCCCATCCGGCCTCCACCACCTGGGGTCCTCTTCAACTTGGATGTGTCGTGTCGAGTCGTGTGAATGGGGTCCAATTAACCCCTGGTTGTCACACCCTCCCAACTGCCCAATGCCCCCATAAGATGCCTGGGGCCATCGAAGTGGCACTAGGCAGCGGCGGGACCTTTGTCAGGGGCCCATAAATGCCTAGAGGGCACTTCACGCTCCTCGCGCAGCCGGATTGGATCGGCTGTGAGGGCCTGTTGAGCCGATAGGCATCTGGGCTGTTCGATTAGACACGAGCTGAGGATAATTAAGATGGCTATGATTTTTAGATAGGGCTAAAATGTTTAAACCTTGGAGGAATCGAAATAGGGTAGTTTTACCCGATTTTCCTAAAACCTGGTCTAAACTTATCGGATTCTGATAGATCAAGCGAAAGCTTCCTGGAATAGATGCTTCCTGAAGCTTCCTGAACTAATTAAGCTAAGTTTAGATTAATTAGTTTAATTTTGCTAGTTAGCAATTTTTAAAAATCTGTATTTCAGGGTTTCCGGTTTGCTTGTCTTTAAAAAAATAACTCTAAAGGCGTAGCGACACAAAAATAGCATAAAATTCCACTTATATACGCTTAGGTTTGACGTGTCTATGGGCGCGTAGCGTAGTGAAGATTTTTCGCCGATCTGATTAGCTATTTTAATTTTTTTGTTTATCAGCGGCTACGTCAGCCCACTTTTACCTACGATACCGTAGCGAAAACATAAGACTACGCTCGGCTCCTATTAACGCGCAAATCTTCGTCTAAGAGTGTAAAATTTACCGCGTGTATTGGCGCGCGGCGTAGCTTTCACCTCGACTACGCTACATTCCACTAGACACCCTACTCTGCGCGCTCACCTCCGAACTCTAATTTTTGCCATGCCAAGCCCCTTGTTAACCTCAAAAATTCAAAAACACGACCCGGTGCTGACAGCTGCCAAAACACGGGCGGTACAGCGCGCGGGGGTTTTGCCGAAACCCGGGGCGCTGGGTGGAGCAACATTTAGAAAAGAGCGGCCGCTGTCACTTGGTGTTAGTTGGTGGGGAGGTGGAGGGGCGGCCCCTTTGTATTATGCCCCGGGTCGGAGCCTATCAGCCATCCTGTCAATCCACATTTGTCCCCCAGCCACTCATCATAGCCCCGCACGCACACACACATACTGCAGATGAGATAGGAGATAGGAGGGGGAGATACAACCCGGTGGGGGAGATTGAATTCCGCGCCACTCCTCTTTGCCGGTTTCGTAAGGCGGAGTGGTGTGGAATCGGCTGGTTACTGTAGCGGGGTTAACATCAATTTATCAAAAATTTTTAGAAAATGTAGTCGATTGCAGCCCAGTGATTTTGAAAAAAATTTGGAAAGGGTTCTTTAGGACTCCCTCTGAGAGCGAATTTTTCTATAAGATATGGATCGAAAACAACCAAGTTTTTTAGTGAAACCTGGTTGAATTTAAGCAAAAAAAAACTCAAAAGTCTAGATTAAAAATGTCTGAGAGTTCAATTCTCGTTGAAATCCGGTTTTTTGGTTCTGAAGTCGACTTTTAATTTTAAGTGAAAAATGTTTGATTTTTACGTTTTTATCGGCAAAAAACGTAAGCAAATGCCGATAGAAAAATGGGCCCTAAGCTAAAAGTTGGTTCTGTACTCTGTCTTTATTTGGAAGTACTAAAAATCACGAAACATGTGTTCTACTCGTTCGCTCTCTCTCTCTTTCTCTCTCTCTCTCTCTCTCTCTCTCTCTCTCTCTCTCTCTCTCTCTCTCTCTCTCTCTCTCTCTCTCTCTCTCGCATCTTTTTGTAGCTTTAGAGCTTTTTTCTATTTGGACGCTCCGGGGTGTAAACATAAGTGTGGCACCAACCGACATCCATTTTCCCAGCCCTTCACCTCCTGAACTGCCCCTGGGCTACAAATCCTTTAATCGGCACCGCAACCGCAAAACATATGTGCGAGAAGGGAAGAGATATCTTTATGCCCCGGGGCTCGACTTTCTGGGCGTGTGTACCCCCTCGATATCCCGCACCTGGATGTTGGTTACCCGATGCGCCTGGTGAAGTGTCAGATCTGGGACATCCGATCTGTGCCCCCAGGCGATGAGGGGGGCTCGGAGTAGTAGTGAGTGGTCGGCAGGGGAGAAGAAGATGGGCAGATGTCCGCCAAATGCCAAAATAAAGCGACAACCCGTGGAGATAGGTGATGGGGGTGACGGGGATGCCATTCCGGCCATACTGCTCGGAAAGTTGGGAAAGGAAGTTGTTGTTATTCAGCTTAGGCTTGGACTTGGACTTAGCTTAGGCTTCGGCTTAAGCTTAGGCTTGGGCTTGGGCTTGGGCTTCGGCTTAGGCTTAAGCCTAGGCTTAGGTTTAGGCCAAGTGAGCGCAAAATTCAGCTTTAGGTCCAATTTTCAAACAATTTTCGGCCCGTTCATTTTTTAAATTCCGGTTGTTGCCTATTTGTATATTTTTCGACTATGATTCAAAAGAAAGAACTTGTTTCTAACAAATAAAAAACATTTGTTGATTTTCAAAAGGAGATTCCAGCTCAATACTACTAACACCACCTTGAATGGCCCTTTAAAAACCCATTCTCCCCCAAGGGCTTCCCATCGGCCAGGGCCGACGAAATGTTTTTGCGAAATGGGTCGTACCGCCATAAATACAGTCATTTTCCGGGGCTAGGGGCACACACACCGACCGGAGGGGGTGCTCTCAGATGGGGGAATGGCCCGTAAATGTTTGGGAAAGTGTCATTTGGACAGTGCCGTCCTTTCCCCCAGATCAAAGCCATTTCGGCCCATCGGGGCTGTAATGGCTGGGCCCAAATGGCGATCGTCTTGGAGAAGGGCGGACGGGGGGAGCTGAAATTAGGCAAAATGGGGAGAATGTTATTCTGAGGTGGCCTGGACGGGGAAATGGCCTGGGAACGGGCGGGCTACCGTATTTTGGGAGCTATCGTAGGCCCGGGTTTACCCTTCGCCCTAGGATTTCGGAAGCTTAGGCCTTTGGCTTGGGCTTGGGCTGGGGCTTGGACCTGGGCTTGGGCTTGGGCTTGGGCTTGGGCTTGGGTTGGGCTTGGGCTCGGGCTTAGGCTTAGGCTTAGGCTTGGGCTTCTAATCTAGGCTTTCCTGACCTTAGCAGCATTTTATGAAGATCTTCCTGTGCCCGCGACAGGCAGCGCAGGCGCACACGCGTGATCCTACTCTCTCTCTCTCTCTCTCTCTCTCGCGTTCTCTCGCTCTCTCGCTCGCTCTCTCTCCCTCTCCCTCTGCCAAGTATCAGCGGCACCGGAAACCTCCCGAAAGCCCACTATCTCCCCTGAATAATGTGACAGCCCCCCATCCGCTACACGACGCTCCACCGCACACCCCGGGGGCGCCAAAACGATATTTCACACCGGCGGCGATGGGGCCCGGCCCCGAGTTGGCCCATTCGCCTGGATGACTGATGGGCGGACCAGGAGTCGAGTCGGGACTGCCTATTTTTGGGGGTACGCACTACCGTAACCCCTACCAGTGGCGGAGCTCGATTATTGAGCACGAGTGGGGGATAGACCGGAAAGGGGTGAGTGATGACACTAATATGTTTTCGGGACTGTAGAGAGAGAGAGTGAGAGAGAGAGGGACAGAGACAAAGAGAGGGAGAGAGAGATTCGGAAAACGATGCTTTTTGGAATATTGGTGATTTTGCCGAAGATTTCATGCATGCCGAAGATTTTGCCTGTGCCTTTAAGCCTGAGCCTGAGCCTAAACTTGAGTTCAAGTCTTAAGGTTCTAGAGTTGAATTTTGAGCTTTAGCGCTTCGAAGGTGGTCGTGAATCGCCGAGTTGGCTTTCTCAGATTTCTTAAACTGATATCGATGCCTTTAACGATGCTATTGCTCTCCGAGCTCGAGCTCTGCTCCATCTCATGCTCTTTTCTCTCGCTCTGTCCAGCTCAGTCATTCTTAACATATATTTAACCGTGTAATGCTATCGATTTACTGTTTCGTTGACTACACCCTCATTCGAGCTCCATCGCATACTCTTCTCCCTCGCTCTCTCGCTCTCTCTCTCTCTCTCTCTCTCTCTCTGTCTAGTTTAGGAAACCTAAGCCATATACCTCCAAAATGTAACTCCTCAGCCAACCTCCACCTCAATATGTTTCCCCTCACCCTCAGAACCTACAAAGCACCTCCGGGCCCATCCCAACCCCCGTCCACCCCTAGCTGTCCCATTCTTCAGGGCTGCGGGCCATAAATCTGGCGGGGAGCGGATGGGTGTGCTCCTCCCCATCCCCTTCCCCTCCCCCTCCCCATCCCTTCAGATGGGTGATCAGTGTGAGCAATTACCGTGGCCCTTGCAACCGAGCCGACACAACGGGGAGGGGGACAAGCTCCGCCCCTTCCGCTAAGGCCCCGCCCCCATTGAGGTGCTGCCGGGGGGAGAGGGGTCGTCACTCCCCCTCTACTACCCGTCACTCACCCCCCTTCTCCACTCACCCCCTCAACAACACCCGATTCTTTTCTTTGGCGGTGGGTGTTCACACCTTTTTTAGCCTATTAAGGAGCTATTTAAAGCTTGATAATGACTTCCGGTTGACTTTGTGTTCCCTTACGATACTTTTAAGCTACCTCCAGATATCTTTAACTTCGCGTGCTTATTTACGCCTTTTTTGGAATCGGTTCATTTTAGCACCCCTTCTGATCCCCTTAGCATAATTGTAAAGCTTCTCGTGTCTTCGTAAACTGGCCTGTTTGCCTAGGTTACAGAAGCTTGATTTCCGGTTTCTCGACCAGAAAATTTCTTCCTTGTATCTTTTCATATTTTTCTATTAATGTCCCTTTAATGGTGCGAAAAAATTAAGCCTATCTGCTCTATCCCTCGCTACTTCACACCTATTAATGTACCCTAGGGCGTCAGACCGCCTTCTGGAAGAATTATGCCTTCCCAGGTGTCTTATCGTTAATTTCTTATCTCCCAGATGTACCATAATTTCCTTAATGTCTTCAATACCACTAGCATTCTTTCTCTCGTATTTTCGATTCCTTCATTCCTCAATCTTTCAGCCATGGTCTCCACAAACACATCACAGTACTCCACTGATTTTACGACGACCAGCCCGGCCAGTGCGGTTGGTTTTTCGAAAATTTTTTGTTGCCTAAAAATAATGATAGCTTTAATTACCGAGTTTGCACTATGGCGCAGTGGTTAACGAGTTAGGCATCAATTTAGAGGTCGATGGTTCGATTCCATCGGGAGTAAATTTTTTGCTTTTTGTATTTTAAGATCTTTCAGACCTTTCGATACCTATAAAAACTTGCTGATACTGTCTGTCTCGCATTATCTGACGATCTGTAATTTTTTAAATATTTTTTGCCCTAAAAATTGGAACTTTTCGCTATGGCATAGTGGTTAGTGGCCTAGGCGTCAAGCCAAGGGTCGAGGGTTCAATTCCGAGCCGGCTGAGCTTTTTGTTTTTTGAATTTTGAGGTTTTTAGACGTGTTCTAGACTTTCCAGCCCCTTTAAACTCCAATTTCCAAGCCCTCCCGACCCGCCACAGTCACATGTTTACGAAGTGTGGCAGCAGCGGGTGAGGGGGTGGCTGTATGGAGCAGCAGCTCGCTCTCCTATTTTCCCCAATTTACCCCCATACCGTAAATCCGTCAGAAAATTGAATTAGAGCACATAAATCGGGCGGCTGGGCGAGCCGAGCCGAGCGGGATAGGTCTATTCTGCTGTCCCATTCTCGCTTCTCCTCATAAATCCATCTCTCGATCGCCCCCATACACAAAAAGACCCCCCTAGCCAACCAATTCCGCAACAATCCACCCAGCGCAGGCCCGCGCCCCCGAAAAGACTCGTAAATTTTTGCCGGATTTATTGCCCTGGGTTTTATGGGGGTGCGAGAGGAATCTGGAGTAGAAATGGAAAGTGGAAATGGCGGTGTTTACCGGAATTTGAAGGGGACTGGGTAAATTTTGGATTTGACTGGACCTTTAAATTCAAAAATTACCCGGAATGGACGGAATTTTGACTTCACTCGGCCTTTAAAATCTAACTGCCGTGATCAAAAATCCCGAAAATAAATATAGGCGTTAGAAATCCGATTTTGAAAGTCCACGTTTTAGCATTTTGGCCTTTTCGGAATTCAACGTTTTGAAAATACGACATTTTAAATTTAAAATCGAATTTCGAAACTCTTCAGTATTTTTAAACTTAAGAGACAAAATTTTCAAATTATTTTGATTTGAATCCAGGCTTAGACTTGGGCTTAGGCTTAGGCTTAGGCTTAGGCTCAGGCTCAGGCTAAGGCTTGGCGTAGGCTTCAACTGACTTCCTTTCCAACATTTCCATCCGTTTTTTTCACAATTCTTTATTTTTTCGAGGCCAGCAACGAAACGATCCAACTCCCGGTCCAGGCTCCCCCATCTAAAGAAAGGGCCCAATAAAACGGTTAATGGGATGTTGGGTATAGGCAATTCGGGGGAGGACGGGTAGCACGGGGAGCAGCGGCTCCTCAAAAACCCTAAAAACCCCTCGGGTTTTACGACATGAAATGGGCCCGCCATCAAACCCTCACTTTCATCTCGGCCGCCTCCCCCCATAGCTATGTTGCCTTATCGGCGGCCATAAACCCGTTACGGCCTGGAATTGGCCATTCGGTTTTTAGTGGCCGGGGCCTGTCGAGACAAACGGAGAGTTATGGGCACCTGTAAATGGCTTTATGGCCGGGGGGTAGACTCCTTTTTTGCGGGCCGACTGATTACTGAGGGGAGGGGGAAGTGAGAAATTGACGGGTGGAGCGCATCATAAAGTTTTGTGTAGACCCAACAGTTTTTTGAGAAGAACTTTGACTGAATAAGCCTAAGCATAAGCCAAGCCTAAGCCTAAGCCTAAGCCTAAGCATAAGCCAAGCCTAAGCCTAAGCCTAAGCCTAAACCTAAGCCTAAGCCTAAGCCTAAGCCTAACCTAAGCCTAAGCCTAAGCCTACTAAGCCAAGCCTAAGCCTAAGCCTAAGCCTAAGCCTAAGCCTAAGCCTAAGCCTGAGCCTAAGCCTAACCTAAGCCTAAGCCTAAGCCTAAGCCTAAGCCTAAGCCTAAGCCTACTAAGCCAAGCCTAAGCCTAGCCTAAGCCTAACCCAAGCCTAAGCCTAAGCCTAAGCCTAAGCCTAAGCCTAACCTAAGCCAAGCCTAAGCCTAAGCCTAATAAGCCAAGCCTAAGCCTAAGCCTAAGCCTAAGCATAAGCCAAGCCTAAGCCTAAGCCTAAGCCTAAACCTAAGCCTAAGCCTAAACCTAAGCCTAACCTAAGCCTAAGCCTAAGCCTACTAAGCCAAGCCTAAGCCTAAGCCTAAGCCTAAGCCTAAGCCTAAGCCTAACCTAAGCCAAGCCTAAGCCTAAGCCTAATAAGCCAAGCCTAAGCCTAAGCCTAAGCCTAAGCCTAAGCCAAGCCTAAGCCTAAGCCTAAGCCCAAGCCTGAGCCCAAACCTAAGCCTAAGCCGAAGCATAAGCCTAAGCCGAAGCATAAGCCTACGCCGAAACCTGAGCTAAACACTTTTTGCTGCTTTTTCTGCCAAATTCCGCCCCAATTACCGAATCTCCCCCTCCCCATCGGCCACATATTTGTCCGACACGCACCAAAAAAAGCCCCGCGGGCTACAGGGAGCATCGGAGGGGGATGGTCGTGCTCAAAGCGGCGCGGCGGCCCTGGGGGTATGCGAAGACGGATGGGGATGGATGGGCAGCCCATTCGTCATCTGCCGCCGCTTCGACACGCTCTCTCTCTCTTTCTCTCTCACTGTCTCTCGCCCTCACTCGCTCCCTCGTTTTTTGAGAGGGCCCATCCGAAGGGAGGTGAGGGATGATGATCGGGCGATGACTTTCACACAGCCCCCCTAGGGCCCTTCCCCCGCCTCAAAGACTTCAGATTGATGGTCTTCAGACCCCAGGAGGCCCTCGGCTTTTTGGCGGCTTCTCCCTTAGATCGGGGAGCACGACAACAGAGGGTGAGGGATGACTCTGGAGGGGGAGTGGGGTTGTTGAGCAACAGTTTTGGTTGATCGGGAAGTTCGGGTGGGGTTGAGAACAAGCTCTAGGAGGGCTTAAGCCCGTAGAAGTCAAATTTTTCATATGGCTCAGTCGATTACGCCATGGAATTCAGCCAAAGAGCGTTAGAAAAACTCCGTAAATCGCTAACATACTGTAGCAGAGCGGGTTCTTGGTCTAGCCACTTTTAAAGGACATGTGAAGTGAGAATTGCCATGGATTTTTATCGATTACGATAGGAAATTGCCTATAGTTCGAACTATAAGGTTTTTCATAGCTAGAAGATACTGTAGACGCTCTAAAACTAGGTCCAGACACTGTTAAAGGTCCAGCGTTGTCAAAGTTTGCAAGTTAGCACATCCGATTACGATATGAAATTCATTCAAAGACGCATAAAAAATTTTCTTAAGATATCGATTTAATCGATTCTTTTTGTCCATTTTTAAAGGCTCATTCAAGTCACGTTACCCCCTAAAAATGACTGATTACCCCTCGCAATACCCCCGCTACATAACAAGTGGCTCCCCCTCCCCCAAATCTCTAGCAACCATCAGTGTGACCTGTCACCTCATCCATCTCCGGCCAGTCTGTCACCCCCCCCCCCCCCGCTACTACCGTAGTCCCCTCCATCCCGCCCTCGATTTGACGATGTGTTGCTTCTTTGAGATTGGATCGCCGCTCGCGCTCCGCGCTCTGAGATACACACAACAGAGCCCCCGCGGCCCGGGGGAGATTCCGATCGGCAACACGCTAATTTTACGCCCGATCGCGCTGGGTACTCTTTTCTGTCTCCCGCGCTTACGCGCTACCCAAAATCCCCCTCATTTGTCGGGGGTTTTCCGCTGCTGCGGCGCGGCTCGATTACGATCTCTCGAGGTGAGGGGAGGAGGAGGTGGAGGAGGAGGCTCCTCCTCCCCCCGCTCCGGTGGTTTATTGTCTTTGACGGGGTGGGTGAAACGTTTCCACCTCGATTCGCCTCAAATTCGCACCGGCTCCGGTTAGATTTCGGAATTCCGGTCGCGTTCTGGACTCTAGCGCATTCTTACGTCCTTTGAACTGCTTGAAAATGCTGGTACGGTACTTGACTTTTACTTTTACTACCTCTAATATTGCTGGGCCTTTCATTAATGCGCCTGAGCACAAACGTATACCTTTTTGCATTGTGGATCCTTCTAAATGTCCTGATACCATATCCGGCGACTTCAACAAGTTCAGAGCTCTGGTAATTTGATAATCATTTACTAGATTTTGGTCGACTAGTAGAGTATGCTAGACTAGTAGATCCCGATTCTGGACTTGCACGTTACGTCACGTTAAAAATTCTTGTAAGTCCGCTCCACGAATTCGGCAAGTTCAAACCCCGTTTTTCTTGCAGCCTAAGAAATAGAAAATTAAATAGCTCACAAAAAACATATTTGAGTTTACCATTTCCAGACGGACGCCACGAAAAGCCCGCTCGCCCTGCTCGCCAAGACATGCGAAACCATCGGCATGCCCGAGACGCCCGTGCACAAGAAATCGAAGAAGGACGACAGTCCTGACGGTATGATTTTACTTTTATTTTCTTTATTTTCTCAGTTTTCTAGTGTTGACCATCATTGTTACAGTACCATAATACAACTAAAACACGCTCCTTTCCCGAAATTGGTTACGGTATGGCGGCCGCGCTATAAAGCGTGAGAAAAACGTCCCAACTGGGGCAATTTCACTCCCATTTGCTGACACATTAAATGGGGGCTGTTATGGCATCTGATAGTTGCTTTTTAGAGTGGGAATATTTGTGGGAAAGGTCCTAAAATGAGGGCAAGATTAGGGAATTATTTTTCTGAAAAACCTAACCGAATTTGAGACATCATCTGTTTAATTCGATTTTTAGGCAAAAAATCCGACTCGCCGGCTCCGAAACGCGCCAACGGGCAGCGATCTCCGAAAATGGCTGCCAAGGTGAGAAACTTGAATTGATGGATTTTTCGATAATCAAATTATATAGTAGAAATATTTTAAAGTAGAATTTTAGTTTTTCTTTAGGTTTTTGAGAATTTTATGCGAAACTTTCAAGGTTTCCGAAAAAAAACATTTTTCAAAAGTTAAAATTTATTCAGGAACGCTAAGTGCATATTTAAAATCAGCACCAAAAAACAGGTCTAGAAAATTAGATTTTGCACTTATTTAATGGCAAACTGACAGACAGTATGGCCGATTGGTAGTGGGCTTGCCTACCACACCCACTGCCCGGGTTCGATTCCCTCCAGTTCCAACTTTTTGCTTTTTTAGTTTGCTATAGTTCTTTTCATTTTCAATTTAATCCGCCATTTCCAGCACTCGGCCGTTGACCCGATGACAGCAATGGGTCTGCCTAAGGGTGGCCACCCCGGGATGTTCCCCCCATTCGGATTCCCGATGGGTCTCCCGATGTCCTTCCCCGGCATGATGGCCTACCCCCCGATGGGATACCCTGGGTTCCCGATGCCCCCTTATATGCGGTGCCCCTCGATGATGCTCGGCCGCCCCTGCACGAACCCGGCGTCATGCCCAGGGTGTTCGGGAGCAGCTTCCGGAGGCCAGGACGCTTCCGCACTCGCCGCGCTCGCCTCCGGATTCCCGGGGATGAGCCCGTTCGGCTTCCCATTTATGCCTACAACAAGGTTAGTATTTAAGTTTTGGTGAACTGCTTGAACTTGAGCTCAAGCTGTTATTTAAAAGTAATTTGACCGAACTGCTTGAAAACGAGCTTATCTTCATGGACCTTTTTCAGCACCGCCACCTCGCTCCCCGCTTCCTACCAGCAGATGCTTCAAGCCGCCGCCGCCGCTTCTCAAGCGACCACCGTCTCCCTGCCCTCCTCGACGTCGATGCCCTCCTCCCTGCCGAGCTCGTCTACCGCTAGCTCGACGCCTTCGACCCCATCACCCTCGCAGCACCGCTGCTACTGGGCACTCCCCGGCGCCGGGCCCTGCAACAAGGCGTTCACCTCGGCCGAGTTGTTGAACTCTCATATTAAGGTGAGAATTGGGATTTTGTGTAGGCTTAGGTCTAGGCTTAGGCTAGAGATGCTTAAGGATCTTTGCCCTGAACGTTTTGAACTTGTCTAACCTCTCATTTACAGGCCGCCCACACCTCCGACAGCCCGCCGCCCAAGAACAAGAGCCCATCCCCGGCGAACACTACCTCCGTGTCGACCACCTCCACCCCGGCCTCATCTACAGCTTCCACCGCCTCGAGCCGCTATCACCCCTATTCTAAGCCCCAAACCACCACCCCCACCTCGGCTGCCGCCTCCCCCATGGCCTTCCCATTCCCAGCAATGGGTGGCATGTCTTTCCCGGCTGCCGCCCTTCAGCAGATGCAAATGTATCAGCAAAAGATGATGATGGGACTCCAGCAACATCCTTAGATCCCAATCTATGGCTTTGTTGGCTTTAGTGGTCCTTTAAAATCTCGATCCCAGCCCTTGGTCCCACCCCTAAGGTCCCAATCCATAGTCTTCTTGCCTTCAGTGGCCCTTTAAAATTGAATTCAAACGACGCGGGACTGAAATCCAGTCATTTTTAGTTTTTAAGTGATTGGGAAGTGGAGAGAGCGAGAGAGACAGAGAAAAAGTTCATGCTCCACTTCCCAACCCTCAAAACACGGCAATATCCACTCCCCTTCAAATCCGGATACTCAATTTCTCAATTTTCCTTTTTTGCGGATTACAGTAATGCTCTTTTTCCTTTTTCTTGCTCTGGATTACTGTATTCAGTGACAAACCGGCATTACCGTAATCCCCCCACCCTCGTCCTCGCTGTGATAAAAAAATAGAAAAAGGTTTATGTCTAAAAATTCATAAATCCCTAGCTCCCCGGCCCTCCCCTCCTATGCAAATCTACGGGTTTTGTACTGCTGCTGGTTTGTTCGAATTTCTTAAATAACATAAGTGCCGCCAATTTTCTGTAATTTCAAAGTACTTGTCGAATTTTCCCGATTTCTATTTCCTGCCCCGCCTGCATTTTTTGTGCATTTTATTGTCCGCGTTTTTGGCGTTGTCTTTTCGTGCGTGTGTATACAGGTTAGTAATGAATATTGAATTTATGGTTTGTATTGAGCGAAAAATGCACCGGATCCAAAAATTACACAAAAATATACAAGCTCACTGTAACCTAGCGGGAGGAAAGAGTTTTCGGTGTTTGAAACCTATCGCAACAGACAAACATCAGACTGGCTGAGGCGTAGTTTGGAATTTGCGTACTCCTCGCGACACGCCACATTTCTCAAAAAGCAAAACGTTAAGGTCCCGGGGAGATTTGAACTCCCGTCGCAGGATTCAGAGTCCTGAGTGCTAACCGCTACACCACGGGACCGGGTGAGAGAGGCGCCGGCTGGGGGCGATATGTGCCAAAGGACGCCCCGGGGGAAGACTGGCACAGGCATGCCAATCTCGCGAGGCGATGGGAGGTCAGATCGCGGTTTAGGTGTGAATTCGGTACCTGGAGGGGTACGGTTAGAGGGGCAAACGATAGGTTCTTCACACTAATCGATATAAAACAATTTTTGGGCGAAATGGGCCATCCCTTCGGGGTTTGAAAAGCTTTGCTGCAGTTCATGGCCCGCAAATCGCCTTATTTTTTGCGTTTGTGTACGCCTAAAATTTTAGGGATACGGTAGGTTTAGGGCACCCTATAGTTTTTTAGCTAAAAAGCTCTTTTACCCTAATAGAGCATCGCCAAAAAACAACTCAAAAAATGCCGTTTCTCCTAACTAGAAGATCGTCTCAGAGTCGGAGCTCCTCGTGCGCCACAAAATCACGTTCCAAAAATTCCCCCTCCCTCCATCGTGTTGCCCCAAAAGGCAAACAGCCTCATGCTCATCTATCAAGCCGGAGCGGCAGCCCTTGTTCTCCGCGAGGTCCGCTCTCCCCTTCACTCGGCTCCCGGATGGGTAAATGATGTTCTTTCAAGGGCCAAGGAGTGGCAGCAAAGTCAGCCTCCCGGATCCTCCGCCCAGGCCCATTCGTCTTCAAGTCGACTTCGGCTAGGCTCCTCGAGTTTTGCGAGGAGGAGCACGGCCCCCATAAATATCCAGCGGGGGGGGTGGTGGGCCTGGGGAGGCTGATCCTCCCCCTACCCCTCTACCCCATCCATCCCACCTTACCCATATTTATGGTCTCGGGCTGGGGATGGAAGGGATGGGAGGAGGAGGAGTGTGCTTGTCTTTTGACTTGAAAGTAGCATGAGTTTGGTAGTGAAGTTATAAAAGAACCTGAAAGCGCAATAGTTGAGCTCGAGCTCAAAGCAGCACCCTTTGTTGTGGAGGGTTTGGCGGCACGAAAAAAACAGTCGCCTTCGACAAGCGCTGGTATCATTTAAGAACTACTCCGTGCTAGAAGCTTCCACAATCATCACCACTGGGTACCTAACCTTGAACTTTGAGCTTCGCGGAGAATTTATTTTAGTCTTTCAGATGCAATTTTGAGATTTTTGGAGACCCAATCCGCTATCGGTATTTTGCCCCCTGGAACTTGGTTTTCCGACATTTTGGGTTTGTCGGTGTTTTCGCAATCGGTATTTTTGCTGTCTAAGGTAGGTGTCGGCATTTTGGCTCTCATAATTTTGATCTGTCGGCATTGAATGCCGCCATTCTGTCTGTCGTCAGCGTCAGAAATTTGTCCGTCCGCAGCTTTGGTATTTCTGAAGATTGGTATTTTCGCTGTCGGCATTATGTTTTTTCGGGGCTTTCGCTATCGGCATTTGGAATCGAATCGAATTTGGTATCGGCTGAATTTGGAAATCTTTGGATCTTGGCTTTATTTTGGTTTTGTCGTTGTTGTCGCGGTAGGGACTGTCGGCGGTTTGGCTTTTCGGATTTTCATGTCGGCATTTTGCCCACGTCCCATCCTCTTCCCAATCCCTTTAATCGCAAATTACCCCCCCTGTTGGCCATGTGTCTGTGTGTGATCGTTGGTGGTTGTTTGAGGGAGGCCCTTCAGTGGGCCCCCTCCCTCTACCCGGAGACAAATGGGTCTCCGTCTTCTCATCTCCCCCTCGCTGCCTGGAGTGCCAACTGTGCGGCGGCGACAAGTGACCGATTTCCTCATCTTGCCCAAGATGGATGGCCCTTCCCGGCCATCGTTCAATCGTCCTGGCCAGCCCCTGCCCAACACAGAAGCGGACCGCCCTTCACTGAAAAAGACACCGACCCGGGTGATCGATGCCATCACTCTGCGGGGTTGTGTGTGTGCTGAGACGGGCTCTTCCGCCCGGCAATAACCTAAACCCAAGAATAGAATGAGGAGATTCGTTTTTGGGGTGGGTAGCTAATGGAATTTTCGAGGTAACCGAAAGCTATTGAAATATCGAACGTAATGCGTGAGCGAGAGAGGAAGAGAGAGAGAGAGCGATAGAGAGAGATAGTGAGAGAGAGAGAGCTACAAAAACCCGTTATTCAAATGTAACTTTTGACTACGTAGGAAATCCAGGGCACCCAGGGCACCCGGAAATGAGGAAGCCAAGAAAATCTTTAGATTTCTCTTTTCTATCTCTCTCGCTCATTGTCTCTTTCCGGCTACCGTTATCTTTTCCGGCTCTATCCCATCATGACTAGTTGACTAGATAATGAACTTTTACTGCTCAAACACCTAATCGTGACTGTACAACCCCCTTGTTCCCACCTCTCTCTCTCTCGCTCTCTCTCTCCCGCTCTCTCACTAGCTCTCAGCTACAGTACCCCCCTCTTCGTCTCCTCGTCACGCCCTTCCGTTTCCCGCCACGCGGGGTTTTGCTTGTCCGGGTGGTGTGTCTCGGGGGGTGAGAAGCGCGAAAGTTGTGTTTCACAAGCCTCTCCCTCGCCAATACCTGATAGATAGTTGGTGGCCATCAATCAGTCCTTTGTGTGTGTGTGTATCTGTATGTATGTCTGTATGGATCTTTCACTTCTCTCTCCTCTCTCTCCCGCTCTCCCTCTCTCTCCATCTCTTTCTCGCATCTGTATCACCCACCCTTGATTCTACCGGCCCTCCCATGGCCACTAATCGTCTCCTTCCCCCCCCCCCCTTCCGCTCCCATCCTATCGACGATGGACGGCAGGTGATCGATCACCCCGGAACCTATCCGAGTTGGGGGGTTCTCCTCGCGATGAGACGAGACGAGCGTTTTTTTTTGAACGTCCCCGGCGAGGCGTGATTTGTAAACATTGAGAGGACAGGGGGTGTCTTGTAGTTATTGGACGGGACCATGTACGATAGCCCTTTGCTTGGTAAACTAGCCCTCAGACCTCGACGAGCTGATGCGGGGCCTGTTTTGAAATTAAGCGTGTCCCTCGAAAAATTGTCGAAAATTCAAAAAAAATCTATTTGGGTACTACAGTAACCCCGGTAACGAGGGTTGTAGTTCATTCTGTAAAGCAAAACGAGGTTTCCCAAAATAGGCGGGTTCCACAGATTTACGAATTTTGGAAACCTGGGAGAGTTCTGTAATCACAAATGGGGAGTTGCCAAAAGTCGAAATTGAAAAATCCGGTCCGGATACGCTACAATACAGTATTTTTGAATGCGGATCAAGATTCGGTAAACAAAAACCTCAAAAATGATGATTTTTCACGGAAACGTGATTGTGATATATTCCGGGAGCTTGAATTTCAGCTTCAAACGCTGCCAAGCCAGACCCTGAAACGTTGCCTTCGAAAAGCCCTTTAACCCGATTTTAACCGGTTTTCTAGCTAGACGCCAGTTTTGTCGACCGGATCCGGAGTCAGCTCAAAATAACACTTTTTAGCACCAAGATTTTATATCCAATCAATCCTAATCACCCGATTCTGCAGCCCACAGTTCCGCTCTGCCACCCTTCCCGTCCCGAACGGTTTTGCACGACCTACCCGACCTTCCCCCGCGTTCGCTTCGGGATTTCCCAAATTCCCCAGGATCCAATCGTTCTTTCCGGGGGCTTCGATTTGATTTTATTTCAGCACCGATTTTGGGGGGAGTCGATGGCCATGCTGATGATGACGGTGATGGATGAGCATGGGTTATGTGACAGATGCTGGCCGACCGGGCCCGCGCTTTTTGATGGGAGATGATGAGGATGGGGCAGGGGATCCACATCAGGGGAAGTACAAATTTTCTTTGTTCACGCAACGGGCTTCTCCCTCATGTGATTTCAATTTTGGATGGAGTTTGGGGTAACGGCATGAGGGAAAAAAACGGAAAATGTATAAAACTTATTCTGGTCAACACCGGTAGATCGGTAGAAAAACCTGCTTCTGAGTTTTTAAAGCCTATTTATGAGCTGAAGTCATCAAACGGCTTGAGCTTGTGGTGCACCTACGAAAGTCGGTTTGGGGGCGCGCAACCAGAGATCTAGCCAAAAAAAAATCGAAAATCAGGCGAATTGCGTCGTTAGGCTTCCAACAACCATCTGAAATTGCGCGCATTTAGCTTCCGGTGTTTTTTAATATTCTTTAACAGCCCTTGAACTGCTTGAGCTTGCTAAGTGAGTTTTGGCAAAGGGGATGACGAACAAAATTTAGCGGAAAGTGAAAAATCCAAGACTAAAACCATGCAGAGTGATGAGCAAATTGGTATAAGGCTTCTAATTTATAATATTTGTATACAATTCTGTCACCCTTCAACTGCTCGAACTCGTCGGATCTGTTTTTAAGCTTTAAAAATAGGGGGCTAATGCCGAATGCCGATCCTACTGCAAAAAACGGAAGCCTTTAACTCAGAAATTTTTATTTTCTGCGTGTTGGGACGCCAGCTTTTTTGAGCAGTTTAGGCTGCAGAGCAGTACCGAGCTGATCGACTTCCCGCAGCGTCTGAGCTTGAGTTGACAACATTTTTACCGAATTCAAGATCAAAGACACCGGCTCCAGATCTTTTCCAACGACCTGTAGCAGCCCAACTACGCGACAGTAAGCGACGCTCCACTGTGTGTGTCCAGCTGTGTGTCGAGCCAGTGCGGGCGGCGATGGCCAGAAGAAACGGATGGATGAGGGTCGGGTCGAGCCCATATATCTTGTCCAGCCCCCACCCTATATCGGCTTCTTCTAGGCGATGTGCAGTGACTCTTCCACCACCACCATCACCACCACCCCATCCACTTACCCCCTCAATCACCCAGTCGGCGAGGAGGAGGAGAAGGAGCACGAGGTGGAGCAAGAGAAGGAGGGAGCGGCCAGTTTGGCTTCCGCTTTTTGCGCAACAACGACGCCGACACGGCACGTCATGGAGTGAAGGGGGTAAACAGGGGGATGTTGCGAGTAATGGAAGCCTAAACGCAAGCTTAAGCCTGAGCCTGAGCCTAAGCCTAAACCTAAGCCTAAACCTAAGCATAGGCCCAAGCCTAAGCCTAAGCCTAAGCCTAAGCCTGCGACTGCGACAGTATCACTCCGTTTCGATTTACGATCGATTTAGCGAGCCTCATCCTCCTCACCATCTCAGATGCTGATCAACCTATTCGACTCAGATGGTGGGGGGAGGGGGCGGGGATCCTGTGCAGTGATTGATGGGCTCTTTTGTGCGGATTGGTTGGAGTTGAAGGGGGGTGATAATACCGTCCATCGATCACCTCCCACCCCGTCGAGCCCCCTCTTTTGAGCATCATCATCTTCTCCTCTTGCTCTCCGACTGTTGCTCCTCTTCTCCCCGCCTAATATCGGATCGGCGCGGGGCGCCACTTTGAGTGATGAATGGCCCCTGCACCACTCATATCAAAACGGAGCCCCCCCAAAGCATCTCAAAAATCTCTAAGCCGCAAGCACCGGGGGACTGGGAATTTAATAAAAAAGCACGAGCAAATAGACTGCTGATGGATTGACGATTTTGTGGCCTAATTCTCGGGACTAAAAAGACGTAAAAACGATTGATTGAGTGGAGGAAATAAAACTTGCCGGCAAAACGGGGAATGGCTCAGAAACATTTCAATATTGAAACTTCGAACATTAAAATACCGACAACGAAAATGCCGACATTGACTATACCGAAAGCAAAAGATCCGAAAATGCGCCCTAGGTGTCGACAACCAAAATGCCGACGACAAAAACACCGATACGGGAAATACCAAAAAGCGAAAAACACGAAATTCAAAATGCAGACAGCCAAAATGCCGACAGTTAGAATCCCCAAAACCAAAAACTCAATATTCGGTCAAAATCCGAATTCACGAAGCCAAAATCCCGGCGCTACATGCAGGCATTCCAAATGTCGGGATCTAGGTTGTCGGAATTACGGCTGTCGGTATTTTGTCGGCTCGGGATTTTGGCTATTGTTGTTATGGCCGTCGGAATTTTGTCGACCAAAAAAATTCCGGTGGTGGGGATGTTCTCCTGTCGGGATTTTAGCTGTCTGGATTCAGGTTGTCGGCATTATTGTTGTCCGCATTATGACAAATACGCATATGGTTGCCGAACCTTTGCCTTGTCGGCATTATCAATGTCGGGACCCTCGCTTTTAAAACTTGCCTTGTCGGGATTGTGCACGTCGAGATTGACGCTGTCGGGATTTGGGTGCGTGTCGAGTCCTAATTTCTGTCGGGATTATCGATTTCCAATGATGGTTGTCGGCATTTTAGGCAGCCAGTATTCATGAAGCTATTTTAAGGGCACCATGACCGCAAAAATTTTCTCATCTACATAAACGACATCCCAGTCTCGACTCAGCTACCGTTTTTCCGGCGCCACGTTCAAATACCCTCCATCTACCTGCCGACGATGTACACCTCCACAAGATGGCCCGATAACCGACTACCGGGCCCGTCAACACAGCGCGTCTCCAACCTCATCCATCTCCAGGCGCCCCCCCGTATAGTGTTTCCCCCTCTGTATGTATGCATTCATTGTGTGTGTCTGTCTGTCTGTCTGTCTTCCTTTTCGAGGTGTCTCTCGCACTGGGGGCTTGATTTATTATTTCAGCGATTCCATCTCCGACGACGGTCTACGAGGGGGCCCCCCTCTGCGATCTACGATAAAATAAATCTCGTTCCTCCCCCCAGCCACCGACTACCCTCCGCAAAATAGCAAGAACAAAGGGGTGTATCGGGATGTAAAAATATTCTTTTAAGACGGCCAAGGGAAAAAAATTCAAGTGAACTCCTTGAAAATGAAGGCCCGGCGTTCCGAAAATGCACTAAACTCCTCGAAGTTGGTGTCAACTGGAAATAGTTTTAGTGGGTTGTAGCGCCGGCTTGTAAAAGGATCAAATAAAATGTTATTGCAAAAATGACACAATTGCTGGTAGAAACCCCGCCGAATCCCTTGAAATTGATGCTCGAATATTGGAATGACTTTTTTAAGTTTGTGACGGCTTGTGGGGGGTTAAAGATTCAGAATAGAATCCTTTTTAGGTGGCAAAGGTAAGAAAACATTCCTCTGACCTCCTCGAAATTGATGCCCCGAGACTTACAATGGTTTCCAAGATTTTGATCGTGCGTAAAACTTTAATCCATCAGTTTCGAATCACAATCTTCTGGAATATGCATGAAAGTATATATGGGTCGAAGCCCGGGGGCGCCGCCAAAGGCGCCTCCCGAGGCACCCCCTTGGGGGCGTGCCGAGTGGCGCCTGGGGGCGCCGCCCATATGATTTTTAACGGGGCGGGGGGCGTCACTTGGTAAAATTGTAGGTGGAATTTTCGAAATTGAAAAAGCGAGATTCGAAAATCGGCGATTTTTGGCAGATAAATCGATTTTTTTTTCGGTATTTTAGTTAAGGCTTGTGAAGTTACTTTGGGAATAATAACAACGTTTTCAAAACACTTCTACCATGTATTTTAGAAAAAAAGATCCTTAGAAAAACGTTGGTTCCCCCATAAACTCCCCTTTCCTCTATAATGCAAAAGGATCCGGATTCTACGGGTATTCTTCCTTCTTTGATACAAGGGATCAGCAGTCAAATCTCATTCCGATAATAATTCTGAATGTTTTGATTTGCATCTCGGTTTCCCGGCGCCTCCTGGTCCGCCCAAGGCGCCGCCACAGGCGCCATTCAGCACGCCCCCAGGGGGGTGCCTCGGGAGGCGCCTCTGGCGGCGCCCCCGGGCTTCGACCCATATATACATGAAAGAGTTTCGCTGACCTGCTTGAACACGCTACTCAAAGATGGAGGTTTTTGCTGGCTTTTGGCTATAACAAAATCGAGTTGCAAAAGTACCAAAGGGAGCTCCACGGCAGGGGTAAATATTTTCTCCCGGCACCTAGATAAAAATCTCGTATCCTACAAATATTTACCGTATCTCAAATCTCTATCGTATCTACCGTATCTCAATATTTATGGAGCACCATCTAGATAAGATCATCGCGCCAGCTGAGAAGTGTCTTCTTTCTTACCCTCCTCCATCGCCTACACTTCTTCACCTCGTGCTCCCCGGTGGTGCTGCTGCTACCCCGGGGCATAGTCGGAGATGATGAATGGGTGCTCTGTCACACACAAGACGATCATCACTACTGTCCCTCCGCACCCCAGATCCATCGCTCATATTTTCAGAGCGCCGCGCACAGCGGGTGGCGCCTGCTCCGTGCTGATGACATTGCGCCCAATTGAGCTCATCAATGACTGGGTAGAAAGAGGATGTATCGATAATGCCGTAACGTAGTTTGACTACACGTTAGTTGTTTGACCCCACAAAGTACGGAACTCGTCGCTGCACTAATGTCGCGGCCGGCGAGATACGCCAGGACGCTCTTGACGGCGACCGGGAGTCATCAGAATTCGCTGCGACGTCAGCAAAATGTCCACGACGCCAGTTTCATTGTCATGGGGTTATCGGCATCAGACCACTCTAGACTTTGATGAAATGAAACGGATTACTTCTTTCTGTCTGTAATGTGGTCGCCTTCGCAATGTCAGCGTAGTCCTGGCTAAGTGTATCTAATGTCTTCGGAATTTTGCTTTACTTCACTGACACTCAACGAAACGTATGCAGCAACCCCCTTCAGCGCCCCGCTATTTGTTGCGATCGGCCATGCATGCACTTTTTGATCGACGAGCCTGTGTTGCTGGATCACAAGAGGGATTGGCAGGGCTGACTCTTCGTGTTGGGGCAAAACACAGCCGGGGGAAGAATGATTGAGTGCCCTAATATGTTGGGGTTTTTTGGGGGGATTTCCCAATCTGACAATCGGAAATGGCTCATGTTGGGGGTTGACGATTATGCCCTATTTTTGAAAAAATGCCGAGCGTAAAAGTCGTGAAAATCAGCCTTTTGAAATGCGAAATTGGTTCAAAATTCGTTTTCGCGCCTTTTCTAAACGTAAAGATTTGTTTTAAAGGTGACGAGGAGGCCTGTGCTTTTGAATGTGTTGCTCTCTCTGTCTCTCTCTCGCTCTCTCTCTCGCTCTCTTTATCTCGCTCTCTCACTCACTCTCATTCTCTCATTCTCTCTCTCTCTCTCTCTCTCTCGCTCTTTTGAAATTTTGGTTCTTGACAAGAGAGGCAAAGAAGAGAGAGCGAGATAGAGAGAGAGAGCGAGAAATCCGGAAGAAGTTCCTCCTCCATGCTCCTATCAAGGCTCAAAAACTTCACACATTCCCCCCAAGCTCCCATTTCTCAGATGGTATCTCATCCATTCAGGCTCCAACAAAAACGTGTCGATACCCCCGGAGACGGGGCGGTCTGCTCGACAAACAGAGCAATTAATTATGACTTCTCCCTCCGCTTCCTGTCATGGAGGGCGAGAGAGAGAGAGAGAGAGCTACAAAAAACCCGTTTCGACGTCAAATCGCTGCTTTTCTGAGGGGGTGGAAGACGAGCAGCACAGTGTTAGCCGGGGGCAAATTTTGACACCTGCTGTCATTCAGAGGAGTTGGCGTCAAGCGGAGTCCAGCGGAAACTGTGAATCGAGACCTGCTGAGCGAGTGAGTGAAAAGGTCACCTCAAAGGAGGACGAGCAGAAATTGGGTTTTGAACGGGGTCTAAAATTACGCTTCCTGAATAGACAATGCCGTAAGTTGCAAAGCCTTGAAACTCTCCTCAAAAACGTTGCTTGCTATCTCTTTGAACATTTTTCTCTGACTTTATTTCATCTGAATGAACCTACTTTTAAAAATCATAAACGCGCCTGAAAACTGCATTGGCGCCGAGATACGGCCGGCAGAAATGACTGGAACTCAAGTTCAAGAAGTTCAGCAGCTTGCTTCTGTTTGTGTGTCTTTTTAGTCATTTGCTTTATCAAAATGTTATTCCGATTGTTGCCTAGGCATCAAAATGGCCGGAATTATTGTGGGGCACGTAGAGGTTGTGGAGTCGGATAGGGTTATAGTAGTTACGGTTGTAGAGCGTGACCCCGACCTTGTGGGGCTTCACGTGTTTCTAAAGAGGGTAAGAATAATAGTTTAAATATGGGAATGCACATCAAATCTGAATATACGGCCGGAAACTAAGATAAAAACCTACAGCCAACACCGGTCCCAGTTCGAAATCGCCTCGTGTGAGATCAAGAATTTGGACCAAAACGTGTGCATGGTCGTCCTGGGAGCCGGCCCTGAAGTCAAAAGTTTTGATCAATAATATGATTATGTTTTGTAATAGATTCGACCTTTCCATAATGCCGAAATTTCGTAATGTTAAAAATTCATAATGCCGACATTTCGTAATGTTAAAAATTCATACTGCCGAAATTTCGTAATGCATTTTTTATTAATATGTCATTAATAAGAACTGTCAATTGTTTGAAAATTTTTATAACATTAATTTCACCCGTCGTTGGGACATTTTAATATGTCGAGATTTACAATAAACAAATCAATCAGAAAATGCGTTGCTAAAAATTTAGCATCCGAACCAGGGTTGAAAAACCGCTTCGCGGCTTTTCAACCCTGGCCCCGGCTAGGACCGATGCAGTTATTAACTTTGCATAATCCTTGCCGAAAACCGCTCACCAAAAAAACCAAAAGCTTCCTCTTTATAAACATATTCCACTTCCGGCATATGCTAATTGCTTCCTAACAAAGAGCTTGGCAGAAAACTTTACAAAAACCTAATTTTAATATAGAAAATAGCGATTTTTCAAAACTTTTTTGTGTGTGCAGTCGATTCCAGCCCCTTCTTTACCCTATGACGTTTTTTCCCTACCAAAAAATGCAAAAAATGCTTAAAAATGCCAAAAAATACCAAAATGACAAAACCAAAAAAAGGCTGTAGGTGCGGAACATCCAAACGGAAGTGCATGCAAATATACACACACAAACACTATTTTTTTATATATAGTAGGATCCAATTAAAAAAATTTTGGACCCCCTCAATTTCGACATTAAAATGTAGTGTTTTCGAAAGTGAATGTAAAAGTGAAAAAAGTTTGAGAAGACGGAAAGCTTAAAGTTTTAAAACCATGAGATAGGAAAGATATAAAACCAACCAATTTTTTTCCATGCGTATGGCCAGTGAGGCAGCCGCCGGCAGTGTTTCCGCGTAGATCGGCGAGATTTTCCACCGATGGTCGTCCGGCCGGTCGGTCGGGCCAACGGAGGCCATTCCCCAGATATTTCCATCGTCACCAAACACAACGGCGCCTTCTGTCTTTTCAAGGCCAAAGTGCAATCGAAGGAATTCGGAGCGATCACGTCCTAGAAAAATTCGCTCTTCAGCATTTTCTAGAGCGTTTTAGGGCTAGCTATGTCTGAAGAAAGTGCCAGCCATTTAAAAATTAGCTTTAAATGCTTAAAATAAAAATGACTATGCAACGCAACCAACCTGTCATGTATTTGTCGAAATCGAGCAGCTTTTGGAATTGTTTTGGGTTGAGTTCGCTGACCAGGGTGGTGTCCAGATAATAGAAGGCCTGAAAAGCGGTCAAATTTCGCAAACCTAAACTTTTTTATAGAGGGAGGCAGAGAGGGGGAGAGAGAGAGAGAAAGAGAGAAAGTAGAAGAGTGAGTGGGAGAACGAGAGGGAGTGAGAGAGAGAATTGGAGACTCGACCCCTCACCTCTGGCTCCAGATAATCGCAGAATTTCCGCCAGTGATCCATATACATGATCAGATTCTGCTCGCCTATCATCCCATTTCGACGCCGGTAGTAGGGTTCCATTTCAGCGACTCAATAGTTTAACAGATTTGGGCAACAAATATTTTCTAACCAGCTCTCAAAATATGGGGTTGACCCGCGGGCCAACGATCGGTAGCCCGGTCCCACAGCACCCGGCCGACACCCTAAAGCACAACACAGTAATGAGAGCGGCAGAATTATAAGATCCAACTTAGAACCATACGGCACGTATTTTCTGTTTTGCTATCGAAAGGGCGAAAATTAGAATGTCGAATTTCGTACTATCGAGGATCATAATATCGAAATTTCATAATATCGAAATTTCATAACGTCGAAATTTAGGCATTAGTAGACGTCGGCACTACAAAAATTTCGCCATTCTGGCATTTAGACATTACGAAATTCCGCAATTTTCACCTTTCGGCATTTTTAACTCCCTGGGCTCACCTAGCCCCTGATTTCCGGCATGACCAAGAATACCCCGATGAAGGTGTACCCGTCGTACTCGTTCCACGTTACGGCGCCAAGGTAGTCGCCGGCTAAAACCAGATTTTTGGTTTTTACAACACCTTACTCACTATCCTTCCGTCGGGCGAAGACGCATCGCGTAGTCGGAAGAATTGGAGTCAGCGTCCTCATACTGACGTCATCTCCACTCCAGGCTTCGATGGCGATCTGGTCATTCCATTGCCTGAAAATCAACATTAAAGAATTAGGGACTACAAGCTTCAAAACTTCTTGAAGGCTGATGAAAAACTATCAAAGTTTCGATTTTCGCCCAAAAATCGCCGGCTTTCGACCAAAATTTCGAATTCGTAAAATATTTTCAACTTTTTAGATAGTTTTTCTACAAAAAATATCGCTAGATTTTACGAAAAACACTATTAAAGCGCTCTTGATTACGTTACAAGGCATTTCTGTCCTCATAGAAACAAAAATTCGGTTTTTGCGTTATACGCTGATAAGCTCCTCCCCCGATAATGGAAAAGCACCGGCATATAAATATGTATTTTTGTTTTTTTATTGAACTTATAATATGTTGGTTTAACTCACTTCCACAACTTTTCCGTCGGTCCGTCCAAAAATTCGACTTCCCCCACGCCTACGACGTAAGTTCTAAAAATACCAGTGAAAAAAATTGGTGTATAGATCTAAATTTAAAGAAAAATTAACAACTCACTCTTTAAAAATCGGCGGTTCCGGCAACATGGCGATACAAGGGAAAAGATGGGGCAACCTTGCAGGAAATGGCGATTACGCGACCCTACGGGGGACAGAAAGAACACAAACTTTTTTACGGCCCAGACAGGGCTTTGCTTGTTCTTTGCTTCTGTTTCTCATCTTTCTCCACTTTCCCTCCCTTTCTCTCGGGATGCCCACGAAATAGCCGTCGTGTACACTTTGCACATTTGAACCGGAAAGAGGCCACTTCAGGTACTTGAGAATTTTGGGGATAAAATAAAACGGATTTGACGACAAAGCTGAAAAATTTACTACAATGTCTATTTACAATTATTTACGAAAAAATTTCAAAAATTTATTTGTTTGGCTTAAAAAGAGTTTTCTCTCTTTTCTCTCTTTCTCTCTCTCTCTCTCTCTCTCTCTCTCTCTCTCTCTCTCTCTTTCTCTCTATCTTTCTCAAAAACCTGTTGCATTTCCCATAAACATTCCGTCCAGTCCGGGATTGATGCATGAAGGCGTCGGGGGGATATTTGTCAACACCGTGTCAGGGGCCAATGTGGGCCCTTGTCTTCCTGCGCTTCCTGTCATGGAGGGCGAGAGGGAGAGAGAGAGAGAGAGAGAGAGAGAGAGAGAGAGAGTGAGAGAGAGAGAGAAAGAGAGAGTGAGGGAGAGGGAGAGAGCTACAAAAAACCCGTTTCGAAGTCAAATCGCTGCTTTTGTGAGAGGGCGGAAGACGAGCAGCACAGTGTTAGCCGGGGGCAAATTTTGACACTTCCCGTCATTCAGAGGAGTTGGCGTCAAGCGGAGTTTGGCGGAAATTGTGAATCGAGACCTGCTGAGTGAGTGAGTGAAAAGGTCACCTGAAAGGCGACGAGCAGAAATGGGTTTTGGAGTTTGGAAGACCATAATTCAGAATTGAAAAAACAATGCTGTAAGACCCTCAAAAATTTCCTTAAAAATCGCTGCTACTGACCTCTTTGTTATTTTTTTATGTCTTTTTTGCAATTTCTATGAATGAATCTGTTAGAATCATAAACTCACCTTGAAAATTAGTGGCGCCAAGAAACTGCATCCTTCCGAACTCAAATTCAAGGAGTTCAGCAGGTTGCGGCGTTTTGTGTATTTTCATTCAATTTTTATTAAAATTATTTTCTAATCCTCGCTTAAGCATCAAAATGCCCAGAATTATTGTGCGGCACGTAAAGGTGTTCAAGTCGTATTGGGTTACTGTAGTCACCGTTGTAAAGCGTAATGCCGACAACATGGGGCACGATATGTTTCTGAAAAGATGAGTGTAGTACTAGTGATTATGCTTAGAGGTACGTAGCGCTACGGAGCGTTGCGTGGCTGACGTGTTGTGAGTAGGCGTAGTAGCTACTTACCTTCAATACCGTAGCCAACTCCTCGGCCCCTCTCGTGTCATCGAGGATTGGGAGCAAAATTCGAGCTTTTTCGTCCTGTGCGCCGGCCCTGAAATCAAATAATTGACGAGAATGCGTATTATCCTCCATTTTAATGTCATCATTACCTTCAAAATCTATTTTTTGAAGAATTAATGTTTTAAGGTATCAAAAGATGCCTTAAAAACCCTAAAACCCACCAATTTGCCACAATGATTGCCAGCGTTGCTGCAGTCTCCAAATTATTCGCATAAATCGGCGCCACCTTCCAGTTGTGATCTTCCGGGCGGTCGGTTGGTCCAACGGAAGCCACTGCTACCACCTTCCGATCATCACCAAACAGTACAGCCCCCTCGGTGACCTCCAGCCCATAGTGGAGCCGGAGGAATTGGGAGCGGTCTCTGCCTAGGAAGAATTTTTGATGGTTTTGGGGATATTGACCGGTTTTGGTTTTTTTGGTTTTAACCGAGTTTTGTGCCCATACTTCGCAAAATCGATCATTATCTGTATTATACCGTACCTGTGACAAATCTATCAAATTCCAGCAACTTTTCGAATTCTTCTGGGGTAAGCTGGCTGACGAGGCGTGGTTCTAGGGCCTTGGAGGCCTAAAAATCTCGATCACGAACTTGAAGATGTCCTCAACCACAGGCTCCAAAACCTCGATCATCTTCTGCCAATCGGCGGTGTACATGACGAGCGTCTGCTGGCCTGTCATCCCGTTTCGCTTCCGGTAGTAGGGCTCCATCGCGGCGAATAAATGAAGAAGTTCAGAGAGTTCAAGGAGCTCAGGGAAAGGGAGAGAGAAGGAGGGAGAGAGATAGAGGGCGAGAGAGAGAAAGCAAGAGAACGAGAGAGAAAGTGGGAGAGAGAGCGCTACCAGCTCTCAAAATCTGCGGTTGTCCAACCGGCCAACGGTCCACGGCTCGATCCCAAAGTACCCGGCCGACACCCTAAACAATCGATTACGACATGAAATTTCGCTTACCTTTCCGCGCATCTCCGCCAGGACGAGGAAGATCCCGATGAAGGTGTACCCGTCGTATTCGTTCCAAGTTACCGTACCCAAGAAGTCACCGGCTAAAGGTGTACTTTGTAGTCTAAAATCAGAGTCGGAACTCACTATCCTTTCGTCGCGCAAATACACATCGCGTACTCGGAAGTATCGGCGTTGTCGTCCTCATGCTCACGTCATCCGAGCTCCAGCCTTCGGCAGCGATTTGGTCGTACCATTGTCTAAAATTCAAATTGAAATTTGGACAACTCTTGCATTGTTTTTCAACATTTTTTAACGAATTTCGATTTGGGTTTATGAACTGGGGTTTTGGTTTTTATTCCCTAAACCGGTTTATCAGGTAAAATCAAAAATATTAAAACACTATCGATATTCGTATTATTTTTAAACCCTCCGTTTTTGTTTCTGAACTCACTTCCATAATTTTTCGGTCGGCCCGTCCAAAAATTCAACATCGCCAAAGCCATCAATGTGGGTTCTGAAAATCCAGGTCACAAAGGAATTATTACTAGTTGAAAATCTAGGCAAAAAAATCAACAACTCACTCTTTAAAAATCGGCGGTTCCGGCAACATGGCGCTATTAGGGAAAAGATGGGGCAACCTGCAGGAAATGGCGGTTACGCGACCCTACGGGGCACACTTTTTACGGCCCAGACAGGGCTTTGCTTGTCCTTTGCTTCTGTTTCTCATCTTTCTCCACTTTCCCTCCCTTTCTCTCGGGATGCCCACGAAATAGCCGTCGTGTACACCTTGCACATTTGAACCGGAAAGCGGCCACTTCAGGTACTTGAGAATTTTGGGGATAAACTGGGATTTTGACAACAAAGCTGAAAAATTTACCACAGTGACTATTTACAATTATTCGCAAAAAAATTAAAAAATCTAATATTTTGGTTTAAAAAGCGCTGTCTCTCTTCTCTCTTCTCTCTCTCTCTCTCTCTCTCTCTCTCTCTCTCTCTCTTATTCTCTTTCACTCTCTCTCGCTCTCTCTCGCTCTCTCTCTCTCTTTCTCTCAAAAACCTGTTGCATTTCCCATAAACATTCCGCCCATTCCGGGATTGATGCATGAAGGCGTCGGGGGGATATTTGTCAACACCGTGTCAGGGGCCAATGTGGACCCTTGGATGGGCCCCCGATCCGGGTGGCCGACGATAGATGGTCGGCTGCATTTGCAAAATGGCCCTTCTGGGTCCCGCTCGGGGGCCATTGGTGCGTTGAATGGATGGCCGGGGGGAATTTCCGTCGAATTTCGTCTCGACGACTTTCGGGGGTTGGCAAGAATTGGACGAGGTATAGATAAGTAATGGCAAACTGGCGGGTAAGCCTAAGCCTAACCTAAGCCTAAGCCTAACCTAAGCCTAAGCCTTGTCTATGCCCAAGCCTAAGCCTAAGCCTAAGCCTAAGTCTAGCCTAAGCCTCGGCCTGAGCCTAAGCCTAGGCCTCTTTCTCCCAAAAATAACCCTCTTACTCATTCACACCAAGAAACCGATTCATCTTTCCGCTGCTGTACCGCCTCAGGGGTGAATATTCGTTTCGCGAGCCGTCCAGTGGAGGGCCATTCGTTGGATAGAGAGTCAGCGAGAGAGAGAGAGAGAGAGAGAGAGAGAGAAAGAGAGAGCCATCCATCTGCCCGCCGGGGCCCCGGCCCGTTCCTAAAAGGCAACAATATTTTACGGTAGATTGATGGCCGATGGAGGGGGCCAACGGGCCGACACCCCACTCGCGATTTATGACGGACCCATTCGTTTTGTCAGGAGGCCCAGGGTCCGTTCGTAGAGGGACCCAGAGCCTGAGGTAGGGGTCGGCAACAAAAGATTTGCTGAATTACTGGAAAAGAGAGAGAGAGATAGAGAGAGAGAGAGAGAGAGAGAGAAAGAGTGAGAGAGCGAGGGAGAGAGAGAGAGAGCGGCCTGCAGGCCACTAAAGTCTACAAGACTGGGCGAAAAACCACTCCCCGCCAAAAAGCAAAAAGGTAAGGTCCCGGGGAGATTTGAACTCCCGTCGCAGGATTCAGAGTCCTGAGTGCTAACCGCTACACCACGGGACCGGGTGGTTCGGGGCGTCGAGACCAGGCATACAATGTCATCGGGGCCCTTGTGTTGACTGACAGCTCCAGATGCGCGCGCCCGTCTGCTGTGTTATGACGGGGTTTCTCGCCCGGGCGTGCAGGCCAGTTTTGGACTTGGTCTGTGTCTTCGGGTCCTTTCGATAGAGTAAATCCAGCAAGGTATAAAAGAAGCTATTCCGTCTCTCAAAAAGATTTTAAAAAAATCGATTAATATGAAAAAGATATCATTTTCCCAGACGAAGACAGAGAGAGAAAGAGAGAGAGAGAGATAGAGAGTGAGAGAGAGAGAGAGAGTTAGTACACTCCCCTGAATTTTGGTTTTCCTGTTTTTCTCTTTCTCGCTTGCTCTCTATTCTTTCTCTCCCTCTCTCTCGTTCTCACTATCTGGCTTTTTGCGGGGGTGTAAGGGGTTTTTTTATGAATTTCCACTCCTCCATTTTCCCAGCGTGTCAAACCTAAATTACAAGTCACATCCCACATTCCCAAACTTTCCTCTTGACGCCCCAAAATGACGGCCCTCTCGGCCTCTGGGGGTGGGCTGGCAGAGATGATTTGTGGATGGGCCATAAATCTCCGGCAGCCATCATTCATTTTCTCGAAAGAGCGCCACCTCGTCTTCCCCTCCCTCCTCCCTTGAATGAGGACCTAAATTATAGGCCGGCCAATGGGACGGGGGGATGCCGACGATAATTTATCCCCTCCCCCCTCCGAGTCGTGCTCCCTGTCCTGGGGGGCCCAAATTTGAAATGAGCCATCCGGGGGAGGGGGACGAAGAAGAACGATGGATGGAGGTGAAGGGTTATCGTTCGTTTTGTGCGCTGGAACGGGCTCTTTCTGATGAGGAAAGTGACAAATTTGTGTGGGTTGGGGACTGGCAAGTAATCCGGGGTCCTGAAGCGAGGAATTCTAATAATGTAAAACTATGTGATCAATTTTCCTTTGCCCTTTGACTGCAAGGCGACAATTTTTACGGCATTTGGAGATTTGGAGATTGTGGGTCCTCAAACGGGAATTTTAGAAATTGCAAAATATCAAAATTACAAGATTATTTTTTGACCTCGGCGATATTCCAAAAACGGAAATCGTGCTCGACTACGCAGCACTCCTATCCGCGAAAAATCTGGCCCGCTTTAAAAGTTGGTGTAAATACCGAATTTTCACAAAAAAAAAGAAATAGAAAATTACATTTTTATACATTAAAATAAAAACTTTTTTGAATATGGACAGGTTTTGTTAGAATGGGCATGTTTGAGGGAGACGTGTTAGCTTGAGTATCACCCACGAGACACTCCTCAAGAAGGAAAAATTGCAAGAAAATAGCATAAAGTACACAGTATAGAAAAATCTTCACAGTTTCAGTATTCGCTCTGTATCTCCCGCGTCTCTCTCATGTCTCTATCTCTATCACTCTCGCTCCTCTCTCTCTCTCTCTCTCAGTTTCTCTCGTTCTCTTTCTCGCTCTCTCTCTCTCTCTCTTTCTCGCTCTCTCTCTCTCTTTCTCTCGCTCTCTCGCTGTGTCCCTCTCCCTCTGTCTCCTGCTAACTTACCAACCCGAAAATCACGTATTCATACCAGAATCTCGTCCAAAAATTCCGATTACGGTCTTTCTCCAGCCAAAAAAATCGGTTCGCAAGTCGTCGATGTTCTCCCGATAATCGACTCGACACCTTCCCGCGCCTCGCTTTGACCTCCGCACCCCCCAAAAAAACATCGACACCCCCGGGTAATCGGTGTTCTCGATCTGTGGTTGGTCGTCGAGAGATGGTCTTCTTTTTGTCGAGATGGCCACGCCGCCGCCACGATTTACGTCCGCGATGAGGGGCCGCTTGGTCGGCGACACCCGATTGGGATCTACTTCGATCTACACTCTCCGGAGGCGAGGAGCCTGAAATATTGGAAGAAAGGGATCGGAAAATTTAGTATCTGGGGATGGGCGAAAATGAAAAATTTTATAAAACACCTAAAAAGCCATTTTTTGCCATTATTTACTGTGCTCGAAGACTAAACTCAATTTTTCAGCTAGTTCCTTTTAGTATGATACTTGCTTGATACATCCTATTTTTAGTCTCAAATTTTAAATTATACTAAAATAAATAGAAATAGTTTGATGTTTTAAACATTTTGTTTACTCTTTCAATTGGAAAAAACTAGAAGTTTAAAGAATCACCCATTTTTAAAGATTATGTTAATTCAGCTAAAAAATAAACAGCCGAGTAATTCAAAGAATTTAGCGATGATGATGACAAAGAGCGCGATGATTTGATCCTTAACCTAGGTTGTGAAACATTTGAAGCAAAACAGTTGAATCAAAATTCGCGTCTTAAATAAATATTCATGTCGTAAATTTAGGTCATCGGTGTATAAACCAATTTGTAGCAATCGAAATGCCCGATGTAAATTAAATTCATGGGTCGGCCTTCTGCCTTGACCCTCTAGCTCGCAGCTCCCACTCCGATCAATTTGCAAATGCGCTGATTGTCACATTTATGGATATGAACCCGAGAAAACACATCCATCATCACCCGCCCCACGACCACCACCCATCGTCTGCTGTAATCAGGAGCACCGCGGAAGGACAGTGGTGAGACATCGATCATCAGCCACCCATTTGCACCCATTCCATCATATCGAGAAGCTAGGAGGGCAGGAAAATGAAGTTAGGGATCGAGAATATTCATCAAAAAATTTTATATTTGAAATTAATTAAGCCTGAGCAGCGCAACTGTAATCAAAATCTGCGTTAAAATTAATTTTTTTTTGAAGCAAAAAATTCTGCAATCTTTGCAAAAATTGTCAAAATCAAAGCAGATTACGATCAACGTTCTGATACCTTAAATCACTAACTACTAGGTTCAACCATATAGATTAACTTAGCGCTTATTGATCAAAAAAATGTGGTTTACTTAGGGCAATAGTACCATAAAAACCGCGCGAGATTGGCAAATCGTCAGTCAGATTTCGTTAGGAAAAAGCTGGCAAATTCCTCCAAACTCGGCCAACTTATCCCAAAATCCCTCAAACTCGCAAAAAGCAAAAAGTTGAGGTCCCGGGGAGATTTGAACTCCCGTCGCAGGATTCAGAGTCCTGAGTGCTAACCGCTACACCACGGGACCGGGTGCTTCTGGGCGTCGAGACCAGGCATACAATGTCATCGGGCCCACCTTGTGTTGACTGACAGCTCCAGATGCGCGCTCCCGCCTGCTGTGTTTTGACGGGGTTTCTCGCCCGGGCTTACAGACCAGTTTTGGGCCTGGGCTTGTGTTTTTGGGCCCTTTACCATCATCCATCCATCCAGCACGGCATAAAAGATGCTGTAATTTTTTGCCGGCTACCGAAAGAATTTTAGGGTTCTGCAGTAAGTCATTAGGCGTGAAGTGGCGTCGAGATGACTACTGAGTGATCAGTTTTTTATAAAAGTGCTGTTTCATTATTAAAACAGAGTTTGACGAAACACCGGTTTATCCTTGTTTTTTCTAATAGAAGACCATTAGAGCACATCAGCACAGCCGTGTTCTAATTTTTCTGAAGCGTATCTGCTGAAAATCGGAAAATGTCTTCCGACCCCTAAATTCATTTTCTAACGTAATTGCTTGCCTTTACGGACAAAAAAATGGGAAGTATGTCACGCAATTACTCAAAATCTCGCAGTCATATTTTATAGTGCATAAATCAATCTCAGAGCTAAAAATGTACAAGGAACTATTGACAGGTTATCACAAGCTGGCGGGGAATGTGTGATTCTCACTAGACTACACTCAGACAAAAAGGATTAGCTCGCCGGCTAATTGCGCGGAATTAGGGAGGGCTTCTACGATCATGAGGAAGATAGAAACATCAAAAGTGAATTGACGAGACCACCGGACTAACGGCAGGGCAAACAGTTTAATGGAAGACAACGCGTTCGTCACAGAAAAAAAAACAGAATTATAAGCGGGCAATTGAGCCGAAAAGAACAAAAAGGGGTAAATTGATTATATTAGTTCTGGTTTAGTTCTTGACGCCCTTCGCATCGCCCCACTTCTCGGAGATCCAGCGGATGGTCTTGACACTGATCTGAAAAAGAAGGGTTGTTAATTGAAGTGAAAAGTTAACGATAAAGATATTCCGGACCCGCTTTTTTCTTGAGGTAAAATAATAATTTGGCAATTTCGACGTCGCTTGAAGCGAAGCAAAGAAAAACGAGATTACTAGCATACAAAACGAGACCTCGAAAACGCATAAATCCTTTTTAACATCAAAATCTCCAAAATTCCCTCACCTGAGGTCCGATGAGCGGGTTAAGCTGATGAAGGTAGACCAGGATCCAGAATAGCCAACAGCAGACGGCCGTCAAGACGATCATCGTTTGGACGATACCTGGAAATAATAGATAAGCCCAGGATTCAGAATTCTTCGTCATCGGAATCCTAACAAAATAAAAATTTACCTCGATTTACACCCTTCGGCACCAAGAATGGGCCGCCGAGGCCGATGACGAGCCAGAATGCGCTCACGGACACGAGCGGGATGATGACGCCCATCTGGAAAAGGGGATTTTAGTAAGAAACATGAGGGACGATACAAAAATAGAAAGTCAGAGCTCAGAATGTAACTATGAAAGAAACGCTGCTAGAGCCAAGCTTATATCCGCCTTCAAGCTAATTTTTAAGCTTTCAAACGCGCGTAGAAAATCAGGGCTACATCAAGGTATCATATTACGAAAAAAATCACAACAAGGAAACGTTCTAAAACCCAGATTTCAAACAAATTTTGAAGCAAAGAAACGCTCGTTTGGAAGTAAAATGGAATTTCAATGAATCTAAACAAATATCCAATACAATTGCTAAGCTTTTTAGAAAATAACTACATCAAAAGTATTGGCAAAACCGGCGCATTGCGACAAAAGATCGGGGTTTCAGCCCGGCCGAGGCCAGGAAAGCTACGCGGCGCTCCGCACCGAACACATCGATTTTCGGTCTCTGACTGAGAGGAGAGAATGGTCGGCGGTTGTTCAGCGGCCCGGATTGCGGCAGAATACCTCGAAAGCGCTAAAGTTTGGAATTCTCTTAAATTCTAACTATGATTAGGCTTGATCCGGATCCTCCAGAACCCCCGGGGCCACCCTAGCCACGCCCAGAATTTTGTGCGGCGCCCTGCGACCAAAAATTATTATTACATGTCGTTCGGGGCCCTTATCTTCTTCGGCAGCTCGCACCGCCCGCAGCGATCCCCCGGCTTATCTTTGTTTTGTCCTGATTTCTTTATTCCGATGACCTCTTCTCGCGCTGTTCGTGCTTTAATGTCTCTTTTCAGCCAATGCCGAAGCTATGTCCACTCTGCGGCCCGATGGCCTCCGCATTTTGGTAAGCTTTTGAAGCTTTAAAGATTTACAGCTTGTCGAAATCAGCGTCTTTTCCGCTCCTCTATGAATCTTCTTTTAGTATGGTGATGTCCGTGTGGGGCGTCATTTTCCTTGGGCTGCTCGGCGTCTTCTTCTACTTGCAGGTACGTTTCTTCCTGGACTCTTGCAATTTCTTGTTCAGGCAGTGACGCTCTTCCCCGACATCCACTTTGAAATGACGAAGGGCGCCACATCGTTCCCCGTCAAGTAAGTTTTGTCGGACTCTTCGTTTTCGTGTCTGATTCGCGTCTTTTCCTGAAATTATACCCTCGTTTTCAGGGATATCGAAGAAAAGTACAACGACAAAGCAATCCAGTGCTGGATCGCGGCGGGCATGTATGCTGTCACACTGGTCATCGTCTTCTGGCAGAACAAGTTCAACTCCTCGAGCGCAATCTGAAGGTAAAGCCTTCCAGAGTTTTTGGAACACTTCTTGCGTTTGTGCGGTCGTTTTGGCAAACGTTTTCCTTACTTTCCTTGAATCTATCTCGAAATTTTCGTAAATTAGCGCTTTGTAAAACTAGTAAAACTAGCCTTTCGTTATCTTCGCTATGTTATAGCATCCCCTTTTTCAGATCAACTCCAAAACAATCCGCTGGATCTCCGCAAAGTGGGACGATGCGAAGGGCCCCAAAACTACTCCCGAACAATGAGCACTAAAGTAACTTTCTTTCCCTTTTCTTTTGCTAAAACGCTCAACTGCCCTCCTATAAGCCTCTTTTTCTGTCGAACGCGTTGTATTCGTCTAAACCGTTTCCCCTCCGTTATTCCGGTGGTCTCGTCGATTCACTTTTGATGTTTTCCCTATGGTCATAATTGCCCTCCCTAATTCCGCGCAATTAGCCGGCGAGCTACGCCTGTTTCTGAATGTAGTCTAGTGAGAATCACACATTCCCCGCCAGCATGTGATAACTGTCGATAGTTCATTGTACATTTTTAACCCAGAGGTTGTTTTATGCATTATAAAATATATGTCTGCAAACCGTTGAATACTTTTGTGAGTATCATTGAGTAGAAATAGCTATTCTGGAAGTTCCAGCGTTCTTTAGCTCAGCCAGTGGCTAAACTTTACGTAGATGGCCGTCAAGAACCATTTTCTGTTTTGATGTCTTCATATTCTATGCCGAAAGCGTAGGAATCCCAGCCGCCCGAAATTTTAACGTAAATTTTGCGCGCCACAAATTATCGAAAAGTATCCCGGATTCGGTCCAACGCTACGACTGAATTTAGCGGCCATTTCTTACCGATCATAGGCATAATTCAAAATATTCTCGTCCTATCATGTGCGAAAACAGTTATAGATAAACTTGTGCATCAACTCGTCCCAAACACGAGCAAAAGTAAGAAGAACTAATCTTTATCAACAAAATAAAGGCAATCAACAATATTGAACATTGAAAGTTGAAGTGTAGCGAACAAGTGAAAAATGAGAAGGCGCATTGGTGATTTCATAATTAGCAAGGTAATAACATAGTAGACGTGAGATCAGAGTCAGATCGGAAAATGATAGATAGATGTTTACCCGCATTTGGTATTGACAAAGGCCTTTGTTGTGTGTGTGGCGGAGGCTTAGACGGAGAACACTTCGGAGAGTCGGATCTAAACCAAAATCAGAGAATAAAAAAATTGAACTTACGCTGCTTCCACTGCGACTTGGCGGGTCCCCTTTGGCCGGCGGCTCGCCTTCGAAGGCCGACTGCCCTGCGGCCAGTCGCCGTTCCGCTTCCTCGAGGTGCTCCACTCCCTCTACTACCTAAAGAAGCAAATAAATAAAAAAATAGAGTTAAATCTTACGTATTGCTTGAGGAGATCGTAGCAGTGGCGGCGGTATGGCATCATATCCTGAAAAACAACGATTAGATACGTTTTGAGGCTAAGTAAAATTTTGATGGCTGTGGAACGCAAAATAACTGAACAAAAAATCTTTTTAACGCCACGGTTTTTAGCTACGAAACACTTATAAAATAGAAAGAATATCCAAAGGTTGGTTTTCTGGTAAAAAAAGACAAAACTAATTCGTGTCAGTAAGAAATTTGCTTTGCTGTCCCGCTAACCCGGAAGCACTAAAGACTTTTTTGCGTAAAAAATAATAAAATAAAAAACTACCGCAACGGTCATCGTGGCCGAGTCGTACTTGATTCCGAGGCGCTGGATGGCGTCCTCGCTTGCCCAGCTCCATTTGAAGAGATCTTTTCCGGGAGTGGTCTGCAAAAGAAAACTTGATCAACACCAGTGATTTTACCTTGTTTTCGATGAGCTCACCGTTCGCAATGGCCTCCGCGAAGAGCATTGCGAACGCGCCGCAGTCGGACGTGTTGAGCTGGCCGAACATTTCGTAGACATCGCGCGACCTAAGCAAATATCTTTTTTTGCAAAAAAAAAGCAAACCTGATGTCGCACGGCATCGCGAAGAGCTTCTGGCTTCCGTATAGTTGGTCGGCCACCTTCAGCAGCGGGAAGAGTTTTTTCTAAAAACGAAATTTCGAGCATATTTTTATGCAAATCACCTTCAGAAGCGCTTCGTGGATGTTCGGCACGCTGATGTAGTTCGTGTTGCCGTTTAGCAGCTTCGTGTCTTGGAGCTAAAACAACGTTTATAGAAGATTGTAATTTAGATACCAGCGAGTCGAACATGTAGATCATCGGCGGGGGCATCTCCATCATCCCGCGGTAGGAGGCCTTGAGCCAGCGGGCCAGTCGCGCGACAATCATCAAGTACCTAAATACAACTACAATTATCATTCCGAAAAACTCGAGCCCTTATTAAAAATACAAAAATATCGCTTTTTCGACAAAAATGTCACTTGTTCGAACCTTTTCTAAGTTTTTTCGATAATTTGCACACTTAAAACTTAGCCAAACTTGTTAAAACACAGGAAAATGCTTGATATCACTTTCATAGGCATTTCTCGACTCATCAGAGCATATTCGGCCCCCAATAATGCAAAAATGGCCCGAAAATTCCATACCAGTGCTTGCCGTCGCAGAACACGACGACCGCCGTGTACTCATTGGCGTCGTCGGTGAGCAGACGGCGCAGTGGGATGGACTTCTCGATCTTCTCACGCAGGCGTGGAGTCTACAAAAGATTCAATAAAAATAAAGCCAAACAAGCATACCATATTGGCGACATCCGCAGCGCAGCGTATCCTCTTGAATTCGCTGTCGTTGGCGATCGAGCACATGTTCTCGAAGTCGAACGAGTTGATGAAGCCTAGCGTGTGCGCGCTAAATTCGAAATGTCAAAGCAAAAAGATGAAGTAATACCTCCAGGGGCGTAGCTAGAGCCAAATTTCGGGGGGGGCCCCGAAAAATTTTGGCGACCTCCCCCGGTCACCACTTTCAAAAGATTCAAAAATCGCAGCTATAACAGCGCCGCAGGTCGCAAAAAATAAGGAAAAAGCGTTAGCAACGCTCAAATTCATGTAAAACATCACAGAAAACGCGCCGCAGGCGAAAATTTTATATGGACAGTTGACACACTAATGAAAAACAGCGCCGCAGGCAAAAAAATTTTGGAAAAATAGGCTTCAAAGAAGTAAAAACCGTCTTAAAAACAATAATAAACAGCGCCGCAGGCAGAAAAATTTTTATTGAAAAAATCATAAGGGTCCCCCCCTTTTTTGAGCCGATTTGGGGGGGCAACTTGCCCCTGTTGCCCCCCTCGTACGCCCCTGGCCGGGGCCTTGGTCGGGGGCCGGGCCTTGGTCGGGGCCGGGGCCTGGGCCGGGGCCGGGGCCTGGGCAGGGGCCGGGGCCTGGCCGGGGCCGGGGCCGGGGCCGGGGCCGGGGCCGGAGCCGCTTGCCAGGAGTCACATTCTTAAACTTGTCATTTTTTATTATGTTTCCAGCCGTTTCTTTTATGGAAACATCGAGAACATCGATAAAAATCAAAAAAAATTTCGAAAAAATAGCCATTTTTTTTCGGCCTTCGGCCGATTTCGGGGGGGGCACCGGGCCCAGGGGGCCCACCTTACGCTACGTCCCTGAATACCTCCCAACAGTAAAGTGGTGCTCCATCAACGGCGTGATGGCCTGGGAGTCGCTGTATCTAAAAAAAAAAACAGATTGAAAAGTAGGAAAAAATGTTTTACCGTTCTTGAATCAGGTTCGTGATGAAGTCGGCCTCGTGCTTCTTCGCTTTCCCGCCCGGGTATTGGATGGTAACCTGAAATCGTCTTAAGAATTGAAAATGGCACTCACCACTGGGTAGCGGAACGGCTTCTGCGAGCTCTGCGGTGTACTCTCCTTGGCGGCCTCTGGCGCAATCATGACGTCGTCGTCGTCCGAGAGGGCGATGATATCCTCGGCGACTTTCTGAAAAAAGGATATCTGAAATAATTTAAAGATGCCATGAAATCTCATGATTTAAAGAAAAAGGCGTAAATCAAGCTAAAATTGACAAGAAAAGGGAAATAGTTACCTTTGTTGCCGTCAGCGTCGTGTAGTCCTCTGCGATTTCCCACGCCGTGCTTTCCGGGATGTCGCCAGTATCTAATAAAACATAATTCTTCACTTTTCAAAAAACCCACCGATGTTAGCTTTCGTTGACGCGAGGTTCTGCATCACTTCCTCCTTCATGAACTTGAGGCCCTCGAATCTTCGGACGAACACGAGCTGCCAGTCGCCGTCAGTGATGTAGAAACACGCCTGTTTGTTTGGGTCGTCCGGGAACGCGACGGGGCCGCAGACGGCAAGTGTCACGGACTGAAAAAGAGGATTTTCCAAAGAAAAATTAGGTCCTTTGACCAAAAAAAAACATACACGGTCCAATTTCATCGATACTTCCTGGCCGGTCGACAGAAACTTGAGCGAGATGTTCGCCTTCTCAAAGTGCACCTAAAGGATATGAACCCGGGATCAAACAAAAACATACCGTGACCTTGTTCAGCTCCCCTGCGTAGCGGAAGAAAGCCAAAAAGACGGTGCTGATCGGGATGTCGAATTCTATCGGCTTGGCTTCCACCGGCTGCCCAAAGTTGAAGTCGGGCAGAAGCCGGGCGACTGCCTAAACGGAAAAATAAGCTTTCAATGCATTAACGCACCTCGACCACTTCTTCGGGGCGATCGGATAGCAGGCAAGGGCGTTTTGCTGCGACGGCCGGCCTAAATAAAAGTTAAATAATTCGAAATATATGTTACTGCGCCGCCGAGTGTTCTTGTTCAATTGCTGCCGTGGCCAGCATGTTCAGGTTGTAGCCGATGTCGGGTATGAAGTTTGGTGGGCCGTCCGGGTCCGGGAACGGCAGCTCTGGAAAGGAAGGCAATTATCTCGAGTGATAAGAACGTACCCTCGGGCTCCGGAACGGCGCGCGGATCGAACAAATCGCCGCTTGATTGAGACATTGTGGTACTAAAGAAAATTTAGGTTATCTGGCGCTATTTCGGAATAGGGGACCCACTTTGATTACCCTAAAGACCACTTTTTCTGGTGCAATTTTGCGCGCTTGTTCCGAAATACGGTGTCTCAGCCCGTAAAAACGTACATTTGCACAAAAATATTTTATCTTTATAGGATGTCTTTAGGACACGAGACGGGAGGTCTTGGCGTGGCCAGCGAACTTTTTTTATGAAACTGTTAGGTTTTAAAGTTAGTAAGGTGTTTTTTCGGAACCAGCGCGCAAAACTATCGAGGAAAACATCGCACAAACCCCAGTTTTGGTATAATAAAAGTGAGTCCCCTATTCCGAAATAGCGCCGGTTATCTGTCATAGGTCAGGTGGAAACGCATCAATAAGACATATTCGGCGTGAAAACCAGGCGCAACTTTCTCGAGGCTCATTCAAAATTTATCAACGAGAACAACGCGATCAACAACAGCTAAACAATAAAGGGGCAAACACAAAAATCAGCTCATTAAAGATTTAGAATTCTTCTTCAGGAAAGCCTTCTTCTTGTTCATCATCAGACGGCGTTCACTCGGCGGTCCCGATTTCTGGCCCGGCAGTTTCTAAAAAGCAGATAAAGTTTTCGCAAAGGTTACTTACTCTCAATTTGTTCTTCTTCAGCACCCTGCTAACCCGCAGTTCTCTCTTCTTGTAAACGAGCTTGGGCATCGACAGCGCCAACGCGACCGAAGCAGATTCCTAAATACCGTGAATCGCCAATCTCAAAAAACAATACCTTGAAAGACGCAAAAGCAAATCCTTTTTCTTTGCCTGTCGCCGGGTCGCGCACAATTCGTACGCCTTCCACGGGGCCGACCAACTTTTCGAGCCAGAGGCTCAGACTGTCTTCAGATGAATCGTAGGGTAGATTGCCCAGGAAAATTGTGGTGCTGTTGTCCATCTTGCCCTTTGAAGCGGAGCAGTCGACGCGCAGTCTGTGTCCCCAGCGCTCTTGTCCGTTTCTAAAACAACAAATTAATGAATGGAATTGATTAACTTACAAAGTTAGCGCCTTCGCAACCGATTCTTCTTGCTTGTACTTGACGAAAAAGTAGAGCGTCGTCTGTTCTTTAGAGATTTTGTTGCCGAGTTTCGCCGCCTATGGCATAAATACTATAATAAAAACTTTATTTACCTTTTTCGTCAAATTGCCCTTCTCTGGGATGATACCACGTGCCCGAATCGACTCGATTTCTCCGAATCTAAACCACACATCCATTTCAAGAATTAACAAGCCCACTCTGCAAACACCTTTCTGATCTCCTTCTCGTGGACTTCTTTTGCGACGTTTCCGACAAAGATGGTGCGCTGGTTGTCGGCCGTCATGTCCTTCTTCTTTTTCCGGTTTTCTCTAAACAAATATTAGAGCCTGAAACTCCAGGGTTACCTTTGAAGTGATCGGCTAATTGATTTTTCTTTGGGCTCCCCATCTTCGACGACCTCCACTTTTGGTTCGATCTTCTCGGGCAACGTGTCGAGCGCCTCGCACCAGGGCTGTGATTCGACCTCTGGTAAAGCCTAGAGACAATTTTTTCATCTAACAGAAACTCAGGTACTAGTATACTTTGGGGGGGGGGGGGGGGGGGGCCAAAAAAATTTTTCGACCAAAATTTCTCATTTTCGATTATTTTGTTCAGTTTTTCGTGCTGAATCCAATAAAAGTGTTTCCAGATTTTTTAGATCATGATTTCTAGTAATAATTATCTATTTATATTATAAGTGATTTCAATAGTTTTTCCGTAGTATACCGTTACGCAAGCCGCAGATAAGCCTAAGCCTAACCTGAGCCAAAGCCAAAGCAGGAGCCAAAGCCTGAGCCTGAGCCTAGGTCAAAACTTAAGCCTAAGCCTAATCCTAATAAGCATGCGATCCATTCTTCAACTTTTTGTCGCATGTACAGGAGATCCACCCCTTCTAGCAATTGTTATTGTTGCCTAATTCTTATGTTGTTGCAATAATAAAAAATCTGGAAACGTGTGCATTCGATTCAGCATGAAAAACTGAACAAAATATGGCAAAATGAGAAATTTTGGCCGAAAAAATTTTTTGGCCCCCCCAAAGTATACTAGTACCGAAACTCATACCTCAGCATTGAATCCGAATAGAGAAGACAACGCGCCGGGCTTGTACGTGCTGGCGGCGGCGGGAGGGGGTGCTGCTGCCGGCGCAGGCTTGACCCTCGGCACTTTTCTTGGCTTCTTCACGCGCTTCTCCCCAGTCACTTTCATCGTTTACCTGGAAAAATGATATAATTTCATTTACACCAAAAAACAAAACGCATCGAAAACAATATCTGAGCAAAACGAAAAGATATAAAGAGCAACAAAACAAATGCACTGAGAAGTCATGAATTAGCGCGGGTCTTTTTCGCCTCGCTTCCTTCAGCTAGCGCGTCCGCTTCATCTTCCGCTTTTCGCTTGAAGTAAGCCTCTTCACGGGTGTCGTATTTCCCTCTCATCAACATGAACCAGTACAAGAGATCGTCGAATTCTCCTGAAAAAAAGATTGTATCTTGAAGATTTCTAAAACCTTCGTATTCCCGTTCTTTTTTCGCATTGTGATATTCGACGAGAGCGTAGTAAATGGCTTCTAAATTCAATTTTTACTGACTAAAATTTGTTTTACCGATCGTCGCGAGATGGTGTTCATCAAGCTTATGTTGCGGCCTCCAAAAAGCCGTCCGGTAATTCTTCAAGTGCACGCACGGGAGGCCTGATCGAACATTTAGCAGATGATCCACGCTCTACCTTTGATTTCCGGTATTCTCTGCATCACGCTGGTCTGGAACCAGGTTGAATCCAACACCACAAATCGCTTGATCTCGCCATGTTGCTTCACATAATCCTCAACGCTAATCGCATCATCCGACGGGAAAACCAAGACCTGGAATTCGTAGTTATTCCGAAATTCAGTAATCAAAACCGTATTCGCTTCCGCAGAGTAGTTCGGGATATCATCTAGCGAATATAAGGTTGTAGATTTTGGTGCCGTGATCTAAAACTAAAGATAGAGTTAAGGTAACATGCACTACCTTACAATGAATGGCCGTTGATTTGCTATTCTTCTCCTTCGGATGCTTTATGATGTCGACAAGGCAGGGTAACTGAAATTCTAGCTAATAGGGCATCAAATCTTCAAAATACCTCGACTTGCGGGCAAAAAACCCCGGCCATCGGCTGGCGGCAATCGTAGCAGAAAAACATCCTTCTCCGTTTGCACGTGGGGCATTCTTGCTTGGCTATACCCTCCAGCGGCTCGTACGCGGACAGCTTCAACGTCTCCCGCGTGGCGATCGACATCAAAACTTTTTCTTGAACCTATTATTTATTTCAAAACTAGGGAGAAATTCAAAAAATGAAACTTCAAAAATAAAACCGGTGCGGAAACCCTTAAAACTACGCACAAGTACGCTAAACATCTGCCCGGCGCGCTCATACTGCATTAGATTATTCCGAGCTAAAAAAATGAAAAAGTAAAAACCTTAAAAGTTTTGACTTACTTTTTTCTCATTTTGAATTACTATACTCTTAATTTCAAAAACTTTCAGACTGATGCTGACAAGATGGCCGATCCGCCAATGCCTCGCCTTTCGCCAGCTTAGCGGATCTACTCGCGAAAAACTCGACGGGGTTTTGAAGATACTGAATTCTCGGCCGACCTCGGATCAGTTGATGGTATATCCATAATCGCTAATATAATGGTTTGATTTTAGTACGTTTCCAAAAACTTCCTGGACGTCTATCAGAGGGGAGAGCCGAAGGAGAAACTGGATCTCGTTTTACGACTCGGCAAAGAGGCGGGCATCAATCAAAACTCGCTGGAGGGGGCTATTTCTCGTTTTTCAAAGGTAACTGATCAATTTAATGCTAGTTTTACTATGTGATTTTAGAATAACTCGCTATTCCTCGATGTTCGATCAGCTGCGACCCCGGCGTTTCACACGCTTTTCCAGTCGATCGGAAATACGGAGGGCGGCGTTCGACAGATTTGCGATATTCGTGAATTTCTTCTGGTCTGGGAAATGATTATATTTCAACGTACAGATTTTAGCGCCAAATCCGGAAGGCCGATAAAGCGGACGTCGCGGTGCTTCGTCGAATCGAAGAGTCTTGCCGGGAGCTGCTCACCTCCTGGTTTTGCCTCTCCAACCTGAAGCTGTGCCGGTTGACGTGGGAATCGCCGGGAGACATTATACAAAAAGTGAGAAGATTTGTTGTTTTGGAAAATAGCAGGTTTACTAGGTAGCCAGCTACGAGGCGGTTCATCCGGTGCACGGATTACTGGATATAAAACGCCGAGTGGGACCTCATCGCCGGTCGGTTTTATTTGAGTTTCCATAAAAGGTTTTATTAGTTTCCGATAATTAAGAAGGGTAAAAATGCTTTTAAAATTCTTCAAAATTCAATTTTTCGATTTTGGCTGTTTTTCGTACTTTTTCAACACGAAACAAAGAAATTCTGGAAAGTCTTTTTATGTTATTCTGGAAAAAATTTACGCAATAACCCATACCAACTCTTCTTATATGTGTTTAAGATGCTTTTACTTCCAACACGAAGCCATGCCCCGCGAGCCGCTCGTCATCGTCCACGTCGCGCTCACTGATCAGATTGCCTCGAATGTGCAGCACATCACGAAGGAGGCGGATTTGAGCTACGATGAATCGAGGGACAACACGGCCATCTATTATTCTAGCACCTCCACGCAAAAAGGTGCGTTTTGGTGCTATTTTGAAGCACCACATTGTGTAGGCCTCTCCGGCGTCGACCTGGGCAACTTGTTGATCAAAAGCGTGGTAGCCGAGCTGTCTCGAGAAGATCCTCACATCAAGACGCATTCCACGCTCTCACCAATCCCCGGATTCCGCGCCTGGTTGTTGCGAGCGTTGAAGGAGCCGCAAAGTTTTGGTGAGGGCTTTAATTTTAAAGATTTTTTTTCTGTAGACCTGAATTTTTCGAATTGAAATAGACCAAGTGTTTCTACGGATTTTTTTTTTTGCTATTTCTAAACCCAAAGTTGACAACTTTGAAATTTTCATGAAAAAACTACAAATTATACAGGGTGTCCCATAAAAAAGCACCCCTCCCGCATTTCACCCCATTCCGTCCGATCGGCCCAAATTTGGACTAGAGGTGTACTGGACCCTAAATAACCACAATCCTGAATTATAGCCCGCCAGCTCCAGTAGTTTTCGAGATACAGCAAAAACAAACTTTATGATCCGTTTTTCATAAGGATTTCGTGGGAATCGACCCTTCGAATATGAAGTGAAAATGAAGCGGCATGCCTTATCTACCCCTAGAAATTTTTTCCTGATAAAAATTAGGCAAATAACCGTTGATTTCAACAATTTTTGTAACCCAAATTCACCCCCGAGATTAAGAGAAATTAGGGATTCACAGCCGGAAGTCGATGCAAATCGATGCAAAGTCCAAAAAGATAGCCGAAAAAAACTGTTAAGAAGCGCCTAAAAAAATAGTATTTTGGCGATAACTCGAAAACTACTGTATCGATCGGGCTATAAGTCAGGATTGTGGTTATTTAGGGTCTGATACACCCTTGTGCAAAGTATGGTACCGATCGGATATAACACGGCGAAATGCCGGAGGGGTGCTTTTTTTTGGGACACCCTGTAACGAATTTAAAAAAAAAACAGGTGCTTCTTTATGTTTAGACTTGAAAAAATTCAAATTTTTAGGAGACGTCCTTGACGAATTTTGCCTACAAGAATTGAAACGATTGGCCCAGAAGGACGTTTCTGTCGAAGAAGGAGGGAGATTGCTGCTCAACGTCGTACGTTGTAGCTGCAAAATCTACAATTTGTTTTTTAGCTCGGCAGCGATCGCGTCGAGCACCAGCGTATCGAGGTCTTCAAGCCGTTGCTGATGCGACTCTGCGCTACGTATTTGTACAAGGAGAAAAGGAACGGATACGCGCTGAACCCGGTCGGTACGTTGAGGCTTCATTTTCGAGCTGACTTCGCTTTTTTAGCCAACTTCCACCTGCGCAACGGGGCCGAGCTGTACAGAATAAACTGGGCAGCCGACACGAGCGCACGCGGATTGTTCAACAGCTTCGGAATTATGGTCAATTATAGGTGGGAATGAAACTTATCTTCTGAACTCTTTACTTTAGGTATCGCCTTGAAGATGTCAACTCAAATTCGGCTTCATACGTCAACTCGAAAACGATCGCCGTTGACCCCCAAGTATTAAACTTGTTATAATTTGTGATTCGATGTAATTAACGGGTATTTTATTGGTGTGACTTATTGGCCCCCGAACTGACCTCTGTAATTATGTACTTGCCGAATTGCTCAACTCGTATTTGGAGATGATATTCATAAATTGTTTGAAATTGCGTTCGACTTATTGTATCAAATAATTGGTTATGAAAACCGGATATTTTTTTCAAAACGATCGAAATAAAATTAAAATGTTTCTCCTAGCGGCCCGATGGACTTTGCGGAAGATCACGTCTGGTCCTCATACGGCCCCGCTGATAGTCACACGCTGAATAAGGCCGTCGACGCGTACTGGGCTTGCAGTGCTGAACTTGTGGTCGCCGATGTAAAACCTATTTTCCGAGTGATAAAAACTCCTTTTTTTTAGTGCTCTGACATTCGTGTGACCGAAATCGAGGTGGTGGAGACGCTGGAACGTGAGACGTCTTCTCAGGACAGCAGAATCTCGACGGCCGAGCGGAAGCGGTTGTGGGTTTTTGAGCGCAGGAAAAATATCCATTTTTTCCAGAAATCGCGAAGCAAACGAAGCGGCACGATTGGCCAAGGAAGAAAGGAAACGGTGCGCTTTGTAGCTTTTCTCTTATGTACGTTTCTGTCAGGATCGCTCGGGAGGAACAGGAGCTTGCTCAGGCACGAAAGGCTCGAAAAAGGTTTTTTTTTGCAAAAGTCTATCGAAATCTAATAATTTAGAAAGTTGAGCCAACCGTCACTGAAGGAAAAGACGAGCAAAAAGATACGCGTGCAGGACAGGCTGAAAAAGTTCTTCGAAGAGCGGGACGCTTATGCTGCTAGCGGTTCGTATTTTTTTGTTCGTGTTCACCACGTTTTTTTTTAGTTTCTGGACCTACAGCAGCGCTTTTGCGCTTCCAGGTTCAAGCCCTGCAAGAGACACCCGGCTCTTTCGTACTTCCCGAGAATTTAATGTAATTTTCATACTAAAAACTTCGATTTGTCTGTTTAGGCACCCTGGAGTCGGCGAGCAACCTATCGTCCCCCTGCCAGCCGGGTGCTCGTGGGCAAAAGTGATCACCGATCGCGACCCGGTTCCTCTGACGGGCCTCAGCCTAGACGTAGGTTTTTCTTAATTTTTATCGAATTGCATTTTAGTTTTCCGGCACACGCGCTTTTTCCTGGTTAAAAGTGCCAACGCTACTATCCAAAGAGGAGGCCATGACGCGAGCAATCCAGAGCCAAGTTCCGCCTCGGACCGTTTCCGAACTGCCGCTATCTAACGTATTTCATTTTTTAACCGACGAAAATTTTGAATAGGTTGACGAGCAGGCCAAGCATTTCGCACAGGCCGATTTGGCCACACCCGAATCGAGCTTCCTGGGCGGAATTTTGTTGCGCAAAGCCAATGAGGTCGCACCAGAGAAAAGGTAAAAATATTATTTCAGCGTAAAAACTCGATGATTTTAGGGAGGAACTCTGGAAACGCCTCGACAGTCTGATCAACGAGGCTGCCGGTGGACAAGAATGATTCGTGGAAGGAAGATCTCTAAATATTTTTATTACTTGTAATTAATTTTTAGTGTTCGAATTGTTGCCATTTCGGCTCTAGGTAATTTATATTTGCGTGTGAATTTTTTGGGGTTGTTTTTTATATAATAAATCTGAAGCTGGTTTCAAATCCGATGCTTACAATTAGAAGGGTGTTTATCGCCTAAGTGCCTTTTTGGTGTTTTGTAGAAATTTTGCATTTTGTAGCTGAAGTGTTCAAATTCTATCGCCTAGCGTAGTGTTTACCGCCCAAGTGCCTTTTTCCGGGGAAAATTTTTTTTAGATATATTTTGTTGAGCTTAGAAGGGTAGTTAGCGCCCAAATCCATCAGCTAATAAGTCTGTCAATAGGCTTGCCCTCGAATCTGATCCTTGGCTGTTCCGACTGATAATGGGGGGGTAGATGCGCCCGGACATTTCCGCATACAAATTGGAGGCCTATTGGCGCTGGAATTCTAAATATTACGCAAAAATGATGACTAAGCCCGGCGTTCCCGCAGAACGACGATCCGTTTGCACACCGACGAGCATCGCCATTATATTTGTGTGCGAGGGCCCTTTTGGTTGTCAGTGTTCCATCGCATTTTTAGCCTTTTCGTCGCCACAATTTTCGTACTCGCCGCTGCACTAGTCCTAATTTTGGTGTTAACTGTTGGGAAATCTGCGAAATGTGATCAAAAGTGGGTTGGTTCGATGGGGAAGTGATAAAAAACCTTTTTTGATACTGGATTTTCAAGTTTTTTGGGCGCTTCATTTAGCGAACTACGTTTTTGAAACCTGAATTCAGCGTGAAAGGTATGGAACTCTCGATAAAAACCACGTGGGACGGCCACCCGACAAACCATCCGCCAACCGAAATCAAACTCGGCTTCAAGGAGGGCGACAGTCCGGTGGTTACTATTGATTTTACTGTAAGTTATAACCCAACGGATCTAACCTTTCTATTTTTTGCTTCAAAGCAATAAAAACTTTCTTAAGGTTTAAATAAATTCAAAATACGCAAAAATATTGATTTTCAGACCCCCTACTACAACGATCCGCCTCCGCCAAAGCCAAATGGATATACTGATGGGGTAAGTAGGAACGAAAAGTAAAAAAACTGTAGTGCTTTGAGCTAAAAACGTGTATTTTCAGCTCTGGGACTACGAGGTAGTCGAAGTCTTCGTCGCCAACGATAAGCAAAAATACGTGGAAATGGAATTCGGGCCCCATGGGAATTGGCTGATTTATTTGTTGGACGGCGTCCGGAAACCTTTTAATATGGGTATGTCAACAGGGGTATAACGTAGAATTACGTGAAGTTATAAGGTACAAGATTTAACGTACATTAAATTATATAAAAAATTATTTAGGCGAATCGCTAACACCAAAAGTGCAAAACAAACTCGAAGGTGACCTTTGGACGGCGCATATGGAGGTTCCGCTAGCTTTCTTCCCTCCAGGTTTGTAGTTAGTTTAGTACTGTATTTTTATAATGTAATTTAAAATTAAATACAATAAATATTTAGATGCCACAAGCCTTAACGCTTACGCCATCCACGGCACTGGCGACAATCGCGTCTACGAAGCGCTGAGCCCGGCTGTGGGAAATTTCAGCGGGCCCGATTTTCATAAGCTACAGTTTTTCAAGTACGTTTTTGTCCTTAAAAAGATGTATAATTCCAAAGAAGTAGGCATAAAACTATTAACATAAAATTTTCAGGAGAGTTGATCGATCGGCATTTATCCCTGCCTGCTTGGGCCCTGGGCCCTATTCAAATGACAAGCAGTACGGGAATCTGTGGGAGGGCCATCAGTGATTTTTTTTGTATGTAGTGTTCACTTATTTATTTCATACATATGGGTTAATAAAGAGTTTTATTTAGAGCCATTAATGCAAAAATTAGTATTTTTCAATAGTTGGCGCCTCTTCGCTTTCAGTAAAATGTATTTCCGGCGCATCAATATGTACAGCCCAGAGCACAAGTTGAAAGAAGCGGGTAATTTTATCTAAACTCTCCATAAAAAGTTTAATAGACCCATATCCTACTATATATAAAAAAATAGTGTCTGTGTGTGTGCATTTGCATGCAACTTCCGTCAGGTTGTCCGGAGGATATCTCGAGAGGGGAAGGCCCTTAAGCTAGATTTGATACACCATTAGGTGCGTAATGGCTCCAAGATGACTGCACGCTTATCAGATTGTGCAAATTGTTCGATTTTTGACATTAAAATAAAGTTTTTGTTGAAAAATAGGAGACCCCTCTTTGTTAGAAAATAGTTAGCATACGCCGGAAATGGCGATAGCCTATATAATCGGAAAGAGGGAACGTCTTTTCGTTTTTTCGTTATCGGGATTCAGGAAAATTATGTAAGGAAACATTGTAGGGTCAGACGGGGCCAGGGTTGAAAAGTCGCGAAGCGGCTTTTCAACCCTGGTACTATTTAAAAAAATAGTTAGTAATCAATTTAAAAATTAAGAAAAATAATGTAAAACTATACCTTCAATTATCCGCCAAATTCGGATTTCGTGACTCGGTCGGACGAGGGTAAAATATATAATTGAGAATACTAAAATTAAAATATATTTTTAGTTTTCGCAAGACATACCCAAAAGTAATCCAAATCCAACTACGCAGGCCATTGGGTCTTTCGAGATCGGGACGGCTACTAGGGCCACCGAGATGGCGAGCACGAGCCAGTGAAGGAGGATTGGGTACTGTAAAAACTCTCGCTCTCTCCCTCTCTCTCTCTCTCTCTCTCTCTCTCTCTCTGACCTACCCGAATCGCCGTCGCGCTGACCGGAATCTCTGTCCATCTGATGTAAATTGATGCTGTGATCGTCGTGATGACGCTCAGCATATCTTAAGAACTCTTAAATTTTCCATTCTAGCTCTCTTTCTCTCGCTCTCTCTCTCCGTCTCTCTGTGTCTACCTGTCTTTTGAAAACTCACTGGACACCATCGCATAATTGATAAGACGCCCAACATCACCAATGAACGACACGCTTATCGCAGCTGTGGCCTGAAACGGTTAGTGAAAGTAGGAAGATACGTTGCTAGTAACGTAATGTAGATATAAAACCATAAAATAACCTTGTAGTCTATTTCCTTACATGAAAAATCAAGGCAACTCGAGGCGATCCATGCTCAGTATGCACCAAGGAGAGAAAGGAGGGCATTGCACCGGCCCGGGAGCCAGCGAGAAGAGAGCTACAAAATGGGTTTAATTTGTTATTTAATTGTAATTTGTAACGGTTGTAGCTTACATTTTCAAGGGATGGTGGCATGGGAACTCACCGACTAACAGCGAACAGTGCCGAGTTGACAGCACTCGTCATTAGGATGGCAATGATGGCCGGAATTATATGAGAGACTGGCCCAAGGCTCTTTTGACCGAATAACTAAAGAAGAAAATCATCGAAGAGAGAGAGAGAGAGAGAGAGAGAGAGAGAGAGATGGGGAGCGAGAAAGAGCGAGAGAGAGAGATGGCAAGCGAGAAAGAGCTTGAGAGAGAAGACCTACACTAGCTACAGCTTCTGAATTCATAATTTCCTTCGGGGACAATACGGAAAAATACGCAATATTAGTGCAAAAATAAACGGTAGTAGCGATGCCCAATCCGCCGAGGACCGCTTTGGGTAGAATTCTGAATTATTTTAACATTTAGAGGTGTCTCTAAGGCCGAATCCCAAGCCCAAACCTAGACCGAAGCGTACTTACCTCCTAATCTGCGCCTGGTCAATGTCCTCGGTACCGTAGTTCAGCGTGTCGAAACCACCGTAGGACCAGATCCCAGCGTACAGGGCCAAGGCAAGGTTTCCTAAAAAGAGGCATTAGCCCGTCGAGAAGTCAAGCCAAAACCTGGATCTGTTTTCGAGCCCGTCCAGATGTTGTCGGCAGAGAATTGTTGGGTGCAGCCTGGAAGGACAAGAGTAGATGATCATGGGAGGCTAGTCTCCCGAACTCTTTGCGCTTTAAAGGGACTAGGAAGTCAGCGGATCAACCCTCCTCTCGACAACTACGAGTTGATCCAAAATACGCAAACACCACCTCTCAAGCTGTAATAAAATAAATTGGGCCCTTGGGCTAACCAGTAGTTGTCGAGACCTAGTAGCAAGCAGGAGTCGATTCTGTCTTAGTCCCTCGAAAATAGCTGTATACGGTACCTTTAAATGCCAAGTAATAAAACCCGGTAAGCGTGATGATGGCCAGGGCAAGAAGTTTCGCACCGGTGACGACCACTTGAATCTTGGCAGCCCAGCCTTTGATGGAGAAGAAGTTTGCCCATATGAGGAGCCCTAAAATGTTGATGAAAGTTAGAGAGAAGAGAGAGAGGGTGAGAGAGAGGGAGAGAGAGAGAGAGAAGGACAAACACCGAGTACCGTTTAATACCTACTTACACAGCAACGAGAACCCAAGGAGCCGTTCGAGGAGAAGCTTGGAATCTTCCGGAAATTCGAAACTGATCCCTTCAAGAGCGTCAACCAGATATTCGCCAAATGTGCGCATCAGGATCGCGCAGACGCATGACCTGTAAGTGGGCGTATTCGTATCTCGAAGGTATACATATAAGCAAATCCTTAGTGGAGCCTAAGCCTAAACCTGAGCTTATGACTTACGATTGTATTAAATTCGTCAGCCACAAGAAGCTGAAGGCCAGCGGGGTCCAACCAACGTAATTCTGATACGCAAAGTCGGAACCGGACAACGGGATGGATGTGGCCAGCTCGATGTAGAGCTGAAAAATTAAATGAAGCGAGAGAGAGTCAGAGAGAGAGAGAGAGAGAGAGAGAGAGAGAGAGGCGGCTAGCTCAGAAGGTGCCGTAGCTGATCAAAATCCCGTACCAAAGCCGTCATCGTAGAAATTGCTGCTCCGGCCAGCCAACAGATCAGCGACATCCCAACTGATCCGGAGTGTTCCAAAACAGTACGCGGGGACACGAATATGCCCGCGCCAACAATAGACCCAGCTACATAGCTGGTCGCCCCGACCAGCCCCAACTTGTTGGCAGCGTCGTTGGACATTTTTTAGACTTCGGAAATTCGTAGGATTTTTGAAGTAGCCGGCGGGATACCGGCCTTGACCTGAACGCGGAGAAAGGAAAAGCATCCTTTTTTGGCTCGCTTATTACCGAAGTTTGCCCTAATAGCCGCTGAGGAAGGAGCGGAAAAAGTGAGGAAGTACGAATCCATTTTGTGGGAATTGACACTTACAAGGAGACGTTTTTGAGTGTCGTCGGGACTTTGGCATGGGACCAAGCCTATCTTGTGCAGAATTTTACGCTGATTCCGAACCTGGTAACCGTTTTTGCGGAATAGCAATTTCTCGAAAGTTATGAACGATTTAAACCTCAAAACAGCCCAAAATCGGCTACTTCCGATAGTCATAAAAGGCTTCGGAATAGGTTTTAGACAAATCTTGATAGTGCATCTTGGAATGGAAATTACGAATCTTAATTGGAATGTTGGAATTTTGAAAATTTTTGTAAAATTTTTGTAAATTTTTGTATTTTGTAAATTAATTTGTAAATTTATCAAATTTTTCCAACTTTTCAATGATTTTGGAGAAGATGGTACATTTTATAGAGAATTTTTTTCTAAACAAGATGCACTATCAAGTTTTGTCTAAAACCTATTCCGAAGCCTTTTATGACTATCGGAAGTAGCCGATTCTGGGCTGTTTTGAGGTTTAAATCGTTCATAACTTTCGAGAAATGACTATTCCGCAAAAACGGTTACCATATTCGGAATCAGCGTAAAATTCTGCACAAGATAGGCTTGGTCCCGTGTCAAAATCCCGACGACACTCAAAAACGTCTCCTTGTTAGCCCGAGCTCCACTAAAGAAAGAGAAAGCGAGAGAGAGAGCGAGAAAGAGAGAGAGAGAGAGAGAGAGAGAGAACGAGAGAGAGGGAGAGAGAGATAAATAAAACAATTCCTCCTTGTCGTGCAGTTCTTTTAGCCAAAGCTACTCTTCTGTACGATTTACAGCATCAATGGCACTTTTCTGTTTCAATATAAGATTTCATTGTTGACGACGGCAGCAGCAGGGACAGAAGCTGCTGAAGAACCTCTTCCGCAGGTTGGGCAGCAACAGTATGCAGAGGATGGGCAGCAGCAGGGGGCGGAGAATAAGGAAGTGGAGATGCAGGCCGAAGAGGCTGAAAATTGGATAAAGACCTAATTTCGTACGTGACGCACCTATGGACGACGCTCAAGAAGTGTTGTCCAAAGCTAGCGGAAGAAAAGATGCCGACGACGTCTTCGGCAAGGGTGATAGCACTCCAGCCTGGGAAAGAGAAATAACTCTATAGAGAGTGAGAGAGATAAAGAGAGAGAGAGAGAGAGAGAGAGAGAGAGAGAGAGAAACCTACAGATAAATGGCACGCTCATCAGATGAGCGACGAGCACGAAGAATTGAACGGAGAACAACCGCGATTTCGCGAGGCGGACCTAAATATTGAAAACCATAAGCTCCATCTGCTTCTGTAGCTTTTTAAAGGGACGTGTGAGTCTAAACAACGACCCCCGGTGCCGACTAGGTCTCGACAGCCACGCATTACATGCAGAGTAGCTTCGAAAATAACGTTTGTAGGTGTTTTTGCGATGATGAAGTGTTGTCGAGACCTAATTGCATGGAAGCGTGTTCTCAATCCGTCTAGTACCTTTAAAGGGACTAGAAGCGCAAAGTCTACCTACCAGAGAGTGTGGTGACGACATCGTGAACTCATCTTGGCCATAGCAGTAGTAGCCGAAAGACTATAAACAATCAAAAATTTGTAGAAAGGGGGGAGAGAGAGAGAGAGAGAGAGAGAGAGAGAGAGAGTGATAAAGACCTACCGCGAACCACATCGCGATCAAAATCAAAGCCAGAGCGACAGCGAAGATTCGAAGCACAACAGAGACCGCAATAGCCAACGGCGATGGCAGGGCGAACAGGACGAAGACGGCCGTCAGAGCGACGAGGAGCAGGGGAAGGGCCTGGGCTTGGAGGAACGGCCATCTGAAAGTTGGGGCTCATCGAAGGGCTGACGAATCAGTCAAACCAGAATCGTGTAAAATCTCGTGCTCCTTTAAGATCGAGTCCGAGCACGATCGTGAGTTTGAGGGAGCGTGAGTAACAAATTAAAGGGAGCCCGGCAGAGTGCGAGAGCGAGAACGCGACAAAGAGCGAGAGAGAAAGAGAGAGAAAGTGAGATAGTCAGGAGGGGAGAAGGTAAAAACCCACAACGTTGGCATGTATTTAATATCCTCAGGCCTTGACACTGCCTTTTGGGCAAAGTGCAACAACACGATGGAGGAGACGAGCAGTGTCCAGAAAATGTAACTCTCCACCAGGAATAGGGTGGTTGCCATCCAAGGCACTTCTCTAAAAAATGGATTTTGGGTTTAAGATTTCTATTCTATTGATTTAAGTAAAACAAACAAATTAACTAACACGTAAAGCCGATAACCAGCATAGTGAAGCCAGAGATTCGCGTAGAAAACGGCTTCCTTGCCGTGGATCTCGCTGAGGTGGCCTTCAGCTGCTGCGGCGGGGCCGAGGTAGTAGGCCCAGCTAGTTGGGCTAAAATACTTTTTATCAACTTCTGTAACTCTATTTTTTTGTTATTTTTTATTAAAAAATTCCCTCCATAAAACCCGTACCTGGTTCCCAACAACTTCTGCAGGTTCGCGGCAATCTCTATGTACACGTCGAGGCCGACCTCGAGAAGGAGAGGGAGCACCAGGATGAAAGCAAAGGTCTAAGAATGCCAGTGGCTTAACGATGACTTTTCAGGCTACCTTGATGAAGTCCCTCCTGGCCGTGCCGACGACGGTGAGCAGCAACAGTACCAAAATTGCCTTGGTCGCCAGGAAGCCGATGCGCCATGGGTTTTCGGAAAAGTCGCCGACTGGACTGGCTGGAAATGGAAGTTTTCAATAGCTTGAAAGTCTTCGGATTGCTTATGCATAGGGAGACCTGGGAGGCTATAGCTTATGCTTGTGCTTGGGTAGGCTTAGGCTTCAAACTACAAACCTGCCGTTGACGGCGACATCATCGTCGTTGTCGTCACATTCTCAAAAAACTCGCGCGTGTGATTGGCAACAGTGAGGAGGACATCCTTTGTCAGCTGGGTTGTTGCTTCTTCTGGAATTCCAGAACAGTTTTTGTCTGGCTGTCATAATTTGTTCTTGCAAGCAGCAGAGAGAGCGAGAGAGAGGGAGAGATAGAGCGGGAGAGAGCGATAGCTCGTCCCTTACCTCCGGACTCGGCACCAGATCCATCGTCGTTAAATTCGCCGCTCGACGTCCCGACGTCGTATTCGAGCGGATTTTCACCCATCTGAAAGTTTGAATTGAGAAAAAGCTGGGGCAAGCAACGGAGAGAGAGAGATAGAGAAAGTTAGAGAAAGAGATAGTGGGAGAGAGGAGGGGGAGAGGAAAAGCATGAGAGGGCGAGATAGCGAATAGGAAAATCGAGATTCAGCCCAAAGCAGAATTTAGCTAATTGCTGAAGACACAAGTTGATAAAAACAGTCCGAGTCCAGTCAGACCTCTTTGGTGCGTCAATAGGAATGTTGTGGCGGGGGTGGAAAACAAAAATGCCCAGTAGGAGAAATTGCGAGCACGCCGAATTCGAATTAGGGCCGAGCTGTCCTGAATCCGATCAGCGCCTACTTGGACTCGGATCGACTCGAACATTGGAGGGAACGGGGGGAAAGATAGGCGGAGGACTAATCTTTATCGGGAAATCTTAACGGGCTTCTGATTTAGAGGGTAGCGTATGGCAGCTTAGCGTAGCGTATCGTATCGTATGGTTGCATTGACTATCGTAGCGTAACGTAGCATAGCGTATCGCAGCGGGACGCCTCGAAACCGCGTCGATAGCAGCGTAACATAGCAGGGCCAGAAGTTCAATCGTCGCAACGTAGGGTAATGAAACGGGTAATGTAAAGTAGCGTAGGTTGACGCTACCGTAACGTAACTTCGAGCCTATTCTATCATAGCGCATCGTAGTGCCAAGCGTGGCGTAGCGCGGCACGGCGACGGCGATACTGTCGTATCGTAGCGTCGAGAGTAGTTTATCGTAGCATACTGACGTCGGTAGTAGCGTATCGCAGATCCAAGTGGAATGCATCGTAGCACAGCGACGTTGATAGTACAGTATCGTATCGTCGAGCAACATTAACGTAATGTTCGAGCACCGGAAGTGAATTATCCGCACTACAAGCAGCAAAGTGATAGCATAGTTTCCGGCAATCGTTGATGGTGATAGTTTATTTGATGTGATGGGAGCTGTGGGCGACGATCAGCCATGCCAATCGCCCCCTCCAGTCCCGTCAAATTGATTGCCAAGGGGGAGAGTGAGGGGGTGAGCGTGAGTGTATTGGAGTCAGTGTCAATCTGTCTGTGTGGACAATTGGGCAATACCGAGTCGTCTGTGGTATCGGAGGAAGCACGAGCTTGTCGAAGAGGAGCGCGAGCGTTTGCCGGGCGGAAGGCGGAAACGAGCTGACCGCGAGCGCGACTCTTTGTATTTGCTGCTGCTGCTCCTTCACCCCAGGGGGTGAAGAAGTGGGGGATCTCCAACTTGGTGAGAGAGAGAGCGTGAGAGCGAGAGAGCGAGAATGAAAGAGAGAGAGAGAGAGAGAGAGAGAGAGAGAGATAGAAACGCCCTTTCTTAATTGGCGCGCGCCTTGAGCACGAAAACCATCGGTTGGCTCAAAATTCAGTTCGACCGGTCCGGGGCGATGCTCCTAAAAAATGGGTTATCCCCCCGGATCGCCGCTTATCATTGGCGGGCTGGGTGGGGGGTTCCGAGCTGGAGGGCAGGGGTCGGAGAAGCTCTGGAATAAGAGGAATGGGACTTATATATATCAAAGAGCTTTCTGAACTGTATTTTGAAGGAACTTACAAGTGACTCGTTTCGATGGGATGGTGCCTCCAAGCGCCAAAGCGCTAATATTTCGATTCTCCCGTTAGCGCGCCCAATCTCGCTTTCACTCTCTCTCTCTCTCTCTCTCTCTCTCTCTCTCTCTCTCGTTCTCTCTCTCTTTCACTCTCTTTCTCACTCTCTCACTCTCGCTCTCTCGCTTCAAAGATCCGAAAATCGTACTTTGGGTCAGTTTTCAAAACAAGACCCAGAACGAGAGAGAGAGAGAGAGAGAGAGGGGGGGAGGGAAACGAGAACTAAATACGTCTGTCCATTCCCCTTTAGACGACCATTTTTCATTTATGCTAATGATCTTATCCTATTGAATTTATGCTTGATTTCTCGCCACTTCACCCTTCAAAATATTCAGAATTTCACGCTTAAATAATAGTACTAATTTTACCAATCTAGTACTAATAATTAAGTTTCAGGTTCTCAAATCCAATTTCCAACTTCCGGTGCCCTTTTCCCCAAAAAGCACTCCACAGTTCTAAACGTGGCACGTCCGGGTTTAGACAATTTTCCCAAGGGCAAGCTATCGTTTTGTGTGGTGGCGCGGAACACCGTGGGCACCCGATGCCGATCTCCAGCATCTAAGCCTACCGCTTTGCCCCGATGACCATTCCGGGTGGGAATCGAAGGAGCCGGGCAGTAAACGCATCAACGACTATCCTATAAATATCCGTGAAACCGGAACCACGGCACACTCACTTCAGAATGTTCAAGGTCATCGTCGTCTGCGCCCTCGTCTGCCTGGCTATCGCTCAGGTGGGTCTCATTTTGGGCTTGGGAGTTGGCTTCACCTAGGCTTAGGAATGGGCTTAGGTTAGGCTCAGGCTTAGTCTTAAGCTTGGGGTTAGGCTTAGGCCTAGGTTTAGGCTTGGGCTTAGCCTTAGGCTTAAGCTAGACTAAGGCATAGGCTTAGGCTTAAGCTAGGCTTAGGCATCGGCTTAGGCTTAGAATAAGTTTTTTGTATCTTACCCTCTAATTTCTTTTATTTTTCAGGACGCCCCCGCCGCTCCGGAAGGCGAGGCAGCGGTAAGTTACTATAATTTTCGGCTTCTACTCTCCAGACGCTTCCTGTCACTGTCCCTTTAAAGGGGCTAGAAAGGATCCAAACCTATCCCGTCGCCGGCTAGGTCTCGACAGCTGCGATACGCTCCAACTGACGCCATAAAGTATCCTAAGAAAAATAATCACAATTTTTACGCGTCTTTTGGAGCCCCCATGCAGCTGTCGATACCTAGTCGCAGAAAGGGGTAGATTCTAGCGCTTTCCAGTCCCTTTAATCGTTCAAAATCCACGATTTCAGACGCATCGCCCGCACGGCGAACACCACCACGGCCACAAGGGCTTCACCGGATTCCCGAAGGGCTTCTCTGGACATCCCCGCTTCCGTCACGGAACTGGACACCCCCACGGAACCGGCAAGCCCCACCACCATCACCCCCGCGGAACCGGACACCCCGTAAGTTGATTTCTAGCGTAGTTTCAGCTAAAGGATAGCCGAAAAACCGCAAGTTGGCAGCTAAAATTTGAAAATTGCAATTTTTTGCCCTACGGAGCTTGGAAAAACGGAACGCCGGATTCCGGATATGAATGTAGCCCCGGAAAATTTTTTCAATGAAAAAGAGCTACTTTTAAAAGCTGTTAGAAATTAGAAACTTTTTCCAAAGTATAATTTTTCTATCAATTCGAAAAAGAAGCATCTTCAATACTTCCGTAATGAACTTATTTTTCAGCACCACGAGCACAACACCGCCGCCCCGTCCGCCTAAATGAACATCCTCCCAATTCTTTCATATTTTTTAATAAAATATTTTTCTAAAAAATTGTTCTAAAAACAACTTTTATTTCTTTTTATATCAACTTAAATTGTTTTTTATTATGGATTTTCATGTTTTGAGGAAATTCCAATCTGGCATTGAGCTGCTCCCTCACCTAGGAGGGAGCAGACGAGAAAGGGAGACAGAAATAGTGCGGGAGACGGGGGAGACGCAGAGAAATGAGGGCTGTTTTGGCCCGGTCTGCCCTATTTCTTGTAAACAACATTGAACTCTGCCATTTTAGGCTTGTTTCTAGGTTATTTAAGACGTTTTATAGAGTTTAACGGGCAGTTTTTATATACCTAAAGGTATCAATAAGAATTATAGCTTCCAAAAGCTTTATTTTGCCCAAACTTAGAGCTAAATTTTGCATTTTTTTAACTGAAATTTAGTCAATTTTCAGTAAGCATTGTTTATCGAGTATTTTTGGTTCTTTCAAATTTTATAATGTTTTTAACAGGATTCTATTGAAATTTCTTGCCCTAAAATTTAGAAATGTAAAATTTTGATATAGATAATTCCGGTATTACAGTATCCCCAACGATCTTCAATTCCTGGGTTAATAAATTAATGTTTTCTAGGTAAGATACACTATTTAGCACGTTGATATTGTCAAATGGAAAGAGCAGAACTAAAAGCCGGCCGGGTGGCCGCATCACTGACGATCCTTGCCATTTCCGCTATCACGCTCTACGCAGCTTGCCTCCGGTCATCGACAATCTATTTTTATGAGGTGAATTTTATGCAATTTAATACGAAAAAAGAAAAACGAAGCAGTAACCGAAGAGCTAAATGGCTTGTAATTTGGAGCCTAGCGTTGCTTAGGTGCGGCTAAGTCACGCTACATTTTACGTTGCAAATTCACTTTTTGGAACGCCAGAGACGAAGATATCGTTTTTTCGAGACGCTAACAAATTCATTCAATTCCAGCTCGACACCACAACAGTAGTATTCATGAGTATGCCGTTGGCAGTGCTATTCCCGCTAGTACTATCGCTAGCCCTGTTCGTCACCTATTTGAGCAAGAAGCCGAAGGAGATGGCGTGCCAGACGTCTCCACCTTCACCTGAGAAGGTCAGTAAATCTACATCAAAAAGTTTACAAAAACTAAAAATTCCTTCAGAAATCCACACGCCGGTTCTCAATCATGGCTTCTCACAAAGGATCTGATCTTCGGCAGATAATTGAAGAGAAAGGTGAGGAAGAGATAGAGCGAGAGTGAGAGAGAGAGAGAGCGAAAGCTAATAAAATCCTTTAGAACCTATGAAGGAGGAGGCAACACCATTAAAACAGAAAGCAGAGACGGAGAAGGAAGAAACGAAAGAAGAAAAATCAGTAATTTTTTTGCGTTTTCTGCGTATTATGGTATTCCAAACTTTCCAAAAAAACGTTAATATGCCTTTTCCGCATCAAAAACTTACCCCATTTGCCTGGTTTCAGGTGCGCAAAGACTCATCAACAATGACAACAACGGAAGACGGCAACAACGACACTCCAGAATTCTCGCTCGGACAATCAGGTACGGAAAGTAACGTACTCGTTGACAAAACACCACATTGGGCAAATTAATAGCAAAAACAGTTGTTTCTACAGTTTATAATCAATTCGTAGCCCCAACAAGTCCCGAGCCCGAATCGGATGAGGCGACAACGCCACCAACAGCGCGACGCACAAGTTCAACGAGTCGGATTCAGGTAGGAAACGAGCAGGTTTTGGCTATGTTTTGCTACACATCCATTTTTTAATCTTAGAAAAAACTGTAAGTTACGTAATTTCGTAAATTTTTGGTGCGCGCTTCCTAAAAAAATATTTTTACAGCGTGAACTCCTCCACCGGCCCAGAAAAGACAGCTTATTGGCCCGTGGCACTTCCCAATCAGCGCTCATCAAGTCTGAGCCCCGAAAGGAGCTCTGTGAAATTTTCAAGGAGATCGAGCAGGTCAGGAAAACGCTGCTGCTCAAAAAACCCACGATTTAGGGAAGCATTTGGATGTATGCGCTCGGGGGCTTCGATGCGAAAATATTTCCGGGTGATCGGCATTCGCAATTCAAGCCCAAGCACACGTAGGTTTTTCTAAAAAGCCGATACTTCTACGCTATTAACGTACCTAAAAATATAATAAAATAAAGTTTAGATTACTCAATCTCATAATTGAAATCCTGGCCACGCACGTACCCATCTGGCTCTGCGTAGGAGCGCTCTACTTACTATCGCTCGAGTTTTTGAGGATGAATTTTGGTAAGAAAAATTATATTTTTATATCCCATTCAAGGTTTTTATAAACTAGATGATCATTCCAGCATATTACTTCTACTTCCACGAGGACGTTATGGAATTCTGCGCGCTGTTCTGCGCGCTGGGCGTAGGCGCGGTTCACGAATATCGTGCCCACTGGATCACCAACGACATCTTGGCGTTGTGCAGCATTTATGTGGTCGTCAGTCGGTTGCAGGTAGGGCGAGAGAGAGCGAGAGAGAGAGAGAGAGAGAGAGAGAGAAAGAAAAAGAGATCGAGAGAAAGAGAGAGAAATTTTTTCCATATTTTCAGCCAGTCTCCTTCATTTCCGCATCCGCACTCCTCGGCGGCTTCTTCGTTTTCGACCTCTTCTGGTTGTACATCGTGGACTTGTTGTCAACTGTCGTATCAGTACGTTCTACTACAATATAAAACCAAAAACGCTTAGGAATCAAAAGCTCCAATAATGCTCGTAGTACCCAGAGATAACAAGGGAAATAAGCAGTATCTTGCCACGTTAGATGTCATAGTTCCAGGTAAATCGATAACTACATAACAAACCCATAATATTTAGGCATTTTCCTAAACCTTGTGCTCAAATATAGCTCGATGTACGACAAAAAGCTCTTTTTCATCGAGCTGGGCGGGCTTTACGTCAGTTTACTAATTACGACGTTCGTTGCAATTTGGAAAAGGTTCGAAAAATTTTAGTTTACATAATAATTTCAAATCCAGGCGCACGACTCCAGCAATGGTTCTTCCAGCGGTCGTTTTGATCAGCACCAGCCTATTCTGCACCACAACCCCAGACAAGTTGTGGAAATTCATGATCAAGCATTGATAAAACTATTTATCACTAGTACTATGATAATAATGTACATTACTTGCCCTTGTAGTCGGCGGGCTTTGGGAAGAGCTTGTTCCACAGCGCTTTCCACCGCGATTCACGTCCGAAGCCAAGCGTTTGCCGTCCAGACTCGCCGTTTATTGCCTAGAAAAAAATTATTTGAAAGTAAAACGCTTTCTGCTTACCTTGCACTTTTCCAAATTCAGCCCAAAGCAGCCGGACGTGTAGTTGTGTGGGTATTGTCGAAAAACGTCGTTGTTCACAATTCTTTCGAGTGCTAAAAATAAATATTTAGGCGAATTTTCCATGATTACCTGCATATCGTTTATCACAAACGGCTGCGTCGTCGCCAAAAACTGTTGGATCTTTCTAAAGTCGATTTTAATGATTTAGATAGAGACCAGGGTTGAAAAACCGCTTCGCGGCTTTTCAACCCTGGCCCCGTCCAGGACCTGTGAAAGTCCTTAATTTGCATGTTTCTTCCTGAATTCTAGCAAGAAAAAAAAGTGAAAAGCGGCTCCGCTGTCCCTTTATATAGGCTCTTCCTACTTCCGGCGTATGCTAATTTCCCCTAACAAACAGGGTTTTACCAAAAACCTATTTTTAATAGCGTAAACCGCAATTTTTCAAAATTTTTATGTGTGTGCAGTCGATTCCGGACCATTCTAAACCTATTGTCGTTTCTTCCCTATCCAAAAAACCCTTCCCCGAGGCTGTAGGAGCGGAACATCCTAACGGAAGTGCATGCAAATATACACACACACACAAACACTATTTTTTTATATATAGTAGGATTCAAACCTTAAATCTCTGGATTTGTTGATCGAGGTGGAAAGCCAATTGTCGGTCCTCGCTTTTCAACGGGTCTTTTGGCCAACGCGCCACAAGCCTGAGGAACTGCTTGAACTGGGTGGCCTGGCGAGACATTTTCTAAACAAAAATGTATTTAAATCAGTGAACTAAAATACATAGACATTGAAGTATATAATCCGGATAAAACGGATTTTTTAACCTCTTATGCCAGCTTTTAATAAAGAAATTTATCGAAAACATCCAACAACATGAAAACGTAACAAGTAACAACGCGCGGAATCTAGCAACAATGTAAAATTTTAAAAACAAAGGAAAATCGTTATGCAGGAGAATCATCAGAATCGAGCACTTCCTCGTCGTCGATCTGCATCGCCGACACTTGGCCTTCCATTTCCAGGGAATCGAGATTTAGGCCCTCGAGGTCGGCGCGTGTCAACTAAAAAAAGGTAAGAATTAATACGACTTTTTTAGCTACCTCAATTCGCTCCAATTGTGCGGAAACATTCGAAAGCAGGCTCTCGTCAACCCTCTGAATCCATACCAGCAAATCTAAAACTCGAAATCATCAAAAAATCAAATTATTTACATACCAGCGAGCAGCAGGTCGTTGAACAAATACCGAAATTCACCACTGGACACCATCAGCCGGTGGATTTTGCAAAGTGCCCGCGTTAGCGCGACTCTCCCTAAAAATGAGTTACAAATAGGTAAAACAAATCAATACCCGCCGCAAATAGAGCCTTTAAATCCGCGAAAACCTTCTCGCAAAGCGCCCAATTTCTAGAAAAGTTGTATGTTTAATAAAAAACTAGACCGAAATACCTGTAAAGCGGACGAGACAACGCCATATAACAACCAGCGATTAGGGCATCCCGTGGGGAATCGAAACGGGCCAACCAGCAGAGTGAAGGAGCCAAGTTGACAATAGTCCAGCCCGATTCGACAGTCTTCTCCCAATCCGTGGTCCGCCCGTCATAGCAGAAGGCAAAGCAGATGTCGACCAGCGAGTTGGCGATCAGCTGATCCTCGGTTTTTGTCGTTCTAAAGGAGTTTTTGATTTTATATTCGTGTTGTCATAACTATTGCCTATAGCTTCAAATTCTGAGCAAGTTACTTCTTTCAGAAATTGATAAAAGACGACGATTGTCGAGAAAAATTGCTCGCAAATGGCAGATCTAGCGCATTTTGGCAGTTTCTTCGCAAAATGTGAGCTTTAAGAAACTGTTTCTCAAAACCTGTTTCCCTGCAGCAGCTTTTGGAAAATGATGGCTTGATCAGAATTTCAAGCTCTATCCATAAACGTTATGCCATTTGGCATAGAAAAATACCGCTAATAATTTTTTAAGAAATTAAACTCACGCCGTCAACTTCCGCCTCGACAACTCGATCAGTAGCTTCTTGTCGGATTGAGAAAGCGCTGTTTTCACCACGTATTCCTGCAGCAACGCGTTCTCGAGCTGATCATCCGGCTCGAAGGTGTCGGCTCTGAATTTTTTGTATTCATGTAAAGCTTAAAATTTCTCACAAGTAATGGTCGCCATTAAAAGTTTCAATCGCCCGTTGTACACATTGTTGAGCTCGCTCGTTTATCGGAGACGATTCCGGGTCTTTCAATTCGATCAATTTATCTGAAATTCAATTTTTAATTGCAGTAGAAACTCGCTTACCTATCTCTGCAATCAACGACCCAAGCACCCCGCTTCTTTTCCACGCAAAGCCATAACCCCTCTCATTGTTCGTTGATCGATTGTCCAGAATCCGCGTCGGGTTTTGCTCCATGCAATATTCTTCTGAAAATAACGTTTTTCGTAAAGTTTAAAGGCTTACGAAACCTTCATCTGAGTCCTCGTCAGAAGCCTCGAAATTCGGCGATGAGCTACCGGCAACCTAAAACAATAAGGCTCTGATTTTGCCATCTAATTACAAAATAAAGCGCCAAAATTCGCCCTCAACCGGTTCCTAAGAAGATTTCTTACCTCTTCGACAGCCGGGCGAGCAGTCGGCAACTTTTTACGTGGCCTTAGCAACTCGGTGATCATCTCCAGTCCAGCGAAGAATTCGCCCTTATTCCTTTTCGGCACGGCGACCGAAAAAGTGCCTAAAAGATATCAATATTATACATTTTGGCCTCAAAACCTAGTACCTGAATCCGAGTCATACTTTGCCCATCCCGTCTCGTCGTCCAAAACATGCGAGGGGAGATGTACCCTAGAAAATATACACGTTAAAACTGCAACCTTGATTTACCTTAGAAAATAGGGTTTACTGCTGAAAACAAATAGCTCTTCCGCGTATTCGATCTCCGTTTCGGCGATTTTCGCATACGGGGCCTCGATGGTGAAGAGGAGATGCTCGTCCGTCTGCTCTATTGAGAAGACTGGCGTTAACATGTCTAAAATAGAGTCTTAGATATCGAAAAAGCAGTAAAAGTTACTGAAAAAAATAAGAATAAAAAAATTAACAAAGAGTGATTCCTAGCGTTCATCTTTCCGCGCAGGGCGCAGGGTTGCAGCGTACATAGTACTCTCAAGTAGCCAACAGCATAAACTTTTCTGTTTCCTTTTGCAGGCTTATTCCTACCAAAATCTAGGAAAATGCAAGTTTCTATAGCAAACGACACGAAGCTCTACAATCTTAGCTATGGAAAATCAGTGCCAGAGGTATGTAGTAATTAAAACTTGTTTAAATGATACTTTTTAGTGGTTATCTTCACGTCAACGTCGAGAACTATCAAAAAAGAATCTTGGTACGTTGATTTTTATTTTTAAGAACTTTTTTAAGACTATCGACGTCGTATCCAACTTATCCAGAACTTTGAAATGCCCGACGTGGCCAATTGCATGTCTATCAGTAAGGATAGGAGGTATATATTTTACTTAACGGATGAGTTCCACCTTTCTCTAGATATATCTTTGCTGCCGGCACCTACAAGCCCTTCCTAAAATGCTACGACGTCGAGCAAATGTCGGAAAAATTTGCGCGAGGGATCGACGAGGAGATAATCAAGATTCTGAATTTGACAGACGACTTTCAGAAGGTAAAATCGGCCCTGGTTTCTGGAATCCGTTTTAGTTCGTACTATTGGAGCAACAGCGATGGGTAGAGATGCACTATCCGCGTGGTCGCTACTTCCGGTTGCGTATCCCGAAATATGGACGCGATATGGGCTTCATCAACGAGCGCAGTGAGCTCGTGATTTCGGCTAGCGGGTGAGTTTTCTGAGGAATGTTTGCTGAAGGTGAAAATAAGCCGGTTTTTCGGTTTTATATTTCAAGGTGAGCCGTTTTTAGTGATGAGGTCTATCGGCTAAATCTGGAACAAGGCGAATTCCTGGAGCCTTATCGATTGCAAGGCGGAAGCGGAACAGCATTGGCGGTTGCCGAATGGCATCAATTAATGTCGGTCGGCACTACTGAAGGTAAATTGGCGTCAAATTTTTGATATTTTGCGCTTTTTCAGGAACGGTGGAATGCTGGGATCATCGTGACAAGTCTCGCGCCGGTGTCCTCGAGCTGAGGCAGGGATTGGCTGATGAAATCAGGTATTGAAGCGAAAGTTTGATTTAAAAACGCAAGTTTGTAGGGGAACTTCGGCAGTGACGGCTCTAACATTCCGGGATCCGCTGTGTTTTGGCGTCGGGACGGCCAGTGGCCACGTTTTGCTCTACGACATCCGCTCGTCTCGCCCGCTGTTGGTCAAGGACTCTCAGAACGAGCTGCCGATCAGGTTGATTTTTGCTTTTCGAAAATGTTTATGGAAATCGGTTTTTTGTTTATGTTTTACGTTTTTATATCGATTTCCAGACGCATCGAATTTGTTCGGCGCGAAGAAGACGATCTCGTGCTCTCGATGGACAACCGCGCTCTGAAAATTTGGGAAGAACGAAATGGACGGGCGGTGACGGCCATCGAACCGGAAGCGCCGATTAACGACTTTGTGCGCTATCCGGATTCGGGTAATTAATTTTCCAATATTTAAAAATCTTTTTAGGCTTGATTTTTATGGCTGCAGAAAGCTCGAAGATGTTGCAATATTTCGCGCCGCTTCTCGGACCAGCTCCGAAATGGTGAAAATCAAAAACCTTTCATTTCATCTGAATTTAGGTGCTCCTTCCTCGAGGCCATCACCGAGGAATTGGAAGAAAGCGAAAAGACGGCAGGTATCGTTTTAGCGTTTCTTTATTTTATTTTATTTTTTATCGAATTATTTGCATTTTCTATTTAGTTTACGACGACTACAAATTTGTCACCGAGGCCCAGTTGGACGAGCTCGGCCTCAAGCATCTTATTGGATCTCCGTTGCTTAGGTATCTTATTAAATTGTGTTTTTACTGTTTATGAATTTAATTTTTAATTTATTTGTGTGCTTTTAGAGCGTACATGCACGGCTACTTTATCGACATCCGGCTGTACAACAAGGCCAAGACGAAGGCCCAACCGTTCGCTTTTGACAACTACAAGAAACGAAAGGTTTTTGCGACGTTTGATCTTTAAACTGTTTTTTTTAGATCACTGAGGCTGTTGAAAATGAGCGCGAGGCTGGCGCTGTCGGCGTCAAGTTGAGGAAGGTCGAGCCGCGCGTCAAATTCAACAAGGAACTGGCTGAAAAGTAGCGCAAAATAATGTTGCTCTTAAAAACGCGTTTAGACTGACTTCTGATGCCTCGGCGCTGCAGAGCAAGAAGAAGGTCGTCAAGGAGAAGGTAAGAAAATGTTTTTAATTTATTTTCTTTAACCTTTTGTAGGCTTTGGCCGCTTCTGAACTGCTCGGTGATGATCGATTCACGAAGCTGTTCGAGAGCGAGGACTTCCAGGTAAATTTTTATTTATGCGGGTCGAAAATTGACGTATTTCAGGTGGATGAGTCTAGCGAGGTGTTCCAACGTATGGCCGCTTGGATGAAGAAGCGCGACGAGATCAAGCGAGGTCGGAAGGACGAGCCGTCGGATGTGGAAGAAGACGAAGAAAGTGATCATGTAAGGAATTGACAAAAGTTTTCGAAAGTCATTTTTGACAATCTGTATCGAAATCCTTTCAGGAACCTCAAACCGACTACATGGCCGGCGCCAGCGACGACGACGCTTCAAATGACGGGCGCGCGCTTCAGAATGGAAATGACGATGAGGGTGACGAGGAAGATGCCGAGAGCAGCGACGAGGAGGACGACGATCAGCAGCAGGAAAGGGAGCAGCAGAAGAAGGCCGAGATGAACCGCAAGAAACGGGAGGCCGAGGTGGGTTTCTTAAGAGCAATTTATGTTATCTTCTGTTTCAGGCGCGCCGCCTCAGCCAGCTGCGCGAGGAGCAGGAAGCGAAGAAGGCCAACCGGCCCACGAAGTTCAAGCTGTACTCGTTGGAGCCGGGCGAGGGCACCGACCGATTCGTGAAGGGAATGGGCGCCGAGGATGAGAAGGTTTGTAAAAAATCAGGAAAACAATTTACACGAATTGTAGACGATCAACATGGCCAAGCGGCGCGCCACGCTGAAGAAGGAGGGCGCCCTGCTGCAAGTCGAGGAGGCGCCGTTCGGTGGTAGGAGCGTCACATTCACGTACGTTTTTTTGATCGGGCTAACACGCAAAATTTATTAAAAAGCTAACGTAAATAGTAAATAGAGAAGATCCACATTTTTAGCACCACCGTGAAGACGAACGAGCCCCGCCGGGTCGACCAGAAGCTCGAAGAGCACAAGAAGGAGCGCAAGGAGGTGCGCCGCGCGGCCACCAAGCTCTCCCGGGCCCTCGACCGGAAGCACGGCGCGTGGAGGAAACAGAAATAGAAGTGATTTTTCGATTTCTTAATGTTGTTGTTGATTTTGCGATTGTTGCTGTTGTTGACATTGTTGTTATGTTTCCTTTTTTCATGGCTTTTTCGTTATTTTTTGTATGGAGTACAGGATAAATACGATGTTCATTGGGTTGCAAATATTAAAAAAAATTTCGATTTAGAGGTCGCTCTCCCTTTAAAGGGACGCCCAAATGCCGGAACTGACCCCGCCGTCCACTAGCTCTCGACAGCTGCGTGTAGCTTCCAATTGCAAGTGTTGTGCCGATTTTTTCTGATGTTGGGAGCGTACTCGGAATTGTCACGTAGCTGTCGAGACCCAGTCGACGGAATGAGTCGATTTTTGAGCTTTTTTAAAGAGAACTTGAAACTAGGAAATGTTTTAGAAATTTGGCCGACGCTTCGGACTTTTCAGAAAAACGCAATCTGTTTTTCACGGAATGAGTAAGCGTTTCAGCTACGTTTCACAACAAATGACGCGTGTGGGCCGATTTTTTATAGTATTTAATGCGTATTTCGGCGTGTCGCGTTGTTGTCGAGACCTAATCAATAGAAAGGGATGATTCGCGCGTTTCTTCTGCTTCTAAAGGGACCAGAAAGCCCAAAAATTCTACGTAAAGAGGAACGCCTCGTGGCCTGGCGATCTTTAGAGCATATGACGTTCATTGTGGGGATGCGATGGTGGCGGTGTGAAACTGCTGGGGACCGGGCTCTTTCCCTTGTCTGTTCTTTTCCACTAACACTCGAGCCTCCAGCCCTCGGCTTTTCTGGCCCGGGGCCGTGCCCAGGCCCCCCACTTCTCGGCCCTTCGTCTCCCTGCCGGGCTTCT